>NW_004624734.1:27567782-27610658 GCF_000247695.1 Heterocephalus glaber | reverse complement strand
TTTTTTTTTTTTTTTTTGGTACTGGGGACTGAACTCGGGACCTTGCACTTTCGAGGCAGGCGGTGGAACCACTGGGCTAAATCCCCGGCGAGATACTTCCATTTAAAGATTTTTTTTTTTGCTGAAATAAAACAGCGACTCTTAGGAAGAATATCTCTGTGACTGTTTTTGCTTTGATCACTTTGGATATTTCATTATAAGTACTTTACTATTTTTACTTTTCATTTTGGGGCAATAAGGTACAAGGAATTGAACCCTGGGCCTTGTGCATGTTCGGCAAACTCTTACCACTGAACTATGTTCCCAACCCTGAGAGCATCTGCCTCACGTCTCCTAATCTTAGTATGTGAGTGCCACTCACTTTGTTCCCCTTTTCTACAGGAACAAATTATGGCCTTTGCCTGCAAATGAGTGCTGTCTTCTGGAGATTATGTTGATGAAAAAAAGAACATCCTACCTCGTGATCATCACCTATACTTCCAAGATGTAATTTAATAAATTTATTTTACATCAGGGTTCTTGTCTTTTTCTCCTATGGAAACTATGCCTATGAAACCTAAAGGACTGAAAATTTGCTGTGAGGAAAAAAACTCCACAGGAAGACTGTTACTGTTCGATTCAAAAGAGCTTTTTATTAAAACAAAACTTACTGAGGTGTTGTTCCATTCATTTTTGTTAGTTAACAGTCCTTTCTAAAGAGAAAGTGCTGGTCATAAATTTGTTTTTCTGATAAGAGGTAAGGATTAGAACTATTAATACGTTTCTATTAGATTTGTTTTAAAATTTATTAGAGTGCAGATTAAATACAAAGTACTTTAACCTTTGTTATTAGTGCATTGGACTTGGAAACAATCAAATCTTTTTTTTTTTTGGTACGGAGATCAAACTCGGGACCTTGCGCTTTTGAGGCAGGCGCTGGAACCACTGAGCTAAATCCCCGGCCTGGAAAAAATCAAATCTTATTAATCCTAGTTATTACATCTTCAGCACAGCATCAAATTTCAGTTTTACTTATGGTTCCTCTCCAGGACACCAATCTTGCTCAGTAATAAAATAATAATTTCATTGCCCAGGTTTGAAGACCTCAGGAATCAGGTCAGAAGGGACACTGATGGGCAGCATAATCTGTCCATGCTTGCTGGCAGACTGGTGGCCGGCAAGGGAGCAGTGTACTGCTGTGCTTCTAAAGAGCTCACCACAGTTCCCCCAGAGGAGATCATCAGGGCTGTTAGATTTGCACACTGTAAAGAACATTTTGCCCAAAAGCCTGCTTTGAAGATGAAATAAGAAGAAACAGTCTGCTTTTGAACCAAGCTAAGCTATTCTTGGGAATAATTTTTGAAGGAATGAGAAGTTTGATACTATAGGGCAGCTTTTAAGGCAAATGTGAAAAATGTGTTCAGATACAGAGTGAAAAATAATAATGTCCTAAAATCCAGAAAAATGTGCCCAAATGAAAAGATTACAGCTCTGTATAAAGCTGTGTGACTACTGGCAGAGACTATAGACAAAGGGTCACTATCACAAGAAATGGAAAGGGGATTTAGCTCAGTGGTGCTGCACGTGCCTCTCAAGCACAAGGTCCTGAGTTCTATGCCTGGTACCCCCAAAAAAGAAAGTTTGTCCAGGTAGAGAATCTAGACTCCAAAAGTATAATGACAAAGACAGAATTTTAAGGCACACTTTTCAAGGATCTCCATGATTCACAGTTCTTCATATAGTGACAACAATGATAAACACAACATCCACCATGTGCCAGGCTAAATCCTAGGTATTTTCCACATACCCATTTACGGAGATGAAATTAACCAGTAATATTAGAATACACAGGACCCCTTAGAAGCCCAAAAGGTACATCAACAAATCTTTTGAAAGATAATTCTCATTCCAAATTGCACTTAAAACTAACAAATGAAGGGCTGGGGATTTAGCTCAGTGGTTTCAATGCCTGCTGCACAAGCGCAAGGACCCGAGTTTGATCCCCGGTACCAAAAACAAACAAAACTAACAATCGGCTAATTCTCCAGATATTCTGATCAAGATTAACAGAATAAATGCAGAAATCTTCTGAAGTGAGACTGTATCTACCCAAGAGTTCCAAAGCTATTGGGGTGACCAAAGGAGTCTGGGGAACAATACATGTACTTCACAAATCCAGCCTCTACTTAGGAGCCACTTCAGAGACAGCCTGTGGTAAGAAATGTCCATGGGAACCTCACCTCTCTGGGCCTGTCAGGCTGGAGGATCTTTTAATGAACACAGCTTACTTTTTGGGGGAACAACTTGGTTTCTACTGTAGGTAATAATCATGTAGAATAACATTTAGGGGGCCACTACTGGCCTAGCAATCTGCTTTTTTGACAAGATGTTAAGGGGTCCAGAAGTCATGTCAAATGTTAAAAGACAGCATAAAGAATTTAGGAGTTATTAAGATTTTGAAAGGTTTTAGAATGGCAGCCTGAGAAGATAAGCTGGATGTGGTGGCACACACCTATAGTCCCAGCACTCAGGAGGCTGAGGCAGGATCAACTGTGAATTTAAGGCCACCCTGGACTACATAGGACTCTATCTCAAAATAAAAACAAAACCAAAAAAACTATCATTCCATCACTCATGAGCATTTTTTTGAGGAAGGCAAAAAGTATAAAGATGACCTTAGGGCTGGGTGAGGTGGCACACACTTGTAATCCCAGCAATTAGGGAGGCTGAGGCAGGAGGATTACAAGTTTGAGGTTGGCAAGACCCTGTCTCAAAAACTAAAAAGGACAGGATATAGCACAGGTAGAGTGCCCCTCGGTTCAACAGTCAGTATTGCAAAAAAAACCAAACCCTTACTAATAAAAATTTTTATTTCTATATCACTCCCCCCACTCATTTTAGTTGTTTAATTAAAAGTGGAATTTCTTCAGACTTTTCACGGTGATTTCCATCTCCCACTCCAGAAGCACCTGTATTGCTCAGGTTGGCCTTGAACTCCCAGGCTCAAGTGCTGGGAGCTGGGATTACAGGCAAGGCAAGTACCACCACACCCGGCTATAGAGCCTCTTAAACCTGCAATCTGATATGGTACCTTTCTTCTTTCTTTCTTTTTTTTTTTTTCAATTACACATAGCAAAACTAGGTATTTTTTTCTCTCAGGAGAAAAGGCTGCACATAACGGTTGGGACAGGACAGTATATAGGGAGGAAAAAAATACTGGTATTGATAGGCCACAGGATTGAAATAAGTTGGCTTAATTTAGCATGTAAGAGGAAAATTACAATTTCCAAGGAATGAGGCACTCCCAAGTGTTGAAATGAGATTTTTTGTTGGTTCCCAGGAACTTGTCCTTTAGCCGTCACTCCCAAGGCTGAGTTCCAGAGCTATTTGTGGCTCACTGTGATTCACACAGTGAATCTCAAAGATTCAAGCTCTAGTGCCAGCTGTGCACCCCAAGTGGTCAGGTAATGGTTCACATTCGATTCAATATGTAAAATTAAACCCAAATCTCTAGGTTCAAGGGCAAGACCTGGCTATAAAAGTCCCTTTCCCTGAAAAGCCAGCTGCTGGGTTTCAGCACCCAGAGGAGCTCAGAGCAACAGGGCCCTCCTGTTAGAGGCTGTGGATGAATACAGGCCTGGAGGAAGCATGTGGCTCAGTGGGAGATGCCCAGAGACTGCAACAGATGGAAGGTGGCCCCCAAGGCCCAGCCCGTCTCTATATTGTTCACTTTCTTTGTGAGCTGTTGAGAACAAGACAAAACAAAACAAAAAAAACACAATTTCACATTTTTATTCAATTCTAACAAGCATGGCACTTAGGCAGATAATACTTTCGAAGACCATGTATATGCCCAAACCTAGGCAAAACTCAGAACAGCCAGCCTTGGGAGGCTACCCACTGCTCCCCTCAGTGACAGTCTCCCTCAGCCAGTAGCCTCTGGCCTATGGCCCTACGCCCACCACTCTCATTCCTGAGTGCTTCAGCCCAGGAAGTGGTCCCCCTCAGGCCTTCTAGAGAGATCTACAAAGACAGGCTTCTGAGCTCTTAATCCTGAAACAGCATCCCCTGCTTTACTTTCTGAATCACCTCTTTTTAATAAGGCAACTTGAAATGAAATGTTAATGGATGTGGTAGAAGGAGCATTATCAGGAGTTGGAAATACATGTAGGGGTAGGAAAACACACCAAGCTTCTCAATTCATACTATGTAAGGAACTGCTTCTTCTTAAGCACTATTAAACTAATCAGGGCATCTAAGGCATTCTGGACCAATCTGTGCCTCAATTAGCAAGGTGACCTTGGGCAAGACTTTAGATCTGATTTCCTCAGTTACAGAACAAGGGGATTCATAGCCTATCAAATTGTTTTCTTCAGAATTCCCGGGAATCCTTGGAAATGATTTGAAGGAGAAAGGGAATCTGAATGGCAAGGGAGTTCTAGGCCCCTAACTTTTGATTCAAAAGAAGAGCTCTGGGGCTGGGGATTTAGCTCAGTGGTTCTGGCACCTGCCTTGCAAGTGCAAGGTTCTGAGTTCGATCTCCGGTACAAAAAAAAAAAGAAGAGCTCTACTTTATCAGTTTATATTATTGACATTCTGTGTAAGCTTTTTTTTCTGGTCTGGGGATCGAACTCAGGACCTTGCGCTTTCCAGGCAGGCACCAATGAGCTAAATCCCCAGCAGCTTTTGTTGATTAAATATGGTTTTCAAAACAGAAATTTGAAATTTTTTTTTTTACATTTTGAGACACAGTCTTGTTAAGTCACTAATTTTTTTTTTTTTTTGGTACCAGGGATTGAACTCAGGTCCTTATGCTTGTGCAGCAGGCGGCAAAACCACTGAGCTAAATCCCCGGCCCCAAGTCACTAATTTATCTAACCTGGGCTTTAACTTGTGATCCTCCTGCCTCGTCTACCACAGTGCTGGGATTACAGACATGCCTCACCATGCCTGGATAGGATGATCATTGTTATTCACAAACTGATCCCCAACTGGCGTGAAATGCCTCCACTAATAGTAATACCAATATATATATATGTATTTTATACCGGGGATTGAACTGGCTTTCGAGGTAGGTGTGGTGCCACTTAGCTAACCCCCCACCCACCCCAGTAATACCAATATTAACAACACTACATGCCAGGTATTGTGCTTTATATGGATTGCCTCAATTATTTTAACAGCTCTATGAAATATGTATTGTAATGATTCTTGTAGCTTGAATCAGGAACTTTGAGAGGGGAAGCAAATCACATAAAGTCACAGAGTTAGTCAGTTTGGGGAATCAGAACTTGAATGGAGCCTTGAGGGCAACAGAACCCCTGCTCTCCTCCAAGACCACAGCTTCTTAAACTTAAGTTATATTGACTTTCCTGGCAGGTAACTCTTCTGTGTTAAGCACTTTAAATGCTGATATTGCTGACATGTAACAATACATTAAATCCATATACCTCACTAGGCATGACTGAAATGTATAACACAAGATACAGGGCAATGTAAACTCTCAAACTGGGGAAACAGGAGTTGATACATGGGAAGGTGGGAGGGGAACGAGCTTAGAAGACAAACTAGTTTACTTCAATCCCAAATTCACAATTTCATGCCTCGCCTGAACACAAATACCTCCATCTATAGCTATTCTGATTACTAAGCAAGTTCTTAACTTCTTTCAAATACCAACAAAAGAAGACTGTTAGGGCCTACAGTGACCTCTCTCTTACCTGTAAGATGGTGCTGTCTGCAAAGCCAAAGCCATCTTTTAACAGGGCTGTGATGTAGCTGAGATCCATGCATAGGAAAGGACTGCTTGAGGTGAAGTTCTCCAAGTTATCACAAACTGAAAGTGACAGCCAGTGCCCGGTTGAGTTCAAGTGTGTAATGAGCTGACAGATGCAAGATTTTCTCTAAATTCAGATGCAGAACTGGAGTCTGTTTTGTTGGTGGGATTCTCGGAGATTAGGCTGTGCACTGATTGCCTCTTTAAGACCACAGCTTTTTAAGAACCTGTACAAATCTGGTGTGAAATCTTAACTGCTCATGTTTACACAGGTCTGAGTTTACTTATGAAATTTCTTTTGGATGGGGATGCTGAGGATCGAACCCAGGGCCTTGCATATACTAGGCAAGTACTCTACCACTGAGTTACATGCCCAGCCCCCTATTTGCCAAATTTCTATGACCAATTCTGGGGGCTTAGTTCTAAGTTCCTTATCTAGCATTAATTCAAAGACCCAGAAGACAGGGAAATATCATTTATCCTGCTGGTAGGTAGGGCCACTGGATAAGATCATTTGTATCTTATCTGGAGTGACCCTCTCAAGGAAGCACCTGAGGCTACCCATGTACTTGTTGTTTCATTAACACTGATAATATTTCAATTAAAAAACAAGAAAGAGGGCCAGGGATTTAGCTCAGTGGTTCCGCCACCTGCCTCACAAGCTCAAGGTCCAGAGTTCGATCGCCAGTACCAAAAAAAAAAAAAACCCAAGACAGAAATGTAGAAAGACAATTTTCACCATTTCCCCAAAGCTTCTTGTATCCTATATTCTTGCCCTGTCTATGCCACCTGACACTTTCAATTCTGGTACAGGCTGGAAGCATCCTCTGAGTGGTCACTCAGGTCACTGAGTTGACAGGTGCCCCGCACAGTCTGCCTTTCAAGGGCTTCCTGACACTCACCTTCCCTGGCTTTTCTTTCAAAGTCTTCAACTTTTAAAAGGCCTCCCTTTTCATAATCTGAAATGAGACAGAACAGGAGCTGCTGTCAAAAAGCCTTCAAGGAAACAAGGAAATTTACGCTAGTGATATTTGTAATAATATTGTAATAATATTGAAAAACTGGAAATAAAATTTCCAACATTAAAGACTGGAATACACAAATACATATCCATACAATACAAAAATCTGTGCTGCCTATTTTATTTATTTACAATTAATGTGTGTTATCTACTCTGTTATATATATTTAACTACAATAAGCAAGTAGGCTCATAAAAAAACCCAGTAAATAGGAATTTAATTCATATTTCTCAGGCCATGATAGGGCATCTACATATACATTCCCAGGTAAATAAAAGGCATAAACTTTTTTTTTTGTTTTTTGGTACCAGGGATAGAACTTGGGACCTTGCGCTGGAGAAGCAGGCGGCAGCACCACTGAGCTAAATCCCCAGTCCAGAAGGCATAAACTTTGGTCTTAAAAAAAAAACAAAAAAAACCTTTGGTGATATGGAAAAAAGCAATCCTAAAAAGCAGGAGGAAACTGCTTAGGATTAGTTGTCATTATCTTGAATGTGGTGATGGTTTCACAGGTATGTGACAAAACTTGGCAAACTACACTAAAAACACATGCATTTATTGTACGTCATTTATACCTCAATAAAGGTGTAAAAAAAAAAAGGAAAAGACTTTGTGTCCAGTTGTTTAAGTCATCTTCTAGCTAGCTCCCAAAGACCCCAAGTAATACTGGGCAGGGATGTCTGCTACAGTCCTCCCCTTGGAGAGGCTGGTGCAACACAGCACCAGAGATGAGTACCACGTGGCCTTGGCCTTCCCCACCACAGTGCTCCACCTGCCCTCCTATCCTGACTGCAGAGGCAAACTCACCAATCATGTCTGTCTCAACAGCTCGGTCATAATAGTAAGAGAAGGCGTAGAAGGAGCTTCCCCGGATCTCCTCTGGCTGGTGAAGTTTTCCTTGTACCACCCTCAGCACTTCAGCATAGCAGGGCTCAAAGCCCACCTTCCCTGCCAGGGCAAAAGCTCAAGCTGAGAACAGGGATAGGGCAAGGGGCCTCTCTGAGGCAAGCTGCTGCAGCCAAGGAGGGGACAGTAGGTGAAAAAATGAAAGATGAGTAAACTTCTGCAATCCCACTACTGTTTCTCCAGGGCAGCTCACCTCTCTAACCCCATGTTCTGAGCTGGGTATGGTGACCCATGCCTGTAACCCCATCACTTGGGAGGCTGAGGCAGGAAGATCGCCATGAATTTGAGGCCAGCCTGGACTATATAGTAAGTTCAAGGCCAGCCTGACCTACCTTAGCGAGACCCTGTCTCAAAAAAAAAAAAAAGTCTAACCCATGTTCACCAAACAGCTCCAGCCGACCTGGTGCTGCTGCCCACCATTGTTTCCCATGGTCTCTGTGAGCAAGTATTCAGAGGGCTCACCTGGTTCCTTCACTGAGAAAACAAGTTTCTTCCTTAATTTTAAGTTTATGCCTTTTATAATATCTAAATCATTCTATCATCTCAATTTTAAGTTTTACTATGATTTAAATAGCTAAACATTAACAATCCTGAAATGGTTTAATGCAGCTACATTAGAATCAGGCTGCCAACAGATTTCTAATGGATCTGTGATACTCTCTCAGGGAAACAGAAACAGGCTGCAGAGTGACAGCTGCCTTGTTTGCTGTCCCTTCACATGTGTCCCTGGAGGCATACAAAGATTTTTGGAATGAGTGCCTGCAACATGATAAGCTTTCTTGAGCTCAGGAAAATTTCTTGTGAGACTTTGCAGAACTTCTACTGTAAAAGTCATGAAAAATATTACTCACCTTCTTGGTTGCCACCATACTGATATTTCACACCCCCAAAGATCCATTCTGCTTCCAGCCATCTTGGTAGACAGGCACTTCGGAAAGTGTGTCCCTCAACTGCTAAAAGAAACCAGAGTAAAAAGGGGCAGGTAAGTGAGAGACAGAGAGAGAGAAAGAGAAAGGTATGCAAGAAATCTGTAAGGCTGAAAGGGATTACCAAGAGGGCGGGGCCTTAAAATTTTGTGAAATTAGTTCCTTAACTGCATCCTATGACAGCAATACTTTTTCTTTCTTTCTTTCTTTTTCTGTGACAGAAATTCTTGACTCAGGGTTCATAGGTCTGTGGGGTGCATGGTTTTCATCACATCTCAATGAAACCAAAACCCCACAATAAAGTTTACTCCTGTCTACAGTGGGGTTAACTACTATGCTACCTTTCTTCAGTAGTAGTCAAGAAGCTTAATGAAATACACTTGAAAATGTTCAGAAAACTATGAAGCACTATACAATAGCCATTCCATTAATGGTTTACCATGAGCCAGGCATCACACAGAGAGCATCAAATACCAAGTCAAACACCTAAGGTGAGGAAACTTGATCCAAATCACAAAACTGGGACTGCATCCAGTTCTGCCTGACCCCAACTAGGAAGAGATGAATGGAGTTGCTCAGTTATTCTACCTTACAAATGTAACAGACCCTGCTTCCTGCACAGCCCACATAAGGGTAAGGGCTTGTGCAAGCTTCTGCCAAATACGCTCTTTGAGCCCTAATTTTCTGCAGAAGCTTCAGGCTCCTAGCTACAGGCTGTTAGCCCTATACAAGTAGACTTCATTCTAAAAATGGCTAATAATACATAGCAAAGCACCTGATCTTCTAAGATAGACAAGGAATTTGCAATTATTATGTACTTTATACAACCCAGGCTTTCTAATTCAACCTAAATCTTTCCTCTATAGAATCATGGCCAAGGAAGGAAGCAACAAGCTGAGTACCAGTGTCACCCCCACCACCCTCCACCCGGCATAGGTACCCAGGCAAACCTTCTGTTTCCAGGGCTCCCAGTGTTGCTAGTCTTGCAGCTTTCAATCCAAGTCCCAAGTAACTGTAAAATATAGGATTGACCAAGTTCTTTCTAGTCTTCAGGTTCTCCAGCCCTAAGTTACATCTTTTAAAAGTAATTCTTTGAAGATGAAAATCTTGTTATATCTCTGTGATTTACTCATCTTATGTGGTCAAAAAAGGAAATGTTTATACCTTTTGGATCAAAGCTATGCATTAAGAACTGCCCACAGGTCTGACTCAAAGGCCAGCAATAGTGATCCTTCCTAGGGTACCACCCTGGGAGCCACCCTCAGAAAGGCCCTCATTATCTTGTTCCTCCTCACCCCAACTGGGTTCAAATGCCAGGCAGGATTGCTGAAGAGCTTTGCTGAGCCTTCTCCACATGTCCTCCCTCTAAAGGAAATGTTTGACTCTTCTGACACGTATTTTTGAGGTCAGAAATGGAGAAGCCTCTTTAGGTCCCTTGGGTTTGGTAAGTACTATGGGTTTCTGCTGACAAGTCTTAGGGGACTGGCAAAGATAAGGCTGATCAAATGTAGTGATAGGTCTGAGAATGCCTTGAAAAGTTAGGAGAATCATACAATGTGAAAACTTCTTCCCTGTCCCCTTCCTCACCTATGTGTATACAGCTTATAAGTGCTGTTAAACATCTCAAAGGAAGTGAGGTAGCCCCTAGGGGTTTGTTCCAGGGTTTTCTGCAAATCAGAAAAAGCAAAAAGACTATTCAGGATTTGTAATTATCTGACACTCTCTTATCACCACCATTCCTGTCCCTCCCCCCACAAATCAGAGATGGAGACGGGTGAAGCTGCCAACCTCACAATGCTTGAGAAATTGAAGGGACTCTATAACAGTGAAAGGCAAGGGGAAGCTTGCCAGTCACAATGACTCAGCCTGTTTGTGGTAGAGCTGTTGCTAGAAAACAGGGCACTGCTTTCTTGATACCATGATATGCCTGCCAAGTGTGCTGCTAACAGACTGTGTGAATGACTCACCTCAAACTGGGGCAGGAATGTGATTTGGGTGGAAGCCCCTCCCAGGTCCAGGGTACCCACAGTCTCCTGGCTATGGCTATGCAGCTGACCTGTTAACAGAGAGCTCAGAATGTCTCCCACATCTGCAGAGCCCAACACCCACTTTCAGGCAATTCTCTCCTGCTCTTGTACACCAAAGCTATTCCATAAATATGCACCGCCCCCCGGCCTCAAAGGCTGCAAGTGTCAAGTCAGGGGGACTCTTGGAGCACATGAGACCTTGAAGACAGGTATAACTATTAATTTCATGTTTTTCTACTTGTGGGGGGCAGTACTAGGGATTGAACCCTGAAGTACTCTACCACTGAGCTACATCCCCAGCCCCTTTTATTTTTTGCTCTTTTTTGGTACCGAGGCTCAAACACAGGACCTTGCACTTGTGAGGCAGGCACAGTGCCACTGAGCTAAATCCCCGGCCTTCCCAGCCCCTTTTAAAAGATAGGATTTCACTAAATTAGCAAGGCAGGCCTCGAACTTGCACTTCTCCTACCTCAGCCTCCCAAGTATTGGAATTACATGCTGGCAACACCATATTCTGGTCTCTATCTCTCTCTCTCTCTCTCGACAGGGTCTCACTATGTAGCCCAGGCTGGCCTCTCACAGTGATCCTCCTGCCTCAGCCTCCCAAGTACTAGGATTACAGGCATGTGCCACCATGCCCAGCTTCTCACTCTCTTTTGTAAATAAAGTACAAAAGTACAATACAGGAAAAAGAGAAAGGGATTTTCACTTTTCCAGTTATGCCAGATAAGGTCCTTCCCCCCACCCCTCCTTCTGAGACAGGGTCTCACTATGTAGTCCAGGATGGCCTCAAATTTGCAATCTTCTGTGGTAGGAGTGCTAAGATAACAGATGTATGCCACCATACTCAACTAGTTAAGGTCTTAACACAAACTTGAGGATGCAATTACCTGTTAGAAAATTCACAGTAATCCAAGCTAATATGCCTAAAAGAGAGAAAGACAAGAATTACACTCTAGAGCATTTTTTTCCTGGTTCAACTTTTGTTCTTTGAAATTTCATGATTACAGTATATAGTTCCCTTTTCCTGTGTGGCTGTATTTCCTGCTATCCCATTAGTCTTTTGTATTGTTTCTCCTTATTTAGTTTCTTTTTCTTTAGCACTTCATCCCAGTCCCCAGCTCTTTAGTTAGATCTTTCAGTGAATGTTATTTTGCCCATCCTGCCCACCTTCACTGGAGCCGTCCATAATGCTAACACTGTCATCAGGAACCAGGAAAGGTGACTTCTTGAAGGCTTCCTCTACCTAAAATGAAAGGAAAAAAATCTGGATTCCCTGAGGTAATAAAACAGATGTGCATGGGCCAGGGATTTAGCTCAGTGGTTCCAGTGCCTGCCTTGCAAGTGAAAGGTCCCAAGTTTGATCCCCAGTACCAAAAACAAAACAAAACAAAAAAACCAGATGTGCATCCAGGCATGGTGGTGCATGCCTGTAATTCCAGCACTCTGGAGGCAATGGCAGGAGGATCACTGTGAGTTCCAGGCCAGCCTGGACTACATAGTAAGACCCTGTCTCAAAAATTAAAAAGCAAAACAACAACAAAAAAACCCAGAAGTGCACATTTTAGCTGAGTTCTGTAAAGCTTACAAAACTACTTTATTTTCATTGGATACAATTTTAGCAGAACTCATAACTTTTCCCTAAAAACCAGAAAAAGAATTAGGCAGCCATTACTATTTTATGTGCAAAAACACAAACACAAGGATTTCTTCGATTATAAAGTAAATCTCTATCAAACCATTGAATTTATAGATTAACCGGACTTAGGAAAAAGCATTTATCTGACCCTGCTATGCCAATCAGGATCCTAAAGTTTTGTGAAAACCTCTTGATTAAGTCCACCTGGGCATACACAGGATGTGGGGAGGAGCCTCTCCCAGTCACTCTTTGCATGAGCAGAGGAACCTGCTATGGTGGAAGGACTCCAAAGGTAATCTGCTACCAGCCCCTGGTTGAATGCTGACACATAGCTGGGGCCTCTAGAGTCGCAGGACCCAGACCTAGACTTACAGATCCTGTATTAGGAGGAGGGAACCAAGATCCCCTACAAATGCTTTTGATTCTTCATAAATACAACCCAATGATATGTTTGCCATGGCTTATTTTGTTATGGTCACAAAAGCAGTGACCTCTGGACCCTGGTTCAACCAGGAAAGCCAGATCCATGATCTATAAACAAGCTTTTAGGAACAGAGATTTAGCTCGGGGGTGCCACCGCCTGCCTCACAAGCTCCAGGTCCTGAGTTCAATCCCTGGTACCAAAACCAAACAAACAAACAAACATAACAAATAAGCTTTTAAGGAGAAGACAAGACAAGCAAACAGGAATAAGAAGATTCTGCTCTTGCCTTCTCCCCTCCTCTCTTCTACCCCAGTTCATTCTCAACATAGCAGCCAGAAGGGTGCTTTTATTATCTATTTACTGCAGTATTGGGGATTGAATCCAGGGCCTCCTGCTTACTAGACAAGTACCAGTGCTACATCCCCAGGCCCATTTTTTGAGACAGGGTCTTGCTAAGTTGTCCAGCCTGGCCTCGAATTGTGATCTTTTTGCCTCAGACTCATGAGTAGCTAGGATTCCTGGTGTGTGCCACCATGGCCAGCTCAGAACGGTGTTTTTAAAATGGACATCAGCTCTCCTTAGCTCAAAATCTTCTACTAGCTTCTTTCTTAGAGAATAAGCCGAAGTCTTTACTTGGCTTTCGAGAGCCTATATGATAAATTACTCTCTACCTCTCTGATCTCATCTCCACTTCCCTCTCACTATCCAGTCACCTCCAGCTGACTTCCTGGAGGGTGCTCTGAACATACTGTACATGTTCCTCATTTTGACCTCTGCACTGTTTCTTTAGCCTGAAATATTGTTCTCACAAATATCTTATATAAGTGCTTCTCTATTCCCCTCAGATCTCTCTCTGATCAAATGTCTTCTGTTTGGTTGGATTTGAGACAAGGTCTCACTATGTGGTTCAGGCTGGCCTCCACTTGCAGTGATCCTCCTGCCTCAGCCTCCTGAGCGCTGGGATGACAGGCGTGTGCCACCACCCTGGCTCAAATGAATCTTATCAAAGAGGTTTTGCTGACTGCTGACTAAAATAGCATCTCTGCCCTCACCTGTACCAGCACTCCTGGCCTGCTGTACCCTGCTGTTTCTCTCCACAGCATGTACAGTGCCTGACACACTTTGCACTTACTTGTTTAGCTGTTTATTTTGTTTCTCTGAAACTGTTAATACAAACCCCACAGGGCAGACAGTGTTCGTCTTCTTTTTTTTCCCTGCTGTTGGCATCCCAGCAACATCCCCAAGCCCCAGTACTCAGGTACTAGATAAATAAACAAAGGATCGAAGTTCAGATTTTCACACAGATGTGCTTGGCTGTTTGTCCTTGGAGAAGGGACGTAAGTCCTCTGTGCTGACAGTCGAAGGAAAATCAACTCAGAGTACTAATAGCACAACTGTAATGCAGAATCCTTTTTTGCTGTGATTTTTTAATTTTAATGATGGGGTTCTGCTTATAAATATTCTTTACAATGTGAAATTTAAATACTATGGGTTGGGGATTTAGCTCAGTGGTGCTGCACCTGCCTTGCAAGTGCAAGGTCCTGAATTCAATCCCTGGTACAAATAAATAAATAAATACATACATGCATACATACATACTATGTGTTTCTATTTTAATGTTGTGTGGTTTTTTTGTTAGTTTGTTTTGTTTTGGTCCTGGGGATTGAACTCAGAACCTTGTGGTTGTGAGGCAGGCGGTGGCACCACTGAGCTAAATCCCCGGCCCTATGTGTTTCTATTTTAAATACTAAGTTTAATAAACTCTATAGTTAAGTTTTTCATCTGAACAGAAAAAGAGGATTTTAAAAAATGACTTGTAAAATGACATTTAAAAAATTTTTTGTTTTTTTGGTACCGGGGATCGAACTTGGGACCTTGTGCTTGCGAGGCAGGTACCGGAACCACTGAGCTAAATCCCCGGCCTGACATTTAAAAAATTTTTTTAATAAATGACTTTAATTACTTCAAATTGGGCCAGGAATTTAGCTCAATGGCACCTCACCTGCCTCACAAATGCGAGGTCCTGAGTTTGAGCTCTGGTAACGCAAACAAACAAACAAAAACCACACAAACAAACCAATAAATAAATAAATATTTCAAATTTGCTATGCATGGTGGTGTATGCCTGTAATCTCAGCATTCAGGATGCTGAGGCAGGAGGATCACTGAGAGTTCAAGGCCAGCCTGGACTAGTGAGTTCAAGGCTAGCATGAACCACATAGGGAAAAAAGAAAAACCAAAACTGCATAATTCTCAAAAGCTTTAATGGTAAGAGAAAAAATCCAGACATAAAAAAAGAAAATATAAACTGTATGATTCCATTCATATGAAATGTAAGATCAAGCTAAACTTACGAATAGTGACAGAAAGAAGATTAGGGGTTTCTTGATTTCAGGGGTGGGGAAATGGACAAGGAAACTACTATATTTGTCAAAATTCATTTAACTGTATATTTAAAATGGACATAATTTTGAACAGAAAATAAAATATTCATATAGAGGAAAAGACAGAATTACCTCAAGGTCAGGAATGTAGCTCAGTGGTGCCCCACCTGCCTGGCAAGTGAAAGGTCCTGAGTCTGATCCCCGGTATCAGAAAAAAAAAAAATTACCTCAAATAGCAGAGCCTGGGCTTTCTGTTCTGGCAGTAAGCGCAGCCCTGCTGTTGCCTTCAGCACCACGGGGGTTCTTTTCCAGTGACTGCGGGGGATTGAATCTTTGGCCACCTCTAACAGTACTCGAACAGTCTCAGCGCCCTTCAAAAGAGAGAACCCATTCATCCAATGAACAGCCCACTGGCAGCACTGGTCTGTCACTTCAAAGTGCTTTGGGGGAGCAACATAGCTGATGAGGCCAAAGCCTCCAACTGCTCTCTGGCCTGTGACAGCAGAAACCTAGAGATGTAGGGTGCTTTCCAGAAATATCCACTGAATTCTCTGTTTGTTTTTTAAAGCCTATCTCTGTTTCATTTGATAGCCACAATAAAAGTTATTCTTTTATAGTGTGGTCATTTTAACTGATTTTTTTTTTAAGACAGTGTCTTGCTATGTAGTTCAGGCTAGCCTTGAACTCACTACGTAGAACACATGACCATCCTCCTGCCTCAGCCTCCCGAGTGCTGGGATTACATGTGTGAGCCACCATGCTCAATGATTGTTGTCTTATGTTTCAATAAATTCAGTGAGGTCAGAAAGCTAGGTATAGTGCAGGACACTCAGGAGCTGGAGTCAGGGTTCCTTTCCAGCCCTGTGACCCTAACATGGGTCACCAGGCCTACCCAGGACTTGGTTTCCTTAGTGAGAGACAGGAGCTATGCCTCACACCACCACTAAGCTGCTGGACACATTAGATGAGGCAGAATGCATGTGCTTATCCCACAAATGCTAGCTGCAGAGGTTAACATGCTACACTTTTATGATCTCCTTAAGGACAAATGGTGACAGGTTCATTTTTGGATCACTAGCATCTACAATGCATGGCACCCAGTAGATGCTCTATTTACAATAAATGAAAATCATTTTTAAAAAATCCAATACTTCAGCTAGGTGTGGCGGTAAATGCCTGTAATTCCAGCTACTTGGGAGGCTGAGATAATATGACAAGTCTGAGGTCAGGGTGGGTAACTTAGTGAGACCCTGTTCCAATATGAAATTTTAAAAAAACAAGGTCTAGGGATATAGGCCAGTGGTAGAGTTGTTGCCTGGCATGCACAAGGCCTGGGTTCAATTCCCAGTATTGCAACCATTAACACAATCCTTTCTAAATGTCAGATCATTTTCCGATAAAACAGTTGATTTCAACAGCCCTAATTTCATGCTGCATTTGCCATTTCAGGTGACACTGAACTGAGAGAATACGTCCTCTCAGTTTTCAAGCTCAAAACATTTCCCTCTCCTTCTTCCCTTTTTTTTTTTTTATTTTTTTATTTTTTAACATAAGGTCTCATTATTTTTCTGGTGCTGGTCTCGAACTTCTGGACTTAAGTGGATCCTCCCTCTGCAGCATTCTGAGTCTGGGATGAAATGTGCATACAACTTAGCAGGCTTTCAGACCCTTTATTTCTCTGTTGCTTTTTAGTTTTTTTAGACAGGATCTTGCTATTATGTCCAGGCTGACCTTAAATTCATGATCCTCCTGCCTCAGTCTTATAAGTTCTGGGATTATTACAGGTGTACATACGACGCCTGGCAACTCAACCCATTCTTAACATCAGGTTTTCCCTCGGTTAATTCTGTTGACACTGAACAATACTTTATATCTACTACCAAAGTTCAACATTCTGCCTTACTCTCTTTTATTTCAGCATTGACACCAGACACACTGAGTGCAGTATATTGTGGGGGGCTCAAATGAGAAATACAGCCATCAGGCACCACGAACTCCATTCATCTTCTACTACTGAAGATTTTTGTCGTTGTGGGCTGCTGCCTAATTTCTCAGGAACAGGCAAGGTTCCCTTCTTAATGAGGCACTCTGAAATGAAATTCTCTATCCCTCAACTTCCATGTGTATAGTTCATATGCTACAGAACGTTATGCTTATCTTCTGTATTTACATTGACTAATGTTGTAGTTGGCTTCGACTCAAAATCTTAAACAGTAAATACAAAGAGAGCAATCTCTTAAAAAGCTGGTCATTCCTGCATGAGCACAACTTATTTTCTAGCCTCCTTCTCAGCGCTAGTGAGCCTGATACATACAGGAGACTGAGGAGAGGACGCTGATCTCACACATGCTCTCAAAATCATTCATGAACAGCATGAGGTGTTTAATAGCAGTGGTGTGGTTAAGTTATCAAGGCACTGAGAATCTAAACATCAAATAATAGGAAACTCACCTGCTTTGGTTGATCTGCAAAAGCAGAAAGTCCTGGCTTCAAAGATTCAAAAATTTCCCCTTCCAGAACTGGAAGCTGTCCTATTTTGTCCCCAGAACAAAAAGAAGACAGTTGGCTGATTACCAAAAGTTAGGCTGCTAGGCTGTGTAAATCATCTATCACTTACTAGATTAACCTACTCTTCTCCCATGCTAATGATCCCACCTGCAAGCACTGTCTTGCTGAAGTATTAGGAAGGAGAATTAGATGGCAACCCTTAAGGGCCTCTGTCATTTCTCTGGTAGATCCCTAGCTCCTATTCCTTTCCCCAGGCTCCTTGGGGGACAGTTCAGAAAAAGTTAATCTTCAGGGTCCCCTTAGTCTCTTCTCCAAGGATGACAGAGAAATACCCACATGATCCTTTCCCTAAGATCACTCCCAATATTCTCAATGTTCTGGACCCCTGGGGTATTAACCAACTTCAGAGAAGGGGAAGGACAAATGAGCTATATTTTTTGGATATATGGGTTTCAGACTATAGGCAGCCCAGATTTCTCTTCACTTCACATCAAATTAAATTATGTGTTTGAGGGCCAGGGATTTAGCTCAGTGGTTCTGCATTTACCTTGCAAGCGCAAGGTCCTGAGTTTGATCCCTGGTACCAAGAAAAAAAAAAAAATTATGTGTTTGATTAAAGTCCAAAGTGTTCTCTGAAGGAAGTCACTCAGTAGTTGTGAGATTCTTGACTCTACATCATACTTCAGCACATTTATTTGTGGGAGGAAATGCTAAAGCATGGATTCACAGAGTCTGGTGAGGGTCCAACTGCACTTACCTTGTATTTTCTGCACAAAGGTATAAACATGAATTCGAGTCCCAGTGCTCCCTGCATCGAACATAATTCCATAGAAGGTGCTCGCGCTGATATTGATGGGGCACATGGAAGATAGGAAGACACCCTCAAACCATGTCTGCTGGTCTCTATGGAAGACTGTGCTGCAAACACAGGATATCACCAGCGTGAAAATGGCTGCACTCCGAGTAGTGGCCATCCTCTTCCCAAGATGTGGTAAGGCCAGACTTTGCTGTGGAAGTGGTGCTGCTCACACTCCTGTGGTAACTTTTAGGACAAAGACACACAAGGTTAGTCCAATTGGCTTTTTTGGTTAACCTGTAAAAGAAACACTAGTATGGAAATCCCACTCTGTTTCAAAGGTATTGCTTCTCTATTTCTAATAACCAGTACAACAAGCTAAACCAGGGTAATATAAACTCTTAGCACCTTTTCTGAAGGGTATCCAATTCTGAAAGGAAACTGGGATCTAAAATATATTATTTCATGCTTTTTTTTTTTGGTACTGGATCGAACTCAGGACCTTTTGCTTGTGAGGCAGGCGTGGTGCCGCTGAGCGAAATCCCTGGCCCGATGCTTTGCTTTTAATTGTAAGGTGGTTCTCACACATTCAAAGGCTCTCCCTGCCACCCTGCTCCTACGGTTGAGTACAATTTTCTTTTTTCTATTTTGACAATTTTGCTTTTAGATGTTAAATAATTACCTTTTTCTCTCTCTCATTTTCTTTTTCTCTATTCATTCTTCTTCGATTGATAAATAAGAAGCTTCAACTTCTGAATTAAATTTATAAAGTTACAAAGAAGTTATAAAAGCCCTATCATTGGGATGTTCACAGCCTTCAAAAATCAGGCCACTGGACTGTCATCCATGATCAACATTGCTGCCAGTGACGTGTATGTATATACACTATTTCAAGGAAATAAATTGAATTTTAAAACATTTTAGTGGACCATAATGGTTTTAAAGATGGCCTTCATAGGTTTCAGGCCATGTTATTACCACAAAACTGAGAGAAGATGGTCAAATTAAGGCAGAGAGGTCCTATGACTTGCTGAAAGTCATAAAGCGAGATAGTAATGAAATCCAGCTCAGAAATCAGTCTTCAGTCTTGCCTAACCCTTTTTTTCCCTGACTCCAAATACCTCCCTTAAGACAAGTTACTGCTTGTACTTTTTAGTGTCCTCAGCAGCGACAAAAAAACCCCCAAAACTGTGTTTGACATTATGTGTTTCAGATTTGTATATTATGGAGCTAAATACAAATGCTTCTGGAAACCTAGAGAAGGGAGATGAAACAGTAGAGAGAGCACAAAGGGTCAGGTCAGGGCTACTGGGTTTCAGTCCTCCATTTCTGTCTATTGGGAGCTGTGTGAACTTAAGTCACATTGTCTCTGAGACTCCATTTCCTCGTCTGTAAAGTTAGAGCACCTGCCCTATTTTCCGTCCATGGTTATTAAGAAAATCAAATGATATGCACATATACACATGTGGGTTCATGTGTGTAAATTTGGTTTGTTTTTAAATTACAATGCATTATTTGTTTTGTTTGTTTATGTTTTGATCGAACTCAGGACCTTGTGCTTGAGAGGCAGGCAGAGGGAGGCACCACTGAGCTAAATCCGCAGGCCCTACAATCCATTATTTGAACATACCATCTTTTAGGGTTTTGAGTGTTTTTCTAGGACTGAGGTTGTGAAAAGTAGAATAAGATAGAATAGGTTTTGCTATCATTATTGGTAAATAATTCTTTTTTTTTAAAGGGAGGAAAGGTTTATTTCAGCTCATAGTTGGTAGAGGTTTCAGTTCAGTTGGCTGGCTCCAAGGCAGGGTGCCATGGCAGAGGGGCATTGCAGAGCAGGTAGGGAGATGGCAGCAAGCAGCAAGCAACAAATGACAAGCAAGGTAAATAATTTTTAAAAGGTTCAGAAGGCTTATTTTGCATTACTGCCCCAAAGACATTATAGTGAGTTTTTAAAATTTTAATTTAATTTTATTTTTTTGATTATAGTGAGTTTTAAATGTTCTTAAAGCCCATGATAAAAACACTCAGCAGAGGGCTGGGGATTTAGCTCAGTGGTGCCATAGCCTGCCTTCCAAGTACAAGGTCCTGAATTCGAGCCCCAGTACCTCAAAACACACACACACACACACACACACACACACACACACACACGCACTCAGCAGAGTTCAATGGAATAATGGGATCCCATCTATGTAGTTGCTCTACTTAAACTTTCTTTTCTTCTTTTCTCCCAAAGGGACAATAAATGAGAAACAAAATAATTAAGTGCTTTCTGTTCTGGAGATTTGTAGCAGGTCTGGAACGCTCAGGCTGCATCCTATCCCGTCTGTACAGGACAAACAGAGTTTCTCAAGGTCAGGGCTTCTCAGCTTCCACCCTACTGATATTTGGGGCTGTATAATTCTTTGTTGTGGGGCTGTCTGTGTATGGCAGGTTAATTAGCAGACTCTGCAGCCATCCCCTTTCCTTCCAACACACCAACTCTGTCAACCAAAAATATCTCTGGACATTCAACTACCTCTTGTCCAGGCTGTATTTTCTCTTGGTATTAAACAGAGAAAACACCTGTGGGTCTTCTAATCCAGTTTTCAAGTCTGGCTTTTTTTTTTTTTGGTACCAGGGATCAAAATCAGGACCTTGCAAGCAGAGGAACCACTGAGCTAAATCCCCAGTCCTATGTCTGAATTTCTTGAGTAGTCAGTTACTAATTAAGTGACAAGATCTGATTCCAAAGTTCCCATTTCCCATTCCTGTTATCTTATTCTTATCATCTCTTTGGTACATTTGGAGTTGAGATTAAGGCTGAGGCATTACCAAATTTGTCGACCACCTAGGGTTTGTTTAATCAAAATGCCTGAATTCTGGGCCTGGTGGCTCATACCTGTAATCCCAGCACTTTAGAAGGCTGAGGCAGGAGGATTGTAAATTCAAGCCCATGCAGTGGCCCATTCCTGTAATCCTAGAGTTTGGAAGACTGAGGCAGGAGGACTGCCGTGAGTTCAAGGCCTGCCTGTGCTACATAGCAAGACCTTGTCTCTAAATAAATAAATAAATAAATAAAGTAAATAAATTCAAGCCCAGCCTGGACCGTTGAGTGAGATCCTGTCTCAAAAATTTAAAACAAAAATAATAAAAAAGGGCTGGGGTGCTCAGTGTGAAGGCCCTAGGTTCAAATCCCAGCACCCTCCCCAAAGAAGACTCCCTTCCCAGAGGTGCTGTATTATGTAAAATAAATGAAAGTTAATTGTACTTGGAATTTAGATATATTTAAAATAACTAGAGTTGTTCTTGCTACTAAAAAGGCAGACTGGAATCATCCTTTTTAACACAATTCAAGGTTGAACTTCTATCCTATGTCTAAGAATTAGAACTACTGGCTAGAGAAAGAAACAATGAGAATAGTTCAACTTTCAGAATCCCAAACAAAGGAAATTTCATCCTAGGAAATCAACCACTAAAAGAGGGTAGCTGCCTGGCCAGATTCATACTCACATCTTAAAGCACTCTCTTTGGCTGGTTCTTACAGCAAACAGGCTGGTCATGTAGATCCATCTAAATGACTGAAAACAAATAGCTTTGTCTTAGACTCTGCATATCAACAGTAGACTCTTGCTTTGTCTAACACTCCATATCTCTTTTCCCTCAAGAAGTGCATTAGAGGTGCTCCAAGCATCAGCTTTCCTCCCTTTCTGTGAGTGCAGTTTTTTCAGGGGTCACTCATACTTGTTTTCTTTTTCTTGTGGTTTCTAAAAAACCTCTCCAGCTTCTATTTCCACTCAGCAAACATTTGTTTTCCTTCCAGAAAAGATTTAAAAGGGAAAAAAATGCACCCCAGGTATCCATTTTCACGGAGTAAAAAACTGCAGCGTCATACCAGGTGTTGAGTATAAAACAAACAAGAGATTTTAGAGGCAAGCAAAGGAGCAATACAAAAACTGCTCTTTCTGCCTTCAGCATCTACCTTCTAACACCACTTCCAACCTCACTTTTCTTTAAGATCAGCTGTCTTAAAAATGGTATTAAGAAAATTTGTAATTTTGAGTCTGTAGAACAGCATCCTATTTTACATGACCCTAATCTGCCCAGCTTGGTCATTTACTTTTTTTTTTTTTTTTTTTTGGTACTGGGGATCGAACTCGGGACCTTGCACTTGTGAGGCAGGCAGCAGCACCACTAAGGTAAATCCCCAGCCCCACTGTATGCTTTTTAAATCACACCTCACATGTCTGCAGAGATTTTGTTTTGTTTCTGTTGTACTTGTAGTGCTAGAATAGTGCTAAAACATACTAGGAATAAACGAGGCGCCTATAACAGACACCAGATTGCACCTAGTTAATAACAGCTGATTTCTTTCCAAATGATTAATTACCCAACCACTGGAAGATCAGGATTCTAAGCTGGGAGAATTTTTTTCCAAATGTGTCAGTTACATAAAGGTGTTATTTGTCCAAATGTGTCAGATTTTGTATTCTACTCAAAATAATGCACATAGTCAAGTTTTTTGGTTTTAATAGCCTGGAGAAAATACACCAGTATCTTTAAACCCACTCTTCACAACTGGTTTTCTCAACATCTTTTATTCATCCTCTGAAAAGCTCCTTCTTTTCTTTTCTTTTCTTTTTTTTTTTTGGTACCGGGGATCAAACTCTGGTCCTTGCACTTGCACAGCAGGCGGCAAAACCACTGAGCTAAATCCCCGGCCCAAAGCTTTCTTTAATTCTTTGAGACACTGGTGCTAGCCAGTGTTTGTCACTCACTATGCGTATCTCCTTCTACATTCTCTTTAGTGTTTCTTTACACCTACAGCAAACACTAGTCCTTCCCACCCAGCCATCCCAGAGCTTCAGACTCTGGCTTCCCTTCTTTCCTGCTTCCTAGAGCCTGACACACCACAATGGGAGAGGACCAGAGTCCCATCCAGGTGCTTACCTGCTCATGTCTGCTGTTTGCTGTGAAGTCCCGCTTTCACTGGTGGTTGCCTCTGCTCTTTGCTCCTCTTTGAGCTCCAATGAATCAAGCTAACTTCATAAAGCACAGTCACCTTTGTGCTAGTTTGTAACTGGGTGGAATTTTGCTAACTCACTCCCTTCTTTATTGTTTACTCCACCCTTCTCCACCTTTTCTTAGGTTTAAGATTGTCTGGTTCATCTACTTTTATGACAGTTAAATGCCAACGAATAGAATTATTGCTCACAGGACAGAAGCTGCTCAAGAACTGAATTCTGTGTTGTTTTTATGTTAGCCAAATACCAAAAAAAGTTAAAAGTAATTCTCAGTAGTTTCCATCCCTGAGATGGGATTTATTTGTTTTTGTTTTGTTTTGAGACAGGCTCTTGGTATGTCATTTAGGTTACCCTTGAACTGGCTAGGTAGCCCAGGCTGGCCTTGAACTCACAGAGATCCTCCTGCCTCAGCCACTAGAGTTCTGGGATTACAGGTGTGCAACACCCTGTCCAGCAGTTTGTTTTTTGAAAGGTTTCACTACATAGTCCAGGTTGGCCTTGAACTCACAGCAATCCTCCTGCTTCAGCCTCCCTAGTGCTGGGATTATAGGTGTGAACCACAATGCCTGGCTGAGATGGAATTTAGAAAGCTGGGTAATGAACTGTCAGTTAATAAGCATTGCCAGGGATTTGGCTCAGTGGTTCTGGCACCTGCCTTGCAAGCACAAGGTCCAGAGTTCGATCCCCAGTACCAAAAAAAAATTAATAAGCATCTAATACATAGCAGGCATTGTGTTAATCTAGATATATAAAAGAAAATTAGATAGGCTTATCTTTTGGGGAAACATTGGCTTACCAGAAAAAAAACAGACAAGTAAACTAATGACTATAGTGTACCCAGTTAAATTCTCTGACAGAAATGTGCAGAGTGCTAAGGAAAGGATGTAAGAGACAAGTAACTCAGAAGGGGAAAGAAGGAGGGAGAAAAAGAATGGGAGGATTTTTGAGGGATGAGGAGCCTAAGGGGCATCCTAAATCAGAGGCAGGAATTACCCTGGGGAAGTGACACATGGAGGATTCTTACAACTTCAAGTATGGCTGGAAAATATAGGTACCAGCATAAAGAGTACAGGTGTGAGGAAAGATGGTTCTGAAGGCACTAAATCAGATTTCTAAAGGAGTAGACTTGTCCTTCATGTGTGGTTCCATGGTGATACCTGACTGTTAACTATACAAGTCCTTCTAATCCCTCCCTAATGAAATATCAATGTTGACTGACTGGGATAAAATTACATAGTATTTCCCAACAGTGGAAAATAATGGAATAGAGTAAGTGACTAGAAAAGTCCACCAAAAGTTCTGAAAATAGTGAATGTAAACACTTTTACTGCCAATTTTTCTGAGCTCCACAGCAAAGCTGGCTTTAACAAAGATAAAAATCAGGGCTGGGGATTTAGCTCAGTGGTTCCACTGCACAAGGTCCCACGTTGGATCCCCAGTACCAAAAAAAAAAAAAAAATTAAACATAACCCAACTTAAAATCTAACTAGAGTTAAATTTTTAAACATTAACCTAAATTATTGGAATGGATTTAGTCAAAGTACCCAGCACAAACTACCCATGTCAAGCAATACTGAGGTACATGTGGTAAGTCAGGGACAAAGTTCAGCACAGTGAGCAAGGCCTAACTTGGTGATATGATTTGGTGCCTGCATGACCAATACAAAAGGCCAGAGCCCCAGAACACCTTGCTATCTGCAGGGTGTCTACACTGCAGACACATGTTCTTTTGTATCTCCAATGGCAAGTATGGGGCCTGGAACATGCAAGCCTTCAGTGAATATTCCAAATAGGCTTGGTATAACTGGGCTACTAGAACATGCAGGCAGGAGCAAGGAATACCTCCTTTCCCAGTGTCTCACTGTGACCTATGTATCATACCCTAACTTGCCATTCCTCTCCAAATCAACCTATGGACAGGGTACAATTTCAGGGAGCTTGTTTATTCATATATTCAATCATTTAGCCTTTCTAGAAGTCACCAGTTGGCTATTTCTACTTATAAGTATAGCATGCAAAGATGAATCATCTTAGACCTGCCCTTTAAGAGACTATAGTAAGTACATATCCATAAATTACCTCCATAAAGTGAAAATGTGACAGGCAGCAAGCAGTCAGTTAGCATCTTAGAGACTCCAACATGGGAAAGATCACTACAGTCTAAGATCATCAAGACTGCTTTATGAAAAAGGGGGCATTTGAAGGTCCTAAGGATGAATTAGGATAGGAGAGGGCTCTTCAGGAATAAGAAACAATATGAATCAAGATATGGGTGTAGAAAAGGGATGGGGACTCTTGGGAATAGTGGATGGATCAGTTTGGCTAACTAGTAAGAAATAAAGTAGGACTAAAGTTGACATTAAGATCAGATAATTGAGTAACCCAAAAACTCAGCTAAGGCGTTTAGACTTTACTCTGTAGGCAATAGGGAACCACTGAAGATTTTAAACAAGACAATGTCACAAATATGAATCTGGCAATTACATATGGGATGGACTGGAATGAGGAGACTTGTTAGGACTAGTCAATTATCTAGGGCTGGGGATTTAGCTCAGTGGTGCCGCTGCCTGCCTCACAAGCACAAGGTCCCAAATTTGATCCCCAGTACCAAAAAAAAATTATCTAATTCTACAAATGTTTATTGTTGCCTAGTGAGTGCCAGAGAATAAAAAGCAAAGAAAACAGGCCGTTTTTTACTTAAAATGTGCAGAGTTTGGCAGAGGTGACAGGCATACCTATACTATAAATAGCTATATCTTTTTAAATTAACAATAAAAATGGAGGAAGAGGCAATGCGTGTGTAGAGATGCCCTGGGGCTGGCTATGCTTGTGGTCCCAAGAGGAAAAGGAGTTGGGATACAGAATGCCCATCCTTTCCAGAAAAGAGCCCACTGCAATCCCAAAGAACAGGTCTCAGGACAGTCTGTGCAGCTGTCACCCTCTCTGAAGCTTAGCTCAAATGCAGAGAAGGATTTCTTTTTTTTTTTAGTACCGGGGACCAAACCAGGGTCCTCAGCTTTCGAGGCAGGCGGTGGAACCACTGAGCTAAATCCCTGGCCCAGAGAAGGATTTCTTTTTGTTGTTGTCGTTGTTCTTTTGGTACTGGGGATGGAACTCAGGACCCTCCACTTGCAAGGCAGGCGTGTCGCCACTGAGCTAAATTCCGGCCCAAGAATTTCAGGATACTTCTGGGAGTCATCATAAACAGCTGAAAAGGCAACTATTACAGGAAAGCACCCTGAATTATCTCCAAAACCAAAGAAGGAAACTACCACATACAAGAGTGCCAGTGAGCTTACAGACATAACATGGAGTTCCGGTGGAAGTGATCTGCCAGATGAAGATAAAATAGTTTCTAAATCACAGAAAGATAATGGACATGGTTCTAGAACAGACAGGTTTTTGTTTGTTTGTTTGTTTGTTCGAGACAGGTTCTCCTTATATGGTTCAGGCTGGCCTTGAACTCACTATGTAGCCCAGGCTGGCCTCCCACTCATGGCAGTCCTCCTGCCTGGCCTCCCCAGTGCTAGGATTACAGGCGTATGCCAACACACCCAGCGTAAACAGGTTTTGTAACAGGAATACTTTAGGTCCAGAAGATGGGACCAGTGAAGGTAAATTACTGATTTTGTAAGAAATCTAGTTTGGGTTAAATATTGGTTCAGTACTGGAAGAAACCTACATTCCTTTTATGTATTTGTAATTGTGACTTTACCAAGCCCAGCCTCAGTGCCAGGCCCTTAGAAAATATCTCTCATTTAATATTTTTCACAACTTACAAGAGAGGCATTACTGGTATTATTTTTACCACTAAAGACTTAGGTTGGGACTTGTTAGAATAGGTTGGAAATTTCATTTTTGGTCTTTGGCACCAAAGTCAGTTCTCTCAAATCCCACATAATGTTACATCCATACTGCCTCTTTGCAAATTTGGTATTAAATATTGTGACAACCAAGGTGTGGTGGAAGTATAACTTATTAACAAATTCCTATTCTGGCAGCATTTTATATTGCATCATGTTGTAGACCAGTGATGACAAACCTTTTAGAGCTCTCGATACAAATAGCCCCTGCTGCAGCACGTGTGCCACAGGTTCGTCACCACTGTTTTAGATGGTTTCAAACAGTCTTTCCCAACCTTGACACTTGCCATTTGGAGTCAGGGAATTATTTGTTGTGGAGAGAACTTTCTTCTGCATCCTGTATAGGATGGTTTGCGGCACTCCTAGCTTCTGCCTGCTGGATCATAGTGGTTCCCCTCACCCAAGTTTCAAAACCAAAAATGTTTCTCGATGTCCAAGTCACTTGAAGGACAAAATCACCTTCAATTGATAACCACATATGTCATATGAAAATCTTATCCTTTAACAATTTTTCAAAAATATTCTGGAGTAATTTACAAGTCTTAATGCTTTCAAAATAAACTTGAAACTTTAAAAAAATTCATAAGTTTATTGGTACATTTTAGGTATGCTATATGATGACATTTATCATTGGGAATCTGTACCTTTACATGATATATTTTGGTTCTTATTTTTTTCCCCATTCCCCTGCCCTCCCTTCAACCCTTCCACCCCTCTCTATTTACAAAGACTTTGTTGCTGTTTTTCCCTTTTCTCATATTTTTTCCTTTCCCTTCTTTTCTTTCCCCTACCCCTCCCACTTCCCCTTTGGACCTTTTCTTCCTATTTCACATTATCTATCATACACTTTTTTTTTCGTACCGGGGATTGAACTTGGGTCCTTGCGCTTGTGCAGCAGGCGGCAAAACCAACTGGGCTAAATCCCTGGCCCTATCTATCATACATTTTGATCATCATTTATACTTTCAATAAACTTGTAACTGTTAACTCTGATAGTTCATATTAGTTAGATCTGGACAGACAGCCTCTCTGGGAAGTGGTTAAATTTCTTCGACCACTTTGTATGACATTTTGGTAACTATCATTGATATTTTAGTAGGTACTGGGTGAAATGGTAGTCTAAATTTATAGATAAGCTGATAATGCTTATGTTATTAATTCAACCATATTAATTGAAATTCATTGTGATGTAAATCGGTTTATCTTCACACGTCTCAGAATACAATTTCAATATTAAAAATTATATGCTTTTTATGAATAGTATGGTATGTAAATTATATTTCAGTAAAGCTTGCATTAAATAAAAAAAATATAAAAATGGTAAAGATGCCCAAAGCATATAAATTACCTAAAGGATTTAGAAAGGCATCCTGAGATGACTTTTGAACTGATCATAAAAAATGACTTAAAGGTCCAGGGATTTAGTCAGTGGTTCCGCTGCCTGCCTTGAAAGGGCAAGGTCCTGAGTTTGATCCCCAGTACCAAAAAAATAGGGCCGGGGATTTAGCTCAGTGGTTCTGCCTGGCTCCAAAGCAGAAGGTCCCGAGTTTGATCCCCAGTACCAAAAAAGAAAAAAAAAAGACTTAAAGTAATACATACATGATAAGATGTGGACAAAGACCAGAGAGAGTATAAAAAGATGAAAACAGTAAGGAAATTATGGATAGTCTGGTTTCATTCTAAATTTTAAGAATTTTTCTCACATGGATTTGAGAGACAAAACAAAAAGACTATAGTAGAGCAGGGTATGGAAAGGAAGGAGGGCTGAGGATATACCTTAGTGTAAAACCTCACAAAAAAGGGGGAAGTAGTTAGGCATGGTGGCACATGCCTATAATTATAGCACGCAGGAGGCTGAGGCTGGAGGATTGCCACCAGTTCGAGGCCTGCCTGGGCTACAGAGTGAATTCAAGGCCAGCCTGAATTATATAGTGAGACTTTGTTTCAAAAAAACAACAACCCCCCAAAACAAACCCAAACAAGATAGTAACAGTAGCTCTTTTTTTTTTTTGGTACCAGGCTCGAACTCTGGGCCCTGCGCTTGAGAGGCAGGCAGCGGAACCACTGAGCTAAATCCCTGGCCCTTTTTTAAGTTGTTTTGAGACAAGGTCTCACTGTGTAGTCCAGACTGGTCTTGAATTCACTATGTGGCCAAGGGTAGCCTCAAACTCGTGGCAATCCTTTTGCTTCAGCCTCCTAAGCACTGGAATTACAGGCATCTGCCATCATGCTCAGCTAGCTAGTATTTATTGAGACTTTAATACATGCCACACTCTATGTTAAGTACTTTACATGGAGAATCTCATTTAACCTCATATATTGGTTTATAAATTAGGTGATATTATTACCATTTCAATTTTATAAATGAGAAAACTGAGGCTCAGAGTAACTTAAGACCACATAGTAGTTTATGAAGAGCCCAAAACCAAATCCACATATTGTAGTTTCATTCCAGGGCCCACAGTCCTAATGACTAGACCACCCGGGGAGGGGCATGAGTGGTTCGAAGAAAAATGGATATGGAGGTGGGGAGAACAATGTAGAGAAGAGTGATCAGCGATGAGGCTGGAAAGTTAGACTTGCATCAGGATATAAAAGTCTTATAGACGGGAGTGGTGCCACACACCTGTAGTCTCAGCATTCAGGAGGCTGAGGCAGGAGGACTGCTGTGAGTTTGAGGCCAGCCTAGGCTACATAGTGAGTTCAGGGCTGGCCTGAACTACAAAGGGCGAGACCTGCCTCAAAAAAACCACCAAAAACCCCCACCAAAATAAATAAACATCTTCTAGTAGCCTGATATTTCCATATTCAAACAAGAGCTTTTGAAGAGCTCATTTTCCTGCTGATTGAAAACAGAATCCAACCATTTCTGACCACTTCCAGGCTACTACCCTGGTTCAAGCTACCATTATCTTTCTTACTTTCATAAAACTTACTAATATAGTCCTAACAAAGAATTACTGACCTTCCTTTTTTGGTACTGGGGAGCAAACCCAGGGCCTTTATGCTCTACCACTGAGTATTATATTGCCAGCCCAAATGCTGTTTTTTCTCCCTGTACTGGGGACTGAACTCAAGGAGTGCTGAGCTACATCCCCAGCCTTTGTTTGTTTTTTTTTTGGTAGCGGGGATTGAACTTGGGTCCTTGCGCTTGCGCAGCAGGCAGTCCCAGCCCTTTTGATAATTATGAAACAGGATCTAAGTTGCCAAGCTGACCCCAAACTTTTGTTCTTCCTGCCTCAATCTCCCTATTAGCTAAGATTATAGGCATATGCCTCTGTGCCCAACTTGAAAACATTTCTTTTCACATTAAGGTCTATTTTCAATACTATAATCTCCCACCTTCCTGTACCCTGAACTGTGACCTGCTCAATCTCCCTTACTCAGATTCACTTTTCATTTTTCCACACTACTTATTACATTCTAACATACTAGAGAGCTTACTTATTATGCTTCTTGTTTTAGCTCCTCTGAAAGAACATAAGCTCCTCAAGAAAATAAGATTTTTGGTTACTAATATAGTCTAAAGACCTAGAAGTGCGCCCAAGGTAGTACCAAGTAGAAACTGACAACAGGAATAAACTGCAAATGACTTACTTATAAAGGGAGAAATTACATTTTCATAAATAAACAGATTTAAACTGATTAATATTTAACATAGTCATACTGTCTTAGGAGAAACTACTGCATTATTATTATTCCAAATTTTATATCTGAAGTGAATTTCTGAAGTTGAAACATCTTCAAATTGTTAAATGTGTGACAGATTTTCATAAAAAACCCTAAAAGATAATATTGTTTGTACTGTTCAAATTCTCTTCAAAAAACATTTTGGTATGCTGTACATTAGTTATCTATTGCTGCATAACAACCTCAAAATTTAGCAGCCTAAAACAATACATTTATTATACTATAGTTTCTGCAATTCATCTATCTGGAAGTGTCTTAATTGAGTAGTTGTGGCTTAAGGTCATTCATGAGATTGTAGTTAAGATATAAGCTGGAAGCCAAGTGAATTGATGTGTTCCTATAACCCCAGCTGAATTCATTCATCCTCTCCATTCAGGAGGCTGAAGCAGGAGAATCTAAAATTTGAGGGTGGCCTGAGCAACTTAGCCAGACCCTGTCTCTCAAACAAACAAATAAACAAACAAAAAACAAATCTAAGGATATAGGTTAGTGGTAGAGCACTTGCCTAGCATTGGTCAAGGCCCTGGGTTCAATCCCCAGTACTGAAGATGTAGACTGGAGGTGTGGTTGTCTGAAGGCAGAGTGGGCTGGAGGACCCATCTCTAAGACAGCTCACTCAATAGCTGGCAAATTGGTGCTGGCTGTTGTCAGATTCCTCAGTTTCTACCCATGCAGACTCTCCATTAGGCTGCTTCAATGTCTTTCTCTACAATATGGTGGCTGGCTTCTTCCAGAGTGGGTGATCCATGAGGAGCAAGGGAGAAGCACCAATGTCTTCTATGTCTTAGCCCCATGAGTGTACACTACCACTTTCTTACATTCTAACAGTCATACAAACCAACTCTGATGAAATGTACAAGGGGATTACACAAATGCATGACAGCAAATGGTGAAGATCAATGGGTAGCATCTTGGAGGCTGGCCACTGTTAGCTATATTGAGTATTTGGCATGCCAGGCACAGTGACATGCAACCTGCAGTCCCAGCTACTCAGGAGGCTGAGGCAGGAGGGTGGCTTGAGCCTGGGAGTTTGAGGCCACCATGGGCAACACAGTGAGACCCTGTCTCAGGAAAAATGTACTAAATGAACAAGTATTTGCATAATATTTTGTGTTCAGTTCTTTCAGTACAGTCATGCATTGCTTAACGATGGGGATACATTCTGAGAAATGCATTGTTGTTAGGTAAGTTCATCACTGTGCAAACAGAGTGTATTTACACAAACTTAAGTGGTAAGCCTACCATATACCTAGGCTATATGGTGTATATTACTGATAGTGTACTGTATACTGTTGACTGAAATATGAACAACCGTATGTAGATACATGTACACATTTATGTTTCTATTATTATTTCAGCTAATATACTACTTTTTTTTGAAAACTATGTTATTCCAATGATATTAACATTTAAAAAAATCTTTTTCCTTTCTTTTTCTCTTTTTTATTTTCCTGAGAGGGGGTCTTCCTATGTTGCTGAGGCTGCCCTCCAACTTCTGGGCTCAAGTGATTCTCCTGCCTCAGGCTCGTGAGTACCTGGGAATACAGGTGCATACTACCACACCAGGAACAAATGATATCAAATTTGTTTGTGATGCCAAGGATCAAACAGGCATCACACATGCTAAACAAGCACTTTACCACTAAGCAATACTCTCAGCCTGTTACTAACTTTTAAAACTTAAAAGTATGTGTAAGGCCTAGGTTCAATTTCCACCACTAAACAAAAGATTAAAAAAAAAAAGGAAATGAAAATTAGTAAAAATTAAAAATGACTTAATTTCTCAGAAAATATCATATACAACCATTTGAATCTTTCTATTTTCAGTAATACACCAATATTTTACTTAAGGAAATGAGGAAATTTTTTTTGGTACCGGGATAAAACTCGGGACCTTGCGCTTGCGAGGGAGGTGGTGGAACCACTGAGCTAAAACCTTGGCGCCCCCCCCCCCTTTTAATTGGTGCTGGGGATAGAACACAGGGCTTTGTGCTTGCTAGGCAAACATTCTATCACTAACCTATGTCCCCAGCCCACCAAGAAAAGAATTAAAATCAACAAAACTATAATTCACTCAATGTCCTGCTTACTTCTTAAGTGAAACTAAATTTAAATACAGTATTTCACATTAGTATACTTAAAGAGAGTGGAAGGAAATAAATGAGTCACTGTATTTCTTTTGAAATAAGTAAATCATGGTATTTATCAGTTAAAAATTGAGTAAGTTTTTGGGCTGGGGATTTAGCTCAGTGGTCTCGCCACCTGCTGCACAAGTGTGAGGACCCGAGTTCGATCCCTGGTACCAAAAAAAAAAAAAAAAATTGAAACAAAGTAAATGTTAATCAGGGAAGATACAGAGTGAAAATATTCTGTTAATATACAGAATAGGAGCTTTATGTTACATGTGGGAAAAACCTCTAATCATACAATGATAGCATTAATACTTGGATACTGGAGAAGATTTTTGGTAGATAGGGATAAAAGAGTTGGCACAGATTTGAAAACCAATGAAAGATTTTATAACAAATATTTCTGAAAAGTCAATAAAACCAATTAAAAATCAGTGTTCATTTAAAAAAAATTGCCTTTCCTAAGATCAGTGCCAAGGTATAATAAGATCTGTGAGCACAGAAACAGAGAGAGACTGAGTAGGAAGAATTTCCCAACAATACGAGTTGTCTCACACTGGTGGGATGCAGAAGCTCCTTGCCTAAAGGGCTTGTCCCAAATCTGAGCACACTGTTCAGACTAGATTCACAGATCAGAAGGGTAATTGAACAATACATCATTTAAGCTGTCTCCAACCCTTAAATCAAATACTTTATTTCCCAATTGTTATAGTTTGGACCTGAAATGTCCCTCAAAAGCCTCATGTGTTTGGAGATGGGGCCTTGTCAGAAGAGGTGAGTTACTAGGGGCATGATCTGAAAGGGTGTATTTTTTTTAAAAGAGAGGGTCTCACGGGCTGGGGAGTTAGCTCAGTGGTTTCGCCACCTGCTTAGCAAGCACAAGGACTGAGTTTGATCCCCGGTACCAAAAAAAAAAAAAAGAGGGTCTCATTACGTACTTCAGCCTGGCCTTGAAGTCAATAAGTAGATCAGGCTGGCCTTGAACTCACTGCAATCCTCCTGCATCTATCTCCCAAGTGCTGGGATTATAGGCACAGCAAAAGGGTACACAGTTTTTTTGTTTGCCCACGGACAAATAGAAAGACGTCTTGTTGTATCTCAGAAATGAGCAAGATCACATCTACTGCAGGTTCAAGGGCATAAAAGTATAAACTCCTTAAAAAGATTTTGCTTTACAAAGAGAGCCCCAGGGTGCCCTGCTCACTCTGGGTCTCCTACAGAAGTGATTCCCCCACATTCAGTCATCCAGGCTCTTAGAGGCCACTGCAGTTGTGGTCCACAGGCAACTGGCTACTGATCATATTGGCAGAATACCATGGCATCATCCACACAATTCTGGTTTTACAGGCATGCAGAATGTAAGTTTTTGGATCATGGAGGCTTCCACTGAGATTTTAGATGAAAGCCCAGGAGGCCCGGTAATGTGCCCGTGAGAGGGCAATGCATGAAACTGAGAATGATGCCCAAGATTCAGTGGAGATTCCAGAAAGCTGGAGATGCCAGGAATATGGAATGTCTGCCAAGAAAGGCCATAGGCAGAAAGTGGAGCTTGACCAAGAGAGAGGGTCTCCAGCAAGTCCATAGGGGACAGGGTGTATCGGTCATATTTCCTACAAAAACTGATGGAACACAAGATACATAGATATATATAAGAATTTATAAGATTAGCTTACAATAGCTACCCACAGGGTCAGATGGGGAGGAGTTCAGAGGGTCTCTCTGCACATTGGAGACCAAAGGATTCGGTCAAAGTTCTGGAGCTCACTGTAGTGTTCTGTGGGGGTCTGTATCAGGAGGCCGATGGGTCTGCACTAGAAGGCTGAAAGGTCTGCGATGGAGAGCCGAAGGGTCTAGGCTGCAAGGCAAAGACTGGAGCTCCTCCAAAGGAACAGAAGAAGAGAACTTGACCTTCCTCATTTCCCCTTTAGAACAGTCAGGAGAGGAGCAGCCCTAGGGTGAATCTCCCACACCCTAAGGTGGGAATTTCTGAGCCCATTTGGCTAAGCTTCTCTTAGCCAAACTTCTTAAGTTGACACAATCGCTCAACCATCACACAGGGCTACCCAAGTTCTTTGGAGCTCACATCGCACCAGAACTTGCCTTGGATGCTGGACATAGAGCTACAGGATTTAATGTTTACCCTGCTAGATTTCAGTCTTGCTTTGGTCTGACTCCTTTCTATTTCCCTATTCCTCCCTTTTGGAATGGAAATGTTTACTCAATGCTATTGTATGCTGGAAGTATTTAATTCTCTTTGATTTTTACAGAGGCTCACAGCTAAGAGTTTATCTTGAGTCTCAGAGACTTTGCACTTAAGACTTTTCAGCAGTGCTGTAACTGTTAAGACCTTGGTGATTCTCAGAGAAGGACTAAATACATTTTACATGAGATGGAAATGAGCTTTTGGGGAACCAGAGGTGGAATGTTATGGTTTGGATCTGAATGTTCCTCAGAAGTCTTATCTGTCCAGAGGTGTAACCTTGTCAGAAGTGGTGGGTCACCAGGGCATGAAGAGGAAGGGTGTATTCTTGTCCCAGGTTTCCCCCTCTATGTCTGCTTTCTGGCTGCCATGAAATGAGATCTCCTCCTCCAAGCCTTTCCACCATGGTGTTTCTGCCTTGGACCCAGCCGACCATGGACTGAACCCACCAGAACTGTGAGCCAACTAAACTTCTTTTTCTTTAAGGTTTGGGTGTTGGATATTTTGTCCCAGCAACAGGGAAGCTGACTAATACAGCAATAAAGGAATTAAAACTGATGCACTGGTGGGGCCAGGGGTGTAGCTCAGTGGTGATGCATCTGATAAGGTTTGCCTGGCAAGTGCAAGGTCTTGAGTTTGATTCCCATTATCAGAAAAAAAAAATATATATATATATATATATACAAATTCCTATAAATAGACTTCTGTTTTTTATTCCATTTTAATCAAAACAAAACATTATCAGACCACTATCCAAAAAGGCCCATTATATACAATAAAACCACTTGGGTATTACACTAAAATGAGTCAGGCAGTGCATGTCTTCAATTTCCATTCGTTTTAGGCTTGAAATAACTACAATAATCACTGCCCAGTGAAAGCTTCTACTATTTTTGTCTCTTACTTCACAAGGCATAAAGTCTTTTCTTATCTAGTCATTAAAAATCAAAGTTCACTAGATGAGAAAATACTGTTCATATTGCCCCCCATGAACAAATATAAAAATAAGAGGTGATAATTTATCTCCAAGACCATATCTACTGTGGGAGGAACTTATAGTTTTACTTTCCACAATTTTAATTATCCCCAGTCAATCACAGTTGGAAAATATTAATTAGAAAATTCAAAAAATAAACAATTCATAACTTTCAAATAACTTTTATTATAGCATATTGTTTTATTACAATATATAATTATAATTGTTGGATTTTACTATTGTTGTTTTTGTTAAACTCTTTACCATGCCTAATGTTTGAGTTCAACTTTATTACAGGTAATATGTACAGGAAAATAAGCAATATATATACATACAGGGTTCAGAAGGTCCTGGAAAGTATCCCCCATGGATACAGGGGTTAATACTGTACATCCAGAAGGGTAACTGAAAAGGATTGTACTACTTATTCTAGAGCTTGACTGTGGGAAGAGAAGTAAAGATATATTTTCCCTTATTATCAACTGAAAAATAGCTATTGCTTCAATCTTTTTTAAAGTTTTTAAAAGATTAAACTATTACACTGAACTAGTATGAATGTATTTTTTTTATGTATAAAGCAAGGAATAGGAGTTCTACATAATTACAGTTTCCCAACCCTAAAGCATCTTTAAGATGGTTTCCTTCTAAATGCCATAACATTTTAACAGTATTTGGTAAAAATGTTTCTAAATCAAACTGTATCATTTTTTTCTCTTTTCTTTCTTTTTTTTTATTTTTTGGGTTTTTTTTGGTTTTTTGAGACAGAGTCTAGCTAAGTAGTTCAGGCTGGTCTTGAACTTACTATGTAGCCAGGCTGACCTCGATCTTGTGGCAATCCTCAGCCTCCCAAGTGCTGGGATTACAGGTGTGTGTGTGTGTGTGTGTGTGTGTGTGTGTGTGTGTGTGTGTGTGTGTGTACCATCATGCCTGGCCTTCTTTCTCCTGTTTCCTCAACTAATGTGTCACTTTTTCAACCTACAGATGATGGGCAGGGATAATCATAAGAGCAAAATTCTCTGTTGTCAGTATGCCTTCTTTTTTGGGGGGGACAGGGTCTCGCCATGTACCCCATGCTAGCCTTGAACACACAGCAATCCTCCTGTCTTCCCCTCCCAAGTGCTGGGATTACAGGCATGTGCCACCACACCTGATTTGGTATGCCTATTTTCAATCCAGTTATCTCTTTACATTTTTGTTTCCAATCTGTTCATGCTTTGGAAACCAGATTGCCAAGCTCATCTCCTGACATTCTAATTACATTTTAATATTGGGTCTTTTTCTTCTTCCACACTTTCTTCTTACTAAAAGCACAATGTCAGCCACTCTTACTACTCAACCAACTCATTTATAAAGTCAATGACAGCAAGAAAAGCAAGTCATACTCCCTGTAAAAGCTGGTGTGGCATGTAAATGTGTATGTGTAAATCGAAGAGTAGTGTCTAACGAGCTAATCCACAGGTGCATAAAATCAAGTGTACCTATTTTGTGAGGTCTTTCTTTCATGGAATGTTTTTTGGTTTTTTTTGGTACCAGGGATCAAACTCGGGTCCTTGTGCTTGCTAGGCAGGCGATGGAACCACTGAGCTAAATCCCTGGCCTATGGAATGTTAAGAACTCAAATACCAGTTGTTCCATGATGTGATTAATGAGTGGCCACTTACATGTGTGAACATGAGGTTAAAGGGGACAAAGACAAAGACAATTCCAGTCCTAGATACGTACCCACAAGAATTGAAAACAGGGACTCAAACAGATGAAAAGAATGAAAAGTTATTGCTTGACATTTAGTTTCTGTTTGGGCTGATGAAAGTCTTGAAAATATACAGTGGTGATGGTTGTACACCACTGTGAATGTAATTAATACTGCTGAATTGTACACTTAAAATATTTAAAATGGCCACCCAGATTTCAAAGGAAGGCCTAGGAGGCCAATGTGTAACAGGGTTGGAATCCCTGCTGGGAGCCTATGAATCAGAGGGAAATTTGTGAAGTTGTGGAGGTAAGTCAGAGGCTGCAATGGAGACCCCACGAGGTTGGAGATGCCATGAATGTGAAACATCTGCCAAGGAAAGCTGCAGGTAGCAAAGTCAGCTATGTGGGCTACACCTGCAAGGTTATAGAGGCAGGGCTGGTCAAACCCTCTAGAGTTCATATCTCACAACCACATGTCCAGGATGCCAGACATAGAGCTATAAGACTTAATTTTGCCCTGCTGGATTTTGATCTTGCTTTGGTCCAGTTCCTCCGTATTCTCCTATTCCTCCCAGAATAGGAATGCTTACCTTACTATATCTTGGAAACATGTAACTTGCTTTTTGAATTTTACAAAGGCTCACAGGTAAGATTTTTGCCTTGAGTCTCACAGGAGACTCTGGATTTGAACTTGAGGAACACTGGAACTGTTGGGACTTTGGCAAAGGAATTGGCGTTTTTTGGGTTGTACACAGGATATCATACTGGGCAGAGTTACTGTTTTTATAACAATAATGTAAGTATAAGTATGGTTTAAGGAGATGTGTTTGTGCATCAAGTTGATAAGAAGTAGGTAGACTTGTGGTTATCTTGTCACCTTGATTTGCTTAAGAAATACCTAGGAGATTAATAAAACATACTTGGTGTGTTGGGTAGGTTGTGGATGCCCCTTTCCTCCTGGCTCTTTCCCCATCTCTCTCCTTTCTGGCCACCATGGGTTACTCAGCTTTCCTTTGCTATGCCCTTCTGCCATAATGTTTTTGCGTTGGAGTCCAGCTGATCATATGCTAAAATTTCTGAAACTGTGAGCTAAAATAAACCCTTCCTCCTTTAAATTGTACATGTCACATAATTTGTCCCAGCAATAGAAAGCTGACTAATATGCTCAGGATTCTGAAGGCTGTGTGAAAACAATATCAAAAACTGTTTACCTACTCTCTTCTACCTAGAGAGTATCATTAGTTATCAAGTGATTCCTAGGATGATTTATGAGGAAAAACTTGGTGTCTCTGATTTTTTTTTTTTGAGACAGGGTCTCAATATGTAGTTCAGGCCTCGAACTCACCATGATCCTCCTGCCTCAACCTCCTGAGTGCTGGGATTACATGTGTGTGCCACCACACCTGGCTTTGGTTTCTCCAAGTAAACCACAGTAAAGTCACAGATGACTTAACAGAATAAACCCAGTTCTGGAACTACCAGAAGAAAAAATTAGGAATACTAAACTCTAAATATAGCACTAAATTCTATGTGTATCTTGTTGAAAATCATCGAACTTGAAGGTAGAATAATTACTGGAAAAGAGAAAAATGACTATTACTTAGCACTAAGACAGAGAATTGATTTCATTTCTTTTTTATTTTTTTGGTACCAGAGATTGAACTTGCGAGGCAGGCACCAGAACCACTGAGCTAAATCCCTGGTCCTTTAAGAGAATCAATTTCAGAAATGAAACAAAACAAAAAATCACTACCTGCAGCATACAAAGTACATTTGCAGTGGTAAGCTAACAGAGATGTTAGCTATGTCTGAACATTTGCTGTACTCACCAGAACCATAATGATCCCATCTGCATGAGGATTCAGCTAAGATACTCAATATTTCTATGTTGACCAGGAACTAGAACTGGGCAGAAAAAGAATTACAAACCCAAGTTAGCAAAACACTAAGGAGTTTGTTTCGGGTTTTGAAAACATTAGCATTCTAAACAATGAAACAAAGCAAATTTATGTAGCAAAATAATCCCTGAAACATCACAGTAAAGCTACCTACCAGCAATTGTGGATTGAAATGCTATCAGATAAACTGCTAAAAAGCAACTTCCTGCTGTAGAATCTGTGCCATCAGGTGTTTCTCACCAGAGATGGCTGATTAATAACATTCAGTTCTTTGGTAGAGAATGTGGAGATTCAGAACACTGTAAATTCTAGAACCACCTCTACGAGAATAAAAACCTCAGCATTTCTCTTAGCTATATTCACATCACAACAGTTTTATGTACAAAATCAAACATAGACTATAAAAATATGCGTAATACGATAAACTATAAAATACTTTAGGTACTATGCATATATTAAGAAGTCCAATTTTATGTTTATAAATGAATCAGTATGTTGAAATAAATTCTGGACTGACTTTAATATTATAAAGTAACCAATTTTTGGCATGAAGTCTAATACATAGCCTGTGACAGAAAATGCCCTACTTTCTTTTCTGCAAGTTACCAATAGAGTGCTTTTGGAGAATTTGAGTCATACAACATTAATCCTAACTTGACGGATTCCTTATCAAAGGTAATCTCTTCAGTGTATGGTGATTCTACTCATGGACTCGGGAGAGTGACACATAATTAGAGGGGAAAATGAGCCAGAAGTACAGCCAGAATAAGTCACATCACACAGCAGGTGGTACCTCTAGCAAGGTTTTCAGAGTTCCTTACCAGATCAGCATGTTTCCTGCAATCACAGAATTTAGAAACAAACTAGGGCCGGGGGTTTAGCTCAGTGGTTCTGTTGCCTGCCTCGCAAGCGCAAGGTCCCGAGTTCTATCCCCAGTACAGAAAAAAAAAAAAAAAAAAGTAGAAACAGAAACGATAAAAGGTGGGAGAGGGCATAATTTAGAAGACGCTAAAGATCTCGAAAAGGGGTGTAGGGATTAAGTTCTCCTTAAAGAAATGAAAAGAGATCGCTGGGGATTTAGCTCGGGCATTTAGCTCAGTGATTCCGCCGCCTTCCTCACAAACAAAAGGAAAGGAAGTCGATCCCCAGTACCATAAAAAGAAGAAAAAAAGAAAAGGGATTTACAATGACCTTTTAAAGGAACTGTAAATGTAACATGAAATAATGGATAACACACAGCAGAGCTTTAACCACTCTCTTACGACTTGCAGTCAGAATACCTGTCTTCCTTAACGACTCACTGACTGACTGAATGAAAGTATAATCACAGAGCTTCTCCTCTAAACATAAGATATTTGAGAATACTCCTTTTCAGAGGTGTGATCAGGACTGGAGGGGGCAGCACTTTCAACTTTATACTTTATGCAACTTCCAGAAAAAGGGATTGCAGACGCGGGAGGTTTTATTAGCAAGTGGAACCCGGGACTGATCCTGGGTGGATAGGATCGGCCACTTAGGACCGAGGCTGCCAAGGACGCTCCTCCCGATCTCGCCTCAGGGCGGGGAGCCCAGCGAAGGTTGGCGGCCTCGACCCAGCCACCGCTCTTAGCCACCGCACTCCGGGACGCCCTCAACTGCCTCTCAGAAAATGTTTGGCCACGGACGTCCGCTGGTGCGCCATCCCTTTGGGAACCCGCAAGATTTAGAAGCCAGGAAAGGGAGAAAGAAAGTAGGAGTCAGGCAGCCCTGGAGCTGCAGAGGCGGAGCAGGGATGCGGAGAGGAAGGAAGGGAGGCCGCCACCTGTGGGTGAGACGCGAAAGTGCAGGACAAGGGAGCCCGGCTCAGATGTCCGCGGGAACCAATCCTCCTCAGGTGAGGGCGCCCTTACTCCCGTGTTGCCCGGCTCGAAGTCGCCGCGCCACCCCCCTGGGCTGCTCGGCTCCCACTCCCCGACACCTGCCTATCCCTGTCCCGGGACTGCACTGCAGCGGCTCTTACAACTCACCGCGCCCGCCGCCCTCAACGAGATCTCTGTCTCGCCTCCAGCGCCGCGATGGCACGGCCACGTCACGGCGCATGCGCTCTCCGCGCGCCGGCAACCCCCTAGGGGGCGCTCCTCACCAGGGTGCTCGTTACCTTAGAGACTGAACAGGCCCTGGCTGCCAAGGACGGGGAACTAAAACAGCCAAGATGCCGTGGAAGGGCAAGGACAAAAGGAAAGGCAAGGGCAAAGAAAAGAAGTAAGGAGCAGCCGCCCAGGTGTCCCCTCTCCCTCGGCTGGGCCGGAGGGGATTCCGAATCTGGGAAGCTGGCTGCCTCTAGCCGGCCTACCGCTCCCCTCCAGCTCTCCCGGTTTCTGAGGAGAGCTCCCAGTTCATTCTTTCATGCCCCTACCCTGAGAAGTCTTCTTTGTTGTGCATTTGAGATAATCTTGAACAACTAGAAAATGTGGTTGAATTAGTTCCTTGGGCCTTTTCAGGAATCCCTTTTGGCTCACAAGAGGGACCTACAGATTTGATCAGATTGGGTAATGAATGTTCAAGTTTCCGAAAAATGATCAGAGCTGCCGACAACGTGGTTAATATTCTAGTACTAACCTCCTAACTTGGAGTTGCTGTTGGATTGCCATTGGATCTATTTGTGACCTCTGGGTTTTCTAAACACATTGGAGTTATGCATGATGTCCACCCCCACCCCAATATGGGACCACAACAAACTTGTGATGCTTACAAAGTAACTTGCTTGGGTGTAGCTTGATAAAGAGCTTACCCTTCATGTGCTAGGCCTTGGATTTGATCTCAAGTACTGAAAAAAAAAATCACTCGTTTCATTCATACTTAGTACAGAAACTTTGGGAAACGTAAGTTACCAAAGGAGTAAATAAAATCACTTGTAACCCCATCATCCATAGATAACCAGTTCTATCTGTTATAAAGAATCCACTTGTCAACAAAAGACAGGCTCTCTGTTGTGAGAAAAAGAAAGTTTATTCCAGTGAACATGGACAGGGACTAAGGTCAGGGGATTTTAATGGCTGG
>NW_004624734.1:27547034-27560119 GCF_000247695.1 Heterocephalus glaber | reverse complement strand
AAATAAAAATTAAAAAAAATAAAAAATAAAAAAATAAAAAGCTACTCGGGTTGCCTACTAAAATGAGTCAGCATTCCTTAGAGAAATGCTTGGAATTGATTAGAGCAATTGTTGATTCCAGGACTGGGACAGGATATATAAAAGATATGCCAGCTGGGGATTTAGCTCAGTGGCACTGCGCCTGCCTTGCAACTGCAAGGTCCTGAGTTTAATCCCTGGTACCAGAAAAAAAAAAAAAAAAAGATACACCAGGATTATCTTACTGTTTCATAAAGTAAAAAATTTTAAAGGACACAGGAGTCATCTTAGATTAATAGTATTATATCAATGCTGAATTTCTCAATTTTGATAATTGCTGTGATTATAAAAGATAATGGCATTTTAGGAAATACATACTGAAGTATTTAGAGGCAAGGGGCATGCTATCAGAAGCTTACCTCACATGGTTCAGAAAAAAAAGTGTGTGTGTGTGTGCGTGTGCGCGTGCATGTGTGCATGTAGATAGATCAATTTATATCTATATCTATCTATATGGGGAGGGACAGACCCAGATAGGAGAAATACAAATCATCTCATACTCATTAAGGTACTACTATTACAAAAGAGAGAAAATAACAAGAGTTGATGGGGATATAGAAAAACTAGACTGTGCACTGTTGGTGGGAATGTAAAATGTTATAGCCTTTATGGGAAAGAGTGTGAAATTTCCTCAAAAAATTAAAAGTAGAATTACTAATCTCCACTTGAGAGGCTGAGCAGAAGGACTGCTTCAAGTTTGAGGCCAGCCTGGGCTACATAGTAAGTTCAAGGCCAGTCTGAACTACATTGAGAGACCCTATCTCAAACAAACAAACAAACAAACGGAATTACCAACCCAAAAGAATTCAAAACAAGATCTCAAAGAGATATTTAAACACCCAAGTTCCTTGAAGCATTATTCATAATAACCAAGAGATGGGCCGGGGATTTAGCTCAGTGGTTCTGGCACCCACCTCTCAAGTGCAAGGTTCCGAGTTCAATCTTGGGTACCAAAAAAACAAACAAACAAACAAACATAATAACTAAGAGATGGCAATAGATGGAAGCAACTTAAACATCTATTGACAAATGAATGGATAAAGAAAATATGGTATATATATTTGAATATTATGTAGCCTTAAAAAGGAAATCCTGTCACATGCTACAAAAGAGTGAACCTCAAGAATATTACACTAAATGAAATAAGCCAGAAACAAGAGATCGAACATTATAAAATTCCACTCATTTAAAGTACATAAAGTAGTCAAAATTATAGAAACAAACTTTTCATCTTGCAAAATTTAAACAAAGAGGTGGTTGCCAAGGGCTGGGAAGGAGGAAAGGATGAAAAGTTCTAGGGATCTTTTGCACAGCAATGTAAATATAATTAACACTACTAAACTGTGCACTTAAACATGGTTAAGATAGTAAATTTAATGTTAATGGTTTTTTTGTTTTGTTTTGTTTTTTGTGTTTTTGAGACAGGGTCTCACTATGTAGTCCAGACTGGCCTTGAACTCATGGCCATCCTCCTGCCTCAGCCTCCCAAGCGCTAGGATTACAGGCATACACTAATATGCCCAGATGTGCTTTTTACCACAATTTTTATCTTTTTTTTTTTTTTTTTGGTACTGGGGATCGAACTCGGGGTCCTTGTGCTTTCGAAGCAGGCTTCGAAACCACTGAGCTAAATCCCTGACCCTTAACCACAATTTAAACAAACAAACAAACAAACAAAAACTATCCAGATAGCCAGGGATTTAGCTCAGTGGTGCCACCGCCTGTCTCACAAGTGCAAGGTCCTGAGTTCAATTCCTGGTACCAAAAAACACCCCCCCAAAAACCAAAAAAAACTATCCAGATAATTCTGTTGGTGGCTAGGTTTTTGGAAACTGGCAATAGCAGATTAACCATATAGGGAAATTCTGTCCCCTCCTCTTCCTACCTCACTTTCTTTCCTACATTAAAGGTTTTAGTGTTATGTAAAACACTAAAACTTATGAATAAAGGTAAGACACAGAGCAATTTCTTTGCCTTTCTGACTCTGTTTTTATCTACAGATTGAAAAACTGAAACAGCAGTTGGTTGAAACAAAGGAAAAAGCCCAAGTGGAGAAGGAAAAACTGGTATGTGTGTATAATAATACTTCACTCACTTGGTTGCAGGTCTTTAGTGAGCTCACGTATTTAAGACCCAATAAGTGAAAAGGAGCTGGGGGTGGTGACACACACCTATAATTTCAGCATTCTGGGAGGCTAAGCATTTCAAAAAAAATTTTTTTTTTGGAACTGGGGATCGAACTCAGGACCTTGCACTTGCCAGGCAGGTGCGATGCCATTGAGCTAAATCCCTGGCCCTCAAAATTTTTTATTAGTACATGTTTGTGGTACATAATGATTACATTCATTATGAAGAGTTGGTACATGTACATAGCACATCTTCATTTTTTTATAGCCCCTTCTCCTCCCTTCCCTCCTGGCTGCATTTTTTCTTTTTTCCCCTCCCTCCTTCCCCAAGGATTGCAAATTTGAGCCCTGTGTGGGCAATTTTGTGACTTAGTGAGACCCTGTCTTAAAATTAAAAATTAATTTTAAGGAGGGACTGGGGGACTGGGATGTAGCTTAGTATGAAGATCCTAGGTTCAATCCTCAGTACCACACACATAAAAATTCTTTCAATGAGGTTGTGAACTGACTCAACAATGGATTTTGCTTTTGAGTTTTAGAAGTTGGTTTTTCTTTTTTAAATTAGCGCTGGGGATTAAACCCTGGGCCTTGTCTGTGCTAAACATGCACTCTATCACCAAGCTACAAACCCATCCTAGAGTTTGCTTTTTAAAAATTTGATTTTTCTGGGCCAGGGATTTAGCTCAGTGGTGCCACTGCCTGCCTCAAAAGTGCAAGGTCCCAAGTTCGATCCCTGGTACAAAAAAATAAAAATTGACTTTGCATGTAAAATTTTACAATTATTACATTTATGTAAAATATTTACATGGTTCCAAAATCAAGACTATGAAACAAGGTATATGTTGAGAAATTTAACCTCTATCCATGTATTTTCCATAGTAGTCATTTTTATTTATGGCATATTTGTTCATTAAAACATATATATTTACTTATATGTTTGTAATAAGTATAAAGAAATATATATTGTCTCCTCTTTCTCACATAGAAGGTAGCATATAGAATACAAAGAACTGTATCCTTTTTTTTCCACATTAACAATATTTTTTGGAGATTACTCCATAGCAATATGTATATGTATATGATAGTTCTGCATTCTTTTTTATAGCTGTATTGTCATTGTGTGGATATAGCATATTTTATTCATATGGTCTCTGTCTTAGTCGGATGGGCTTCTGTGACAGAATAGATTGGGTAGCTTAAAACAATTGTTTCCCACAGTTCTGATGGCTCGAAGTCTAAAGTCAGAGCACTAACATGATTAAGTGTTTCGTGAGGGTCCTCCTCCTGGTTTACAGACAGCTGCCTTCTTAGATTCTTTTTTTTTTTTTTTTGGTACTGGGGATCAAACTTGGGACCTTGCACTTGCAAGGCAGGTGGCGGAACCACTGAGCTAAATCCCCAGCGACAGCTGCCTTTTTGTTGTAGTTTCACAGGGTGAGAGAGAAACTTGTAGGCAACTTCATCTTCTGTAAAGGTATTAGTCCCCACATGAAGTTGCCACCCTCTTGACCACATCTAAAGCTAATCACCTAAAGGCCATACCTCCATGTGCATCCCATTAGCGATTAGGGCTTTAATGTATGATTTTTTGTTGTTGTTGTTCTTTTCTTTTTTTTTTTGGTACTGGGGATTGAACTCCGGTCGTTGACATTTCGAGGTAGGCGGTGGAACCACTGAGCTAAATCCCCGGCCCAATGTATGATTTTTTTTAGGGGGACACTAACACTCAGCCCATAGAAGTCTCCTTTCAGTAGATAGTTGTTTTGTTTCTAGTCTTTTGTTATTACAGTTAGTGCTCCAATAAAGAATCCTGTGATCACATCTTTTCACATTTTGACCACTATGTCTTTGGAATATATTCCAAGAATGATTTTGCTAGGTCAAAGAAAATATATGATTTTTATAGATATTGGCAAATGTCCTTGTATAGGTATTTTGTAATACCACTAATTACACCAGACTGCCTATTTCCACATAGCTTTACCAATAGAGCATATTGTCAAACTTGATAATTTGTAATAGAACGAAAATGGCTTTTCAGTGTAGTTTTGGTTTTCATTTCTCTTCTTATGAGCTAGGTTGAGTATTTTTTATATGTTTGAGAGCCATTTACACTTCTGTTAATATCTTTTGTGGGTTTTTTTTTTTTTTGGTACCAGGGATCGAACTCTGGACCTTGAGCTTTTGAGCTGGAACCACTGAGCTAAATCCCCAGCCCCTGTTTTTGTTTTTTCTTGGGGGGGATCGAACTAACAACCCTGCACTTTTGAGGCAGGCACCGGTGCCACTGAGCTAAATCCCTGGCCCTTTTGTTCATTTTTTATTGTGTATTTGGTCCTTTTCACCTCCTTTTCCCTCCTTTTCTATCTTCTTCCTTTACTTCCCTCATTATTTTCTTTCTCCTTTTCCTCTCTCTTCTTTCCCCTTCAATCATTTTTTTGTTGTTTATTAGGAATACTTACCCTCCCTTTGTCCCCTAGTTTACTAATTTTAACTTGGATAACTCGTCATTTATCCTTCTTACAGATTAAAGGTTTTTTTTAGTCTTCTCATACAACCCCCTCTCCCTGTGTTGTTTGTTTGGTTTTTCTTGGTAGCACAGAGGATTGAACAGAAAGCTTTGCACATGCTACGCAAGTGCTCTGCCACTAAGTGATGCTTTTTATCTTCATTTTCTTGCTTTTCTATACAAGACCAGCTTACACAGAAATTTTTCCAGGAATTCTTTTGGGGGCGGTACTGGAGATCAAAGCCAGGAGTGTCGTACCACTGAGCAACATCCCCAGCCCTTTTATTTATTTATTTATTTGTTTGTTTGTTTAGGTACCAGGGATCGAACTCAGGATCTTGGGCTTGCAAGGCAGGCACAGCGCCACTGAGTTAAATCCTTGGCCCCAGCCCTTTTATTTTTTATTTGGAGACAGGATCTCAATAAGTTGCCTGGGTAGGACTTTAACTTGTGATCTTCCTGCCTCAGCCACCCTAAGTGCTGTCCAGATTTTTTTTTTAAATTCAATGAAGCTGTTATCATTTTATAGAAATTTGAACTTTATGGGAAAAAAATAGGACATTTCTTTAAAGAAGTTATATACAAATGGCTCAGGGCTTCAAATAGAATATGATTCTGTGGAACTTGTTTCTCCTAACTATTTACTTCTTTTTTGAATACAGGAACAAAAGTATGCTCTGCAAATAAGTGAGCTGGAGGGACAGTTCCATCAAAAAGCCAAAGAAATTGGCATGATTCAGACAGAGCTGAAAACAATAAAACAATTCCAGAAGAGAAAAATCCAAGTGGAGAAAGAATTAGATGATGTAAGTTAGATTCATTCTTTTCTTTTCTTTTTTCTTAAAAGAGATTTGATAAATCTAAGACAGTTAAGAAAGTTCTTAGAGAAAATATAGTTAGGATGATGAATGATAATTTTAGAAAAATTTAGACAGCTTTTTGGATAGGGGTACACAGGGCAAGGAATACTAAGTACTTTCAGAGAATTTCTTTGACCTTGCTATGCTTTCTTTTGCTTTCCATTCCTTCAGCTCAGAATATAATTTTATTGCATTAGTGATAATGTAATAAATTACACTGTTAGCCAAAATCAGCTCTATGAGTGAAGGCAAAGTTACTTTTCTTCATCTGTAAAATGAGCATAAGAATTACTGTCTTATAGGGTTGTTGTAGGATTACATGAAATAATAATATGTAAAGTGCTTAAAATAGTACACATCATAGAGTGAGAATGATATAAACAGTGATGCGCAGCTCTCTAAAAAAAAGTCCTGATTTATAACATTTGTTAATTTCCATGGTGTAAATATTATAGTGGGGGCCCGGGGATTTAGCTCAGTGGTTCCGCTGCCTGCCTCATAAGGGAAAGGTCCTGAGTTTGATCCCCTGTACCAAAAAAAATTTTTTTTTAAAGTATTATAGCCAGGGATACTGTGATCTAAACATTTGACTGAAGACTGAGGATCCACTTCCAAGGTAAAACTTACATGGCTGTCAGGTTGGTGGAGGTGATTAGGAAGCCTTAGCCTCTCCATAAAATGCTTGAGTATTCTGAGATTAGTGGTAATCTCAGATTACCTAGGCAGCCAGCCAGAAGCCTGCCTGCCTTCCCTCCCCCTTTCTCTTTTCTTTTCTTTCTTTCCTCTCCTTTCCTTCCCCCCTCTTTTTGTCTTTCTTCTTCCTCTTTTCTTTCTTTTTCTTCCCCTCCCTCCCTCCTTTCTTTCCTTCCTTCCCAAGTCACATACCCTACCCTTGCAAGTCACACAGTATCACTTTTGCCTTATTTTGTTAATTAGAAGTGCAACCTAAGTGTGGCCCACATTATAAGGGCAGGGAATTAGGTTCCATCATTTGAAGAGAAGAGTGGCAAAGAATTGTGGATATATTTTAAAATCATCATACCACTGCAGTCCAAAGTATATACTGCTGCAAGAGTAACCTTAAAATATCACAGGTGTTCTGGATCACCTCCTTCAAGAATTATCTGTGGCAAACAGAATGTAGCAAATCATCAAGAAGGTTATATACCATGACCAAGTTGGATTCATCGCAGGGATGGTTCAACATAGGCAAATCAATAAATGTAATATACTATATTAACAGAGCCAAGGACAAAAACTATATGATCCTCTCAATAGATGCAGAAAAAACATTTGACAAGGTCCAACACCAATTCATGATAAAAACCCTACAGAAAATTGGTATAGATGGTCCTTATCTCAATCTGATAAAAGCCATCTACAAGAAACCAACAGCCAACATTATACTAAATGGACAAAACTTGAAAGTTTTCACTCTAAAATCAGGAACAAGACAAAGATGTCTTTTGTTACCACTCTTGTTCAATATAGTTCTGGAAACAATAGCCACAGCAATTAGACAAGAGAAAGAAATAAAAGGGATAAGGTTAAGAAAGGAAGAAGTTAAAAAAATTATCATTTTTTGTGGATGACAATGATACTCCATGTAGAAGACCCCAAAAACTCCACCAAAAGATTTTTAACTTTGATAAGCAAATTCAGTGGTATAGCTGGATACAGTCAACACTCAAAAATCAATAGCCTTCCTGTACATGAATAGCAGACTCACGGAGAGAGAAATTAGAGAAACAATCCTTTCACAATAGCATCCAAAAAAATAAAATGCCAAGGAATCAGTTGGTCAGAGGGAGTAAAAGACCTCTACATTGAAAACTATAGTACTCTGAAAAAGGAGATTGAAGAGGATATCAGAAAATGGAAAGCTATCCCTGTTCTTGGATAGGAAGAACCCATATAGTGAAAATGGCCATCTTCCAAAATTGTTATACAGATTCAGTGCAATCCCAATCAAAATCCCAGCAGCATATCTCACAGAATTAGAAAAAACAATCCTAAAATTCATTTGGAACCAGAAGAGACCTAGAATAGCAAAGGCAATTCTGGGAAACAAAGGCAAAGCAGGGGTATCATAATCCCTGACTTTATGTTTATTTATTTATTTATTTATCTATTTATTTATTTGGTACCGGGAATCGAACTTGGGTCCTTGTGCTTGCGAAGCAGGCCGTGAAACCACTGAGCTAAATCTCTGGCCCTACCTGACTTTAAATTGTACTACAAAGCTATGGTGATAAAAATAGCATGGTACTGGCAAAAGAACAGACCTGAGGATCAATGGAACAGACTAGAGGATGCAGAAGCAACTCCAGACATACTCAACCACCTTATCTTTGACAAAGGAGCCAAACACCTTCACTGGAAGAAAGATAGCCTCTATAATAGATGGTGCTGGCAAAACTGGCTTTCCACATGCTGAAGATTGAAACTAGACCCGTATCTTTCACCACACACTATGGTAAAATTGAAATGGTTCAAAGATCTAAATATAGAAGGAAAAATGGAAACAAAGCTTTTGTACATAGGGAGGGGAGGGAGATGAGGGCAGGGAACAAAATAAAATTTATTTTTTAAAAAAGAATTATCTTTGGGAGCTGCGTGTGGTAGTACATGCTTGTAATCCGAGCACCTTGGGAGGCTGAGACAGGAGAATTGAAAGTTCAAGCCCAGCTAGGTGTGGTATTGCATAAGTATGTAATCCCAGCACTCAGTTGAGACAGGCGGATCTGCAGTTCAAAGCCATCCTGGGCTACACAGTGAGTTCAAGGCCAGCCTACATAGTGAGACCTTGTCTCAATAACAAAAACAAAAAAGTTGCCCAGCCTGGGCAATTTAGGAAGACCCTATCTCAGAATAAAAAAATTAAAAGGGCTGGGGATTTAGCTGTGTGTGAAGGCCCTCAATTCATTCCCCAGTATTACCATCTCCCCAAAAATCTTTGGAATTTCTCCATCCTAAACGGAAGACTGTCCTGACACAATAGTGTTAAAGACCCTAACTTACCTAGTACTATCTCCTTTTGCTACACCACTCTGCACAAACACTCCTTTTAATTCACCCAAACTGGATATTCACTTATATCTTAAGGTTCCCCGCCCCACCCCCTTTGTTGACACTTTTTTTTGGTACTAGGGATCGAACTCAGGATCTTGTTCTTTCGAGGCAGGCACGGTGCCACTGAGCTAAATCTCTGGCCCTATTGACACTTTTTAAAATCAGATACAACAGGACTGATTTAATCAGTATAAAATTGAAAGAGCTTTAGATCTGTAATAAAAATCCAAATTTAGGGAAGGGCAAACTTTAAAACATCAGCCAAGTAGGAAAGAAGGGTGAGGCAAGGAGGGTGAGGGAGCAGACACGCTGGAACTGGGAAGAGGTAACTGACCACTGTGTTAACACATTTTTAAAAATATGATATTTTTTTTTTGAGACAGTCTTTCTATATAGTTTAGGCTGGCCTTGAACTCACTATGTACCCCAGGCTGGCCTGGAAATCATAGCGATCCTCCTGCCTCATCCTTCCAAGTGCTGGAATTACAGGCGTGCACCGCCACGCCCGACTGGAATATATTTCTGATAGTTCTTTGTTCATTAAAATTTTACATGACCTTCAAAGGCTCAGCTCAAATGCATGTTCGCCGTGAGACTTAGGAGTCCTGTTTAGGGCTGGGGATTTAGCTCAGTGGTTTCGCCGCCTGCTGCGCAAGCGCTAGGACCCGAGTTCGATCCCCGGTACCAAAAAAAAAAAAAAAAAGAGTCCTGTGTTTAAAAGTAAGAATTTTCCGAAAAAAAAAAAAAGGTAAGAATTTTCCGTACCTTTCCACGGCATTTGCTTTTTTTTTTGGTACCGGGGATCGAACTCGGGTCCTTGCACTTGCAGGCAGGAGGTGGAACCGCAGACCTAAATCCCCGGCCCTTTTACTGTCTTTTTAAAATACTACTTAGGCCATACTACATATTTATTTGTCTTACCCTCTACTAGATGGTAAATTCTTTTTTTTGGTACCGGGGATCGAACTCGGGTCCTTGCACATGCGCAACCGGCAGCGAAACCACTGCGCTAAATCCCCGACCCAAAGATTGTAAATTCTTTGAGGCACAGCGTCGTCTTTGTATTGACAAAATACAAGACACACACCAAAGTTCTATAAACCCTTTTTTCCATGAAACCACAATGGGGATGCTGGCGCCTGCGCACTGGCTTTCTCGTGGTCAGCCTCCGGCGCAGCGCGTAGCGGAAGCGTGATGACGTAAAAGGCTCCGCGCCACCCATCGCTGCGCCCCAGTTGAGGCACTTGGGGCTCCAATATGGCCGAGCAACAGACTCCTTCAAAGTCGGCTGACCAGGTGTGCACCTTTCTCTTCAAAAAGCCCAGGCGGAAAGGGCCTGCAGGCAGCCGAAAGCGCCCAGTGTGTGACCTGGAGACCGGAGAAAGCAGCAGCAGTGGTGATGAAGGCAGCACTGTGGTTCGACCAGAGAAGAAGCGGGCGACCCACAATCCGATGATCCAGAAGACCTGTGGCAGCGGTAAAGGGAAGGCGGCTTATGGTTATCTGAGTAGCGAGGAAGAGGAGAGTGAGAGTTTGGGCGTGGTCTACAAGTCCACCCGTTCAGCGAAACCTGTGGGGCCAGAGGATATGGGGGCCACAGCAGTCTATGAGCTGGACACGGAGAAGGAGCGAGATGCACAAGCCATCTTTGAGCGCAGCCAGAAGATTCAGGAAGACCTGAGAGGCAAGAAAGATGACAAGATTTATCGGGGAATCAATAATTACCAGAAATATATGAAACCCAAGGATACGTCTATGGGCAATGCCTCCTCCGGGATGGTGAGGAAGGGACCCATCCGAGCACCTGAGCATCTACGGGCCACCGTGCGCTGGGATTACCAGCCTGACATCTGTAAGGACTACAAGGAGACTGGCTTCTGCGGGTTCGGAGATAGCTGCAAATTCCTCCATGACCGTTCAGATTACAAGCACGGATGGCAGATCGAACGTGAGCTTGATGAGGGTCGCTATGGTGTTTGTGAGGACGAAAACTTTGAAGTGGGAAGCGATGATGAGGAAATACCGTTCAAGTGTTTTATCTGCCGCCAGACCTTTAAAAACCCAGTTGTTACCAAGTGCAAGCATTATTTCTGCGAGAGCTGTGCACTGCAGCATTTCCGCACCACCTCGCGCTGCTATGTCTGTGACCAGCAGACAAACGGTGTCTTTAATCCTGCTAAAGAATTGATTGCTAAGCTGGAGAAGCATCGAGCAACTTCTGAGGATGGAGCTTCTGATATCCCAGAAGACCCCGAAAGGGCCTAATTCCCATTATTTAGGTTTTCCATAATTGTTAGATCTTAAAATAAATATTTTGTCTTTCTTTTGGTAATTTTTTTTTTTTTTTGGTACCCGGGGATTGAACTCGGGTCCTTAGCTTGTGAGGCAGGTGGTGGAACCACTGAGCTACATACCCAGTCCTCTTTTGGTAATCTTAAAAACAAAAACAACCACGATTGAAGGAATGCCACGTTCTCTAGAAGGAATACCATTTGTTTTATATAAAGGTGTTGCAGATTGAATCGATATACTTAATTTTTCAAGAACTCTCAAAATAGCCACCCCATGTACAAGTACACATTCTTACTCAAAATGAATTGAAACTAGTTATTCATACTCTAGTGGGTCTTGATGTGATTTTTCTTTTAAAGGAACAATGTTTCCATCTAGTGGAGAAATAGATTGGAGACCTTTCAAAGGGGACTGTTGATTTAAAATTCAAAGGCAAAAGTTACTCTTTTATGGGAAAAATAAGACCGTTTTGTAGAATCTGAAATGTGGAAGATATGAGACCCATGAATTTAAAATTGGGAGATGTGAATTAAGGCAGGAAATTGTGCTGTGTATATACACAGTATAGAATTTGTTGTACAAACTTTTAAAAAGACTCAAAGTATTCAGAGCATTCATTTGTTTTTTTTCTTCTTGGTACTGGGGATTGAACTCGGGTCCTTGGCGGCAGAACAACTGAGCTAAATCCCCAGCCCCAGAGCATTCATTTTTAAAGAAAAGCTTCTATGTACTTCATTTTTTTTGGGTACCAGGAATCGAACTCAGGACCTTGCACTTGCCAGGGCCTGTGCAGCTGAGCCACATTGTTTCCTTTTTTTTTTTTTTTTTGGTACCGGGGATCAAACTGGGGTCCTTGCGCCTGCCATAGCAAGTGGTAAAACCACTGAGCTAAATCCCCGGTCCCCCTGTTTGCTTTTTGAGACAGGGTCTTGCTATGTAGTTCAGGCTGGCCTTAAACTCACCGGGTTGGCGATGAACTCAAGGTGATCCTTCTGCCTTAGCCTCCTGAGTGCTGGGATTACAGGCGTGTGTCACTGTGCCCAGCTTCTGTCTACTTGAATAACAGAAGAAACATTGGTAGGTTACAGTTATTATTTTTTAATCATTTTAGTTTTCTTTTGACAGTGATAATGCTCATTTCAGCAAATTTAGCCTAGCAGATAAAAGAAAATTAAAAGTAACTGCCCTCACCAATTACACTACCTAAAGATGACCATTGTTAATATTTTTGTGGATAGTCTTTTTCTTCTGCTATGTAGAAATATTTTAAAGTATCAATAATGCTATTTTTATAAAAGTTAAATCATGACATGTAAGTTGTTAGGCTGATATTTCATCATATATTTAAATATTTTAATAACATTTTTCTATAGAATCTTTCATATAAATGCATGGAATTCCATTTGGTAGATATATCATTTGTTCTTTACTGTTGACATATGGACTTTTTGTTTTGTAGTTTGTAAAGTGTGAAGAACTTCTAAGAAGTAAAGTTTTCTGTCCTTAATTTTTAGGATAACTTCTTAGAAGTGGAATATATGGGTTAAAGAACACGAACATCAGTATTTAGTGCCATGTGTTTGTGGTCTCAGCTACTGGAGGATCACAAGAATTCAGGCTATAGTACTCTATGTTGATTGGGTGTCCATACACTGGTGCTGTCACATGGTGACCATCACATGAAGTAGGACACCACTAGGTTGCATGTATTGATCAGTAGTGTGATTGCACCTGTGAATAGTCCCCACACTCCAGCCTGGGCAGTGCAGTGAGGTCCTATTCCCTCTCTTTAAAAAAGCTCATGAGCTTTTAAAGGTGTGGTGCATTGGCTAGTTATCTTTTGAAAGGTTAATTTAGAGTTTGGGAAGAGTGTAGCGGCATATGAAAAACCCATTTCCTCACACATGTTTAATTTTGTATTTAATTTCATACATTTAAATTCATATGTTGACTTTAATTTTGGAAGTACGTAACAATGTAAGAGGCCGTTAAAAAAAGAAGGTGTAACATGTTAATACCGAATAGTTTCTCTGGTGTGAGAAACTGAAAGTGTAAATAAGGATTAAAATGAATAATTGATAATTTGAAATAGGAAGAAAAGGTCCAAAGGGGTAGGGGAAGTGGAAGGGGAAGGGGAAAGGAAAAACT
>NW_004624734.1:27509627-27535248 GCF_000247695.1 Heterocephalus glaber | reverse complement strand
CTGGGGATTGAACTCTGGTCCTTGTGCTTGCAGGGCAGGCAGTGGAACCACTGAGCTAAATCCCCAGCCCTGGTTAAACTTTTTTTTTTGGTACCGGGGATTGAACTCAGGTCCTTGCACTTGCAAGGCAGGCGACAGAACCAATGAGGTAAATCTCCGGCCCCATGGTTAGACATTTTTGATAAGCATACTTTCTCATATATTTTGTACTGTTTCCTTTACCAACCTGAGGTGAAATTCATAGGTAATAAAATCTTAACTGACCATATAATTTAAAAAAATCAGTATAATAATTCTTTGTAATGATTCTTTATTACATTCATTCTTTTTCTTTTTTCCTGGTGTACCGGGAATCAAACTCCGGACCTTGTGCTTGCCAGGCAGGCGTGGTGCCACTGAGCTAAGTCCCTGGCCCTATAATGATTCTTTATTGTGCAGTAGTATTCTGTGGATTGGAAAATATTCAATAGTGCTTCTCCATCATTGCATTAACCAGAAGTCTACCAAAATTTCTAAAACACTGCCACTGTGATAAAGGTAGTTGAATGATTGAGGCAGTTGAAGATGGTATACAACAATTTTGTTTCCTGTTAACATTGTCTCTTAGCACGGCCTTTCCCCCATATGCCATTGATTACATTATAGTGCATTTTGAAGATTTTGAGAAAAAAGTATGCTTTGAGTACCAATTCAATTGGATTCTTGAAAGGGCTCAGGAAATTTAAAGGACTCTCTACTACTGTGAATTTAGCGTTTTATTTATTTATTTATTTTTGTTTTGTTTTGTTTTGTTTTGGTACCGGGGATCAAACTCAGGACCTTGCGCTTTTGAGGCAGGCAGCGGAACCACTGAGCTAAATCCCCGGCCCTATTTATTTACTTATTGTACCAGGAATTAAATTCAGGGCCTTGCACTTACCAGGCAGCCACTATGCCTTTGAGCTACATCCCTGGCCCCAGGTTTTGCTTTTTTTTTTGGTACTGAGGATTGAACTCGGGTCCTTGTGCATGCGCCCAGGTTTTGCTTTTTGAGATAGAGTTTCACTATATGGTTCAGGCTAGCCTCAAATTCACAGCACTCTTCTTGCCTCAGCCTTCCCAGTACTGAGATTATAAGCCTGAGCCACCATGCCCAGTTTAGCATTTTGTTAAGAGTGCTTCCAAAAGTGTTTTCTACTTTAAATTATTATCATTATCATTATTATTTTTATTCTGAAGTGGTACTGAAGATTGCACTCAGGGCCTTCGCACTGAACTACAATACATCCCAGATTCTCACCCCCTTTTTAAAGTTTTTATTTTGAGACAGGATATTGCTCAGTCACTAAATTGCCCAAGGGAGGCTTGAACTTGTGATTTCCTCCTGCCTCAGCTTCTCAGAGTGCTGAGATTTACAGATGTGTACCACCATGCCCAGCTATTATTATTATTATTTTTTTTGGTACCAGGGATCGAACTCAGGACCTTGCACTTGCAAGGCAGGCGCCAGAACCAGCTATTATTATTGTTGTTGTTGTTATTATTGTTATTGGTGCTAAGGATCAAATCCAGGACCTTTTGCATGCTAGACAGCCACTCTACCACTGAGTTATATCCCAGCCCCTAAATTATTATTATTATTATTATTTTTTTTTTTTTTTGGTACTGGGGATCGAACTCGGGAACTAGTGCTTGTGAGGCAGGCACCAGAACCACTGAGCTAAATTCCCAGCCCAGTCCCCCTAAGTTATTTTTTAAGGGAATAATTCGTAGGTTCTTTTGAATTATAGAGCTGTTGGGAAGGTTGGACATGCTTAATGGCCTGTGAAAAGATTATCCTTCAAAAATACCCATAGTATAATTTATTACTTCCTTGCCATATTCAGAAGTCTGAATACCACTTGTATTAACAAGAGATTTGCTGTGATTTCCTTTTTGTTTCTTTGTCTTTTTTTTTCATTCTAGAGATAGTACCCAGGGCATTTGCAGCAAACTATATCCCCACACCTTTTTAAAAATTTTTATTTTGAGACATCATCTGACTAAGTTGATAAGTTGCCCAGGCTGGGCTTGAACTCAGCCTCCCTGAGCCTCCTGCTCAGCCTGGCTGAGTGTTGGAATTACAGGCATGTGACACCATGCCTGACTTAAAATTTCCACTTTTTAATAAGTACGTTGAAGGCCAGGGATTTAGCTCAGTGGTTTCGCCGCCTGTTGCGCAAGCGCAAGGACTCGAGTTCGATCCCCGGTACCAAAAAAACCCCAAACAAACAAATAAGTTGAGTCTCTACTATATATAAGGCAGTTTCCTGTTTTCTGAGTTCAGAGATCGAACTTGGGCCCTTGCGCTTTCAAGGCAGGCGGTGGCACCACTGAGCTAAATCCCTAGCCCTGTCCAATGTATTACATGTTATAAATGTTCAGAGAAATTAAATAAAATGATTCACTACATTATTGTAGAAACTAGATTTCCTATTCTGCCTTCTGTGTGACATTTTTGCTACTGGGCAATTTAGCACCTTAACTTCAGTGTCTTTTTGCCTCTACAAGCTGGGCAGAAGCAGTAGTTAGAATATTAGATCCTCTATGGGCTGGGAGTGTGGCTTAGCAATAGAGCTTATTCTTAGCATGTGGATTCAATCTCTAGCACCATATTTTAAAAAAAGAAAATTACGTCATCATTTTAAGAGGCAGATTGGTGAATGACCATTGAAATAAATGGTATCCATAAGGGAAAACGTAAACTTTTAAATTTAACCCAACTGAGCTATCTACAAATATATTTCTTATGTTATACATCAGCACATACTAGCTTTTATAAATAGCAAGTACATTACAAATCCTCTGGGAAAGTTATAGTATATAAAGACTTGCCTGGGGGAAAGGAGCGGTGGTGCAATCCTGTAATCCCAGTGCTCTAGGAAGCTGAGGCAGAGGGGATCACAAGTTTGGGTCCAGCCAGGGCAATTCAGTGACTTACCAAGACCCAACTCAAAATAGAAAAGAGGGGAGGCCAGGGGTTGAGCTCAGTGGTGCTGCCACCTGCCTTGCAAGTGCAAGGTCTCAAGTTCAATCCCTGGTACCTCAAAAACAATAAAAAAAATGTGTGTGGGGGTGCTGGGTATTGATGCAGCACAGTGAAAAGTCCCTGGGTTCAGTCATCAGTACCATAAAAAATGAAGGCATACCTGGAAAGTAAATGCAACCTTATTTGGGGTTAAGAAAATAGACTATAATTTAATGTTATTTTCTAAGTTTACTTTTTGTCAAAAAAATTTAAAAACAACTATATCACTAACTTTACTTTTTGTCAATCTGTTTTCATAGAAAAATATTTGATATAAAAAGAAATGTTATAAGAAAAACATCTACCAATAATATCACCAACATTTTTTCCAATTTACTCTGTCTTTGACCATATCTGGATACATGTTAGATTACAATATTCTTGTTTTGCTCCTTTGGTTAATGTTTGAGCACAGATTTTTTTTATGTTGTTATAGTTTTTGTCATTTTCATCTTCATGACTATATAACATTTTGGATTGGCTAGCATATTGGAATCTGCCTTAACTTTATGATTTTGTAATGGACATAGTTTGCTTTGTAGTTAGTATGTAATATTCAGTTATACTGTGAAATTTTTCCTATGTTTACATATTTTATATATTTTAAAAAGAAAAGCTTATTTTGATCACATTTTTCCTTTTCCCTTCACTCCTTGAAATTCTTTAGGACAAGTACTCAATGAAATGTGGATATTGGAGATTTGACTTGGGAGCAGAAGGAGAAAGTCTTGAGATTGCTCTTTGCAAAAATGAATGGTTTTTTTCCTAGGTAATTTCCTATTTCTGCAGTGAAATGCTAAGTTGTTGTCAAATCTAGAAACTACATAGAAACAATGAACTTACTCTTCTGAATAGTTTTTTTTTCTCCCCAGTACTGGGGATCAAACTCAGGACCTTGCGCTTGCGTGTCAGGGCTGGGGATTTAGCTCAGTGGTTTCGCCGCCTGCTGCACAAGCACAAGGAGCCGAGTTTGAGCCCCAGTACCAAAAAAAAAAGAAAATATGTTTAAGGACCAGAAAATATAAAAGAGTTTCATTGTCTAGCTATGGCAGTTCCCAGAGATAAAGAATGGCAGATGAATGAATGAATATGAAAAAAGAAGATGATTTGGAATTAAAGGGGAGAAAAAAAACCTGATTTTTTTTTTTTTTTTTTTTTTTTTTGAGACAGGGTCTCCCTGTGTAGTTCAGGCTGGCCTTGAGTTCACTAGGTAGCCCAGGTTGGCCTCTAACTCTCAGTGATCCTCCTGCTTCAGCCTCCATAGTGCCAAGATTACAGGCATGTGCCACCATGCTTGGCTAAAAGATGTAATTTTATGTTTAAGGTGATGTTTACTATAATGCTTTCTAAGAAGTTAGAACATTGCTAAACTGAATGTGCAGTACTCGCAGAGACACATAATAACAACTGTTAAGATTTTGTTGGTTTGCAAAGATAAGTAAATGATTTTTAAGATAATTATTAATCAAGGGATTCTCTAAGAAAGAGTCATAGAGCCAGGTGAGGTGATGCAGGCCTATAATCCCAGCACTTTGGGAGGCTGAGGCAGGAGAATTGCAATTTACCAATTTAGTAAGACCCTATCTTTTTTTTTTTTTTGGTACCAGGGATTGAACTTGGGTCCTTGTGCTTGCGCAGCAGGCAGCGAAACCACTGAGCTACATCCCTGGCCCTTAGTGAGACCCTATCTAAAAATAAAAAATAAAATGTAAAAGGGCTGGGGATATAGCTCAGTATAAATCTCAAGTACTGGAGAGAGAGACAGATGGGGGAGAGAGAGAGGGAGAAAGAGATGGAGAGAGGGGAGAGAGAGAGTGAGAGAGACTAATCCTTAAAAGAAATTTCTTGGATCTGTTCATTTCTGCCCCTTCTTCTTTTTTGCACTACTGGGTGGTTGAACCCAGGACCTTATGCATAACTGTGAAAGCACTCTACTACTAAACTACATGCCCAGGCTTTTTCTGGTATCAGGGATTGAACTCAGGACCAGGTGCTTGTGAGGCAGGCGGCAGCACCACTGAGCTAAATCCCTGGCCCCCAGCTGTTTTTATCTTGCAAAAGGCTGGCCTTGTTTGTCATCATCTTGCCTCATCCTCTCGAGGAGCCAGGATTTCAGCTGTGTACCACTATGCCTTGACTGTCCACTGTTTTGTCATTGACTACATAAACCTGGTATTAAATAGTAGCTGGCTAAAGAAATCAAGCACATACTGTACATATCAAGTAGGTAGTATCAGGGATTTAAAAGAATGAAGAGAAATTGCCTTTGAACTCAGAACTTACAATCTAGCTCCTTAAAACCAAATATAACTAGGGAAAACAATTAGATGGCATAATAAATTATAATTGGAGGTCAGACAACATGTCAGTGACTAGAGCAGTAGGAAGACATTCTGGAAAGAGGTACTTTGGGGTACTCTGTAGGACAGTGGGACAATAGCAGAGAAAAGGCACATCAGACAAGGGGCTTAGTAGACAGTACACAAATTCAGGTTTAGGAATGGGCTTCGGGTGTTTAGGGAACATTGAGGGAAAACTACCTGGCTTGAGATTTGGTGATGCTGTAGGGTAATTGGAAGTAAGGTTTAATTTATAAGATTAAATTTTATTGAGCCTTAAAAATCACACAGAGGCTCTGAACTTACTGCCATTGTAGATTTCAGAGTACTGTGTATCCTATTTCCATGCCTTCAAGGAATATGAGGAGGACTAAACCATACTCTCATACTCTTCCCTGGAAGGGTACACAGGACAAAGTCAGTGTTTGCAGAGCTGACATTCAGTGAACACAGGCGTACACTACTCTGGGTGTGTGGTGGGGTTGTTTCAGGTAAGAGTGGGAGCAATCAGAAAAGAAGGGGAGAAACTGACAGACACATGGGAAAGAGGAACAGGACTTGGTGGTAAAGGACAAAAGGAATGAAGGAAAGAAAAAGTTCAAGGTTTTTAATTTAAGAAAAGGATGGTGATATAAAGGAAGATCAGAAAAGCCAGAGTAAGAAAAATGTTTAAACTTTATTTAATCCATCCATTAATTTACTTAACATACATATACTGAGTGCCTACTATTGAGAACATAGTACTGAAAAAATAAAGACATCATGCCTAATCTCAGGGAGTTTATGGTTCATAAAACTTATTTTATGGGAGAAAACACTATTCAAATCATCACAGAAATAAATATAAAAGTACAACTATAACAGGGTCAAAGGAATTATACAGTGGTGAAAAGGCCTAGATTAAGGGAATCTGATTTCATTGGGGAGTCAGCAGAATTTTTGAAGAAGTAAAACCTTGAGCTTATTTCTAAAAGGTAAACAGGAACGAAAAAGGGAAGAAAAAAGCATTTCAGGCAGAAGAAATAGTGATATTTTCAGTGTTAATCAATGATGGCATTACTGTATATTGAAGTGAAGAATAGCTTTATGGCATTTGTTTGTTTTTGGTACCGGGGATTGAACTTGGGACCTCTTGCTTGCCAGGCAGGTGCTGTGCCACTGAGCTAAATCCCCGGCCCTGGCATTTGTAAATAGGGACTGGAGTTTGGGGAGAGATACATGACCATGTTTAGTAAAAACTGGGATTTGGTATGAATGAAGATGGAGAGTAGAGAGGTAAGGCTAGAACCCTTAGGAATAACCACAATAGGGAACAGGGAAAGAAAGAATACAACCAAAAGCGAAAAGTTTAAAGAATTATTGGTTAAGTGAAGGACTTTGAAGTGGCTCTTGTGTCACTGATAGCCTTCCAAAGAGTTTTTAGAGGTGGAGTTAGATTCAGGTACTGACTGTCTTATTGTGAGTTGACTTCTCTGTACCCAAGGCTCCAGTTCCATACTGTTGTTTTCTTTTTTTTGGTACCAGGGATCAAACTGAGGATCATGTGCTTGCCAGGCAGGCAGTTATTTTCTTTTTTTTTTTTAAGCTTTTTTTTTTTGGTACCAGGGATCAAACTGAGGACCTTGCACTTGCAGGGCAGGCGGTGGAAACACTGAGCTAAATCCTCGGCTGTTATTTTCAACCTTGGAGAAACAGAGCTTTGAGTGAGCTTGTTTACACCAACACAATGAACTGGAACCTCACACTGGAATCATGTTTAAGCCTGTTGAAATCTCATGCCAAAACTGAATAAAGGAAAAAAATAAGATAAGAATAGATGGTGAAATATTGATGAGATTAAGTGAGAGAGCTCAAACTAGATAGGGAAGAAACTAGGTACAGTAGGGGCTGGGGATTTAGCTCAGTGGTTCCGCCGCCTGCCTTGCAAGTGCAAGGACCCGAGTTCAATCCCCAGTACCAAAAAAACAAAAACAAATAATTTGAGAAACTAGGTACAGTAATATCTCAGTTCATGAGAGTTCTGGGTATTTTGGTCAACAATCTGGCTCAACCCTGTCCATTACCACTAATAGCTGTTGTGAACACTTTTTTTTTTTTTTTTAGATTTATTTTTTTGGTATTGGGGATCAAACTTGGGACCTTGTGCTTATGAGGCAGGCAGCAGAACCACAGAGCTAAATCCCTGGCCCTAGATTTATTTTTATTAGTATATATTTGCCATACATAATGATCACATTCATCATAAGGAATTTTTACCTTACATAATGTCAATTATTTTCTTCCCATTCCCCTTCTCTCCCTTCATCCTTTTTTCCCTTCCCATTTACAAAAGCTTTGTTTTCATTATTTTCTCTTCTTTTTTTAAAAATCCTTTTTCTTCCCTTCTTTGTTGCCCTTCCACTTGAACATATTCTTCATACTTCCCAATATCATCCTCCATTTTGCTTTTTATTTACCCTTTGGGAAACAATGTGATATTTAAACTTGTATGTCTGATTTATTTCACTTAACATTATGGCTGAAGGTGCATCCATTTACCTAAAAATGACTCAAGTTTATCCTTCTTTATGGCAGAGTAGGTGAGTACCTTCATTATCATCTCCTTAAGTATTTGTTTTTTGAGTTCAACATGTTGCAACTTTTTTTTTTTTTGGTACCAGTGATTGAACTCAGGACCTTGCGCTTGCTAGGCAGTCACAGTGCCACTGAGCTACATCCCCAGCCCTGTAACTTTTTGTTTTTGCAGTAGTGAACAAAACCCAGGGAACCCTGAGCAACCCAAGGAACACTGAGCTACATCACACACACACACACACACACCGCTTTTTTTTCTTTCCCCTTTTTAGTCAGGGTCTCACTAAACTGTCCAGATTTGTCTTGAACTTACGACTTGTGATTGTCCTGCCTCTGCTTCCCAAGTATCTGGGATTACAGGCAAGCATGCCTGTTAACATGTCTCAGTTTTTAAGTGAATATATTAACTTGCCTAATAGACTGCATCAATCATTGTGTAAAAGTTCATTTTGAAAACAAGAAGCTCATCCAGCCAAAGGTTTTCACTTAGCACTTTAAGGGTGTAGTTGAAATATGAGGGCATAAGGAGATAATGCCTTATTATGTTGTTTGACTTTTACCCACTACAGGAAATATGGCCAGTGTTCTAGGCCTCCAGGTGCAGACTACGTTGTTTCTGAAAGTGAAGAAAAGAAGGAATTTGGGTAAGAGCTTTCTTGCCAAAGTCCATGAATGTGAGCCTGATCAGGATGGTTCTATGGTCATCTTACATGTGCTAGAATTGAGTGAAAGTAATATGACAAGTTTGTTGTTCTGAACCAATATGGTTGTTGACAGAACTGTTATTTTGTCTTTATTGCAGGAATGAAAGTAAGCTTCAGGATCAGACGGATGACACTGAGCTTCAAGATCAGACAAATGAAATTGAGCTTCAAGATCAAACAGATGAAAGTAAGCTTCAAGATCAAACATTCATCACTCAGCAAGTTCCAGTCTCAGACTCTGAAATGGCACTTTCCAGTATTCTGAAAGGATCACAGGAGCCCAACATGGTAAGGAGTTTTTAATCTATCAGATAATACAACTGTTTTCCTTCTCTATGCAGCTTCTTGCTAATTTAGAGTTCTGTACTAGCCAACCAGGAGTCTCCGGTATCAATGGAATAAGTAACAAATAGACTAGTATGAGATCATGAAAAATTTTACAACAGTGACCACACTAAAGGCATACTACACATAATGCAAATGTATATTTGTACCTCTTTTAGTGGGGGAAACACACACACACACCAGAATAGGAAGAAAGAAAAGCAGTCTAGCCAAAATATGTACTATGTTTTTTTTTTCTTTCTTTGTACTTAGGATCAAACCCAGGGCTTTGTGCATTGTAGGCAAGCACTACACCACTGAGCATGTTACACCCCCATCCCCACTGTCTTTTATATAAGCACAACACAATGGCCTTGTAACTCTTGGCTTTGATAGAGGTAGGAAGTATGACTCACTACAACCTAGGAGACAAAGGCATTAAAGAAATATGGTACCAGTAAAAACAAAACAAGCTAGATTTTTTTCTCTTTAAGTGCTTTTTATTTGTAATTTGTTATTTATTATTAATTAGAACAAGGTAGACTCTGAGAAAATTCAAATGAGGCCATATCAGATCAAAAAAGAAAATAAAATACTAAATTTTTAGCTGCTACTACTAAGAATGTAACTGTACACATTTTTTTCTAAGAGAAAAGAAACTTCTGAGCAGCAGGTGGGTGGCAAAATGAGCTGATTCCATTTACACTAACACAGTTCCAATCAGTCAGTATTTTTTAAAAGGTGGTTTACCTTAAATGTAAGGAAAATATTAGAGTCATTGTGATTGTATTTAATTCCACCTGGAATTTAGACAGTAATAACTTTTTATTCAACCCAGCCTAAATTTGTTGGATTAAAGATTACCTGTGTTTTGTAACAGATAAAACAGGGGCATTGTATTCTAAAAGTGTAAATTTCTATACCCTCACTTTTAGGAAGCAAAAAACAAAACAAAAAAACAGATCCTGTAGGGTTGTATAGTTTGTTAAAATTTCAGTCACCCTAGTAGATGGAATATTCTGACGCTCTCTCCAACAGGTGGTAGTAATAAACTTAAAGTAAATAAACTTAAAGTTAAATCTTGCAACTTTGCAAGATTTTTTACCACTCTTAGCTCACTGAATAATCCCCGTGGAGTAAAAGGCGGCACTATCCAAATGTCAAATGGAGAAGCAGAAAAGTGACTAAAGCCACATGGCTAAGGAGCAGGGATTACCAGAGGCAGTAACCTTTTAGTCTGGAAAGCTCAGACTCAGTTGAGATGGTGGAACAAAGAGGCAGAATCCATTCTGTTCTGCACATCAGTTTCTCTTCTGACTTAAAGTTTAGATAGGTCAAAGAAACAAAAAACACAAGGACACTTGAATTAACAGCAGAAGACTGTTAAAACATTTCTTAACTATATGTATTGAAAAGCTTTGAAATTTCTTAGGTTCCAATCAGTAACAGTAATGAAAAAGAAAAGAAAAAAAGTATCACTAATGAGAAATGGCAGGCAAAAGAAAATAACATAGGGCTGGGGATTTAGCTCAGTGGTTCCGCCACCTGCCTTGCAAGTGGAAGGACCTGAGTTTGATCCCTGCTACCAAAAAAGGAAATAAAGCTGGGTTCCTGCTTTAAAAAAAAAAAAAGAAAATAACATATATATATATATGAAAATAATATATAAAATTTGGCAAATAATAGCAGGTTAGATTTGCTTTAGGTAAGAGTTTTACCCACTTTCATAGTTTCATTGTTACTTCATGGCTCCTTGAGTTTTTAAAATAACTTTTGAAATAACTAAGAAAACTACTTGCATCTGGATTAATGTCTGAGGGATTAATGATTTGAAAACTTAACTTTTGGCACATATAATAAAAAAGTTGATTTATTCATTGAATACTGAGGTATTCTTGCGAAGTGATTTTAAGAATCAGGAATAGGGACAATGATAACATTGCACAGTGGTCATGAATCACAAGGACAACAAAGTGGCATTGAGCAAAAGTGAAAGAAGCAGTTGTCACAATATTGGGATAAGTAGGGCCAGAGGTTTAGCTCAGTGGTGCCAGTGCCTGCCTGCCTGGCAAGTGCAAGGTCCTGATCTCCTGTTTCGATCCCCAGTTCCAAAAAAAAAAATCGAGGTAAGTAGAAATGAATTAGATCTTGTATAGTGTGGAATGAGGGAGGCTCAGGAAAACTTGGCAGAATGGCCTTGCCCATTGGCACTGATGGAGGGCTGTGTTTGAGGCTCAGCCAGAGGGTGAACTGTATGTTCACACTATTTCCCCATCCAAGTGTTCTTCTTCCAATTATAAGACCTTTTTTATATACGCTGACCTTGCCCTCCTTCAAGTTGTCAGAAAAAGGGAGAATTTTTAGAAAACAAGTCTAGGCTGTCATTCTAGATGAGCATTCCATAGTTATACCAGTTATCTCAAAAACAGAAGTATGAGGGCTGGGGATTTAGCTCAGTGGTTTTGCTGCCTGCTGTGCAAGTGCAAGGACCCGAGTTTGATCCCCAGTACCAAAAAAAACCCCAGAAGTATGAAAATCTAGTAAAAATCTGATGTCAGTATTATACTAGATGTCTCCTTATAGCAACTTTGAAGAGGCCAAGTCCTGAGAAAGACTTGAGTTAAACATATTCTAATCCCAGAGATCTGATCTGAACAAAGTTGGCAAATGAAGTTGGTCAAGAATGAAGGGGGCCGGGGATTTAGCTCAGTGGTTCTGCCGCCTGCCTCGAAAGCACAAGGTCTCGAGTTTGATCCCCAGTACCAAAAAAAAAAAGAATGAAGGGAGATTATGCAGGATGGACTAGGTTTGAAGAAACTTTGTTTCTAACGGCCCATGGTAGGCATGACTACAGCAGGTGAGGAGAGAGAAGCATCCTCCTCTTTCCACTGAGAAGTGATGGTCTTTAGCTGTGTGTAGAAGAGAATGCCCTAAAGAGAACCAAAAAAAGAGAAAGTAAATTAGCATGTACTTCTGTGGGACATCAGCATGCTTCTGGGACTCTTGATTAGCTTTGAAAGGTAGTTCTGTGAGTACCATTCATATTCTTATTAATAGGTGCAACCAAAATCCAGTATGTAGCTCATGAGATCATCTTTCTGGCACTTAGTAAACAGTCAAACTCTAGTCACCATTAATATTCTAAAATTAAAACTTCTCAGCCAGGAACATCAAAAATGGAAAAAATTGAACAATGTAGTCTATTAAACTTGCAGATCATTTTATTTTAGAGCTGAATATCATGTATCCTGAAGTCAGCAGATTTTCTCAAATCCTGTGTCTTACTTTATTGACTGAAGTTTAAACTTGAGCCTTATGAGTGACACAACACTCACCTCATAGCAATGTTGTGAGAAAATAATATACCATATAAAATTATCCTACCAAGTAACTCCTATTCAACAGCTGTTAGCTTTTAGCTCCTTCCCGCGAATAGAAAGGGATAAAGGTGTGATATGTATTAGACCATTTTTGATAATTGTCAGTGATAATGAGCTCAATGGTGAAGCAGCAAACTCAAAATATCTTACAAATCTAAAGTAAGATGTTATATATACAAAGTCACTTCTAAATTACCTATGTATGGGTCAAAAAATATAGCATGTTTAATATTTCTCTCTGTGTCTGTGTCTGTCTGTCTTCTCCATATGTAATTTTTTGAGATGAAGTCTTACTGTGTTGCCCAGGCTAATCTCAAACTCCTAGGCTCAAGTGATCCTTCTGCTTCACCCTCCTGAACAGTTGGAACAACAAGCATGTACTACCGTGCCAGGCTTTACTTTTGTATTTTATTATGTAAGAACAATACTTTCTTATCTTCTTTCCAGAATGCAAAGTAGCAACTAAATAGTTACTAAACCTAAGGATTTAAGACTTCAAAATATGTTTTAAGTAATTTACCTCCAAGAATTATTATTTCTAATAATTCAGCCAAGATGAGGGTGGAAAGAAAAGCTATTTTAAACAAAGAAACATGCATCTTATCAGTATCAAGCTCAAATGGTCTGATTTACTCTTTTCATTTTAAGGTGGTGCAAAATGTACATTTGGTAGAAATTGTCCTTCAAATTTTATCTTTTCCCAGGTTAGCAATAAGCGATATGATAATACTCTTGTGGCAATAGACAGTGGCCACCCTCCCTCCCAGTCAGCCACAAGATCTTGAAGTCCTTAACAAGGGATAATCTACAGTGTACAGAGTCGAACTCAGGACCTTGCCCTTGCTAGGCAGGCATGGTGCCACTGAGCTAAATCCCCGGACCTAAATAGAATTTTAATGAGAAAAAAATCTGAAAATATACATTAAAGATATTTGGTTAATTTTTGTTTTCGTTTTCTTTTTTCTTTTTTTTTGGTACTGGGGATTGAACTCGGGACCTTGCGCTTGCAAAGCAGGCGGCAGAACCACTGAGCTAAATCCCTGGCCCTCGGTTAATTTTTTTAAGCTAAGAAGCAAGTAGGTCAAGCACCAAGGTGTGTAACATTTGTGGCTGACACAAGTTAGTAAAAGAGTTTCCGGTGAAATGAATGATATATTATAAAAATAGGTTAGGTATATTAAATACATTTCAACCTATGATACTTTAAATTTATGATGGGTTGATTAGGACATAACCCATCATAGGTCAAAGAACATCTGTAGTAAGTCTTGCAAGGGCTGTGACTAATACACAAAATAGATAATCAGTCACCAAGTCACTTAGGTGTTGACTTAACCCCTTGGTTACATTATCATATCCATTATGCAATCCCATTAATAATTTATTAAACCTATAAAAGGGGAGGCCTTTGTCCAAAATATTCATTTATTTTTTGGTACCTGGGGTGGAACTCAGGACCTTGTACTTGCTAGGCAGGTGCAGTGCCACTGAGCTACATTCCTGGCCCCAAAATACGTACATTTTTTTTTTTTTTGGTACCGGGCATCAAACTCGGGTCCTTATGCTTGTGAGGCAAGTGGTGGAACCACTGAGCTAAATCACCAGCCCAATATGTAATTTATTAATCAAGGTTCCAAAATGGTTTTATGTCTTTTGGACTACAAAGAACTCCTATGGTTGTATGTCTTTTGGACTACAAAGAACTCCAAATGCTTGGCTGGCCTGCTGCGTGCCAGGTACTATAGATAGGTAACATGCTGGGTGTGGTAGTGCACACCTGTAATTCCAGCTATCTGGAAAGCTTAGGCAGGAGGATCTCAATTTCAAGCCCAACCTAGATTACTTCGTGACTAAGTGAGAACCTGTTTCAAAAAAAAAAGAAAAGAAAAAAGATTTCTTCTTACTTACAATGTGAGATAAAGGCTTTTTTTTTTTTTTTTTTTTTGGTACCAGGGATCCAACTGGGGCCCTTGTGCCTGCAAAGCAGGCAGTGAAACCACTGAGCTAAATCCCCAGCCCTAAGGCTTTTTTAATTGAAAAAAATTTGAACTGATAACAAAAACAAAAATAACATATTAATATAGTATCATAATTCTTGATGCATGTATACATTGATAATGTTTAAATCTGGTTAAATATAATGATTTTTCCCAAATATTTACCATTTCTTTATGGTGAAAACTTTCAAAATCCTTTCTTTTAGTATAGTACATTACTATAGTACATTACTTTCACCAGTAGTCACACTGCTATGTAGTAACACAGCAGAACTTGCTCCTAGCTAACAGTAACTTAGCACCTGTGCTGATCAACATTTCCCCATGTCTCCCCCTACTCACTACTCTCCTCTAGTATCCACCATTTCACTCTCAACTTCTATAAGATCTGCTTAAATTCCACATATGAGTGAGATCATGTGCTACTTGTTCTTTCTGGGCTTGTATTTCATTTAACATAATAATCTCATGAGGCTGCTTGACATGGCTTAAAGGTTCCTACAGTGGCTTGGCTTCTGCCTAACTAACCTCACCTGTTCTTAGTCTCCTTACTGACTCCTCTGGCTCATTTCTTTTTGTTTTTTGGGTTTTTTTGGTACCAGGGATCGGACTTGGGTCCTTGTGCTTGCGCAGCAGGCAGTGAAACCACTGAGCTAAATCCCCGGCCCGCTCCGGCTCATTTCTGCTGTCTAACATGCCATGCCTGTTCCTGCCATAGGACATGAACCTGCTGACCCATGTGGTGATGGTTCAATCCTCATAGGCATATGAAATATATTCTCCTTTTACAGATAAAGAAACTTGAGGCCTAGAAGAGGGTATATCCCAAGTCACACAGCTCATAACTGACTGAGTTGAGATTTGAACCAAGCAGTCTAGTTCCAGATCTGCATGCTTTTTCTTGTTCAGTGCTATACTCATAATGCCCAGAATAGTGTTTGGTACAAAGAAGGTATTCAATAAATTTTTTTCTTTTTGTGGTGTTGGAGATTAAATCTAGGACCTCATGCATATTAGGCAAATACTCTGCCACTGAGCTATAGCCCCAGCCCATTAAAATTTTCATTTTATATTTTGGTTTTATTTATTTCACTTTAGCAGTATTGCTACATCCCCAGACCTTTTTATTATTTTTGAGACAGGATCTCGATAAATTATTATAGTTGCCCAGGTTGGGCTCAAACATGTGCTCCTCCTGGGACTGCTGGGATTACAAGTATGCTGTTACACCCAGCTCAATAAAGTTTTTTGTAAACACCCAAATGTGGTGGCACACAATTGTAATCCCAGTGCTCTGGGAGGCTGAGGGAGGAGGATCACATGTTTGAGCTCAACCTGGGCAAGTTAGCAAAACCCTATCTCAAAATAAAAAAATAAAAGGCTGGGGATTTAGCTCAGAGGCACCACGCCTGCCTCTCAAGTGCAAGGTCCTGAGTTCGATCCCTGGTACCCCAAAAAAAATAAAAAATAAAAAAAAGGATGGGAATGTAGCTCATTGTAGAGGCTCTGGCTTCAATTTCCAGTACTGGCCCCCCCCAAAAAGTTTTTGTAAACAAATAACTATCCCAGGTGAAGTATATGCAATGGGATCACATGGAGCACACATGCAGCATCAAGGAAGGAGTGGTAGTGGCCATAGGGGTTTTCTGGAGGAGTCTGTTCTTTAAGCCTAGAGAGAGGTCAGAGATGGGGAGCAGAGTTTCAGACAGGGGAAATGGCACATACAAAAGCTTGGAATTCCGGGTACTCTTTCCTCAAACTGTTTGGGCAAAATTTTGTTAATTTTTAAATCTTTTCTAGGGAACTTTCTGAGAGATACAATGGAACAACATATGAGCCCACAGAAGCTGCTGACAAGCCCTTCTTTGCAGAATCCTTGCTCCTGAATATGTTCAAGAAATTTTCTTAAAGAGAAAAATATTTAACTCAAATTACCTGTTTGCCATAGAAATTGGTGTCTCCTCTAAAGGAAGCTCGAGAGCCAGTAAATGAGAACATTGGCAAAGGCACTGGGATGGGGACGTTGACTCCCACCTAAAGCAGAACAAATCCATATCAAATCCCAAGCAAAGGACTCAAACTATGGATTCTCCATTTAGAAGCACAAAGACAACAGAAAGACTAATCTTTTTTTTTTTTTAAGAACTTTATGTTTTGGGTGGTTTTTTTTTGGTACCAGGGATCAAACCTTCCACTTGTGAGGCAGACAGCAGAACCACTGAGCTAAATCCCTGGCCCGTTTTGTTTTCTTTTTTTGAGAGACCCATCTAAAGTAGATACCTTCCATCCCACAAACTTTTACTCCTGAGGAAGAAATAGACCATGGGGGAAAATTAAAGGGGCAATCTTTAAACAAGCTGCAGTGACCGATCACTGCTTACTGTCTCTCAGAAATACTAAAGAGCTAGAAGAATTTTCAAAACTTCTGTTCACAGACCTGTCCGACATCCACCAGGTGGGAATATTTCCGAGCAGTGGCTCCATTGGTGGTGAAGATGGCGGTTCCATTTCCATAAGGGTTGTTGTTTATAATCTTAATGGCTTCATCCAATGTTTCTGTCTCCAAGACCACAAGAACTGGACCAAAAATCTCCTCTTTGTAACAGGTCATATTTGGCTGCCGGGAGTGATGTGTCCAGAAAGAAGTCAGCTTTTTGGATTTTGAGTATTTTATACTTAATTGGTACTTTTACTACCCAGCTGTCTACATGGACAGCTTTCATGTTTGCAATCTACTTTCATTTTAAATCACTATTTAAAATAGTCCTCTCAGTCTGTTCCATATTCTGAGCTACCAACATGTAATAATTTGAAATTCCTTTTAATTATAACCACACTCTCAGTTTTAGTTCCCACGAAACATCACTGGCCTCCCATACCTGGACAACCACTTCCATACAATTCTTACCAAAAAGTTCATTTTTTATAAATCAAACATAAATACACCAGGAGAATTTCTTTGTTTATAGAAGCCCTGTGCTGAAGTTCTCATTCATTTCTTTGCTTCCCAAGTAAGTCTGAACATTTTTACTTTGGTATTTGGTCACACTTAAACAGTCAAAACATCCTTCGGTACTCCTTCTAGTCAGCTGTGTTGCTGATCAGTAGATTTTTTCCTTTATGATTCTATGGCAAGAGTTCAATCCCGATTATTCATGATTATAGTTGGATATGTGAATTTCAAAAAAAAGCCTCCTAGTCTCAATTTAGTGGTGAATATTAGCTGAGAGACTTTCAGAGTTTTGATAAATAAAAATTGACCAATGAATTCTTTTTCTTTTGTCATTTTCTTGTGAAGATACAGCTAAATTTTGGGCACAGAATAGGTCTTCAGTAAATACTGGAGCCAGGTGTAGTGTTGCACCTGTAATCCCAGCTGCCTGGTGGCTGATGCAGGATTGAGTTTGAGACCAGCCTGGGCAACTTAGCAAGACCCAGTCTCAAAATAAAAATAATGATAAAAAGGGCTGGGAATATAGCTCAGTACTCCCTGGGTTCATTCCCCAGTACAGGGGAAAAAACTGGTGGTAGATATATTGATTGAGATACTGAAATAGCTGAGTTGGAGAGCGAGAGAGGGAGAACTAAACAACCAGAGTAATGTAAGACAGTGGTTGACAAACTACTGCCTATAGGCCAAATGTGGCTGCTGCCCGTTTTTGTACAGTACACAAGCTAGAATGATTTCTACATTTTGAAGTAGCTGACAAAAATATCAAAAAGAATTATTTCAGAATGTAAAAGTACATGAATCTTTTTTTTTTTTGTACCGGGGATTGAACTCGGCTCCTTGCGCTTTTGAGACAGATGGCATAACCACTGAGCTAAATCCCCGGCCCAAAAGTACATGAAATTCAAATGTATGTCCATAAATAAAGTTTTATTAGAGCACAGCCACATAATGTTTATGGCTGATTTCTCAGGACACATTAGAGTTGAGTAGTTTTGACAGAGACTGTCTCTGCAATGATAGAGATATGGAAGTGTGCTGAATACTGGTGTAGGGCAGAGCTCTGGCTGGGAGTCAGAAGGGGAGAGTTAATCAGACTCCACATAAAATAACCGCAATTCTGATGAGGGCTGCAACTTTAATAATGAAATGCCTTCATTTATAAATTAGAAGGATGAGATTCCATAGCTTCTAAGGTGCCTTCAGCGCTCGTATTTGTGAAATAAGAGTTGTTCACCTTGACTTTTGAGATGATGGTTGGTCCAACAAAGTTACCATTTTCATAGCCTTTCACTTTAATATTTCGCCCATCCAGGAGGATGGAAGCTCCCTCCTTCGGTCCACTATCAATCAGATTACAGACTCGCTCTTTGGCCTGGGGGGTGATCAGAGGGCCAAGATCAGCTCCAGGCTGGTCTCCTACAAAACAACATACAAGTGCTAAGGTCTTTATTAACATAAATTATGGCTGCTAATCAGAGATGAACCCAAATGACAGGTAACAGTATAAAGAGAGACAATGATAAGAGTAGACATGATTGTTCTCCACTGGCCAAGGACAATGCTAAAACCAAGAGCTTCATACCACAGATGCAGAATCAAAAGTTGCTAGGCAGATGATTGATTACCTGCATTGACCTGCAGTTTTTTGGCACGTTCCACCAGCTCTGGCAGCCACTTCCTTGCTTCTCCCACGAGGATTGCTGTTGAAAGAGCCATGCAGCGCTGACCAGCAGCTCCAAATGCTGCCCCAACAAGCTGGTTCAGGGTATTTTCCTTATTGGCATCTGGCATGACTACCCCATGGTTTTTGGCTCCCTAAAGAAATACAGAAAGTGCATGGGCTTCCCTGACCAAATACAATTAAGCTAAGAAATCAAAGAGCCTGAAATTTCAAGTGATAACTTAAGCAAAGGACTAGAGAAATAATTTCTCATTTTGAGGATGAAAAAATTATGTTTAATATTGTCACTGCTAACAGGAAGATTGAGCAGGTCTCCACATTACTTTTTCTCCACTTTCCAGTTGATAAGCTGATATGAATGTATGTATTAATTTTTTTCATTTTTTTGAGACAGGGTCTTGCTGTGTAGTTCAGACTGGCCTTGAGCTCACTATGTAGCCCAGGCTGGCCTTGAACTCATGACAATCCTCCTGCCTCAGCCTCCTGAGTGCTGAGATTATAGGTGTGCACTGCTATACCCAGTGATATGTATTTATTTAGATCAAAAGTATTACCAAAGAAGGGAGGAAATAAAAAGAAAGCCCCAATAACATTCAAACCAATAGGTTAAACATTACATTCAGCAACTGAGGAAAATACCCTTTTTTCCCCTAAGTTAGGAAGGAATTTGTTGTCTACGTGGGTTTCCAATTAAATGAAGAACAGTATAAACAAAGAGCTGCCAGTAATAGTAAAGCCAGTAACCATCTGAGAGTCAAAACAGAAGGCAGATCTCCTGATACATAACTTCTAGAAAGAGGTTCCCAAATTGGCTTGTTTCTATATAATACAGCTACATGTATGTCTTTTCTATGTAGCATTGTCAAGTTTCCACATAAGAATTCAGTTGACTGCATGGATAGATACCATGTCTGTTACTTAATCCCATTATGCATGTTGAACACAGAATATATTTAATAAACAGTGAATTAGGAAGGGTTTACATCAAATTAGATGAAACACATTCCAGCATGAAAAGTTTCTAAGTCTGTGCATAGGTGGCTATCCCCTGTACAATAGGAAGTGAGGAGGATTAGAGAAGGATGAGCTGGACATGGAGGTACACGCCTATAATTCCAGCACTCTGGGAGGGGTAATTTAGCAAGACCCTATCTCAAAAAAATTTTTAAAGACTGGGGATTGAGTTCAGCGCAAAGGCCCTGGGTTCAATACTGGAGTGGGGAGAGGGAGGGCAAGATGATTGCAACAGGACTTTGTTTGTTTGGTACAGGGGATGGAACTCAGGCCCTTGCACTTGCCAGGCAGGCATGGTGCTGCTGAGCTAAATCCCCAGCCCTGCAACAGGACTTTATATTGAGTATCAAAGAGTCTCAGCCTGGCATGGTGGCCCATGCCTGCAATTCCAGCTACTTGGAAGGCTGAGGAAGGAGGATCTCAAGTCCAACGCTGGCCAGTACAACTAACTTACCAAGCAAGACCCTGATTCAAAATAAAAAATAAAAGTAACAAGGGGTGAGGATGTAGTTCAGTGATGCCTGGCATGCATGTGTGAGGCCCTGGGTTAAATCCCTAGTATCACAAAATAAATTAATTAATTAAAACAATTGCTCAACATTCAGCAAGGAACTAGAAAAAGAACAGTAAAAGTAAACCATACCCACATATCATATAGGGATATTTGGCTTTTTCCAGTGCCTTAAAATAGACTGATCCTATCTTTGACATTAGTAGTTAGGGGCCCGGGGATTTAGCTCAGTGGTTCTGCCACCTGCCTTGCAAGCTCAAGGACCCGAGTTCAATGCCCGGTACAAAAAAAAACAACAAAACGAAACAAGACATTAGTAGTTAGGATATTCCTTAAAAGAAGGAAAGATTAAGGGCTGGAAGTATGGTATAAAGGAAATAATAGAACTAGAATTCGGCTGTTACTACTGAAGCCCAAAGAATTTGAATGATATTCTTAAGGAGGAATGTGCCCTTTATCACCAAGATTAGTTGTATATGATAGAGGGTGATCACTGTGACAGAGTAAAACTCACAAACTTCATGGCTAAGGAGAAGACATTCAGGATAAAATATAATTAAGAAACACTGGCATTAGAGAGGAATGAGCAGCCCCTCTGCTGAAGGGCTGTCCCTAGGTCATTTAAATATATATAACAAAGTTTGGGAGAAAAGGGAATAAGAAGTCACCATATTGGCTTGAACCCTCTTCCCATGTCTTGACCCTCTCTCGAAGATGTACTCTCCTGCCTGGTTGGATCCCACAAAGCTGATTGCTTTGATGTCCGGATGATCACAAATAAAATTGACAGCTTTAAGAAGAAAATAAATGATTACTACAAAGAACAAATAGCCACAGTCTTCTCAAGATGGCAAATTTTTCCCTTTGCCACTGCTATGAATCAAGTTTTCATACATTTGTTTTTCTATATTGGATTCCCATTATGAAGTTTCTTTGTATTTATTTCTCTTAAATTCTTTAAATTAGAAATTCTATTTAACCTCTTCCTTTGTTTTTCTCATTATTTCAGAATTTCCACTTCAAGTCTAACTCTGAAGTTAGTGAACCACTATTTTCCTTTCAATAACAGCCTTTCAGTATATGACCCTTTTTGTCCTTTAAGAATGTGAAACATCCTCAACTGTCTCTATATAGTGAGACCCTCAGTAGGGTCCTCCTATGAGAAGTGACAGGGCATAGGGCTGGGGATGTAGCTCAGTGGTGCTGTGCCTGTCTGGCAAGCATAAGGTCCTCCATTTGATCCCCAGTAAAGAAGTGAAAGGGAAGGCCCAGGGATGTAGCTCAATGGTGCTGTGCCTGCCCTGGTACCAAGAAAAAAGAAGTGATAGGGCATAGTATTTTAGTATATGTGCTGCTGAAGTGAGCATGATAGGGCATAGTATTGAAAAGCAAACACCAATCAGTCTCCCTGGGTAACACATTTTGATAGTTTCTAGCAGTATGACTTTTGGGCAAATTACTTAATTTCATTATGCTTCAATTTTCTCATCTTTAAAATGGAAAAAAAAATAGTACTGACAAATGATTGTTACAAAGATTAAATGGGGAGGGAAAAATATGTATATATTTCTTTCTTTATTAAGTTATTTACTTGATGCTGGGGATCAAACCCAGGGCCTTGTGCATGCTCAGTTAAGTGTGTGTTCTATCACTGAGCTACACCCCCAACCATGTGTATTAGAAGAACTAAGAACAGTGCCTGAATCACAGAGGCACTATTTAAGTATTAGTTATTATAAGACTTAGGCCCTCAATTTCCCTAATGTCTACAGATCCTTTCAATTAAATATCCTTGTCAATTCCCTCAACATTCAAACAAAACTTTTCTCTTTACTCTTTTTTTTGTTTGTTTGTTTTGTTTTGTTTTTTTGGTACCGGGGATTGAACTCAGGACCTTGTGCTTGCAAAGCAGGCAGCGGAACCCCTGAGCTAAATCCCTGGCCCTTTTCACTTCACTCTTATTTCTGTCTGGTCCTAATCCATATCTCTGGTGACCCTGTGTGCAGTGAGAGGCAAGAAGCACTGGTCCTCTCCAGTTAGTCACATGAGCACACACAGATAATAAAATAGTCAACACACATTACCTTCAAACATGGACATTACTATTAGTAACACCTTTCCTTCCTAGTTTTCTCATTGTAAAGCACCCAATTACCACCCCTCACCTTGGATTTTAGGTAGCCAGACTAAGTAAGTAGCCACATGCAGAAGGGCAGTTACCTTCATGTTTTCCGTGGATGATGTTCAATGTTCCATCAGGGGCACCAGAATCCTGGATCAACTTAGCAAGCAGCATACTTGCTCCAGGGACTCGCTCTGATGGTTTCATTAGGAAAGTATTTCCACAAACCATGGCCATGGGAAACATCCAAAGGGGTATCATGGCAGGAAAATTAAATGGAGCAATGCCTGCACACACCCCCAGAGGCAGACGGTAGGAATAAAGGTCCATGTCTTTGGTGATGGACGGCATGGTCTCTCCCAGCATGAGGGATGTCACACTGCAGGCATGCTCAACCACCTCTGGAACACAGGAGAAAAAGTCAGACCACCAGCTCTCTGTCCTGAGCACTACCTTAGCTCTGTCATGCTCCATTCATCCTGTAGCAGAGGGAGCGGCTTGGGCCAAAGATAGGGTGAAACAATGACTTGTCCTTCCATGTGAAGAGGTTGTATAGAATGAGTTTGTCGACCAGGGGTGGTGGCTCATATGTAATCCCAGCATTATGGGAGGCTGATGGAGGAGGACCACAAGTTTGAGCCCAGCTTGAGCAACTTAATGACTTAGTGAGACCCTGTCTCAAAATAAAAAATTTTAAAAAGGGCTGAGATGTACCTCACTGTGAAGGCCCTGGGTTCAATTCCCAGTACTGAAAAAAAGACTTGGTACGGGAAAAAGACAGTGACATGTATATACCTACTGGACAATCATTTGAAAAAACAAAGAATGAAATAAATCATTCTCAATGGTACCTGAAAAGTACTGCAATTTTTTTTTGGTACCGGGGATCGAACTCAGGACCTTGTGCTTGTGAGGCAGGCGTGGTGCCACTGAGCTAAATCCCCAGCCCTCTGGTATTGCAATTTTTAAAGTAAGTATTAAAAAGGTTATCATAGAGCAAGGTGTCATGGCACTTGCCTGTAATCCTAGCACCCTGGGAAGCTGAAGCAGGAGGATCACAAGTGCAAGATTAGTCTGGGCAATTTAGTGAGACTCTGTCCCAAAATAAAAAGGACTGGGGATGTAGCTCAATGGTACAGCACCCCTGGATTTGATCCCTAGTACTGCACTGGGAAAAAAAAAAAAGGATATCATGAGCTAGCAAAATCTACATAAAGAAGCAACCTCCCCATTCTGGGATCTTTGCCTCTCATTTTGTTTTTTCCCAAAACTCCCATGACAGGCTGCCAGCTTACGAAGGCCTCGAAATACATCTCCTTCAGCATCAGCTAGGGTCTTCCCTTGTTCCATTGTGATTAACCTGGCAATTTCTTTCTAGAGAGAAAACACACAAATAGAAAATAATGCAGGGATAATCCTTCCTTCCCTCTCTCCCTCCCTTCCTTCTTCATCTTCCTTTTCTCCTCTGTCTCATGTCTTCCTCTCCCCTTCCACTCTTTCTCCTTCCCTCCTTCTTTTCTTTTTTAGTTATCTTTTTGGTACTGGGGATTGAACCAGGGCCTTGTACATGCTCAGCATATACTCTATCACCAAGCTACATCCCTAGCCCCTATGTTACTCCATTTAATTCTGTTAGCCAAGGAAGCACAAAACTGTAGGCGAGAACTAGGATGAGAGCTGTGTTCAATGTGTCTCTGTTGTGGAGTTAGGTAGGGTAGTTGATAAGGTCTCTGGAGGAGTGACCGACTCTCCCTAGGCAACAATGTGGAAACTGATACCTTTTAGATTTCTTACCAAGTTTTCTTTAATAAGTTGTTGATAGCGGAGCAGGACCTGCTGCCGGCTTAACACTGAGGTGTCTGCCCATGCAGGAAAAGCACGCTTGCAGGAAGCAATGGCCGCATCCATTTCAGCTTTGGTAGACTCAGGGACCCGACCAATGACCTCATTGGTGGCCTGTTGGGAAAAAGAAGCCATCACACCATGGCAATGCTGCCCTCTCTGTGTTCTGTCTGGTCATTGTGGCAGTACTACATTCTTTATGATATATACCTGGGTCCTCACCTTCCACCATGTCCCCAAGACTCTAGGCTACTCAGTTTTAAGTTTTAAAGCTTTGCTTACTGGGTTGTGGATGTCAATCCATTTGTCACTTTTGGATTCAACAAATTTCCCATCAATGAAGAGTTTTACAGTTGGCTGGAAAAAAAAAGAAACCAAAAGTTTATATTAATTTGTTGTTTTGCTTTCCTCTTTCCTTTTCACAAAGAAGAGGGAATTCAGGCTGACAACTGAGTCTTTTAGTCTCTAAAAAAGTTATCATTAGGGCTGGGTATGGTGGCGCAGGCTTGGAATCTCAGCTACTCTGGGGGCTCAGGGCAGAGGACAGAAAGTTTGAGCCCAGCTGGGCAACTAAGTGAGTAAAAATGAAAAAAAGGCTGGGGATGTAGCTCAGTGCTAGAGTGCAGGCCTATGTGCCTAGTATGCATGAGGCCCTGGGTTCAAGTGCCAGTACTGAAAACAACAATAAAAACGTTACCAGTAAGGAAGAGATACACAATCTCCACACAATACTGTATTCTTGTCTACAATGCATACTAAAGTAAGGCAGCACCTCTCAATAAAGTGACCTCTCTGAGACTGGCAAATTCTCTGCTACTCACCCAGTAGACGTCATGAGTAGACTTGAATTACTTGTGAAGTCTTTTTTATTCCCAGTACTGGGGATTGAACCCAAGGTTTCTGCTCTGAGCTACATCCCCAGCCTTTTTTATTTTTGGAGACAGGATCTCACTAAGTTGCCCAGGCGGGACTCGAACTTGTGATCCTCTCACCTTAACCTCCCTCTGCTGGGATATAGGCAAATGACAACATGCCCAGAGTCCCTGTGAAGCTTACATTAAAAAAGCAGAAGAAAGGGCCAGGGATTTAGCACAAGGTCCTGAGTTAGACCCCCTGTACCAAAAAAAAAAAAAA
>NW_004624734.1:27483632-27504685 GCF_000247695.1 Heterocephalus glaber | reverse complement strand
CAGGCACTGTGCCACTGAGCTACATTCCTGACCCTGAGTCCCCTACTCTTAACCATTCTCTTCCTAAAAAGGCCCTATTAATTATCTTTACTTCATCATCTCCCACTCATAACTTCATGAGTACCCTGTTTACCCTGTGGCTTTGTACATCAGCAATATTTAACTTTCTTTTGACTTTTACAGGGGCTCAGTTAAGAGTTTGGACTTGGACTTTTCAACAATGCTGAAACTGTTAGAACTTTGGCAACTCTTAGAGACAGACTAAAAACCTTCTGCATAAAGGCGTGTGCATGAGTCTTTTCTGGGGCCAGGGGCAGAACTTCATGGTCTGTTATCTAGACGTCCCCTGAAAGCCTCCTGTCCTCACAGGTGGGGCCTTTAGGAGGTGATTGGGCCACAGGGGGAAGGCCTGGAAGGGTTTCTCTCCCTCTCCAGCTCCTCCCTCACCCTCTCTGCTTCCTGGCTGCCATTCCAGGAAGGCTTTTTTGTTTGTTTGTTTGTTACCGTGGATTAAACTTGGGACCTTCCACTTGCCAGGCAGGCAGTGGCACCACTGAGCTAAATCCCTGGCCCAAAGATTTTTTTTTAATTAATTTTTTTTTTTTTTTTTTTTTTTTGGTATCGAGGATAGAACTCAGGGCCTTATGTTTTTGAGGCAGGTGGCAGAACCAGTAGGAAGGCTCTTTTCCTGTACCATGCCCTCCTGCGTTGGAGCCAGCTGAATATGGACCGAAATCTGTACAAACCTCTCCTTCTCTGAGTTGTGGGGGTGGGATATTTTGTTCCAGCAGCAAGAAATGTGACTAAGACAACCGTGACTCCCTATACCCGCGGAGTCTTCTTAGTCCTCCCCGGACTGGATCTCTGAGCAGAGGTGACTTGGCTAATTGCCTCCTCCCTGAACCCCCTCTGCACTGTTTTCTGGGATGCCCTGGGATCCCTTCTCTTTCTTTGGCCATTCCTCTGCCTCTTTTCCTGGTTCATCCTCTTCTACCTGGCCATTCATTCTTTGAATTCCTCAAGGATTGGTTCTAGTAGATGTTTTCTTTTCAATCTTCATATACTCCTTGGGTGATTTTTATTAACTCCTATCTATGGCTTAATTATCTAGATCCTCATGATGCCCAAATCTGAAGTTCTTAGAATTTTCTTCTTCAGGCAGTAGCCATATAACTGTCCTCACCACGTCTCTATTTAAGCACATGTTGGAAAATTGGAACCACATTATCCTCCACCAATCTGCTCTGCTTCCTCCAGCCCACCTATTAGGTCAATGGGGCTTATAGTGAATGGGGTCACTCTTTACCTAGTTGCCCAAGAAGAATCTGGAATGTTACCTCGTTTCCTTCCTCTCTTTCCTCGGTGAGTCAAGCAAGCCCTGGGAATCTGTTTTCCTAGAAGTCTTTGGAGCATACCAACCCTTTGCCACTACTTCACTCTATCACATTTTAGTCTGTCACCTGGATTTCAATAATGACTTCCTAACAGGGTTCCCAGCTCCAATCTTAAGCTTTCTGAATGTAGTTTCCATTCGACAGTTAGAGGGTCTAAAACACAAATCTGGTCAGATCACACCCTTGTTCAAAACCCTCCAATGGGTTTGAGGATGTAGTTCAGTGATATTTGCCAAGTATGTACAAGGGCTTGTTAGGCTTCTTCCCTGGGACCACAAAACAAAACAACCTTCAGTGCCTTTCCACTTCCCTTGATGTTGATTGGAAGACTCTATATATTATTTTTGCTTCTTTAGTTTCTCTCTCTCTCTTTTTTTTTGGCACTGGGGTTTGAACCTAGGGATGCTGTTCCACTGAGCTACATTTCAGTCCTTTGTATTTTGCTAAGTTGCCTAGTCTGGGCTTGAACTTGTGATCCTCCTACCTCTGCCTCCCTGAGAAGCTGGGATTGCAGGTGTGCACCACTATGCCTAGGTGCTCCTCTAGTTCCATAGCTTCTACTTTCCTTCTTGCTCTCTGCTGCAGCCATTTGGAACATGTTTTGTGTTCTTTGCCCTTGCACATGTTGATCCCTCTTGCCTGGCACTGTTTCTTCCATTTGCCTATCTCCTCTACTTTAGGTCTCCACTTGGCCATCATTTACTCTGAGAAGTCTCACTGTGCAGTTCCTAAAGAAGCTGAATTCCTCCATTCCTCATCTCACATGGAATAACTGTATTGAATTGTCTTTCCCTTTAGATTGCCAGACCACTGTGTCCTCAGCTCCCAGCATGGTTCCTAGAATAGAGTAAGCACCCATCTGCAGAATGAAAGAATGAGTAGTTTCCAAGCAACCATGTGATACTAATTTTGCTTCACATACTGTCTTGTAGGATAGTAGAGGCACTGATCAACCAATTTGAGCATTCTAGATCACTTAAGTTGTATGTGCGTGCGTGCCTGTTACTGGGGATTACATCTGGGGCCTTTGCACTGAGCCACATCCCCAGTCCTTTAAAAATATTTTTTATTTTGAGATAAGTTCTCACTGTGCTCCCCAGGCTGGTACATGTCTATAATCCCAGTAATTGGGAGGATGTAGATTAGTGGTAGAACATCCCTGGGATCTATCCCCAGTACTCTCTAAAAAAAGAGGTGGAGCTGGGATAAAAATAAATCTAAGTATGATTGTGAAGCTTGTAGTCTTTGTACCACATTATTGAGGTAAGTCAGTGAGTCTCTTTAAGACTAGTTTTCCTAATTCTGAATGGAAATGATAATATCACAAGGAACAGAGAGATTTTAGATATAGCCTTGATAATATGATAAGCTACATACTTAAAACATGAACTTGCAACCATTATAAATCATTTTTCTTTTTAATTTAATTTTTTCAGTACTGGGGATTGAACCCAAGGAGTGCTGAGCTATATTTTCAGCCCTTGTAATTTTATTTTAAGACAGGGTCCTGCTAAGTTTCCCAGGAGGGCCTTAAACTTGCAATCCTCCTCCCTCAGCCTCCCAGAGTACCACCACACCCCATCTAGAGAGTCTTTTTATTAGTTCTCTAATATTCATGACTACCAGAATTTAGAGTTTTGTTTTGTTGTTGTTTGTTCTTTTTTTTGAGACAAGATCTTGCTATGTTATCCAGGCTGGTGTCAAACTCCTGGTGTCAAGCAACCCTCTTACCTCCCACATAGCTAGGGCTGCAGAGCCAGAGCCATTACACCTGGCTCAGACTATCAAAGTTTCATGTTATAACAACTCCTAGTTGGCTAAGGATTATTATTTCTGGTCTTTTCCAAGTCAGTTAGGTTTCTTCAAATGAATAAAAAAATACTGTCTCTTGAAGGACCCTAGTTAGCAAGCCAGACTCCATATTGCTGCTTGACCCACATGCCTGCCCTTTAGATGAACTCAGAAGGAGGAAGCTTAAAAACCTCCTCCCCTTAGAAAGTCTCTTTAGAAATAACAATTAATCAACTATTGTTTTACAAATGTTCTAACAGCAGGACGTTCCCCTTCTGTACCTTTTACTTGCTTTACTATCCCATAGGGGGGCCTAGAAACTGTTGGCCTCAAAGGTGTATAAAACATGTTTGCCAACCCCCAGTCAAGGCTCGAGTCCGATGCTCAGCTCGGGTCCCGGCCGGTAATAAACTCCTGTGTGGATTTAATATCGGTCTCTGGTTGGTTCTCTCTCACTGGGTGTAACATCTCTAAAATAAAATACATAGGAAGAGAGATGTTCCTCCTTGGTACAAAGGACAAAATACCTCCTTAAGATTCTCAGTCTTACTGTGATGGGAGTACAGGCAAAGGAAAAAAGCTAATTTCAATAAAAGATTTCCAAGAAGAGCTAATAGTGGAAAACAGGATGGAAACTGTTTTCCTGCTACTAAAAAAAGATGCTAGAAGGGGCCAGGGATTTAGCTCAGTGGTTCTGCCGCCTGAAGACCCGAGTTCAATCCCTGGTAACCCCCCCCCCCAAAAAAAAGATGGTAGAAAAGAAGCGGATCACTGCAAGAAATGAGTGAAGTCAAACCGATCTAACCCCTCCCACTCATTCCCCACCCTCTCATTAAACTGCATATTCAAACATGAACCTTGGCTGACTCTGCCAAGAATCTTAAAACTGCATACATTTCTGCAGTAGAACACACTGAAATCTGATAAATAATGATACTACCTAAAAGCATAACAATACAGACGATCCCAGGCCGGATGAAATAAGATCAATGCTTGCAGGTTTGAGTATCTTGCCAGAAGCAAACCTTGCCTCATGGTCTGTCTTTGCTAGGCTGTAAGAAACAGGGGAAAGGCTATGCACAGAGCTGGGGACCACAGGCCTCAGGGATGCAGTTTCTATAGCTCTACTACTTTTCCTTAGGCTGGCTTCAGAGCGAACTCAGAGTGGAGAGTGTGTTGGTCCTTAAAGAGCTGTCTCGGGGGTAAGAGCTTAGAACTTCTGGTCTTCCTCACCTCTCATTTTCTATTACCTGTTTTGGAAAGATGTTTAGTCCTTTGAACTATATGAAATATAGTAGTAGATTAACAACGTGCCTTTTATTTACCTCCAATGTAAACACTGTAACTTCATTGAAAGTTTAAATTTCTTGGCAAGAAAGTCCAAAACTTGTGGAAATACAAAGAGCAAAACAGGTGGGAAAAACAGCCTGCCAAAGGGCTGCCTTTGGTGAAAACCTACTGTAGGCTTCTAGGAGATTCAAAGTTCAACTACTGAGCCTCGCCCCTAGCCCCCTGCACGCATCCTCCCCCTTCATTTCGAATTAAGAACAGAGAAGATGGCGTGTGTGTGTGTGTGTGTGTGTGTGTGTGTGTGTGTGTGTGTGTGTGTGTGTGTCTCGCTCCCAGCAGGGGAAAGAAGTCTAAGACAGGTGACCAGAAAAGGGCGTTTCTGGGGAGAGGGAAGTGACTGGTGCAGAGGTGAAAGGGAAAGACGGTGGTCGGACCGAGGTGACAGCAAGCAAGCAGAGACCCAAAAGGACTGGAGAAGAGTGGGCCAGAACCCGAAAAGAGGAGGCTCAGGACTGGAAGGGCATAGGGCCAGGTGCGACAGTCCAGGGCTGCGTCCAAGGCGAGGGACCGTAGGAAGTGAGAGAGTGGGACAGGGACGCAGGGTCGGGTGGGCCCAGAAGGGGTTGGCCCAAAAGTCGATCCTGCTGGAGCATGGCTCAGACAGCGTGCGGAAAGGATCCATTCCTAGCTTCGGAGCCACCCTCACTCGCCTGTAGAATCCGCGCCCGCACCGCTGCTGCCTTCACCACCGCCGCCATGGCTCTCGGCCGCCTCTCCTCGGCTCCCTGCACCTCCGCTGCCAGTGCAGCCCGAGCTCCAAGCCTCGCCCTCCATCCTGCCGGGCCTCATTGGGGAAAAGAACCATCTTCTCTAGCCAATCACTCGCGCGAACATCCGATCCCACCCCACCTCATTGCAGCTTTGGGGATATGTGATTGGTCAGAAGCAAAACAGTCCTTGCCCCATCCCACCTCAGCTAATTCTATAGGCGGAGATATCGAGTCCCCTCGTAGAGATTTGGGTACTCTATATTAAGCACGAGGGGACACCGCCCCCTAACCCGAAACCTCGATTGGCCACATACATTCAAGGCCCCGCCCCCTGAACGAGGAAAGTAAATAAGCTCCTTCAAGAACTTTGCCGTGGCTCCACCTTAACAACAGCGCGTGGGCGTGGCTATCAGGGGGGCGGTGCTAGTCAAATATTGCCCTGCGGGGCGGGGAAACGAGACAGAGGTGCGAGTTGGGGATAGGCTACCACTTTCGGGGCGTGGCTTATGAAGCCTCACTTTCCCGCCGACGGTTGGCCACATCACGTGATATGGGTTGGAAGATGGCGTCTCCCACTGACGGTAAGAGCCGGCTTAGAGATCCTTGGCCGGCAGTCTTGTTGCTTCTCTGAAACCTTCCACTCCCCACCTGCCCGTCGCACTAACACTTCTTTCTTGGGTTCCTCTTTCTTTTCTACGTCTTTGCCTTGGGATGCGTCCCTGTCTTCAGCTCGCCAGCTCTTCACAGCGTCTCTGGAGTTACCCAGATTCCCTTCTGTGTATCAGGCGGGTGAAGGAGGACACCTGCAAAGGACCGACTCCCCGCGAAAGGACGGGGCTCATCCTGGCCCTCCCCTAGCTCCATTTGGGTGAGGTTAAGGGTTGAAGAGGGAATATTGCTAGGGGAAAGGAGGTGCCTTAAGGTAGCTTTCTCCTTCCCTGGGCGTCCCATTGAAGTGTTCTTCAAGCTCTAGCTGCACTTGGTGGCTGACCTTACCCCAGGACTGGTCCGCAAGAGAACAGTGATTCTCTGCTATCTTCTCAGTTTGGGGCTGTTGCCCTGGCAACAAAATAAAGAGAAGTGGAGGGACTTCTCATTCTCTCACCATGACAGTCTCAAAGGCAAGGAGTATTGAGGTTTTTAATATGGTCTTACGCATGTCTCGGCCTCTCTTGGGTCTCTGTGTGTTGTTTCCTCGGGCTGAGAGAACGAACAGTTTCTGCTTATGTGTTGTCTAAAATGCAAGTCATTTCAGGTAGCAGTTGGGTGGTTTTGGTGTACTCTGCTTTAATGATGTGGAGTCTCGCAGTCCGTTTTGAACTCATTTAATTTTTTGCTTCTGCTACCCCTATCCCTGCACCGATTTCATTGATAGGTAGTTTTCCCTTTTCAAACATGTTCTGTAGGTGGAAAGAATCTTGGACATTCATTTTAGGAATGAGGAAATTGAGGGGAAGGAGAGCTATGTTGGATAGATACCTCCTGTGGTAGGTGCTTTGGGAGGTGGATGATTCAAACATGGGATCATTTTTTCAGTTTCAGATTTTATTTTTATTTTACTGGGGATTGAACCCAGGACCTTCTCGTTGAGCTACATCACAATCTCTTTTTGAAAAATTAAAAAAAAAATTGAGCTACCATCTCACCAAGTTGCTCAACAGGCTAGGCTGGAGCTTGGGATCCTTTTGCCTCAGTCTCCCAAAGTGCTGGGATTAGAAGCGTGCACCACCCTGTCCCACTGCTCGTTCAGTTCTCATTTTAGATGTCTCATCTCAAAGAGGCTTAACTAGAACACAGTATTTGGAGTTGCTCTTCCACTATTCACTATGAGTATATTCATTGTCAGCATAGTTGTTCTGTTAACTTTGCCCTTTTCATGCCTGATTATAAATTCCAAGTTTGTTTTGTTTGTTGTAGCTGGATCCCAGGTTTCACCCAGTGCCTGGCAAGCAGTCAGCCTTCAATGAACATGTGCACAAGTAATATCTTACCTGATTTTTTTTCCATTAAATTTATTGGCACATTTTAGGTATAAAATACAGTTACATTCATCATTAGGATCTTGTACCTTTACATGATGTATCTTGGTATATCTTACCTGATTTTAAAATTTTAAGTTCAACCGAGTCTTAAGTCTTTTGAGCACAAGTACATACTCCATGAGAAATTATGGATGTTCAGGTTGTGTTAAAAGTTTCTTCCACTAGAAAAGAAATGGCATTTAAAAAGTCAGCCAAGGGGATGGGGAGTTTATGTTTCAGTTTGAGAAGGTGAGTCAATTCTGGAAATGGATGATGTTGGTTGTACAATATTAATGGAGTTAAGGGCCAGGGATCTAGCTCAGTGGTTCTGCTTCCTGCCTTGTGAGCACAATTCGATCCCCAGTTTCAAAAAAAAAAAAAATTAATGCAGTTAATGTCATTGAACTGTACACTTAAACATTGTTGAAATGATAAATTTTATGTTATGCTACTTTCACATGTACACATACACACAAAATCAGCCATGTGACAGACATAGAGCTAATTGTTTAAAACTTGTAATTCAGGACCTAGAGACGGAGCAGGTGCTGTGCTGCTGAGCTACATCCCAGATCCTAATTGCTTAAAACTTTTAGCTTGTTATTAAGTTGTTTTTTGGATTGAACCCAGGATCTTCAGACTGAGCTACATTGCGAGTCTTTTTAAAACATTTTTAAAAATAATTTTGAGACAAGGTCTTGATAAGTTGTCCAGGTTGGGCTCAGAATTGCCATCCTCCTGCCTCAGCCTCCCAGAATGCTAGGATTACAGATGTGCACCATCACCTCTAACTTGTGTTGTGTTTTTTTTCCCTCAGTTCTTTTTCTTTCTTTGGACAAGAAGGGTATTGGAAATGTATGTTTTTCCCTTTGGTTGTCTCATTGTCTCTATGGTCACTTTGTTTGCAACCTTGATTTTTTAAAAGTTTCTTTCTCATCTCTTTCAGAATTATACTATTCCCCATCTAGTCTTATCTTTATAATCTGATAAAATGAAGTTGAACACTCTGGATTTAAATTAAAGTTGTAAATAAGTATCTCATCATAAAATAGTCCACTTCCCAGTGATCTCACTTCTATTTTTAGTGTTCCATCTGTCTCTGTCTTTAAAATTTAATTCAAATGTTCATTTTAAACTAAGATTAGGTCATTTACCTTTTTGTCTTTTTCGTGCTAAATTTATTGGAACTTCTTTTTAAAAAGAGAAAATTGAAATGCAAGTAAAGCTGTCTAATTACGTAATTTATAAGACTAAGACTCGTGACAGAATCAGAATTTTGTCCCAGAATGTGGTATCATAAGGTTACTCCATTGGTTATTGGATTCTACCTCACAGAAAGGTGTTTTTTGTTTTTGAGAGAAGGTCTTGTTATGCAGTTCAGGCTGGCCTTGAACTCACTCTGTAGCCCTGGCATACCCTGAACTCACAGTGATCCTCCTGCCTCAGCCTCCTGAGTGCTGGGATTATAGGCATGTGCCACCACACCCAGCTACTAAGTTTGTTTTTATTAAGGTTGAGCTCCTCATTAGTCACATTCCTTGGGAACTTGCAAAATGACATGTTCTTAACACATAGCTCTTCTTTTTGAGCAGTTTTGGGTGATTTAGATAAATCAATGTATTAGACTTCAGTTCCTTCCCAATTATAATGTCATTGGAAATTCTCTTGGAAATTTGTTAAAACAAATTCAGTTTAGAAATCTTTTTTTTTTTTTTTTGGTACAGGGGATCGAACTCTCGACCTTGTGCTTGGGAGGCAGCGGTGGAACCACTGAGCTAAATCTGCGCCAAAACAAATTTAGTTTAGAGAAAAGCTCATGTTGAAAAGTATTACACATACATACATTTTCTGGCCAGTGAATGCATTCACGTCTTTTTAGATTTCCAAAGATACTGGTTACCCAGGAAATGTTAAGAGCCACTGTTTATAGCATTAACTAACTATGTAAGTAGCTAGCACTCAAAGTACACAGTAAATGCTCAACAGATGTTGAATACCTGTGTTCCAGAGGAAGAATGAAAAGAAAGTGGTGTTAAATAATTAGTTAGGAGCTGGATCATGTAGGATTTTATAGGACGTAGTAGATAGACACTCACTAATTTGGCTGAGAAGACCTTTAAACTAGAGAGTGAAATGGACAGTAACACTTTTTAAAAAATCACTTTTGATTACTTTGTGCAAAATTGATTTTGGGGAGAGAAAGATTAAATACAGGAGCTGGGAGATCTGTTAAAAGGCTTTGAGGTGAGAAGTGATACACTAGTTTGGTTTCTTGGTGTGTTTTGCAGATAGAAACTGCTGGATTTATTGACAGATTGGTTATAGAAGAGTGTAAAAAAGGAGGCATGAAGGATGGTATTTGGATTTTGGGTTTGACAATTGTAGTTCATGGCATTATAGTTTCTTGAGATAGAGAGGATTGGGAAAGTGTGATTTTTCATACATGTAAGTGGAGAGAGATGTCAAGTAGTTACTTAGACATAACAAGTTCAGGAGAAAGGTTGGGACTAGAAATATAAATATACAGTCATTGGTTTTAGGTGATGATAAAGGTGAGTGACTAGGTGAGGTAGAAGTGTGGAGATGGCCTAGAAAGGGCTGAGAGGAAGAGGAGAAGGCTGAAGGAGGACTCAGTGAATAGGAGAAAAACCACCATAGTGGTTTCATAGCAGTGAGTAGTGGTCAGTACGTGGATGCTGCAGAGAGGTCATATAAGAGAGAAAAGAGAAATGACCGCTGGATTTAGTAACATAGGTCATAGGTGACCTTATCAACAATAGTTTCCATAGATGTAGGGACAGAAGCCTGACTGTTGTAGGTTAAGGAGAGAGTGTGAGGTGTGAAAGTGGAAACAACAGAATATGAAACTCAAGAACTTTTGTGCCAGGTGCAGGGTGCATGCCTGTATCTCAGCCATTTAGGAGAATGAGGCAGGAGGATTGAAAGTTCAAGGTGAGGCTGGGCAATTTAGCAAGATCCTGTTTCAAAACAAAAAGTGCCAGGAGGTGGGTCAGTGGGAGAGCCCCTGCCTAGCATTTAAGAGGCCCTGGGTTCAGAGACCAATACCACAAAAAAACCAAACAAAACTTTTGCTGTGAAGAGTGTGCAAGAGATCATGGGATTAAGGGAGAGTTCTTTTTAAAGAAGGGAGATGCTAGAGCATGATTGCTTGGTGTTGAGTGTGAGCCTAGAGAAAGTAAAAATGATGGTATAAGAGCAAGATTATTCAAGATAATGCCTTGACAGAACAAGAGAATGTGCATTCAGAGCCCTGGCCAAGGAGTTTATCTTTCATGGGAGCGGGGACACTAAAATTATTATAAATAGAGGGAAGTCCAAGGGTGTGAATGAAGGTGCAGATTAGGTTGATTTTTTTAACACCTCTAAAATACCACTCCCGTTTTATAGATTGGAAAAGTAAGATTTGGCGAGAAAGAATGGTTTATTTATATTCCATCCTGACCCAGTAGCATCAGTTGAGTTATAGAACTCAAATCTCTAGACTTCCATTTGAGTGCTTTAGTTTATATTCTTTAATGTTGCAATGTATTCTTGTCTAGTCTAAGATGATTGCTTTGTTTCAGGGACAGATTTGGAAGCATCTTTGCTAAGTTTTGAAAAACTTGATCGAGCCTCACCAGATCTTTGGCCAGAACAATGTGAGTCTCTGCTTTCTTTTTTTTTTTTTTTTCCTTTGGTATGGGGGATCGAACTAGTCTCTGCTTTCTTTATGTCAGACTTGTGCTTCCTTGAAAAATTTTTGAAGTGTTCTAATATAACAGTAATGATTCAAGTGTTTATTGTACTTTAAAAGGAAGAGAAAAGGTGGATGTCCAATGTTAACAGTAGCTTTTTGATAGTTTTATTTTTTTCAGAACACTGGCAGGAAATGATGAGGAGCCTCTTAATAATAATTACTCTTGGGTCGGGGATTTAGCTCAGTGGTTTCGCCACCTATGCAAGCGCAAAGACCTGAGTTTGATCCCCGGTACCAAAAAAAAAATAATAATAATAATTACTCTTAACCAGTAATCTGTATATAAGTTCAGATAATACTATGAAGATACATAAAGCATCTCCTTATTTCCTTTAATCACTGTTAAAAAATTACTGCTAATAGTTTTGTACAAATTGGTTTGACTTTTTTATGCTTATACAGATAAGCAAACATTTTTATATAGAGAGAGGGTTTTTTTATAATGACAGTCATGTACACAGTCTTAAGCTTAACTTATTACACCATCTTATTTGTTAATGGATCTTTCTATTTTGGAATGTTGGTATGTATAGGTCTATTTTATTCTTTCAAATATATTTTATTATATAGATATATTATAATTTGTATATTTGTGCCCTCTCTGGAAACCTAAGTTGTATCCAGTGTTTTATTTTTTCAAACAGTTTATCAGTGAATAATATCCTGGCACATAGACTTTTGTGCACATGGAAGAAGATGACTGTGTATTGAGTGTTCATTTTCTCATGTATTACCTCATGTCTCCAATCTTTATTTATTTTTATTATTATTATTTTTTGGTACCGGGGATTGAACTTGGGTCCTCGTGCTTGCGCAGCAGGTGGTGAAACCACTGAGCTAAATCTCCAGCCCTCCAATCTTTATTATTATTATTTTTTTCCGTACCGGAGATTGAACTCAGGACCTTGTGCTTGTGAGGCCGGCAGCAGCGCTACTGAGCTAAATCCCCAGCCCATTATTTTATTGTTTTTTGAGACAGGGTCTCACTCTAGTTTAGGCTGGCCTTGAACTCATGGGAGTCCTCCTTCCTCAGCCTCCTGAGTACTAGGATTACAGGCATGTGCTGGCCCGGCTTTTCTTTATTATTTTTAGTTTGCACTTCTCTGTTAATGAAGTTGAATGTTATTTCACTTTTAAGTAATAATTATTACTTTTCTGCTTTTTAATATGGTTCTTTGAGGCAGTTAAATAACTAATTGGATTGATAGAGATCAGCATAACTAAAAGAGAGTTTAAACTTGCTGGTAAGAGATACTATGTCTGGCTGCCCTCCTACCCAGCTAATTGCGGGTCCTTTAAAGCTTAGTTGAGATATTACTTTCTCTGAGAAGCTTTTGCTGATTTGCATGTCCATTTTTGTCCTCCCATTATCCTGCCATCTTTCTTGGAGCACTTAATATTAGAGTCTGGGCCCGGGATTTAGCTCAGTGGCACCGTGCCTGCCTTGCAAGTGCAAGGTCCTGAGTTCAATCCTTGGTACCACACAAAAAAAGACAATATTAGAGTCACTGGTTTACTCTCTGACCTCTTCCAGACTGTAAGCTACCTGAAGGCAGTGCTGCCGCGCGCTCTCCCTGCCCCAAATTTGGGACTTTGCGCTTGTCAGGCAGACGTGGTGCCACTGAGCTACATCCCTGCCCCCCTTAATATTATTTGAATTAAAAAAAATATTATTTGAATCCCTGTGCCTGAGCACATACATGTTCATTGAATGAATCATTTTTTTTCTTTCTTTGTAGTGCCAGGTGTTGCTGAATTTGCAGCTTCCTTCAAAAGTGTAAGTAATGTCTTACCTAATGAAAGTTGCCCAAAGTTTTGCTCCTAGATATAAACTGTCATTTCTTTAGTTTCAAGATTATTGTCATAACTTTCAAGTCATTTTGTAGTTGCAACCTTGTAAATCCATTTATATCATCATGTTAATGGTTGATGTTTTCCTTTGTTCAAATGCTCTACCTTGAAATGTTTGTTTGTTTGTTGGTACTGGGGATCAAACTTGGGACCTTGCGCTTGCAAGGCAGGCACTGGAACCACTGAGCTAAATCCCCGGCCCACTACCTTGAAATGTTGACCTTTGTCTACACACCTAGCCTCTTTTCTCAGCTTGAAGCTTTTAAGGCAAGGCAGTTGAAATATTTAATGTTTAACACTAGTATTCTTTTTGCCCAACCTATAATTTTGAAGCTTTTCTCCTTTGTTTATGTGATTTGTTGTGGCCTTAGCTTAGACCTCCATAGAAGATGTTGGAATTAATCAGTGCTGTATCAGAAACCTGAAAGAGGACATCCATAAGAACCACAGACTTTTCCACTTACAGGGCAGCAGGCATTGTGCTTGGTGCTCTAAATACGTTCACTCTCTTTTTTTCTTCCTTTGTTTTGTTTTGTGATAGAATCTTGCTATGTAGTCCATGCTAGCCTTGAACTCACTATGTAGCCCAGGCAGGGTGGCCTTGAACTTGTAGTGATCCTCCTGCCTCAGCCTCCTGAGTGCTAGGATTATAGGCATGTACCACCATGCCATGGGTCTGTAGTGATTTCTGTTCTCAGACTACCTGCGTTTTAAATCTTGATACCTATGGCTGTGAGACCTAAGCCAAGTGAATTTTAATTTCCATTAATTTTTTTCTTTTTCATTTGTAAAATGGGGATACAATAATACCTACTTCATAGGGGTTTTTTGGAGGTAAATGATGTGACATAAAGTGTTCTGCTTATTTCATGGTTAGTACTGAGTACATTTTAATCAACAGGTTCCTGCCGGCTTAAACCACTGGTGGTACATGCATGACTGTCCCATGGGGTGGCATGTACCACCTGTTGGGACTGTCTCATGCCACCTGATGGGACAATCATACATGTACCACCAGTGGTTCAGAGCTTCCTGGCAGTGAGACATAGGAATTACAGCCTCTTTGTGAACTTGTTTAAAAAGAGAAAGAGACTGCCTGGCAAGTGCAAGGTCCTAAGTTTGATCCCCAGTATGGGGGTGGGGCGGGGCGGGGCAGCGCTCAAAGCTGAAGTAGTTTTTCTTCTTCTCTTTTTTTTTGGTACCAGGGATCAAACTCAGGACCTTGTTCTTGAGGCACGGTGCCACTGAGCTATATCCCCAGCTGAGGTAGTTTTTCTTAACCCTATCCCTCCCTACATAACAGAACAATCAGTGTGCAACTATGGAGCTTTTCAAAAATATATTTATGGATTCCCTTGTTCTGTTCTCAATGGGACCTTCCCTCAATCCCTGTATATCCAGGTTGCAGCCAAGGAGCTTACTTTAAAGCTACACTAGTGATTCCATGTGCAACTTGGATTGAAAACTGCTAACTCAGAGCTACTCTGAGAATGGGCTTTCTTTCATATTTAAATTTTATTTGCAGAAATGAGAAGATAACCTAAAATTCTAAAGTTCTTTAAAACTTCTACAATAAATTATGAAAGTTCAAGTGATGATCATATGACCATTCTAGTCTTCTGTCACTAAGATGGGGGCTGGTTTCCTTGCTTGCTTGCTTTTCTTTCTTTTGAGAGGAGGAGTTGAAATTTTTTTAATTTGTACTTTTTTTGGTACTGGGGTTTGAACTGGGGTCTTTGCTCTTGTGAGGCAGACGGCGGAACCACTGAGCTAAATCCCCGGCCCCTAAGTTTTACTTTTTATTAGTATATATTTACAATACATAACAAATACATTCATCACATGTAAGTGGTACATATACCTGTCACCTCTTGGTCTTTTTTATTTGCCTTGGTTTTCTCATTCTTTTTTTTTTTTTTGCACAAGGGATTGAACTCAGGTCCTTGTGCTTGCAAGGCAGGTGGTGGAACCACTGAGCTAAATCCCCAGCCGGTTTTCTCATTCTTGGCTCTTCTTTCTGCCAGAGAATGTTACTGATTATCATTTCAAACAGTTCCATTGAAGGCTTTTGCTCAGAATAGTGTTTTGAGTAGTTTCATTACTATATTGTTATGCATGAAATAGTAATAGTACTGGCATCTCTTCAGATGACTGTAGATCATATCTGAACCTGGAGAAATCCCGGTTTACATTTATAGTTATAATTTGCCTGTATTTTCTGGTACCAGGGGTCGAACTCAGGACCTTGCTCTTGCATAGCAATTTTGCTCTTATTTTCATACAACCTGAAGGTTGTGTGATAAGCTACTTTTCTTTTCTTTTCTTTTCGGCAGAACTGGAGATTAAACCCAGAACTTTCATTCTGAAGCTAGATTTCTTTTAAGAAGGAAGAGTAGGGTCTTCTCACAGTTGTATGTATCTAATAGATATATTCTTATTTTCTGACAGCCTATTACTAGTTCTCCACCTAAGTGGATGGCTGAAATAGAACGTGATGACATTGATATGTTAAAAGGTAAGTAATAGCTTTGATTTTTTGCTTTGAGATAGTCTTACTATGTTGCATAGGCTGATCTTAAATATCTGCGCTCAAGTGACTCACCCCAGTAGCTGGGACTACAGCCATGTGCCACCATATCTGGCTTGTCTTCCTACTTTTTTTTTTTTTGGTATCAGGGATCGAACTCTGGTCCTTGTGCTTTCGAGGCAGGCAGCAGAACCACTGAGCTAAATCCCTGGCCCCTATCCTACTTTTAACTTGATATTGTTCTCCTACAAACCACCTTTCTAATTTTTTTTTTTTTGGTCAGTATTCCCTTACAAGTATTCTTGGCTTCAAACTGCTCACTTAAGCATCTTTATTCATACATAGTTCTTCATATGTGAAATGCCTTTCTCTACTTTTTTCATGTGTAGAAATCCTGCCACTTCAAGATTCAGTCCTAATGAATTCTTCTGATACTAGTTCTTTTATTTTTTAGTTTTTATTTATTTTTTGGTACTGGAGATCGAACTCGGGTCCTTGTGCTTGCGGGGCAGGTGGCAGAACCATTGAGCTAAATCCCTGGCCCACTAGTTCTTTTAATATAAACTTTATTTGTATGATATAGTTAACAAAAACCTCACATAAATTTTCTCAGTTAATTTTCATAAACATTCTGTTGAATAGGTGTGATGAAATCTGAGGTTTAGAGGTTAACTAACTAAGATTGATTAGAAAGAGTTAAAATTTTGGGGCTGGCGATTTAGCTCAGTGGTTCTGGCGCCTGCCTCACAAGTGCAAGATCCTGAGTTCGATCCCTGGTACCAAAAAAAAAAAAATTTAAAATTTTAAACCTTTTTTTTTTTTTTTTGAGACAGTGTCTTACTATGTATTTCAGGCTGGCTTTGATCACTATGTAGTCCAGGCTGGTGATCCTCCTGCCTCAGCTTCCTGAGTGCAGGGATTAGAAGTGTGTACCACCATATCTGGCATAAACCCAATTTTTAAAATCTCTTTCCACCAATAAAAGTGCCTTATTTAGAATTTAATGCTATATATTGTCGATACTATTAAGAGGCAGTCTCTTAATGGGGCCTGTCTTCTGTTTCTTTCTATCCTATCAATTTCTTCCAGAAAGGATTCTATGAATATTGTTATTTGATAAATGATTTAGAACTCAATCACAGAGTAGAAATTTAAATTAAAAACATGAATTTTCCATGAATTTTCTTTTTTTTTTTTTATCCTTCTGGTGATAAGATTCATGATAGTTATGAAATAATAGACTGAAATTAAGGTAAAAATCTGAGATTCTTGAGCTATTTAAACAGCTGAACAGATCAGGAAAGTCTGCTTATGCCAGATATAGATAATGACTGCAGCATGATAAATGGGAGAGAAGAAAACCCTTTATTTGATTTCTGAAGCAATTCATTGTTCTGCATGCTTGAATGCAGATCCCCTCCTTCAGCTATGGAAAAATTAAGTCTCAAGGGCGTCTTCAGTTCATTGTTATAATGTTCCAAACAGACATTTATAGAATAGCCCATTGACATGTGTTTTCTATGGAAACTTTACATTTTTAGTGAGAGATCACACCATTATGTTTCATGCAAATTGACCTGTGTCTCAAACCTAAAAGGAATTGGGTGCTATTATTTTAAGTATATTATATTTTTAACTTGGAAAACCTAATTGTTTTTGGTACTAGGGGTTGAGCTGAAGACCATGTATATGCTAGGCAAGCACTCTACCACTGAGATACACCTTCAGCCCCTAAAATTTTTTAAGAGGAATTGGATTTGAATGGAATTTTGGATTTATATTTAATCTGTTTTCTTTTTTTTGTGGTACCAGGGATTGAACTCGGGTCCTTGCACTTGCGAGGCAGGCAGTGGAACCACTGAGCTAAATCCCCACAGCCCTCTGTTTTCTAAACATAGGAAAATGGGTAACAATGTTTTTTTGCTGTTTTATTTTTTTTTTTGTTTTTTGGTACCAGGGATCGAACTCAGGACCTTGCGCTTGCGAGGCCGGAGTGGTGCCACTGAGCTAAATCCCTGACCCAAGCTTAAAACAATTTGTTACTGTCTTTATGCTGACTCAATTTATTATGTGAGAAAGCTCAATCAGAGGCATTTTTACATTAGTGGAAAGTTTCACTTGTTTTTATGCATGTGTGTAAGATTTCAGGAGAAGAGATATGGATCCATTTTCCACTTATTCAATAGGAATTATGATTGGAAACACCCCTCCTTTCATCCCCTTCTCCCTTTCCCTCCCTCCCTTCCTTCCATGCTGGGGATTAAACCATGCTAAGCTCAACATTCATCTGTACCCTCCAGCCAAACCTGAAAATTTTTATAATCGGGATTCCCAATGTAAATGAATTATTATTAGAGAATAGTGAGAAGAAATAGTATTGAAATAAATGGTTCTGTTTCAGAACTCGGGAGCCTAACAACAGCTAATTTGATGGAGAAGGTTCGAGGCCTACAGAACCTGGCCTATCAGCTGGGGCTGGATGAGTGTGAGTACCCAGATCACATTTATTCAGGGTTACATGTTGTGCATTCCATGATGAGTTCTAGTTGTAATTCTGGAAAATATAATTTTTCCTTATTTGGGAAAAGATAAGTAATCTGAAGTTAAGGGGTCAGTGTAATCTGAAGTGTGCCTTTTATGGAGAGTGTGCTGGAATAATTACTGGATTTACTAGGTAACAAATTATTTTCCTCTGTGCAATAAAAGTCTGTTGGAGCCATTACAGTTTTAAGTGATAGATCAACTCAAACTGTCTTAAGCCAAAGAAAAAACTTTATTAGTTCACATAAATTAAAAGACTGACTGTTTTCTGTTGGCTCATGTACCATCTCTTGAATGAGTCCTTTGGCCAGATGGAACTCTGATGCACCAGGCTGGCATCCTAGATACAGGTGCAGATTAGAGGGAGTATGTGACTCATCATGTGGAATGGGAGGAAAAAAGTGGTTCCCTAAAGGAAGAGACATGTGACAGACCAAGAATGTTTCTGCTACCATGAGTAATGCTTTTTAAATTTCTCAACCATGCCTGTCTGCTCTCCGTTTTTTAATTTTAGAATGATTTCTTTTCACATTGTGTCCCTTCTTATACTACATTCATTATAAAACTGGAAAAGGAATTATAAGAAAGTCTCACTTGATAGTTGAAAGACTATAGATACTCAACATAAATACAGTGATTAGAACCTGAGGCCATCATTAATCCATAATCTTGAGAGTAGTATTATGACATGTAATTTCCTTCAAAAATTAAAGTTTTGTACTAATCCAAGCAATCCCAAAAGTAGTTTTCTAAGTTGTATATGGTCTTTTTTTGTTTTGTTTTGCTTTGTTTTAATATGCACAATTAAAGCTGTCCTTACTGTTTCACATTTCCATAACCTTAAGGGACTTGAAGTCACCTAACTCAGCCACCTTAAGCACTGAACCCAAACTACACAACAAATGGTTATTTCTGCCAGAGTTCTCCCATTAGCACAGCTGAGAGTCTTTAAAATTATCTTCTAGTTCAAAATTCAACTTTATTTCAGGTTCTATTGCAGTATTTAACTAATTGCCATTTTCCTTGACTATAGTGAATTTAGGTGATATAAAGAGTTTTTAAAGTTAGAATTGGAAATAGTTCACTGATGTGTATTGGACTTCTTGAATACAGTCTCTTTGTTTTATTGTGTTAAGTGTATTTGCATAAAAACAAGATTTTTTTTTGTCCTTACAGATTTTTCATCCACTCTAGGGGTTGGCTTTTACTTGACATCCTAATCTGGTGTTTTGATGTCTCAATCCTCTTTCCTACATTAATTGAGAGGATGACATGGATGAAAAATAAGCAATAGGAACTGATGAATCCCCAAGGACCAGTGATCCTGTTTTCATGCAAATATCTGCACTGATAAAGATGATGGAAAGAAAAAAAATGCTAAAAATATTTGTCCTCAAAACATGATTGTTTGTCATTTCTCAAGAGCATTGTTAAATGTTAGTGCAGAAATAATGTGAATCTTCTAGAGCTGATAATAACTAGATTGTGTCTTTTGGAAGATGAACCTTTTGATTTGGTACGTGATTATACCTCATATAACCCTTTTGGTGTGCAGATTTTGGAAGGCAATAACTTTTGTTACAGTAATTTAATAGCCTCTCAGGTGATTGGGGCCTCTTGGTTTGATTTGGGCACTTATCTGAAATTCCTTTGAAATATGTAGAGCTATAAAAAGTTGTAAAACTCTGCTTTAGCATAGAAAGAATTCCATTTCTGTTACTTTCATCTTAGTTCAGTGCCTTTTTTCTTGTACTGGGACTATTGAAGTCATCTTCTAACTGGTCTCCGTGCCTCTTAATCCAGTCCATCTTGTTTACTACTGCCAGGTTAATTTTTCTAGTTCCATTTCCTTTTCTTTTGTCCTTTGTTTATGAATCATTGGTTTTAGCTATGGGTTTTTTTTGTAGGTACCTATTGGTGTATGTGTTTTTTGTGGTACCGGGGTTAAACTCAGGGCCTTCACACTGAATTACATCCCCAGCCTTTTCTTAAATTTTTAAATTTTATTTTAAGACAAAGTCTTGCTCAATTGCTAAGGTGTCCAGGCTTGACTCAAACTTGTTTGTCCTGCCTCAACCTCCCAAAGTGCTGGGATTACAGGAATGTGCCACCACATCCTGCTTGGTACTTTTTAATGTAAACACTAAGTATATTGCCTTTTAAAAAAGTGTTAAGGTGGGGCCGGGGGTTTAGCTCTGTGGTTTCAATGCCTGCTGCTCAAGTGCAAGGACCCGAGTTCAATCCCCGGTACCAAAAAAAAAAAAAGTGTTAAGGAATTTAGCTTACTTTGATAAAAGTAGCTTCTTCTGCTGATTTATAGTCTAATCCTTTTTGTTCACTTAGTAATTTCAGTGGGACTCTTATTTGGTTAAATATAATCACTCTGTAGTTTTAAAAAGTTTTAGTCTAAAAATGATTGAGACATCTCATTTAAACTTCATCTCATTTATCTGTACTGATACAGGTAAGTTGTCTGTACCAGAAACTATTTGTTACAACCTTCTTTGGTGGTGGTACCAAAGGGAACCTAGTGCTTCCAAGCTAACCTGTGGTTATAGTACACTTCCCTACCCTCTAGGAACATGATTCTGTGAAAGTGGACATTTGTATTTAAAAATTGTTCTCCATCCAAGTAAAATTCCACAAGACAGCTCTGTTGAATGCTAATGTTAATCTGTGAAGGAAGAGGAAAGAGAATAGCTTCTACTCATATACCCTGGATAGTCTTCTTTGTGGCATCACATCAAGGTTATTTGTCTGACTTTCATTAGAAGGCCTATTTGGTACTACCTATAATAGTTAAATTAGCAGCCTTTAACTGATTTGAGGAGAAAAGTCATGTAGCCACTAACCTCTAGATGGCAGCACAAGTCTTACTGTACTTGCTTTTCACCATCTCTTGAACTGGCTTTCTGATTTAGGTAAAAAAATTTCTGTGATTTTTCCAGACTACTTGCCTAACTTTGTTGACATCTTGTTTGTTTGTTTGTTTGTTTAAAGAGTAGGAAAAATTTGAGAGAAAGAAAGCTTCTGTATAAGAGAGACAGAAGGGGGTCTGGAAATTGGAAAGTGGGTTACCCCTCTTGTTTAACTTTTAGCTTATTGTTTAAC
>NW_004624734.1:27358050-27477831 GCF_000247695.1 Heterocephalus glaber | reverse complement strand
ATAATTGATATTGTGTAACAGGAAGAAGAGGTCTAAAGGTGCAGGGGAAGTGGGAGGGGTAGGGGAAAGGAAAAAAGGGAAAAGAAAAAATATGAGAAAAGGAAAAAAATGGAAACAAAGTCTTTGGAAATAGGGACAGGTGGAGGGGGTGAAGGGAGGGCAAGGGAAGGGGAAAAAAAAGAACCAAGATACTCGTGTAATGGTACAAGATTCTAATGATGTATGTAACTGTATTTTATACTGAAAATGTACCAATAAACTTAATGGGAAAAAAAAAATCTTACCACTGAAGATTTTTGAGTAGCACAGTCACACACTTGTAGGAAGCATTGGTGCATAGGATTGAATTGAATGATGGAGAACAGAGGCAGAAAGTTGTTGTGAAGAGTCTAGGATGAAGGGTTGAGGGCTTGAGTGGATAATGACGGTGAGAATGGAAGAAGTACACCAACAGTAGATGTTTTAGCTTTGTCATTTTCAAGACTAGGTAAATGTTTGAATGTATATTAGTAAACTGAAATTAGAGTTTACCATGATGTTTTGTGCCTAATTAATAAAAAGGGAAGTCAGAGGAAGCAAGATACTTGGTTAAAAAAAAAACCATGTAACTTTTATATGTCCCTTCCTAGGTAAGACATCTTTAGTTTTTAAAAATAAGTGAAAGACATTTATCAAAGTTGGCATTGTTAACAGGGTGAAACCAATGTTGGATCATATCAATTAGGCAACAGGTTATGTTTTAGATAGAGAATGCTAAGTCATTTGAACTCAGGGTAATGGATTTGTGAAACAAGACATTCATAACTTCAGAAATGAATTTTTTTTTTGGTACCCAGGATTGAACTTGGGTCCTTCCGCTTGCAAGGCAGGCGGCGGAACCACTGAGCTAAATCCCTGGCCCACTTCAGAAATGAATTTGTAAAGTCCCTATACTCTTTGGCAGGTCATTAGGCCTCTAGATGGAATGACTTAATTTTATAATTTCATCTATTTTAGTGCTTTTTCATTTGGTTGGCACATAGAGTTACTTAGGAATTTGTTAGGGTCTTTGTATATATAGTAGATGTATAATTCTTTGTTAACTGAAAAAAAGTTTCAAAAGTATGTATTTGGAGTAACTGACTTACAGTGTTTGCTGTTGCTGCATCTTTTAGTTAATAGCTATATTTGGATTATATCAGCATGAGTGTAATTCATTCTAATAGTGAAGACTTTGTGTTCTTGGGGCTGGAGATTTAGCTCAGTGGCGCCACGCCTGCTTTGCAAGTGCAAGGTCTGGAGTTCAATCCCTGGTACCGCCCATCCCCCTAAAAGACTGCATGTTCTATAAAATAGTTGGGGCCTCTGGTTGAGAAGGCCAAGTTGTCTTCCAGAAGTGTTTCCCATCCTTTATCCTTGCTAGCACCAAACATTATAATTTTTTTCATTGCTAACTTGATAGGCAAAATATTAATATCTTGTCTTAATGTTTATGTCTTTGATTGTAAAGGTGAACATTTTTCATGTTTCTTGATTGTATCTGTTGATAAGGCTGAAAATTCAAGAAAGTATAAATTTAAATTATTTTCTCTCACAACTTTTGTTTGTTTTTTTCTTTGGTATCGGGGATTGAACTCATGACCTTGCGCTCGTGAGGCAGGTGGCAGAACCACTGAGGTAAATCCCTGGCCCAAATTTAAATTAGTTTAACCTCAAAAAATAAAACCAGGAAATTGAATTCAAAAACATTCTAAAGGCAGTGTTGAAACTAGCATTTCCCAAAACCATTTGGAACTTATCCTTGTTTTCTTTGTTTTATGCATTACCATACCATCTAGCCATAGTCATTAGCATTTAGCATTTAGGTAGTAATACAGTACGAAATCTAGAAACTCCACTTTGAAGGGATCAAGGTTATTTCTCATAATTAGAAATTGTCAATTTAATTTTAAGTTCTTTGTTTTAAAAAATGTATTATGATAATGAGAAATAAAACATGCCATTATTTCTCATTTTACGTTGGCTAACAAATTATAATATGTAAATCCTCAAATTACCTTTAAGGCTTATAAGCATTCATATCTTTATCCATTGGTCAAGTTATTTCATAAATCCAACATTGCCTCTGAAGTGGTTTTACACACAAAGAGGATTTTGCCATAAAATGGTTGCGGTGTTTTATTCCCTTATTTTTTTTAATTTTTTTTTTGGTGGTGAGGTGGATAGAGGAGAGTAGACAGCACAAATTAATTCAGATGGGGTTGATTTCAAAGTTTCACTGTGTAGTTCTACAAAATGTAAGATAGGTATGAAGTACATAGTGAGACAGTTCAACATTTAGATGACTAACCAACTGAATTATAGTATATCCACATAAAATACAATGCAGTCATTAAAACTCATGTTAAAGCATAGAAGAAGGGTAACTTGAGGCATTCATAGATAAATGGATGTACCTTGAGACAATAATATTAAGTGAAATGAATCAGACACAAGTTTAAATATCACATGATTTCTTTTCTATGAGAAACTCAAAACATACATAAAGAGCAAAATAAAAGATAGCTAATAGGAACTAGGGAGATCTTTTTCAAATGGGAAAAGGAACAAGAGATGGAGGGAGGGGGAGGGAGGGAAGGGAAAAGGGATAAAAAATGGAGTTAAAGAAAAAAATGGAAATAGAGCTTTTGCAATTGGAAAGGAAAATGAAATAGAGGGAGCAGAGAGGGTGGCCAACAGGTTGGTGAGAAATAAAAATGGTGACAGGAAAACAAGTTAGACTCCTTCAGTGAGCCAAATTAAAACAGTAAGCCTCTGAACTAAGTGGAAGTGGAACTGGAAAAGAAAGGGTAAGCTGTAGAAATCTGGATAGTAAAATGGAAACTTAGGAACTGATTGGATGTACTAGGGTTAGGGAGGCTTGGGCAGTAAGAATGACATCATCAACTCATGGGTTCTAGTTGAAGCCATAGGTGAGAAAGAGATTATCCAAGGGGATGTGTAATATTAAAATAGAACCAGCTGGGGATGGTGGCACATGCCATACCTGTAATCCCAGCACTAGGGAGGCTGAGGCAGGAGGATTGCCTGCCACTAGTTTGAGGCCAGCCTGGGCTACGTAGCAAGACCTGTCTCAAAAAAAACCCAAAAACCAAAAACCAAAACCCCAAAATAAAACCTTGGTGTGGTAGGCAGCCTCTAAGATGGTCCCCAGTGATTCCTAGAACTGGTATTTGTGCCCTTGTTTAATCTTCTCACATATATGAGTGGGACCTAGTGCTACCAAAAAGTGATGAGATTAAGGTACAGAAAGACCACAACTTCAGTTCTCCCTACCCCCCCAGGGAAGCAGTTGTTATGAATATGGAGAGAAGACTGGCTTGGAAATGACAAAGTCCTGATCATTGGAAGCAGATCTGCTCTTATGTTCACTAACTTGACAAATTATATCTCCCTGAACCTTATGTTCCTTGTTTATAAGAGGAAGTAATAATAATACCTAAATCGCACTGGGTTATCAAGAGGTTTAAATTGAATAATGTTTATAAAATGCTTAGCATGAGCTAATTTGGATAAATGAATTTAAATACAGATTTCTGTATGATACCAAAAGCACGAAGAAAAACAACAAATAAGTTGAACTTCATTTAAAAAAACAAAAAACTATTGTGTTTGAAAGGACATTATCAAGAAAATGAAAAGACAACCCATAGGATGGGAGAAAATTTTTGCCAATTATATATCTAATAAAGGACTTTAGAATATTTAAAGAATTCTTCAACAACCTTCAAAAGACCTCCCAGGAAAAATAGGCAAAGGACTTCAATAGACCTTTCTTCAGAGAAAATACACAAATTGCCAATAAGCATGTAAAAATGTGTTTAATATCATTAGTGCTTAGGGAAATGCAAGTCAGAACCACAGTGGGATACCAATCAAACCCACCAAGATGGCAATAATAGTAAAAAACCGACAGAAACAAAAGGGGAGCATAATGTGTTGGTAAGGATATGGTGAAATTGGAATGCTCGTATACTGCTGGTACAAGATAAAATGGTATAGCTGCTATGGCCATTTCAGTGATTCTTCAAAGAAATTAAACATAGAATATTAGATGACCCAATGATTCCATTACTAGGGATATATCCAAGAGAAAACATTTACTCACATGCTTATATATGAATGTTCATTACTGTTGACAGTAGCCAAGAGGCAGGTGCAACCTGCGTGTCCCATGATCAGCTGACTGAATAAACAAAATGTGGTATATACATACAATGGAATGTTATTTAGCCATGTAAATGAATGATATATATGTGTATGACACACACACACAAATATATGCTATAACATGGATGAATCTGGAAAACATACTAAAGGAAGCCAGGCCTAAAAAGTCATACATATTGCAATGTTCCTTTTATATGAAATATCCAAGGTAGATGGATCTAAAGGAGACAGGTCTCTGTCAGAGGCTAGAGGGAATATGGAATGGGGCGTGATGGAGTTTTCTTTTGAGATAATAAAAATATTTTGTAATATTTTATAACAGTATAGGTGATTCTATAAATTAAGTTGCAAAACAGTGAATGCTCAAAGGGTTACTGGATTGTGCTCTTTAAAAATTCACTTTAAAAAGAATTTCACTTTTTTTTTTTTTCTTGGTACTGGAGATCGAACTCGGGTCCTTGCAGTTTTGAGGCAGGAGGTGGAACCACTGAGCTAAATCCCTAGCCCTTCAGTTCAATTTTTAAAAATGGTTAGTATGGTGTGTGACACCTACTAAGCTATCAATAAATTTTAGATATTATTGTCCAATATCATCTTTGTAATATGTACCTCTATGGTTTGGGGCATCAGTTTCTTTCTTTTTTTTTTTTGGTACTGGGGATCAAACTTGGGTCCTTGTGCTTGCAAGGCCAGCGTCAGAACCACTGAGCTAAATCCCCGGCCCATGGGCATCAGTTTCTTGAGTTGAAGAATGAATTTATTGGAGTAGATGATCTCTATGCTCTTTATAGCATTAAATTTTTATTATTTTAAGATAAAATATTTAATTCATATAGCAAGTATTGATTAAATCTTTAAGTAAACCCTTGGTGTTAGCTTAGAATTCCTATGTGCTGTAGTGTTTCTTTCTTTTTTTTTTTTTGGTATCAGGGATCGAACTCAGGACCTTGTGCTTGTGAGGCAGATGTGGTGCCACTGAGCTAAATTCCTGGCCCTGTAGTGTTTCTAATTGAGGTATAAGGTATAACCAAGAGTAAAATTTTTTGTGTGTTTAAATGACTTAAAAAAATAGATTCCTGGTCTTAAAATTCAGTTTTGTGTCAGAGACTATAAGAACAAGAGATACTGCTTATCTAAATGAAAACAATTGTTAAGATTCATTTTTATAGTATGTATTATTTTTTCTTTTTGTTCTTTTGAGATCAAAAACCCATACTACATATTTGCTTTATAGTCCAGACTGGCCTCAAACTTATAGTGATCCTCCTGCCCCAGCCTCTTGAGTGCTGGGATTACAGGCATGCACCACCACACCCCACATAGTGTGTATTATTTTTACATAGTGCTGGAGATCCAACCCAAGGCCTCATGCATTCTGGTACCAGGGATCGAACTCGGGACCTTGTGCTTGTGAGGCAGGCGCTGGAACCACTGAGCTAAATCCCCACCCCCTGCTACATATATTTTTAAAGTTAAATATAAGCTTAATTTTTTGTCATTGTAAAATATGTTCACTGCAGAAAATATAAGAAAAGCAAAAATCACCTAAAATGATATCATCCCCAAGTAGTCACTATTATTATTTTGGTAAACACCCCTCCAAACCCTCTAAACATATCTTTTAATAGATAATATAGCCAGTTTCAATGGCACATGTCTATAATTCCAGTACTCTCCAGGCTGAGACAGGAGGATCATAAATTCAAGGCCAGTCTGGGCTACAGAGTGAGACCCTAATTTTGGAAGGGAGGGATGGGGAAGGAAAGAAGGAAAAATATTTCCACATATCCACATATAGACAGATAGATTTGCATTATATGTATCCACATATGGACACATATATTTGCATGTAAGTTTTATGTGCATGCCATTGTGCTATTCCTGTTCTGCAACTGGTTTGCTTGACTTAATATGTTATAGATATCTTATAATGCGTACGGAAACATAGCAAGATCATCAGTGTAATGACTGCAGAATAGCTGTGTAGAGTTATAGTTTACTTCAGTAATTCTTTTAATGGACCTTTAAGTTGTTTCCAGTGTTCCACTAGAGTAAATCATGTTACAGTGAGTGTCTTTTGCTAGATCAACGTGCATGTGTATTTAAAATTTATATTCATGTTACCAAAGTGACCTCCAGAAAGACTGGTCCAAATTATATTTCAAAGAGCAGTAAAAGTTCTCATATTCCTATTATCTTAGCTAACTATAGCTATTTTAAGCTTTTTAATATGTGCCCATCTTTTTTTTGTTTTAATATGTGCCCATCTTATAGGTGAAAAATAGTGTTTCAGTATTTTTTATATATGTTTCTTTGGTTGATAATAAAGTAATATTTACTTGCTTGTCAGTGAAATGACTGCTTGTTTTCCTAATGTTATGAATTTCCTGATAAACTGTAATCCATGTCTATTTTTCTGTTCATTCTTCTGTATTTAAAGATGAAGAAACTGAGATCTAAAGAATTGAAGTGACTTTCCCAGGTCATGTAGTAATTTAGTGATAGAACCAGTAATCATAGCATGTTAGAGCTGAAAGGGAACCTTGGAGATGGAGTCCCAACCCCATTGATATTATAAATGCAGAAACAGAGGCTTAAAGATCTCAGGGACTTGCCAGACATGGTAATTCACACCAGTAATCTTAGCAATCTGGAAGCTGAGGCAGGAGAATCCATGTAAGTTTGAGGCCAGTCTGGGTGATGTAGTGAATTCAAGGCCAGCTTGAACTACAGGGCGAGACCCTTTAACAAAAACAAAACCAAACAAACAAAAGAACTTAGGGGACTTTAGAAAGGATAATGAAAGAGTTTATTAATGGCAGAACCAGGAATCTGAATTCTGTATCAATGAAATCAGGAAGAGGGAAAGATAAGTAACATTTATGAGCCTTTTAGGTTTTGCAGTATATATTTTCTCATTTAATTTTCACTATTCTTTATTATTCCCATTTGAACATATGAGATGACTGAGGTTCATAGCAATTCAATGATTTTCCCAGAGTCACATACTTATTTATAAATTATATATTATTTATGAAAGTCTTCTGATTTTTTTTTTTTATGTCGAGGATGGAACTTGGGACCTTGCGCTTGCGAGGCAGGTGGCGGCACCACTGAACTAAGTCCCCAGCCCTAAGTCTTCTGATTCTTTTTTTTTTTTTTTTCTAGTACCGGGGATCGAATTCAGGACCTTGTGCTTGTGAGGCAGATGCAGCACCACTGAGCTAAATCCCTGGCCCTTCTGATTCTTTTTTTTTTTTTTGGTACTGGGGATTGAACTTGGGTCCTTGTGCTTGCGCAGCAGGCAGTGAAACCACTGAGCTAAATACCCGGCCCCCTTCTGATTCTTAATCCAGGGGTATCATTGCCTCTCAGGATAGGAACAGGGGATTTGTTTCTTGGCTTTACTCAAATATTCATTTGCTAAAATATGATTTGCCTCATAGAGCTTCTAAATAAAACTGTTTCTATTTAACACTTGATGCTAGCCATCAGTCTGATATTCATAATCTTAAGGAAATTTTGTTGTAAGTAAAACAGATTAGAGACCGTATCTTATACTTACTGAGTAGAGTTGAGATCTACATGGTATATATGACCAAAGTTTTTATGGTAGTGGTTGGGTTGAAATGCTTAAGAACTGTTTTTATTCCATAGAGAATAAAATCTTAATATATGAAATGAAAATGACATTTAGGTTCTCTGAAGTGTAAAATGAACCTCAAATCATCATGGGCTCAAATAGGAACAAAATCGAAACCATGTAAATTGCATCCTCCATATCTCTAAAAAAGCCTTCATTTCTTGACAGGGCTCAAAATTTCAAAATTGTACTAGTGCTAATTTGGTTAAGACATCATCCTATAGAGATGTGCCAAGTTTAATACTGACTTCTGTTCAACTTTATTGACACTGTTGGTTTGGTTCAGTTATGTAGAGTTAGTCGTTAAGATCTGTGTTCCACATTTCTACTTTTTTAGAGAGATTGTGTAAGTGATGGGGTTAATGTTTTTAAAACCTGGTAGTTACATCTAAATAAGTTGGAGAAGATGAAGAGAGTACATATGACGGAAACTTCCTTTTTTTGCTTCATATAGGATTTTATAAAAAGCATTATAGAATACAGGGACTAAAAACTAATTCACTTTTGTCTGGCCGTCAACAGTGTGTGTGTGGGGGGGTGGCTAAAAAAAGCCTTATTATTTAAGAAATAGGCATTAATCTTCTTGGAATTTTTCTGATTTTATTATGACAAAAGTTGCACATTAATCAACAAATGTAGGGATGGTTACATAACTGTGTGGACCGTTAACTCAGTCCAGTATTGAAAAACAAGTATCACCAGAAGTAATTTTTATTCTAGTATTGAACATAACAGTCCTTTAAAATCTCCTTTGGAATGTTGAAAAGAGATCAAATGAAACTTTCAGAATGGTTATTTATTGGGGAACAAAAACCCTCCAATTTCACTCACCCATTGTAGCTCTACTTGCTCATTTTAATGCTCAGTCCATGGTGCAGTGGTAAAAAATGTCCTGCACCTATGGAAATGGCAATAGGAGAAGGGGCCATCACTGTTGCAGTTATTGCTTGTTGCAGTTTGGCCTGTTTACAGACAGACTTGCACTGTGGGTACTTCTTCTGGTGCAGAGCAGAGGAAATCAGGATAGCAGTAAGAAATCAGCATTTACACAGGACCTATGAATTGGCTAATTTTTGACATGCAGTTAGTTAAGAAATGATTACAGCCTGAGGAGTCATGACCTCAACTTTTCATCAGCTCCATTGGATTGTACCTCAGTTTGGAAATGAAGGAGGTATATGGGAAGTTTTAATTGTACCTGTGTGATTTATTCCTAGTCAGCTCTTTAATTTCTTCTGGCTGTCTGAGGTTTCCGACATGCTGTAAATTTCCCCAACTTTTTCATTATCTGCAATTTCTTTATGACTCGTGAATCTGAGTGGAGAGAGAGTGTGGATTTACAGCAGAGATAAACATGTCCATAAAGTCTGTATCCGTGTCAGTAATTGTACTGCTGTCAGTGACTGTCCTGTTTTACAGGTCTCTCTTGGGAAAGGTACAGGCCTCACTACCACCAGCACTGAAGTGCTTGCTTTGATTTGCATTAGTCTGCTAGGAGATTATGTAGGGAAGGTAGGATAGGAATTGATACTGGACCTTGGCCTCTTTATTTGTTTGTTTGTTTGTTGTCAAATGACCTCCTAGGATTACTGTATGTTGCAAATAGAACATAGACAAGCAATGCTCATTTTATAAATGCAAATGCCACTTAAATTGATATATTAGAATGAAAAATTCTTCCCAACTTCATTTTATACATTGTCTCTTAACATGACCTCCCTTTCCTATCACTGTTAATAACTAAACTTCGCTGGCTGGCTTTCTCCTTTCTCTCTCTCTGTCTTTTCTCTCTCTCTTTTCTTTCTCTCTCTTTCTTTCTTTCTTCCTTCCTTCCCCTCTCTTTTTCCTTCCTTCCTTCCTTCTCTCTCTCTCTCTTTCTTTCTTTCTTTTTCTTTCTTTCCTGTTTTCCTCTCATCTAAAACATTCAGTTTCCCTTTCAGAGCATTTATTCTTCTTCAGGAGTGGGGCCAGCAAAAATTAAGATGAAGATCACCTCTGCCATGTCTTAATTCTCAGCTGTTTCACTGTCTCTTTCCCAACTGCTTAAAGTGGTGTGCTGACAAACCATTTACCATGATAGAGGCAGTATTAGAGAGAAGTTCGTAATATACAGTGGTACCTTGATACCTAGATTCACAGACTTTTTAAAATTTTTATTTATTTATTGTTTTGAGACAGGGTCTCCTATTTAGTTCAGGCTGGCCATGAACTCCACTTTTTTTTTTTTTGGTACCAGGGATCGAACTCAGGACTTTGCACTTGCGAGGCAGGCGGCAGCACCACTGAACTAAATCCTTGGCCCTCATGAACTCCTTCTGTAACCCAGGCTGGCCTCGAACCTGTAGTGATCCTCCTGCTTCAGCTTCTCGAGTGCTGGGATTACAGGCATACACCACTACTCCCAGCTCCATAAACACTTTTGTTTGCAAAATTCTGTTTGGCAGAATTTTGTTTTTGTTTGCAAACTGTGCAAACAGGTGACGTATAACCACAGCCATCTTTCCCATACAAACACAAATGTGACTATCCTTTTCAGAATCACCTAACAAATTAAGTTTGTGAACAAGGTACCACAGTACCTATCTTTAAGAGACTCTTTAGAATCTCTTTCGTGTTTTCTTTCCTTACAGCAGTTTTGAAAGAAACTTAGGTTAAGAGCAGCCCCTTTTAAATAGGTGGAAAAACAGACACAAATATTTTTCTTCTAGTATATTTGATATTTGAACAGATCTCTCAAGAATCAAAACTGTTCTTTTTCTTTTTTTTTTCTTTTTGCCTTGCTGAACTCTTTTCTTTTTGCCTTGCTGTGAATCAAACTGTGGGCCTCATACATGCTAGGTAAACTCTACCATTGACCTACACCCCACCCCTTTAAAAATATTTTATTTTGAGACAGGGTTTTTGCTAAGTGGCCTAGGCTGGCTTCCAAACTTGTGCTTCTCCTACCTCAGGAGCTGGGATTATAGGCATGCACCATGGTTCCCAGCATATCCTGAACCTTCTTTGAAATGATTTTAAAAGGTAGTAGATGATAATACAGAGAGTATAAAATACATGATAAATCTCAACCATTAGTCAACACACAAGTCCAAATAATGTGATATGTAGAATTGTCCAGTTGATTTTTTTCATCCTTTTAACTTTTCTTCTGCTTACATTCTTTTTTTGACCACAACTGATCATGGCCATCTTTCTACCAGTAGATGGGAGTAGGAAGATTAAAGGAAATACATAATTGTTTGCCCCCTCACACACACACCCCAGCTATGTGTTCAGAAAAGTATATGACCAAAGAGATTTTATATTATCTGGGATTTAAATTTTTTATTTCTCCTATTACCTTAGAGTTTCTTCTTACTCAACAATAGTTAAAATCTTTGGGTGAGAATAATCTCAGACCTCTTGTCAGTTCTTCTTTCTTTAGAATGAGGGATACCCTCTACCTTTTCTAACTCCTTTTCTTTCCTATCATGCCATCGGTGTTCTTCATGGTATAAGGTGAAATTATATTGCTACCTAATTCTCATTTTGGGAAACTTCTATATGGCTTACTATGTATGTAACAAACATATACAATAAACTAAAAACAACCAAATAAAACCTCCTATACTCTTAACTTGGTGATATAACTCTTTGTATATTTTAGGAACTAAAATTGTTTTCCTTATTGAATGGCCATATTGGAATTTTTGATATCCATTTTGATGCAGACCTTTATTTTTTCTTTTGTCTTTTATCAAATTTTATGCAATCTGATGGTGAGCACAGAAAATTTGGACAAAGTTAAGGAGTTTCACCCGTATATCTACTCAAGTCAAAAGAAGAGTGAGATTTCTAGGTGGATCTGATTATGAAAACAACTAGAAAGTTGTTCTAGTTGTTCAGATTGGAAATCTTGTTATTACTAAGAATACCTCCTTCAGAAAATCACAGATACAGCATTTTTTTCTCCTCACTGAAGAGAAAAGAGTTTATGGTTGTCTGCTTCTGTGTCTGCTGCTGTCAGCTGTCAAGTTCAGTAAAAACAAGGGTTTAATTAGCCATCATCTCATGATGTTGGAGGAAGATGTCCTTAAAAGAAAGCAACACAATAAATGGTTACTTGAGTACTAATTGGTGTGCCTGATGTTCTTTGAACTGACCTTGCAGCAGGGCTTGATAACTTTGTATTAAAGGTTTAACAAATATAGGTGCTGGACAGGGATTCAGTCACATGTCTCCAGATTGAAAGGGAATAGGCAGCCTCTTGCTGCCCTCTTTAATCAGGCAGAGAATAGAATCCGAGAAGTAGCCAGGCTTGAAACTAAAGTGAAGGTTACAGTATTTATCTGCTAACTCCTTATAGAAAGATGATTCTTGAGTGAAAACCCTCATTTTCTAAGATCCCAAACTCCTTGAGAGCTGTAGATTTTTAAAAAGTTATTTTGGGCTGGGGATTTAGCTCAGTGGCACAGCGCCTGTCTGGCAAGCATGAAGTCCTGAGTTCGATTCCTGGTACCAAAAAAAATTTTAAAAATAAAATAATAAAATAGAAATTTTTAAGTTGTTTCAAATTAGCAAGTAAATGAATCAGTATCAATGTCACAAACAGGTCAGGAAAGAGGCCTCTCTTCACTAACTTCAGAAATGCTATTAAGTCTTTCTCTCCAACCCTTTATTATGAAAACATTTTACACACCCAGTGATCCCCCCTTTTTGCTGCTATATGTGCACGTGAGTAAATTTACTCCCTTCCCAAATATCTAATATCCTTCCACATCAAGACCTGCTCATTTGTCCCTAAAAATCTTATGAAGGTTTAAAAATATCATCTAATCAAGGTTCAGGCATTATAGATGCCATTACATATTCCCCCCACCCCTGCTCCATACTGGGGATTGAACCCAGTGTCTTTGTATTGAGTTACATACTCAGCCCTTTTTTATTCTTTTATTTTGAGACAGAGTCTCATTAAATTACCTGTGTTGAGTGTGAACTTTCAATCCTTATACTTCAGCTTCCCAGAGTATGAGGAATATTCCTGCCTCAGGCTCCCAGAGTACCAGGAACATGGGTGTGTGTCATCATACCCTGCTGCCATCACATCTTTATTTTTTGGTCCTGGGGATCGAACTCAGGACCTTGTGCTTACAAGGCAGGTGCAGTGCCACTGAGCTAAATCCCTGGCCCACATTTTTTTTTTAGATAGGGTCTTGCTATATAGTCCAGGCTGGCCTTGAACTCGCTTTGTAGCTGAGGGTGACCTTGAACTTGTGGCACTCCTCTTGCCTCAGCCTCCCAAGTGCTAGGATTACTGGTGTGTGCCACCTCACCCGGCTTGCCATCACATTTTTGGTAGGAGAACATGTAGTACTAAACTTTGCACAACAGCTCTTTTTAATAATTATTTATCACCTTTTCCTACAGTGAATATATATTTGCTTAAATGATTGTCATTTTCCTCCAGAACATTGAGCTTCAGGTTCATCCTGTACCGCAAGCCTTGTCGTCACTTCATTTCTGGTATTCTCTCCTTCCAGTTAAATTAGTTGTAAAATTGATCTTTTCTCCAATATCTACTCCATTGTACAGTTGGGGTAATATTTCTAAAACAAATTAACATGTGACCACATGCCCTTGTCCTTAAAATTCATCAATGGCTTCCCATTGTTCTTTCTCTCTCTCTCTTTTTTTTTTTTTTGCTTCCCATTGTTCTTAAGACAAAGTCAAAAGATTTTGCTTGGCCCTTATTCCGGTTTCATCTGGCCTTTCTCACACCATGGTCATCTCACTCTGTGTTCCCTTTCTGAGCATGTGTGTTGCAGTGTCCTAAATAGGAAAAAGTAAGGTAAAGAATTCAGGGAACACTTTCTGGAAGAGATGAAACCTGAAGTAGGACTCCATAGCTAATATTTGCATGTGAGAGGAGTGAATACCTTCAGACTGGGAAGCAATTTTTGAGTATGGGTTGGTTAGTATACTAAAAAGTGTAGTGAGAAAAGCCAGGGGGGCTAGATTATGGAGAGCCTGAGGGACCAGGCTGAGGAATCATTTTGTTAAACTTGGTAGCAGATCTTAGAGAAAATTGGAGGTTGCAGCGGTAACTTCCTTCCAGAGACTGACAAAGAGGTTGTTGCAGTTCAAGAGCAGAACAGTTGCTTATGTTAGATAGGACCGTGTGACTGCATAGGAAGGGACCGTTAAGAGAGGTTTTTAGGGGAAAAAAATAGGTAAGAATTTGTAACTGACTAGAAAAACAAGAACTACCAAAATAATGTCTAGATTTTAAGCTCTTGTGACTAGGAGAATACAGTTTAGGTGGAACTCAGGTATGCATTAACAGAACTTTAGTTTTGTTTGCTAAGGTGTTGTCAAAGCATCTTTGAAATGAATAAAACTGTGGATACTAGGTTATTAGTTAGAATAAAGTGAACTACAAATAATAGGAAATTCAAAATAATTATGGCTTACACTGGTAGATCCCCCCCGCCCCCGCAAGAAGGAAGGCTGAAAGTAGACAACCCTAGTAGGTAGGATAGCTCCATGGTATCATCAAAGACTCAGGCTTGTATCTTTCCACTCCACTTTTTTAGAACATGGCTTCCATCCCAGAGGGTACCTTATGGATGCTGGAGCTCTGGCCATCATGTTTCAGCATAGGCCAGAAGAATATGGAAAGGGAGAAGAACAAAAAAGCAGTCCCACGAGCTCGCTGTTTTCCCTTTACGCAGCCTTCCTGAAAGTCCATCCCACAGAACCGAGTCACCTGGCCTTCCTTAGGACCAAAATAAGATAATCTTTTGCTCTGTAATTTTGCTAAAAATTAATAATCAGAAGGTGACAATGGATATTGGGAAAGGCAGCATTCTCTGCCACCCCCAGGGAACAAAAGACCTGTGCAAGAGTAGTGAATCACCTGGCGGCAGCCAGGCATGGTGGCACACGCCTGTGACCCCAATACTTGGGAGCTTGAGACAGGAAGATTGCCACAAGTTTGAGGCCAGAGTGGGCTATTTAGTAAGTTCAAGGCTACCCTGAACTACATAGCGAAATCCTGTCAAATAAATAAATAAATAAATAAATAAATAAATAAACAAACAAACAAACAAACAGGAGCGGTAGAGCGAGCAATGGTTCAGTAAAAAGGATATGAGGTTTTGGTTATGTTGAGAAAGTTCAGAATTAGTGATTTTAAGGGTGCATGTGTGGACTTGATGTCTGTGACACACTTTGTTCATAAAGTTTTCTGATTATCTTGTTTTTTTTATCATAGGAGGTATAATCAAAATATGTTTAAATTTTTAAACAGTAGAAGACATATTGTCATTAATCCCCATCAGAATACTCTCCCTTGCATAGGACACACTTATCCCATCATTCTTTTCACTTTCTGAAGCAGCCCTAGAAGTCCTCTTTTGCGAGTGTCTTTATAGGGTGTTACTAAAAAAAATACTGTGCATGCTACTGTCAGGAGCCATCCAGTGGAAAAGGAGGCTCATAAAAACATCATGTGGGGGCCGGGGATTTAGCGCAGTGGTTTCGCTGCCTGCTGCGCAAGCGCAAGGACCCGAGTTCAGTACCAAAAAAAAAAAAAAAAAATCATGTGTGTCCTTATTTACCTTATTCACAAGATCTGACACTGTACAACTTCTGGCTCTTCTCTAAAGTCAAAATAACCTCAAAAGGTAAACATTTTGAATAGGTTCAGTACATCAAGGCAGCCATGATAGCTCAAATAAAGACACAAAAGAGGACTTCCAGAACTGCTTCAGAAAGTGGCAAGAATGATGGGATCAGTGTATTTAAAGCAAAATGGCAGGGTATTTTGAGGGGGATTAAGAATAGTATGTCTTAAACTGTGATAAATATTAAATTTGGGGGGCATTCACTGTATTGTTTTGTCATGCCTCATGTATGGTTGGTACTGTATAAATGAGTGTGTGGCCAACATATCCTTTTAAGGAAATTTTGCAGATTTTTTTCTATTTCTTCAAGGTAGTAAGTATGAGGCAATTTTATTGTTTTTAATCTTTAGGGAGTAACCCATTACAGAAATATACAGCTTTTAAAATTGCTGAGTAGAGCTGGGTGTGGTGTAGCGCATGGCTGTAATCCCAGCACTCGGGAGGCTGAGGCAGGAGGATTGCTGCAAGTTCAAGGCCTGCCTGGGCTACATAGTTCAAGGCCAGGCTGAACCACACAGTGAGATTCTGTCTCAAAAACAAAAACAACCAAAAAACAAAATTGCTGAGTAGAGTTTGCCATAGATATTTCTAATGTCAGGAAAACAAATACTGGCTTTTTAAAATTTTTGCATATTTGCCAAAACAGATTCTAAAATACAGAGAGAGAGAAAGAGAGAGAGAGAGAAAGAGATTAATAGTATTTTTAATGCAACTAGCATGGACCATTGAATCCAAGGTTAATTTTAATATTTACTGTGTTTCATATAACCTTGATTATAGTAGACTATAGAACTGTTGAATAACTGATTGGATTATTTCTGAAGCCCTATATGATGCAGCTCCAGTGAAATTTAGAAGTTAAAGGGAGAGCCGCCTAGCAATAGGTCTGTGAGCCCAGCTGTTTGGAAGGCTAAGGCAATAGTATTGTAAATTCACGCTCAGCCTAGGCAATGACAAAACCAACAACAAAAAACCAAATTAATTAAAGAGAATCTTTACCACTTAACATGATGAAATGCTTTATAGCTGGTAAAAAAGCTATAATTGTACTCAAGATGTATACCATTAATATAATTATTTTATATACTTAACATGAAACTACTTTTATAATAGATTTTTTAAAAATTGGCAATAAAGCTAACTCCAAAGAACAGTTTTCAGCAAAACATAGGAAAATGGGTAGCTTCATTCAGAAGCAATTTTTAAAAACTTAGCTCAAAATGCCAAATAAATCTTGTAAATTTATGCTGCTTAAAATAGTAAAAATCAGCATTTTATTTAATCTTTAAAGACAACTCCTTACCTTCTCTGTAGTACTTTGTCTACTGCCAAATGTGCATGATTTTTGCTCTAATTATGGTGACTGGATTCTCATCCTCCCAATAGGATCAATATTAAGCCAGCCTTCTTTACCTCCTCGATCCATATTAAACCTGTCTTGGAAAGAGTCTGTTTATTGGATAATATAGCTACACTGGGGCTCTATGACAATATCTTTTGCTGCCTCATTAACTCTGGAGCATTAGAACAAGATAAAAATGCCCTAAAGCCTCTTATCTGATGTCTGGTGTAACCTGCTGAAAGCAGGAGTGCCATTAGTTTATGTTAGAAATCAAATGGCCCTCTCCAGTGCAGGAAGTACTGATTAAACCTAAAGTGTCCCTGGAGGACTCTACAGCTGTCAAAGGGGTGGTGGCTGTCCCTCACGAAAAGGGAAATCTGGGCTAGAGGTCCCAGTGGGACAGTGCTTTAAGAAGGAACACGTGGCTGCCCCAGCTGTTCTGCTTTGCCTAATGAATTGTTTTACAAGAAGAGCTGGGTATTATCATCACAAGCTGCCCTCCGGAGGGACTGGAGCAGGCCAAATAATAAGTAATGTTAGTGATGGTAATTGAAATGTGATGGCTCTCCTGAGATCTTTGCAGGCCTGGAGCTGGTTGGCACTTGTGGATTGTCTTGTCCTACCAAGGCCCTATTTGAGGTGTGCCTTTCTTCCGCCCCCCCCCCCCTTTTCTTTCTTTCTTTTTTTAATCTTCTAGTTTCATAATATTGTTGTGTCAATTTTTTTCTCCTGCCCACTATGGAAATTCATTAACAAAAGCAGTCTTTGGAATGCTATAATGGCTTTAAATACAAAAGAAATCACTTTGACTTTTTCATTTAAATTATTGGCACTGAAGTAGAAAAGGAGGGCCACATTTTAGTCTTTTGAGAAGAGCTACTAGAGATCTCTCTGGGTTTCAAAGGAAACATTTTAAACTTAGACAAGTAATACAAGTTCCTTTTTTTTTTTTTTTTTTTGGTGTGGGGATCAAACTCAGGACCTTGTCCTTGGGAGGCAGGCAGCAGCAACGCTGAACTAAATCCCTGTCCCTACGAGTTCTTGATATAAAAATTTTTAAATAGTGTAGATGGATATAAGGTGAAAAATAAAAACTTTATTTGCTGAATTCATCATTCACCACCACTGCCAATTTCTCCATGAACACTTCAAGACATTTTCTGTACATAGTCTTAAGTTTGTATTTGTTACCACACACAGATGAGATCATAATACATACTGTTTTGTGACATTTTTCCTATATATATCTTTGATATCTTTTCACAGCGGTATAGACCTACTTCATTGTTTTCCATTTGCTGCATAGATTTATTGTATGGATATACCAATTCAAAACTCTTAGTAGATGATTTGATCTGGACCTTATAAGTGAATGCTTATTGTCCTAAATGGTTATGTTCACTGATTTGTGTTCTGTGATTCAACCTGATTTCACATGAAATAATTTTCTTTGGGAGTATTAGGTTTTAGTCCAGGATTGTTTTAAACTGGAAATGCTCAAGAAATGAAACTTTAGGCGGTGGTTAGTATGAATCTTGTTATGAATCATCATCTGAATATAGGTGTACTGATATGCACCTTGCTGCCTGTTTTAAATTCTTTGCTTTGTTAAATGAGAAGTATTCTGTCCCAAGCAGGTAGGGAAAACAAATCAACTTGGATGAGGGTCATCTAAGGTATGGACTGGAGGCTTCCCCTAAAGTTGAGGGTTTCTCCACAGATTCTCTACAAGTTCCAGGAATGAAGTTTTGGGTGTATTAGTGGACTTGGGAAGTGATATGTTAGCACTTGGAACTGAAGACTTAAGTTTCTTGTGCAATAGTTTGCCAAAAAAGCAAGGTTGTACCTTTTGAACTTTGAGGGCCTTATTGCAAAGCAGTTTTCCAGGTGCATTTCCGGTCAGTGATGGGAGAAATCAGTTGTCTTCTCAGGCAAACAAAAGCCTAATTTTAGTTGCATCTGTCTTCAGTAGGAGAATCTATTTGCAAATTGAATGATAGAGATTTTTACTTTCATCAGAAGTGGAAACATTACATATCTTTTTAAAACTCAAAGCCTTTTAGCTCCATTCTCTCCACAATTCAAAGTTCTGGTTTGCCCACATTATTAATGAAATGTCATACTAATAAACTCTGAAATGCCAGCTAATTTAGCTTCAGGTTTCTTATATAGTATTTTTCCAGCCCTTGGTTAGTCAATTGAATTGATACACAGTCCTTAATTTAATAATTGGGGGCTGTTACTAATAACAGTTCGCTTATACTATTTATACCTAACTTCTTGTCCAGCCCAAGCCTTAAGTAGATTCAAGAGAGACAGGTATACATAAACTCTGTGCAGTTCAAACTGTCCTTTAACTCACTATGTAGTCCAGGCTAGTCTCGAACTCTGGGTGATCCTCCTGCTTCAGCTTCCTAAGTGCTAGGGTTCTAGGCATGTGCTACCACGCCCAGCTTTTTGGAGGTCCTTTTAACCTGTGCTGTTCAAAACAGTAGCCACTAGACACATATATTTGGGCAAAGTGAAATTAATTACAATTAAATAAAAATTTAAATTCAATCCTTCATTTTAAGTAGATGCTACAATTAGTTGCTACCATATTGGACAAAACTGAGTCAGCAAACTACAGCCTGCAGCCTGTTTTTGTTTTCTCTGTGAGGTAAGTATAGCTTTTTACATTTTTTTATAGGGTTATAAAAATTAAAACAGAAGATCACGAAACAGAGATTGTATGTGGCCCACAAAGCCTAACATATTTCTGACTGGCCCTTTATAGAAAAAGTTGCTGATCCTTGGACCTGTGTCAACCTTTCTTGATGATTTAGGTTTCTGATCAAGTTAGGTTGAGTGTTTCCCTAAGCTATCAGGAAGGAGATTGCGAGTCTACTAAGCAAATCTATTCAAAGTTTTTTACACTGTGGGCAAACTATTGACTGAGTCCATCAGTTCCTTGGAGCTAGCACAAGTGGAATGAACACTTAAAATAGGTAAAATGCTTTGTAATATAAATTAGCAGCTTGCTGTAAGCATGTGAATAATGCCTATAGCTTAACAGACCATCATTCTGATTTTGTACATTATTTCCTCTAAGTTCTATATTTTGTATATTACTTTGAAAGAAATATAATGATACATTTCAGTGAATGTATTTCAGCTTTTAACAAAGAATTTACCATGAAGATTTAAAAAAATTGTTCAAATTACATTTAATGTCAAATTATTTCAGTCTCCTAGAAAGAATGAAGCAAAAAGATTCCTCTCCTGCTATTCTCAGCATCTGAGAAATAATCTTCCCGTGCCAAATGTAACAGAATAATTTCTTATTATATGTGAGGCTTACAAAATCTGCTTATAAAACTAGCATCTGGCACTTCTGTGAAAAATTAGTCAACTTGTTGCTTTCAAGATAGAACTTTGACATTTATATGATAATTTTGTCAATTCCCAAGTTTGTGATTATCCTAAACATATCAGTTTTCCTCTAAAATGCAGGAAAATATGGTTTTTAAAAAGTTAAGTTACCCATTTAGGCTTTTTTTTTTGGTACTGTGGAATGAACTCGGGACCTTGCGCTTGTGAGACAGGAGGTGGAACCACTGAGCTAAATCCCTGGCCCCATTTAGGCTTTTGATATAAAGTATTCCACAATTAGAAATAACTAAAGTAATTCTCCCCCTAAAATAAATTTACACCACAGTGTTATTAGTAGTAACATTAACCTGAACTCGCCTAAATCTTCAAACTCAAGAGACTAACGCCAAATTATGGGCTGTGTGGGTCAAGAAGAGAAATGAACCACAGAAAAGTCACATTTTGTATTAGCCTCGCAGAAAGAAGCAAGTGGTAGAGCAAATAAGAGAGATAATTGTGAAACAATATCCTGAGAAGAACTCTTCATGAAATAATAGCTTCTTTCCAAAGAACTCCATAAATAGTAGGAGATTTTTATTCCTGGGTATGAAATTGGTGCAAATTTTGTTATTTAAATCTCTATTTAATGATCATAATCACTTGTGTCAATTAGCAGCTTCTCATGTTAGAACTTTAAGTAAATTTCTGAAAACTCTTTTAAGTTCCTCTGATACTTTAGTCTCTAAGTCTTCTTCCTCTTCCTTTTTCAGTTCTCCTATATCACTTTTATGCCTACCCTCTAAACTTTTGCCACCCTCTTGCCATGTCAGTACTAACGGTGTACTCCTTTCACTGTCTGTGAAAACAATGTCCTTGAAGTCATATACTGCCTCCTGAAAGGCATGGCAATCAATACCTGCCTGTTTTCCAGTAAGACATTCCAGGATATTTCTTACATAAGCAAGGTTGAATTTCTTCTAAAACTGGCTGTTACCACTCTGACTTCTTTGTCCATAGCATTTCACGATGCCAGTGGGAGCATGGCAAATTTGTATGCCTTGAGTTTGTATTTTTGCACCTGAGTTGAAAAGTCAGAAATATTAAGGGGCTGGGGATGTAGCTCAGTGGCACTGTGCCTGCCCAGCAAGTGCAAAGTCCTGAGTTCGATCCCCTATATCACACACACACACAAAGAAATATTAAAGGAAAGGACCATCTCCTTGAACATTGAAACTTTAAAAGGAAACAGGCATTAGATGTGCTATCAAAACCATAAGCAGAAAAGGAAGAAAAAAATTGAGTTTCATTAAAATTTAGAAACTTTGGGGGCTGGGGATTTAGCTCAGTAGCACTGTGCCTGCCTCGTAATTAGAAGGTCCTGACTTCAATCCCTGTACAAAAAAAAAAACAACTTTTGTGCTTCAAGAACATCATTAAGAAAATGAAAACAGTTTATAAGGTGGGAGAATATATTTGCAAGTCATTTGTATATCGTCTGATAAGACTTGTACACAGAATATATATAAAAACTCATAATAATAAAATAACCTAGTTTGTTTGTTTGTTTTTTTGGTACCGGGGATCGAACTCAGGTCCTTGCACTTGCGCGGCAGGCGACAAAACCACTGAGCTAAATCCCCGGCCCTACCACCTAGTTTTTAAAATGGGCAAAGGATTTGAATAGATACTTGTCCAAAGAAGATGTAAAAGTGGCCAATAAGCACATGAAAAGATGTTCATCATTATTTGTCATTGGAGAAATACAAATCAAAACCATGAGATAGCACTTCACACTCACTAGGATGGTTCTAATAAAAAAGATGAACAATAACAAGTATTGTTAAAAAACCCCAAAAAAACAAAAAAACAAGTATTGTTCAGGATAGGAAGTAATTGGAACCCTTGTACACTATTGATAAGAATGTAAAATGACATAATTCCCATGGAAAACAGTATTATAGTATAGAATTACTATGTGATCTAGCAATTCCAATTCTTTTTTTTTTTTTTTTTTTTGGTACCAGGGATTGAACTCGGGTCCTTGTGGTTGCAAGGCAGGTGGCAGAACCACTGAGCTAAATCCCTGGCCCCCAGCAATTCCAATTCTGAGAGTATATCTCAAAAAGAATTGAAAGTGAGACTTAGATATGTATATTCATAGAAGGATTTTTCGGAATAAAATGTGTATACAAATAATGGAATATTATTCAGTCCTAAAAGAAGGAAAATCTGACATATAATCTTGAGACTATTACAATAACCGAAACAAACCAGTCACAAGAAGATAAATACTGTATGATTCCACCTGCATAAGCAAGAGTAATCAAAGTCATAGAGACAAAAAATAGAAAGGTGGTTGCCAGGGGATGGGAGAAAGGAGAAATGAGAAGTTATTGATTAATGGGTACAGTTTCAGTTTTGCAAGTGAAAAGTTCTAGAGGTTGTATACCTAATACCACACTTAAAAATAGTGAGGATGAAAAAGAAGGTCCTCAATTAGAAACACGCCTATAATGCACTTTTTTAATCCTTTTGGGCTTCCTGGACAAGTTTAATTATTTTTTTTCTTATGTAACTTAAAAAAACAAAGAGAAAAAAAATAATAAGGATGGTCAATTTTATGTTATATGAATTTTGGCAGTTTTAAAAAGAAATGTGTTGGCTTTTGGTATGTGAATACCTCTGTTTTTTTAAGTTACATAAGAAAAAAAATAATTAAACTTGTCCAGGAAGCCCAAAAGGATTAAAAAAGTGCATTATAGGCGTGTTTCTAATTGAGGACCTTCTTTTTAAAAAATGTATTTTATATTGCACTTCCTTCAGGTCATTAATAAGTCCCTTCTTCTCTTCCCTTTATTTTTCTCCAAAATAGATTTGAAATTATCCCCTGATCCTCATTGTTTATTTTAAATCTGGGACCCTACCAAGGTTTCATGCTTATTTTTTAGAATTTGGATTTTATAATAAATAAAATATTTATGATGGGTTATTATGAAAAACAATGTGGTAGATCTTGGGTGTCAGAAATACATAAGCATCTCTTTAAGGGACTAATAAACTAATTATTGCTTGAAGTATAAGAAAGAAAATACCAAAAGCCACATGAGTAGCATAAAAGTTCACATACCTGAGAGAGTAGTGTAGTCTAAAGGTGAATGGAGACAATCTTTTAAAAAGTGTTTTTTTAAAAAGTGGTATTTAAACTGGAGTGAAAAAAAAAGTCATATATTATCAGAGGCAAATTGCTTTCCTCCTCACTGTAAGAGTCCATGTAAAACATTCTATATAGCAGTTACTATTTGATTAACCTGCACAAACCCTTTTTCTCATATATATTTCCCTTGCTGGCAGTCCATTTTGTGAGTACAGGACAAAGTGCTACTTATTTGTCCATCGTCCACATAAGGATTAGTAATTAAGCAGTTAGGCAAATCTTCTATCTTCACTTGTTCACCACGCTGTCAGCAGCCTCTGTACGCTTACCCTATTAAGCCTGTAAATGGCAACAAGGAGATAAAGTTGCCACTGTCAAGCATCTGTGGCTTAGTGCAGTGGTGGCAAACCTATGGCACGCAGGCTGCAGGAGGCTGTTACCATTGAAAGCTCTAAAAGGTTTGCCACCACTGGCCTAAGGTGAGTTTGACTTGGGCCTTGACAGTGATTTTGATTATTTCTATTTTCTGTGCAAACTGGATTCACTACCTATCAGAATCTCAAAAATCCTTGATTTTAACAATATATTGATTTTTCTTTTCTTTTTTCAATGTCTTCTCTGTGTTAAATGTTAACCTCTTTATGACATGCAGTGATGATTTCTGAATTTTCATTAAGTACAACTCATTGTTGAAGCACCAAAGCAGTTGGCTGTTATTACAGCTAATTTTTATTTAAATAAACAAGGATCCTTTAAAAAGATTAGCCAGAACAGTTTTAAAAATTCACAGCAGCTCTGATATATATATCAGTTCTGGCTTGGCAGACTTTGACCCAAGGCTGTGCAGTGTTTTATTACCCTCAGCTACATAAAGACACATACTTACAGCACCACTTTTGTAGCAGATATTTTTATAACTCCACAAAATGATTAGACTGACGTAGAGCAATTCTCTAAATTCATAGGTATTAAAATATTCTGGCAGCTGTCTCTTTTTTGCCTTTAAGTTGAGATATCATGATGAGATAAGACTGCTTCAGGCCTGATCGGTACATGAATGAGGTTAGGCATGGTATTCTCACATTATTGACAAGGGTCTTTGTCATTATAAATAGGAAAAATCTTGGAGGAGGGGTTCCCATTATAGTAATTCCAATTCAATTCCAGTAATCTTGTTTTTCAGAAACCTCTACTTCAGAATAAATTCTGTGAAATAAATTCTGTGCAATCAGATAAGGACATTATGGTATAAAAATATCTTTGCATTCTAACTAAAATAACTTAGCTTGTACTCTGAAATAATCTCCTTATTGAAAAGTTTGAGGTATTGATTAAAGTTAAGAGAGAACCAGGGTGGAAGAAACCTGTAAGTAAACTGGTATCAAGGCACAGGGGTATGAGATAAAAAGTGTTCTCAAAATAGGCTTCTAGCAATGCCTGGATTCAAGTCATAGTCCTCAAGAGGGGTCCCAGAGTCTGGGAAAGTCTCAGGTTATGATCTCAGCAGCTAGCTATCTGATTGCTTTTCCTTAACTGCTCTGTGCTTACTTCCAAGTGTCTCAAATTCTTTTAACTGAGAATAATTTACAATTTGAAATATTGTCCCCATCTTCATATGTTTTCTGTTGCTCTAACAGAATACTTGAGACTGGGTCACTTTAAAGTTTATTTAGCTCACAGTTCTGGAGGTTGGAAGTCCAAGATATCGGGCAGTCATATTTGGTGAGACCCTTGTGCTGCATCATACCATGGCAGAAAAATGGGAGGGCAAGACTGGGTGCATGCAAAAGGTCAAAATGTGAGGCAGTCCACTTTTGCAAGAATGAACCCATTCTCACAAGAAAGGCATTAATCCCTCTTAGAGGCCCTAGTCACAGAGGCCTCACCCAACCCTGCCACGATGCCAGTCAAATTTTAGCCTGAGGTTTATTTAGAGGGGAAAACTCATAGCAGTTTGTTACTGAGAAATATGCAGCTTTCAATGGCAGGTGATCCTTGATACAATCAATTTGGAAAACTGCTAGGCAGTATTTACTAAGCCTGTTTGTACATGTACCCTATGACTTGGGAACTCCAGTGCTACATGTGTACCATAGAAATGGAAATGCATACATACATTTGTGTACCAAAAGATACATACAAAAAGGTTCAGAGCAGCACTGTTCATAATAGACCCAAACTAGAAACAATCCAAAGTCTGTTGAGGGTTGAATGAATAAAAAATATAATTATTTGTTATACAAGAATATAGTAGAATACTTATAGCTATGAAAATAAACTTGTTACATAAAACAAAATGAATGAGTCACAGGAACATTATACTGAGTGAATGAAGCTAGACACAAAACAGCACATTATATGGTTTCATTTATATAATGTTCAAAAACGAAGCTAATCTCTATTAATTAAGTGAAAAAAATAGTTGCACTGAGGGCTGGGGATTTAGCTCAGTGGTGCCGCCGCCTGCCGCGAAAGTGCAAGCTCCCGAGTTCGATCCCTGGTACCAAAAAAAAAAAAAATAGTTGCATTGGGATTGTGGTGATCCCTGGGAGGGATCACGAAGAGGGAGACTTCTAGGTGCTAGTAGTGGTTCTTTGTGTTTCTGTGTGGCTGTTACATGGGTGTGTGATTTTGTGAAATTTCTCATGTATACTTAGAATTTGTACATTTTTCTCTATACATGTTATACTTTTTTGTGGTAGCGGGGATTGAACTTGGGACCTTGTGCTTGTAAGGCAAGTGGCGGAACCCCAGGCCCCTATATATGTTATACTTTTAAAAATTAAATTAATTTCAAGACAAATAGTGGCTGAGATAAACACTGAAACAATTCACTTTCAAGTTTAATATCCAGTCTGTCCTTAAATTGAAATGACAGCTCTATAGCCTTTCTGGTTTAATATGGGAAGCTCATGAAAGAATGGTATTGAGTATTGATAGTTTTCCAGACAGGAAAAGAGGATTTTGAAGATGAAGGGAACCAACCTTCCCACCCATCTTCTATTTCAGAGTATCTTTTGAGCAGCCCTTATATAATGGGATAAAGATCATAGGAACTATTTTCTGGTGTGTTTCGGTCATTGGCACCTCTGAATGTGTACAACTTTTTGTGCCTTAAGGGTTTGTTTGAAACATAATATCATTCTTAGTATTAAATTTTTGCCACCAGAGCATCAAAACATGAGGTAACACTGGCATAGAGAAAGGATGGTGATAATTGTGACTCAGTAGATGGCAGTATTCCCTTTGAATTTGTTAGTTAAAATGTGGGTATATTGGGCCGGGCATTTAACTCAGTGGTTCCGCCGCCTGCCTTGCAAGCACAAGGTCGCCCCGAGTACCATCCCTGGTACCAAAAAAAAAAAAAAAGAGTGGGTATGGGGGTGGGGGGACTCATAGCAACTTTTTAAAGCACGAATAAAAAGGTCAAATAGACCAGAAAGAATATTTAATTATTTTTTACATTTGGTGCTTCGTGTAGTGCGATTTTGAATGAGTCAGTAATATTTAAAGTCCACAAATCTAGAGGAAATATTTTTCCACATTAAATCCTAGAAAGATTGTTATATACAGTAGCTTATGCCTGTAATCCCAGTTATATGGGAAGGTGAGGCAGGAGGATCACAAGTTCAAGGCCAGCCTAGGCAACTTAGCAAGACTTTTTCTAAAAAACAACAATAATTAAAAGGGCTGGGAGTGTAGCTCAAGTGGTAGAGAACCCCTGGGTTCAATCCCTAGAACAGGAAGAAGAATATCCATTTGACGGTGACAGTTTCTGATTTTGAAATCTTTACAGTTTTAAGGAGTACTGGTCAGAATGTCCCTCAGCTGGGATTTGTCTGATGTTTTTCTCATGATTTTGCTTTGTCTTTCACTATGTACCCTAGGTGATATGGGGAGGGTGCTCTTAATCATAGTGAGCTCTATGAGGAAAGCAGATTAGGATTTGAAAATATTGACTGTGGATAATCAAAGATAAGCATTCACAACATTCTTTGGTGGCATTGAAATATTGACTATATTCTTCACATTTGTAAATATTTTATCATTTCTCGCAGAAAGCCCATTCTAATTCTGATTAGAAGCAGGAATCTAGGTGATAAGATCTACTCAAGTCCCTAAAATCATTTCTCTTCTAATTGCACCTACTGGGGCAGTTAGGGTGAGTTTTAATGTTACTCCTAAGAGCTTTATTTAATCTGTATTGGCCTTTTCATTAGTAATGGGCAATTTTGGGTGAACTGTTAATTGGTTTGAATTGTGGAAGTTATACACAAAGCTGCTTTGTTACTCCAGCCTAGAACAGTATAAGATTAAAAGGGTCTGGTTTAGTTATTATTGTAAGATGAATGCTTGAGAAGTATTATTTTTAGTGGTTTTGGTTTGTATTCTAACCTAGTGTTAGTTTAACTCTGCTAAGAATTATTGTCTTTTAAATCACTGTGGTCCTCAATTCTACTCCATTAAGGGCCACTGTTCTGCCAATCAAAAAGCAGCACCCTTGAGATTGATTTTTGTCTCAGGCTAGTAATGGCTGCTTAGTAATAACATTTCCAACTCTTTTATGTAAACAGAAAGCAATCAAATAAATACTAATCCAAGGATTATGTAGACCCAAATCCGGTGACCAGAAGATTCTCTGCTGTTCAGGTCCCTGGCTCTGCCATCTAGAGTCCCAGGCAGCCTCTCTTCTTCCAGGAAGGCTTGTCTGCTGCCTGTTAGATTTCACTGTGCTAAATCCAAAACACTCCAGCAACTCCTGAATGGAATTCAAAAAGACACTTACATTTCCATAAATAAATTAGGAATGCAGTGGTTTCTTCGGGCTAATCAGGGCAGGCTGATAAACCTTGCTAGCTGTTTAATAAATGAATTGTGACTGATTACCTATTAATATGGACGCCTCAGGAATTCACCCTGGGGAAAGCAGAGCAGTGAAATAGAGAGGGGCCTGGCCCCTTGGGAAATCAGGGCTTCATGTTTGCAGCTTAAATATCTCGGTGAAGTATCAATAAGGAGGTAATTGAATTTTGAACACAAACATGAGCACCGGATGGATGAAAGGGGGAGGGGGATCAGGTCATCTCTTCTCTGCCCCTTCATTCTCCCCTCCCCTTTTCCTTAGAGACCACTCTAGTAAAGATAGATGCTAAATCCATTAAATAAAGATTAGACTCTGTCGTAGTAGAAAATGGCAGCTTAGCTAGATCCCTGGGCAAATTGGGGCCTTTTGCAATACAGAAAATTAAAATATACATTTTTAACAAGTGTGCTATCTTGCTAGCAATAATGGCTGGCTAGCTTGTGGGGTTTACTCCTCCTTCAGATTGGCTTTTGCTTGGACAGATCACTTTCTCTTGTATTAATGCCAATGTTTTCTGAATTCCTGGAGCAGAAGGGGCTGGGTTTATTTATATATTTTTAAAGCTTCTGTTGAGGCCTTTTCTCTAGCATCCTGCTTGCTTGTAATCAGAGGAGTGGAAAGGAGATTAGTGTCCCATAAATTGACGGTAGATAAATGTTCCCCCTCCCCTTAACTGGTGGGTCCAGCAGAGCCCAATCACTTGTATTTCAGGGATGATTGGAGACCATACAGCCAAGCAAGAAAAGGGCTAACAGTATGAAATAAACATTGATGTTTTGGTGCAATTTTACTTGGCTTTATTTCCTCTAGATAAGGTTATTGATTTGCTTTGTCCTCCTATTTTAAGCCAGATCAGAGTCATATTAATGTAGGAAAAGAATTGACATCGTTTGATTACAGATCATAATACTTACACTCTTTTAGCAATAACAAAAAACAGTCATCAAGCCTTAACACTTTTGTTATCTTTCTGTGAATACTCAGTATTGGTTTTCTGGACTAACTTTGTTTAGATGTCAATCTCCAGTTCTAATAACCCTTTTGTAAGGCTTTAGTTGGTCAGTCTATCAATAAGTATTAATTGAGCATCTGTTAGGTGCCATGGTCAGTGTTTAAAAAAAAAGTCTGGGCCCAGGGATTTAGCTCAGTCGTTCTGCCACCTGCTCTGCAGGCACAAGAACCAGAGTTCGATCCCTGGTACCCCCCCCCAAAAAAGTCTGGCCGGGCATGGTGGCACATTCCTGTAATCATAGCACTTGGGAGGCCGAGACAGGAGGATCGCTGTGAATCTGAGGCCAGTCTGGACTACATAGTGAGTTCAAGGCCAGCCTGAGCTACACAGTGAGACCCTGTCTCAAAAAACAAAACAACAACAAAAAGTCTGTCTTCTGCTACTACAGATTCGATCGATCGATCGATCTATCTGGTCAGGGTCTTGCTATATAGTTCAGGTTGGCCTTGAACTCACTACATAGCCCAGGCTGGCCTTGAACTCATGGCAATCCTCCTGCCTCAGCCTCCTGAGCACTGAGATTACAGCCAGGCACCAGGACACCTGGCTTAGATACAGTATTTTAAAAAGAAGAGTTAATCATGACAGATTTCTCTTATGAAAGTTCTGTGGCTTCTTGGGTTCTACAAAATAAAATTTAAATTCCTCAGGCTTCTACAAAAGGGTCTTTCCAACAGTAGCCTAGTCTTTCTCTCATCTGGAAAACTTTTACTTGTCTATCCATCAGGCCATTTCAAATAAAATTTTGTCATGCCAGGCATGGTGGTGCATGCCTATAATCCCAGCACTTGGGAGGCTGAGGCAGGAAGATCACCTTGAGTTTGAGGCTAGCCTGGGCTACATTGTGAGTTCAGGCCCAGCCTGAACTACAAAGGGAGACCCTGCCTCAAAAAAGCAAAAAAAACCCCAAAATTTTGTCATCACTCGGAGTGGGTTCTACACTTGAGGCTTTGAGGATCTTCCATGTGAGATGAAATATATAACTTGTGGGTCTCAGGAAAAAAGGAATCGGTACATCATTTACCAGATGATATTGTAGATGTTTCCAAACTTCAGAGATACCTTGATGATCAAGGTTTCAGTGGTTTGTCTTTATGACATTCTCTTTGTAAGTTTAACTTTGGCAGTGGTGGAGAAAATCTGTCTTTTTATTTTATTTACTTATTTTTTTGTGTGAGGTGCTAAGGATCAAGTCTTTTTTGTTAATACAAGAACAAATGAAGGGCCAGGGATTTAGCTCAGTGGTTCCACTCCCTGCCTCGAAAGTGCAAGATCCCCAGTTTGATCCCCAGTACCAAAAAAAAAAAAAAAGAAAGAAACCAGCAGTGTAAAGGGGCACAGGGCTCTCTTATAAGCCAAGGAGAGACCCTTCTCTCACAGCCCTCAGAAGGAACCAACACTTTGATCTTGAAACTCTAGCCTCCAGAACTGTGAGAAAACAGAATTCTGTTGTTTACACTGCTCAGCTTATGGTAGTTTACTACAGAAGCCCTAGCAAACTAATATACTCTCTATTGGTTAGGGTGCTTTGGCCCACAAATTACAAATAAGTAAAATAGCTTGAAGGATAGGATGGTCAGGCTTGGTGGCACATACCTGTAATAGCAGCACCCTGGAGGGCTGAAGCAGGAAGATCATGCATTTGAGGCCAACCAAGGCTACTTAGAGAGTTTAAGGCCCACCTGGACTACATAGTGAGATGTGTCTCAAATGAGTAGGTAAGTAAATATAAAGATGTTCCATGTAACAAGTAGCCCACAGGGAGACTTGTTAGCCCCATCATTAATTGGTTCCAGGAAGCATGACAGGTACTAAAATCAATGAGTAGCAAACAAATTGTTTGGGCTGGAAAGGGTAGGAAGTCCCCTGGCAATTGACAGTGAAAAGTTTTAACCTGTGCATCAAGCACTAAACCAACAACAGATACCAGGACAAAATTTTCACATCCAAATGAATACCAAATTTGACACATTTCAAAGTACTTGATGAGTATCAATGTTTGACTGTACTTCATTTTTAGGAATGGTTAATTCAGTGACAGCATTATCATCAGAGACCCCTGTTCTATGTTTCCTCTGTGCCACTTTCAGGGTATTCAGTTCCTCTTAGGTTGGCTTTCATTGTAGTTGCAAGATAGCTACTAAAGTCTTTCACATCATATGCTGGCAACAGAATCCTTAGATAGAAAGGAAATTGTTTGCCCTCCCCGTGCATCATCTTATTAGTGAGAGACCCCACAATGGTGATCATATTCCTATGACTTAAGATAGTTCCTATCAAGAGGAATGAGATTACCATGATAGGTTTAGGTGGACCAATTAAAGTTTAACCTCCAGAGTTGAAATGATCCCAGCCTCCCCCAAGCGTGGAATCACCCTGTACCTGAAAGAAACCATGATTTTGTTGATAAAGAATAAATTAGGGAGGGCTGGGGGTAGAGCACTTGCCTAGCATGAGTAAAGACCTGGGTTTGATCCCTACCACCAGGAACAAATAAAAGAATAAATTAAGGGATGGTTTGGGCTTGACTGTGACCCCAAAAGGTTTTTAACAGTTTTTAAGACAGGCAGCATTTCTAAAGGGAAACACAGCCAAACTAAACCTTGTTCAGGTATCAAGGTAGTGACTCATATTGAAGAATTTGTAGGGTTTTGGCTGGGTACATGCCTGTAATCTCAGCTCTCTGGGAGGCTCATGCAAGAGGGTCACAAGTTGAAGCCCAGCCTGGGCAACTTAGTGAGTTGATGAGACTTGTCTCAAAATAAAAAAAGAAAAAGTGCTGCAGATATAGCTCAGTGCAAAGATACAAGAGTCAGTCCCCAGTGCTAGGGAAAAAGAAAGATTTTCTAGTTTGTCTGTTTGTTTGTTTACCTTAAGTCATTCAGTATGTATGTATTGAGTGTCTACCATTTGGATGTAGTGTGTATAGCACTGGGATTATAGAGAAAAATACCAATGCTATTCTTAGAGTATCTCAGAAAGTACTAGGGAAGGATACCTATCTCAAGATCAGAGAAAGTAATCTTGAAATGTCTTTGAGGTTGAACAGTGAGTAAGTGATAATGTGGGCATAAGAAATAGTAAATGCAAAGGTGTGAAGCCGGTTGCGTTTGGGAAAGTGCTGGGTAAGCAGTGAGGAGATGACTGTGGAAAGCTAAGGAGAAGCCTGGTCATGCTTGTGAGCCGTGGTGTTCTCCAAAAGGCTTTGTGTGACTACTGACTACTGAAGAATAGTGCACCGGGAGGTGACACTAACTGACCTCTGCTTAGGAAGATCACTGACAGTTGAAAACAAAGTCTACAGACTTGCTCCTCTCAATGTCCTCTCCCCGCCTCCTATTGAGACCTGAACTCAGGGGCTGTCGTGCTAGGCAAGGACTGTACTACTGCTGAGCTACATGCCCAGCCCTTTACCTTTTAAAATTTTGAGACAGGGTCTTTCTAAGTTGCCCAGGCTGGCTTGAACTTGCAATTGTTTTTTCTTTTTTTGTTTTGTTTTGTTTCGTTGGTACCGGGGATCGAACTCTGGTCCTTGTGCTTGTGAGGCAGGCAGCGGAACCACTGAGCTAAATCCCCGGCCCTGAACTTGCAACTCTTTCGCCTCAGCCTCCTGAGTATTTGGGATTACAAGTGTTTACCACCATGCCCAGCTCTCTTCTCTTTTTAAGAATGCCTGGCACATTATAGATACTCATAACTGGTTGGCAAGTGGAGAACCAGGAAACCAGTTTTAGAAGATGTGATGATGCAGGAGTTATGAATGACTCTCAGTTTTTTGCGGGGGGTACCAGGGATCGAACTCGGGTCCTTGTGCTTACGAGGCAGGCAGCAAAACCACTGAGCTAAATCCCCGGCCCTGACTCAGTTTTTAACTTGAGTAGTTTCCTATTTATTGTATTAATGAAAATACAGAGTATAAGAAAAGGTACTTTTTGATGCTAGGAGATATTTATTTTTAACATGTTGAATCTCATTTGCCTTTGGTGGATTCTGAAACTTTTTTGTGTGTGTGGTACTGGGGATCGAGCTCAGGACCTTGTGCTTGCAAGGCAGGCGTGGTGCCACTGAGCTAAATCCCCGGCCCTCTGAAACATCATTTTATCTTAGTTGAATATGGGTTTACTAAATAACTTAGATATGTGAAAATAAACATATACACTCTTTCAGTCACTTGTAGATATTCTACCTCAGGTACAGATACATTTCTGTCGATTACTGATAGCTGACATTTCCTGATATTTGCCTGACACTGCCCAGCTCCTTATCCACATCCTTATCTACCTCCTGTGGAGTAGCTACTGTTATCCTCATTGCACTAGTGAGAGAGAGGGGTTCTTGCCCAGGGTTACACAGGTATTAAATGACAGAGTCAGGACTAACTCTCAGGCCTGAGTGCTCTAGAGCCTCTGCTCCTTAATGTGCTTGCTTAGCCTTACCCTCTTCCCATGTGTCTGGGGAAGTCCTTTGGTCCTGGCTCTGGGTGGTCCTCTAAGGCCTCCATCAGCACTGAATTAGTTTCTTCTTAGTGCCAGTGCTTGTTTTCCCCTGATCCAACTAATTACTAGATAGACACCTGAAGCACAGTATATTCATGTGGGTAGGGTGAAGGAGAGCCTAATTCAGGCCCCTTTTTTTGCTAAATTATAATTTGCTAGCATTTTTAGAGCCCTGAATTTATCAAGAAAATCAGACCCAGGGGCCAATTATGACTAGATGGAGGAAATTTGAGAACAAGCCCAGGACCATCTTGTGTCCCATTCTAAGAAATTATCATTGACAGGTCCAGGGATTTGGCTCCGTGGCACTGTGCCTGCCTTGAAAGTGCAAGGTTCAGAGTTCAGTCCTCAGTACCAAAAAAAAAAAGAAATTAATTGCATTTCATTCCCTTGAGAAAGGATCCCACACAGAGACTAAGAACAAACTCCAAGTTTGATTTGAAGGTCAATTCCTGTGGAAGTCCATACATGACTAGGCATCCTGCCTCTTCTCTCGTGCCCAGAGAATATGCTTTACTAGTACTATCTAGTTCCCCTTCCCAAACCTACGTTTGCAGTTACTTGTCAGAATGTCTCCTTTGCTTTCCACTAGGCTCCCAGTTTGATGTGCTAGGAAAGCATATGAGAAAAAGGAAGAGGTCACAAAACCTCTAAATTTCAGCCATCTCTTTTTGAAGATCAAGTGATATCTTTACCAAAAAGTTCATTTTCGCTGCTGGTGCAATTGTTGCCTTTGTTTCTGTGTTTTGTCTCCACTTCTGTATATTTGTAAAGGCACAAGTCCACATGAAAGGAAATGCTGGTGTTAACTCAAGCTGCTGTGCAGTATAGCTGTGCGTGGAATTATTTATGGACCCAAATACCTTCTCTCTATATAATTTCTGTAGACTAAAAGCAATTAGGTACCCCAGAATGGCTGCTGTTCTTCCTTAGCCAGATAAAAAAGCTTTCATTCCAGTTGAGCATGGATTACACATGCTTATAATCCCAGCACTCTGAAAGGCTGAGACAGGAGGATCACAAGTTTGAATCCAGCCTGGGACAACTTAGTGATGGTGAGTCCCTATCTCACTAAATGGGAAGGCCTGGGTTCAATCCCGTTTCAAAAACCAACAAAATAAAAACCCTTAGTTCTTTTTTATTGACTTTATGTAGTCCCATATACCTATGGAGGTTTTCATATCTCTAGGTGAAAATTATTTTTATTTTAATTATTTTTTTAAAAGGGAAAGCATTTAGCTTTTGAAAAAAAAAATTTTTTTTTAAGAGTAGGAAAAATTTGTTGGGAGAAAGAAAGCTTCTGCCTAAGAGAGACAGAAGGGGGACTGGAAAGTGAGTTGCCCACTCACCCCACTTTTCAAAGATGTTTTATACAGCAAAGCCATATGGTGAGGTGGGTACAAAGTGGGACAAAACTTTAAGACCCAGTGGAAATTTACCAGGTGGGCATGAGGTGGGACAAAACCATGACCAACCAATAAGATTACAAGTACAGTCACCCAGGTAATATTGATTAAATGGGGATCAAATGGGAAGACAAGTCACATACAAGAAATTTTCCATTTAGAGTATCAGTCACTGCTATCTATCTCTAGGGGAAGTAGTACCTCTTTTCCTTTTTATAATGCTAACCAGTGAATGTGCCTCAGTTGTTCTCCATGTTGGTTCTTTGCTGTGTTGGTTCTTGGAGGGCTGGCGCCTTAAGGGAGGCCCTGTCTACCTGCCAACAAGATACCTAATTAATTTACCTATCTATAGTATTCCCTCCTCTGAAGAAGTACCCCTAACTGCTGTGAGAGGGTAAAGGGTGAGGACAGGTCTGGCTTCTTCCAGCTGAAGAGGGTTGTGGTTGTGATCAGCGGTTACAGTTACTCTACAGAGAGTCTTATCTAAAGGCCCTCAACATGTGCCAGGCATTGTCATCTTGGTAGTCATATAGCTTTGAGTCAAAAGATGTAGGATCCTGTAGGAAAGGTTCCTTCATGTCCTGGATTCTTTGTTGACCTTGAGGGGCCAGGGCCAAAATATTGGCTGTCCTCATAGCCCAGTTACCTTTCTAGTTTTGGTCTCCAAAATGTCCATCTTAGTATGGAATAGTCTTTCGGTCAAAGACCTCCATCTGATCCCAAGACATTAAATGACATAAAGAAAACTCTTTGTTATCCTTTAGTAGGATGCCATCTTCAGTAATCTCGGTAGAAGACCTCCAAAATGATACAGGGGGAAGAGCTGTAACTCCCAAACTTACTAGATATCTGAAATGCAAGTTCGTGTTCTCTAAAATTGAAGAATGAATTCTAGGAACAACAGAGGTTAAGAGTAGGAAAAATTTATTGGGAGAAGGAAAGCTTCTGCCTAAGAGAGACAGAAGGGGGACCGGAAAAGGGGTTGCCCCTTGAAAAAAATTTTTGTACATCTTTTTCATTTTTTAAAATCCTTTATATCTTAGGTCATACTGGTTTTCACAAATCTCTTCTAGTTAATGTCGACTCAGCATTAATTAACTTAACTCTACTTTCCCGAGCACTAATGGAAATACTGGATTATAACCAATCTAATACTCTCTGGACATTCCATTACACATTTTGCTCAGTGTGATTTAAGGCAGTTTATAATCACTCCTTGCAGTCTTGAGGCCAGTTTTCAATTCATGAGACTCATATATCCTGGCTAGTTTTAATTAATTTTGCAAGGAAGATGCCAGGAGATGCAGTATTAAATGCTTTCTTATAATCAGGTTGTTTCATCTATTGGGTTCTTGTCAGTCACTAATCTTATAATTTTATCATAACAAAATACAAATTTTTTTGTGATAGTTTGTTCTTTATTCTTGTTCTTTAGTGTTTTGCACTCATAGTTTGGATAACCTTATATTTTTGGTTGTCATAATTGATATGGGGGAACTTCTCTAGATTTTTAACAGTAATGGCTAGAATTCATTTTTTAACATTAGAATTTGGGGATAGGCTTTAATTGGTATCACATTGTATTCTATTTTCATGGTCTTTTTGGGTGATTATATCAGCTGGGATCCAGTTGGGAGTTTGGTTGGTTGGTTAGTTGGTTGGTTGGTTGAGATGAGACATAATGATCTCATTATGCAGTCCTGGCTGACTTTGAACTTGCTATTCAGGCCAGGCTATTATCAAACTTGTGACTCTCCTGCCTCAGCTGTCCCAAGTGCTGGCATTACAGATATGTGCCACCATAATTGCCTCTTGTTGGAAGTAATTTGAACAGGAGAAATTTGAAGAATTGTTAAAGAGACGAAAGGTGGTTAACTTCTGAAGGGGTAAAAGAAGAATCTAAGGTGTACAAGTATAGCAACTGCCAGTACCGCAGAGCAGGACAAAAAATGGGGAGTTAGGAGCTGAAAGACAGTAAATGAGTGACTGGCCCCATGATAAGAGCTTTGTAAATTTCAGTCTTAAAAATAAGTTCATTTTGTAAGATGCATAGTTTTTGTTTCGTTTTATTTTTTAAATAGATGTTTATTTAAAGCAAGGTGCACTTGTAACTTTTGTACAGTACATACTTGGCTGCGTAGCTCTCACTACCTAGACAATGCTGCTTGAGTCACTGTTTAATGTAGGTATAAATGTCCCCTAAAATTCTTTTGGCTACTTTTCAATAAATAGGGATTAACATATTTTCAAAATTTTAAAAAGTCTGATAATAATTGAAAGGACAAAAGTATGAATGTAAATAAAAGATGGCTCTCCCAACCTCTTAGCCACATAGCATTTCCAAATTTCCTTTCTGACTAATTCTCTCTTCTACGGTTTCATTTTTCTTAAACTGTTACTCTCTTCCAACTGTTTTAGTCACTTTGAACTCTCCTGTTTCTGTCTTCCTTTAGCATCTTTCTCACAACTGCATAATGGGATACAATACCCAACACCCACAACTTAAAGGACAGGATGTTTATTTTGGCTCATGTTTTTAGTCCATGGTCTGCTGGTTCCAAGCAGAGATGGCCTGGGCAGAGGAAAGCTACTCATGTCATGGTGACCAAGAAGCAAAGAGAGAGAGAGAGGCGAGGAGCCAGGGAGGGAGATATGTACCCTTCCAGGTCACGCCCCCAATGACCTGCCTCTTTTGACCAGACCCCACCTCCTAACAAGTCACTTAGATCTCAAACTTGATTTACCTTCCAAAAGCCCCACTGATGGGCACATAAGGCCTTTGGGAAACATCCTTGTTCTAAACCTAGAGAACAGGAAATAAGACAGCAACAGCAGATATTGGAAGCTGGGAAGTATACGGACTTAGCAGACCAGGAAAAACCATACTGTGAGGAAAGCCAACCTCCAACCTAGTTCACAGTGTAGTGGTACCTTGATACTTCTCATTCATTGGTTCCAGGAGGCACAATGAGTACTGAAAACAAGTACCAAACAAATTGTTTTAGCTAAAAGCGTAGGAAGTCATGAGGCCATTGACACTGAGAACTGCACATTGAATACCAGAGTCTATGAGTTTCAGTGCAGCTGAGTACCAAGGTATGATGTACTCCAAAAGGCTAGCTTTGAACTCATGGCAATCCTTCTGTCTCAGCCTCTGGAGTGCTGGGATTACAGGCATGCTCCACCACACCCAGCCAAAAGGCTAAGGATTTGTGATACCAGGTGAAAAGGTTTAAATAAGGAGGAATTAAGTCTGTTTTAGAAGTAGTCAGTTACATAGCTCACATGCTTTATTTTACCCTACCAAGGACTGGAGCATTATTCTCTAAAGAGAGTAAAAACAAAGTGGTTCTTCAACTAGTAGACACCAGACCAGCTGAAGATGGGGGTTTGTACTGAAGATATAATTAATTATGCACGCTGTATGTTAAGACCTCCCTGGCCTCTCAAGCCAGCCCTTCATCTTCCAGTTCAGAGATTTAGAAGAAACTTCTCTGGGAATCAGAGCAGCCCAAGAAGAATAAAAGGTCTGACATTAGAAGTTCTCCTACTGAACAGCCCGGTCATACTGAAGTGAAGCTCAAAGTCAATAAGCTCAACTCTTACTCTCAGAGTTTTCAAGCAGCTTCTTAGTGCTGTGGTCTTACATAGAAAAAACAAAACAAAACAAAAACAGTTAAGGATTACCAGTGCTTGAGAAAAGCCCCTAACATGAAAAAATAAAGAACAAGGGCAACAAATGGGAAAAAACAATTAGGAGAACACAAACTATGCCTTCAGAAAGATGAAATTGTTATGTTGTATGGTACCTCTCAATATCTTAAGATTCAGACTGCAGATAGACCCAGACTCTGTGATTGAATTAGAGAGAAATACTACAGAAGAAACTAAGCACACTAAAACCCCTGGGAAACAAAAAAGCATACCAGAAGGAAAAAGTAATTATAGTTTATTTTACTACGTGGCCTGACAATAAATAGGATTTATGTAATCAGAATAAGGTAGAAAAACTAAAAATTATCTAAGAAATGTTGCATATACAGTCATGTGCTGCATAATGACCTTTTTGTCAATGACAGGTTGCATATACGATGGTGGTCACATAAGATTACAATGGAACTACATATCTATAATCCTACTACTCAGAAGGCTGAGGCAGAAGGATTACTCCGAGTTTGATGGTGGCCTGAACTACATAGTGAGACCTTGTCTCAACAAACAAACAGAAAAAAATAATGGAGCTGAAAAATCTCTCCTAACGATGTTGTAGCCATCATAATGTCCTAGTACATAGTATGCATTCCTCATGTGCTTGTGTTGATGCTGTTGCGAATGAGCCTCCTGTACTGCCAGTTATATAAAAATGTAGTACACACTATTCAGTACAGTACATAATACCTGATAATGACCACAAATTACTATATTACTATAAATATATTACTGTATATATTTATTAAACTTTTAGTCATTTAGGGTGTACTTCTACTTATAAAAGAAAAAAATTTACTGTACTATAATATACACTATATTACACTAGGAGTGCTTTCAGGTATCTTATTTTACTGTGTTCCTTATTCGTATCATACTTAATTTTAATGTCATGTTATTTTGCTCATCAAGGCCCAGTCATTTATAGCCTAGTTGTATAATAGGTGATGCTGTCTTGGTTTGTATAAGTACACTATGCTGCCTACTTACCAATGAAATTAGCGTTTTCCACAGTGTGTCCCTGTTAAGTGACACATGGCTGTGGAACTCCCCAGAGGATGGGAGATGGGCTGTTTGCACGTGTATTGTGCGGTAGGAGGATGGATGGAGAAAAGAGCTAAAGTCACAGCTTTTTGTACTGGGGGAAGTCAATAGGTAAGTGCCTTGAAAAATCAAGAAGTAATACAGGCATGTTATTTAGTTATTTAGGAAAATAAACTGGGTGAAAGTGTTTGCCACTGGAAAATAGTTAATGGAAACTGTTTTTTAAAAAACTTTATAGAATTATTTGATTTTTTGAAAGATGTACACATACGATTTAATTGCTAAAGTATGTGAAATAGGTAATAGAGAAGGCAGAGACTGGATTTTGTAACATTTAGAGACACAGGCTAAATAACACTTAATAGCAAAATAAATGGAAACCAAAATAGGCAAAATGTATATAAATAGGCCAAAAGTAAAAGATGCCTACCTCTCTTTTATATAATGGAGTTAATTGCTTTGAATTAAAATGTGTTGCTTTTTAATAAAAAATAGTTTTGCTTTTTATATTATAAAACCTATGTGCCTAAACTTTGTCATAATCTAATATAAATAAGTCATATTGTGTTCTGGATGAGAAATAACTATTTCCATTCAGTACTGGGAGATAAAACCCCAGATTCAAGCTGTTAGCAATATGTTGGTGACAATTTGATTAAGGAATTTCATTTTTTCCTTTTTTCCTTCCTTTACTTTTCCTAATATTTATTTGAATTGCAACTCAGTAGGAAAAAAATAAAATTCTATATAAGGTCCTCTAAATATTGACCTCTGGTAACTGATAGGTTTTGGTGGGTGGCGTTTTACTTTTCTAACATGGGATTGAATTGTGCATGTAGCATTAGGTCTGGGTGATCTCTCTGGGGAGAGTGGAATTGATGGATCCTTTTTCTGCCAGTCTCGGGTGGCCTGTCAGGAGAGCAGGTGTTGCTGGGATGGTGCGTGCATTCAGGAGTTACAGTGCAAATCTGATCAAGACATATAATCCCAGACCACTCAGGCTGGGGCCTCTCCTGGGGAGGAGGCCAACATTGGTCTCCTATGCATTAAAAAAGTAGAGAGAGAGAAAAAAAAAAAGAAAGAAAAACTAATTATCAACCTACTGCAAATGTCATTCAACTCAGATCCCTGAAGGATAAAGGCCTAGGTAACAAATGTTTCAGGGAGAGAGTTGAGCTGTCACTTATCTTTTTAATGGATCTTCATATTTGGCTACAGAACCACATGCTATTTCTCCTTTTCATGTGATTCATCTGAAAAAATACTGAATGTAAACATTAAGGAATTGTACGATTTTTTATAAACCCTTTAGATTTGGACAGAATCCTCATGTCAAGGAGGATGATAAGGGGTTAGTTTCATTGCTCTGAAAGTATTCAGGGGATAGCTGTCCATTGACTTAGTTGTCCCCAAGACTTCACCTGTTTTTCCTTAGTTTTTTTTTTTTTTGATACTGGGGATTGAACTAGGGACCTTGTGCTTGCAAGGCAGGTGGAGGAACCACAGAGCTAAATCCTAGCCCTCCTTAGTTTTAATTACATGAGTTACATCTCATTTTGTCTGCTTTGACTAACTGAGACCATTGATCCATGTTCTATTCCAGAGGGCAGAGTTAGGAATAATGGGGGGAAATTAGGAGTTGGGTATTTATGTAATCATTCATTCATTTATTGCAGTGTTGTTTGTTTGTTTGTTTTTTGGAGAGAGGGTCACCATGTAATTCAGGTTGACCTTGAACTTACTATGTAGCCCAGGTTGGCCTCAAACTCATGGTGATCCTCCTGCTTCAGCCTCCCAAGTGCTTGGATTACAGGCATGCACCACCACACCCGGTGTGCTGCAGTATTAAGGAAGAAATTTCCAAATGCCCAGAGATTAAATGAACTCTCAAAAAGGTGCTGCATTCCTCATCAGTGGAAATGCTCTGGCAGAACTCTGTGACTAGCTTCATGGGATTGGGTGGGAGCACAGATTAGCTGATCCCAGATACTCATTCATAAGAATTAATGAATCTGTGCTTTGGCTTTCAGAAGATCTACAAAATAGTCTCCTTAATTGTTCCATTTTTACAATATTCCTATTCTCATAGTCTTCTCTTTTAACAGTTGTTATTTGTTAATGAGACTAGTGGTGCTATTAGTATTTCATTTGAATTAGTGTTTTGATAGGAAAATTAATGAATTTTTAAAACTCTATTTAGAGTAGAAGAAAATATACTTAATCTGAAGCTTGAATGACTTAGATAATAGGAGCACTTTGTGGATAGAGAAAGTTGTTAAAATTTAGATAGAAGTATGAAACAGCTGCTTTTACAAGCTCTGAAAGTAAAACTTTGGGGACAGGGGAAAGGGGAGATCTTGTTATGTTGCCCAGGCTGGCCCCAAACTCCTGGGCTCAAGTGATCCTTCTGCCTCAGCCTCCTGAGTAGCTGGGACAACAGGTATGTACCACTGCCACCTGGTAGAACTTCTGAAATCATTAGCTTGAGATTTTGTCACATCTTTCAAACAGGACTTTTATGACATTAGAAAGTTTCTTGCTGCCCTGTTGTGAAAAGTGACATAATACTACCTGTTAACTCTGCTTAGTTAAGTGATTTTTCTCTGAATTCCCTAAGACTGGACCCTTTCACACTATTAGGACTTCTATATCTTCTTCAGATTCTCAAGCCTAATTATGAGATTTCTTCCTTTTTAATGAATTTCTGAGGCAAATATGAAATACTAATTTATCTGGTTACCTGACAGAATTTTTAGTGCTACATTTTGCCAAATGACAACCTTGAAGCAAACAGACAAACAAACAAAAAACTTCTTAGTTAGGTGAACTCTACAGTATCCTATTTGACTTTTGAGAAGTTGCCTTGGAGCTTAAATGTGCATTTTCTTTCTAATTAAAAATAGAAGAGATTGAAAAGTTAGGCTTTCTTCTTTTCAATTTGATGCTTGGTAATAAAACTTTAATGATGAGTAATCTTTGCCCCATCCTTATGTTCTCTTCCTTCTTTTTCTGATATTATTTTTATCAAAAGTAATCTTCTAGTGGAGTGTAATGGTGCATGCCTGTAATCCCAGCACTCTGGGAGGGTGAGGCAGAAGGATCAAGAGTTCAAGCCCATCTGGGGCAATTAGGAACTTAGCATGACCCTATCTCAAAATTTTTTTATAAAGGGGAGGGACAGACACTGGGAATGTAGCTCAGTGCAAATGCCCTGTGTTCAATCCCCATTACTACCAAAGAAAAAAATGTGATTTCTTTCTTTTCTGAAAGCCCACTCTTCATGCGATAAGCCATAGGAAAGATAATAAGCACTCTGGATTTTAGCCTATTATTAAAAATCTATGTGGCAGGGCTGGGGACTTAGCTCGATGGGACTGAACCTGCCTGGCAAGCACAAGGTCCTGAGTTCGATCCCCGGTACAAAAAAAAAGAAAAAAGAGAAGTAAAGACTAGAAAAATCTATGTGGTATACATAAAAACAGAACTTAGATTATTTTAAAATTAGGCAGTTCAGGGTTGGGGATTTAGCTCACTGGCACTGCGCCTGCCTGGCAAGCACAAGGTCCTGAGTTCAATCTCCGGTATCCACCCCCAACAAAAAAGAAAAAAAAAATCAGCCAGTTCTGTTCAACTTGAATAATAATAGAAATCATATAAATATAAACTATCCAAAATGAAGCTCCAAGTCTTAAATGTTAAAAACAAAATTAATAGAGCCTTCATGGAACAATATCAAGCAGCTCAATTTTAACTGGAGTTTCAGAAGAAAAGGAGTTGGGAACAGGCCGGAAAAAAATACATGAAGAAGGACCAGGGATGTAGCTCAGTGGCACGAGGCCCTGAGTTCAATTCCCAGTACCAAAAACAAAACAAAACAAAAAAAACTAAGCCTTCAAAAATATATGAAGAAGTAAATGGCACAACTATCATAAGGAGGCTAGTGAAACCCAATAAGGAGGGCCAGGGATTTAGCTCAGTGGCACCAAACCTGCCTCGCAAGTGCAAGGTCCTGAGTTCAATCCCTGTTACCAGAAAAAAAAAAAAACCCAGTAAGAAAGACAACTACACCAAGATGCATCAAAATACAATTGTTGAGGGCCGAGGATTTAGCTCAGTGGTTTCACTGCCTGTTGCACAAGCGCAAGGACCTGAGTTTGATCCCTGGTCCAAAACAAACAAACAAACAAACAAAAAAATACAATTGTTGAAACCCAGTGATAAAGAGAAAAATTTTAAAGCAGGCAGAGAGAAAAGACATGCAGAGGAAACAAGGAAAGCAGATTTATTGCTTCAAAGTATGAAGCCAGAGATAATGGAATGAAATCTTTCAAATATGAAAAGGGAAAAACTCAGTTGTCAGCCTAGAATTTCATATTCTGCAAGAATATTCTTCAAAAAATAAAGGCAAAATAAAGACATTTTCCAGTCAAATAAAAACAAGATGATTTGTCTTCAGTAGATGTACACTATAAGAAAGCTGTTCAAGGCAGAGGTAATAAACCAACAGTGGAAATATAATGGGATACTAAAAAATACTTTGTTGATCCAAAAGAAAGTAAAGATAGGAACAAACACTTCAGGGAGCAGTTAAAATAACTAACAAGATGATAGATATAAACCAAGCCATACCAAGAATTAAATATAAATATCTAACACACCAGTTAAAAGACAGATTATCAGGTAGGGTTTATGAACTTTAAATGTAAAGACATGGATAAATTAAAAATAAAAGGTTAGAGGGCTGGGGCTTTAGCTCAGTGGTTCTGCCACCTGTCTCGCAAGCGCAAGGACCTGAGTTTGATCCCTGGTACCAATAAATAAATAAATGGTTAAAAAAAATCCCATGCAAACATTAATATAAAAGTTGGAGTGGCCATATCAATATCAAAGTAGACTTCAGAACTAGGTTTTTACCAAGGACAGGCATTTCATGATAAAGTCTCAATTCATCAAAAAACAACAGAAATTAATCATTCCAAAAGCTCATTATTTTTTTTATTTTTGGTACCAGGGATTGAACTTGGGAACTTGCACTTGCAAGGCAGGTGCTGGAACCACTGAGCTAAACCCCCAGCCCCCCAAAAGCTCATTCTTTACAGTGATAATGTAAATGGGTAACTCTCTAACTAGACTGATTGAGTTAAAAAAAAAAAAAGGCACAAATTACCAATATCGGAACTGAAAAAGGAGTCACCATTATAGGTCCTACAGGCAATGGCAGGAAAATATAGAAGTTTTATTCCACTGAATTTGTTGGCTTAGGTGAAATGGGCAATCCCTTGAAAAATGCAAATTTTTAAATTGACTTTAGAAGATAGAGAAAACCTCATTAGCCTTACATCTAGTTAAAAAAATTAAATTTATAATTAAACTTCATAACCCAAGTTCAAGTTCATATGGCTTCAGTTGATAAATTCTGTTAAATATTCAATGAAGGATTAGTATCAGCCCTCATAATAAACAGTGTTTTGGGGCTGGGGATTTAGCTCAGTGGTTCCACCACCTGCCCTGCAAACACAAGGACCCGAGTTCGATCCCCAGTACCAATAAATAAATAAATAAATAAATAAATAAATAGTGTTTTTAAATGGGTAGAATATTTGAACTGACACTTCATATCGCTTCTCAGCCTTTTGGCTAAGATCAAGTGAACTGACACTTCACAAGAGAAATAAATAGCAAGGCATAGTGCTACACACATACAATCCCAGAGGATTGAGGCTAGAGGATCACAAATTACAGGCCAGCCTGGGCTACATAGGGAATTTAAGGCCAGGCTGGACTACATAGTAGGATGTTGTCTCAAAGAGAGAGGAATGGGAAGGATTGGTCAGTGAACATGTAAAAATATCCTGAACATTGTTAGTCAACAGGGAAATTATATTTGCAAAGTAAAACCATAATGAGATACCACTGTATACTCATTAGAGAGCTAAAATTTAAAGGTGGATAATAACAAGTGTTGGAGAGGGTATGGAACAAGTGGAATTCATACATTGCTGATAGGAATGTGAAATGATGTAGCCATTTTAGAAAAGTTTGACAATTTATTATAAAGTTAGACAAACATTTACTATGTAACCTAGCAATCTACTCCTAATTTTTTCCTCAAGATGCATGAAAACAGGAATCTTACCATGTGTGGTGGCACATGCCTGTCATCCCAGCACTTGGAAGGCTGAGACAGGAGGATCGCTGTGAGTTCAAGGGCAGCCTGGACTACATAGCGAGACCTTGTCTCAAAAAAAAAAAAAAATCAGGGCCGGGGATTTAGCTCAGTGGCACCGCGCCTGCCTCGCAAACCCAAGGTCCTGAGTTTGATCTTGGTACCAGGAAAAAAAAAAATTCATGGCAGTTTTACTCATAATAACTGTAAATCTGAAACATCTTGAAAGTCTATCAGTAGATAAATGAATAAACAAATGTATTGCTTTATATCATACAATGGAGTAGTACTAAAAAGCAACAAACTATAGATACATGCAATAATATGGATGAATATCTGAAATGTTATGCTGAAGAGTATATACTATATTATTTATTACATAAAGTTCTAGAAAAGGCAAATGTAATCTATAGTGACAAAAGCAGATCAGTGGTTGCCTAGAACTAAGGGTGATACTAAGTTTGCAAAAGGGCATAGGGCAGTAGTGGTAAACCTATGACACCTGTTTTTTTTTAAAGGCAAAAGATCTTAATGCATGAGTTGTTTTTTCTAAACTAAATACTCAGTATTCAGGTTCAATTGCAATATTGGCACTTTGGGATAAATAAATGGGGTTTGGTTTCCAGTATGGGCACTCGTCTCTAAAAAGTTTCACCACCATTGGCATAGGGAATGATTTGGGTTGATAGGTATAATTTAGGCATGAATAGGTTATGTCATATGGCTTGTGGGACAGAATACAACTTGTTCTGAGTAAGACATAAGCATAATATCGCTGGGCGTGGTGGTGCATATCTGTAATCCCAGCACTTGGGAGACTGAGGCAGAAGAATTGTCACAACTTCCGCCAGCCTGGGCTGCTTAGTGAGTTCAAGGCCAGCCTGAACTGCATAGCAAGACCTTGTCTCGAAAAAAAGCATAATATCAAAGTCGGCAGTGAGGAAAGAGGGCACTTTATTGGAACTGAGAACTTTGCCACATAAATGTATTAAGAATGTGGTCAAGCTTTTTACCAAGATGGCCCCGAAGGCGAAGAAGGAAGCTCCTGCCCCTTCCAAAGCTGAAGCCAAAGCAAAAGCTTTGAAAGCCAAGAAAGCAATGCTGAAAGGCATCCATAGCCACAAAAAGAAGAAAATCCGCACGTCACCCACCTTCCACCGTCCCAAGACACTGCAGCTCCGGCAGCAGCTGAAATACCCTTGGAAAAGCACCCCCAGGAGAAACAAGCTTGACCGTTATGCCATCATCAAGTTCCCCCTGACCAAAGAGTCGGCCATAAGATAGAGGACAACAACACACTCATATTCATTGTGGATGTCAAGGCCCAGAGGCACCAGATCAAACAAGCTGTGAAGAAGCTGTATGACATTGATGTGGCCAAGGTCAATACCCTAATCAGGCCTGATGGAGAGAAGGTGTATGTTCGACTGGTTCCTGATTATGATGCTTTGGATGTTGCCAACAAAATTGGAATCATCTAAACTGAGTCCAGCTGGCTAATTCTAAATACACATTATTTTCACCATTAAAAAAAAAAAAAAGAATATGGTCAAATCAGAAAATAATTCCACTCAAATATCCGCACAGGACTGAAGGCCAAGTAACTAACTAGTGTGACAATTATGGAGGCTCTTATGGAATCTGTGAAAAATTAGGTAACTGTTTTAACTTTCTTAGTGACTGAATATTTCCATCTCTTTAAAGTGAATGCAAAAAGATTTAGAACTCCTAATCCTGTATTGTGTTCAATAAATATACACGGAATGAACCAATTATATTTATTGATTGATTTTTTTTTGAGACAAGGTCTTGCTTTGTAATTTGGACTGACCTTGAACTCAACTATGTAGCCCAGGCTGGCCTCAAACTAGCACTAATCCTCCTGCCTCAGCCTCCCAGTCCTAGGATTACAGGCGTGTGCCACTACCCTGGCTAAATGCATGAATTTTAAAAAGAAAACATCGGGCTGAGGATATAGCTCACTGATAGAGCATTTGCCTGGCATGCACAAGACCTAAGGTTCAATCCCAAGGTTCAGTCCCAAGCATCAGGGAAAAAAAGAAAAGAAACAGACTGGGGATTTAGCTCAGTGGCACCACACCTGCCTCACAAGTGCAAGGTCCGGAGTTTGATCCCGGGTACCAAAAATAAAAAAAAGAAAAGAAACTGTCAACATTATTTCTCTTAGTACCTTTAGCAGGTATGAACACACAAAGTCTATAACTGAATGCTTTTTGTATAAATGAAGTTAGCTATATTGTTCATAATCTGAGTTAGGATTGCTGATTCAGTTCGTATTATATTTGACCAATTATTACTTAGATTAGAGATTGCTTAGATTTTAGAGCAGCATTAATCTTTCACTTTACACATTTTGATATGTTTAAGTATTTTTTTCTTTAATGCATTTTCATTAATCTAATTACCTATATTAAATCTAATCAGTGACTTCCTGGGATGAATATCTAGTCATTAAACAAAGGGTACATTTTCAAATAATTATTCATATTGTCTAAATAATCTAAATGCTATACTTATTTTAATTCAAAGTATAGTGCTTTTGTTTTCTGAAACAGTGTATCATAAATACAAATTCTGATATTATTTGAATTTAAACAGAATTTACCAAGTATATTCCTTTTTGAAGTATATGGCAGTAATGTTCAACACCCAAGTTTACTATCAAGAACACTGATTGGATCAGGGAGTGGTGGTGCACACCTGTGATCCCAGTACTAGGGAGGCTGAGGCAGGAGAATTGCCACAAGTTCAAAGCCAGCCTGAACTATATATATCAAGACCCTGTCTCAAAAAACAAAAACAAGAATATTGATTGGTTAGCTTTTCAGTCAATTCTTTAGCAAAAAGAAATAGAAGGAAAGGGCAGGTTTCCTCTGTGCTTCAGGTGACAGGGAAGAAATGGCAGCTTGTGTTCTCAGTGGAGGCACTCAGCTCCTCTTGCCATGGGTTTCCTTTATTGAGTAAGTCTCTATCGAAGATTTGACTTTGAGCCTAAAGGCTTTTTATATCTCTGCATTTAATTTTTTCTTGGCTCTATACATCTTTTTTTTTTCCTCAAAAGCACCTTAGTTGATGTATTGATCATAAAATTCACCCACTTAAAGTACATAAGTCAGTGAGTGTGCGGCTGTTACCACAGTCTAATTTTGGAACATTTCCATTATCCTACAAAAAAACTCCATACCCATTCATAGTCACTCCTTATTCCCCTAGTTCCCCCAACCCTGCCCTGCAAAATAATATCCCATTATATGGGCGTACTTCATTTTATGTATTCATTCTTTGGTTGATGGGACATTTGAATTGCTTCTACTTTTTGGCTTTGTGAATAATACCACTACAAACATTCATATACAAGTTTTTGTGCCATCACCATTTTTTAGCATATAGCTTTCTTTTGATGTGTAGTGTGTTCATATATTATGTCATAAGATTTGCATTAGAACACCCCAGGTATAGTTTTAACTTAATGAGTACAACATATGTCATGCAATCGTCTGCATACATCTTACTAAACTCAAATGTTTATTAGTTTCTCCTTTGTCGTTTTGAGTCATTTAGAAACTATAATTGGGTAAGCAAAAAAAACCAGCCCATTTTGCTTTTCATCACCCTTGTTATTGGGCCATTTCCAGGAACTCGAGTTTGATATTTTTCTGTCTTGAGCTAGAATAGAGAAGATTGGCTTTGTGTGAATCCGTTTACAGTTGGTTGACTAACTTGGAAGACAAAAAGCTAAATGACAACAGTAGTCATCTTCTGTGTTGTTGTTGTTGAAATCTTAGTCTGGTTTTGGTTTTCTTAGAGTGAAACTTTGCAAAAAAGAGTCTATACACTTAAAGTGGCGAACACCTTCTGGAAATTAATTTCTCTGTTGACATTAACCTCAAAGATATATCATTGGCCAGGGATTTAGCTCAGTGGTTCCAGCGCCTGCCTTGCAAGCTCAAGGTCCTGAGCTCGATCCCCAGTACCAAAAAAAAAAAAAAGATATATCATTGACTGTACAGATGAAGTAGATGTACCCAGCAGCTCAAACTGAACCCGAGCAATCATTAAGAAAGAGGTTCAAAGAATGTGATTACTGAGAGGAGCCTTTAGGGGCATTTATTCACATTGTCTTCTTGCTGTTGACTCAGCTCTGGACTTTGAGGTTTATTTGTTGGAAACAAGACCCCTTAAGTCTGAGCTAGATTAGTGATTTATTAAAATCTAGCTAGATTAATATTAAAATAAATGCTTAGCAAATTATGAATTATTATAGCCCCTCCCCTCAAAAAAAGGTTTACTGTAGCTGAGGTTATGGGTTAGTGGTAGAGCACTTGCTTAGCATGTATGAGGTCCTGAGTTCAGTCCCCAGCACTGGAGGGAAAAAAGGTTTAGTCAAGACTAGGAATATAATGGGTTGAAACTCCTGCACTAGGGAAAAAAGTTTTTATATTTGGGTATGTTTGGTTACAGAAGTTCTAGGTTTTTGGAACTAACATGAATAGAGAAGGGAAAATTGATTTCAAGATTTGGCTATTTCATGAATTTGATCCATGTCAGTTTTATAAGCACAATAATTTTTAACTCATTAGGATAGTACCCTCCAACCTGGACTTTGTAAATCATTTCTTTCCTTTTTTTTTTTTTGTACCAGGAAGCAAACTCAGGACCTTGCACTTGCCAGGCTGGCACTGTGCCACTGAGCTACATCTCCAGCCCCCTCCCTTCAGTCTTGAGAGGAAACTAGACTTAGGAGCAAGTTAGTTGTGGTTTGGTTATTGCCAGTCACAGTTTTTTTGCTTAACAAAATATGAAAAAATGATTATAATTGGCTTATTTTCTGCTAAGTTTTGGAAAGGACAAATTTATTACTTGTGGTCTAATTTGTTAAAGTCAGGGCCATGTTTTCTACTACTTTAATATCCACAAGAAATCTTTATGCAATGCAGGATATTAAGAGAGTACTTGGGGCTTGTTCTGAGATTTCATTTCACCAGTGCCCTAGAGTTTCTACTGGGCGTAGTGCTGCATACCTGTAATCCCATCACTCGGGAGGCTGAGGCAGGAGGATCACCATAAGTTGTAGGCCAGCCAGGGCTACTCAGTGAGTTCAAAGCAGCCTGAACTACATAGCAAGATCCTGTCTAAATCAATCAATCAATCAGTAATACATACGTACATAGTTTCCTTCGCTTGCCTGGTTATTCCCAGATTGTAGTTTTCTTGAGGTTCAGTTCAAACATCACCTGCTTTCTAAAGCTTTTCTTGTCTGTCCAACCTAAGCCTTCTGCAGAGTTAATTATCTCCATTTCTGCCCTCGTAATGTGTTCTATATTCTCTTCTAGCTTTATGACTTTGCTTAATAATTATTTCCTAGGCTGCTGGCTCCAAGGCAGGATGGCATGACAGAGGGACATAGTGGAGGAAATGCTGCTCTTGTCCAAGCAGCCAGAAAGCCCGAGGGAACAGAGGAGCCAGGGAGTGAGATAAACCCTTTCAGGCACACCCCAGTGGGCCACCTTTTCCAGAGGCCTCATCTCCTAACAGCGAGTCAGGTATGCCACTCCCATAATTCAGTCACCCGCCAAAAGCCCCACTTACGAGTGCCTGAAGCTCTTGGTGGACATCTAGCTATAAACTATAACAGGACATAAAGCTACAGTTTGGGTAAAAATTCTAATCCTGGGCTGGAAGTATAGCTCAGTGGCAGAGCACCTGCCTAGCATGGACAAGGCCTGGGTTTGATCCCAATACAGAAAAAACAAAATAATTCTAGTTCTTTGGCTAAATGTTTTAACCCCCCCCTTTTATGCTCATATTTTATAGCTCATATGCTAAAAGATAATGACCCCCCTTGTGCTTTATGTTATAAAAATAAAGTGCCCTGTGATCATAATTTTGAGAATATAAAAGAACCTTGCGTCCTCTGTAAGTAATGAATTAGAGCTTCAGAGAACTGGAAACAAAATCAAAGATCCTGGAAAATGTAGATTAATGCTTCTCGAGTGTTAACATGCATTAGAATCACCTAGGGTGTGTTAAAAGATCTCAAATAAGGCCTGAGAATGTATGTGTTTAAGTTCCCAAATAATGTTGATGTAGTTGGTCCAGGGATCACCTTTGAGGACCACTTATATAGCACATTTAACTAACCTCCCTACAAGACATCAGATTATTGAAATAAAGTCTGTTCCTCATCAGCTCACCTGTTTAAGATGTTTTGTTTTGTTTTTTGAGACAAGGTCTAGTTATGTAGTCCAGGCTGGCCTTGAACTCTGTATCCCAGGCTGGCCTCAAACTCACAGTGATCCTCCTGCCTCAGCCTTCTGAGTGCTGGGATTTATAGGCATGCACACCCAGCTAAGTTCTGAAGTTTCAAGAATGCATACTGTTACACAGAGTATAACATAATTTTCTCACTGAGCATATTTTTGTGTTCTAATTATTTTAATATAGTGATTCATGAATGTTGTAAATAAAATATTCAGAAACATCAAAATTGGATATTATGGAAAAACATAAGGTTAACTAGCTATTATTTCTAATCTGGAGGAAAATAACCACTACCATGTGACTTTGTAAGTAGACAGGTCATCCAATCACATTCTTACTTGATTGCAGTGTGGTTTTTAAAAAACTCACTAGCAAGTCAAGACAAATTTTTAGACCTTCATACTTGTGATTAGAGAAAAAAAGTTTTAAAATTAAGGCTTGGAAGCATTCTGTACATTGTACATTTTTTCCAAGTTTGTTAGGGAAATTATCTTTAAAAGTTTCTTCCATTCATGAATTTGCTACCCAATCAGATTGAGGAAATGAACCATATATATATATATAATATTATATATGTTTTTCAATTTTTTATATATGTTTTTCAGTTTTCACTTTTTATTATTACATGTTTGCAGTATATGATTATATTTCTCGTGGGGGTTGGTACATGTACATAACATTTTAATTCTTTTTTCATCTTTTCTTGGTCCTCTGCCTTCCCCCTCCCCATTTCTTGATCCCCTTCCCATTTGAGAAAGATCTACCTCCTTACTTCCTATTATCTAACTTTTATTTTGCTCTTTATTTAGATTTTGGGTTTCTTTTATAAGAGAAACCATGTGATATCTAAGCTTGTGTGTCTGATTTATTTCACTTAACATTATGGTCTCAAGGTACATCTATTTTCCTTTAAAGAACTCAGGTTTATCTTTCTTTATGGCAAAGTAGTACTCCATTGTGTATAAATACCACATTTTGTTTATCCATTCATCTATTGACAGATACATAAGCTGCTTCCAAGATTTAGCTGTTATGAATTGTGCTGCTATAAACATGGTATACACATTTCACTGTAATTTTATATCTTTAACTCTTTTGGGAAGATACCTAGAAAGGGAGTAGCTAGGTCAAATGGAATTTCTAGTTCTAGTTCTTTGAGGAAACTCCATACTGATTTCCATAGTGGTTGTACTAGTTTACATTCCCACCAACAATGTAGAAGAGTTCTTTTTCCCTTTGCTTCCTCACCAGGATTTATTATTTGATTTCTTGATAATGGCTATTTTTTCTGGAGGAAGATAGAATCTTGTTTTAATTTGCATTTCTCTAATGGCCAGAGATGATGAACATTTTTGCACTGTGTGAAAGTGTCAAGCCAGGATTTACACCCAGATGGTGCTCTGGCTAACAGTTTTGCATATGTTTACCTGAGCATCATAGAGGGTATAATACACACACACAACTCTAGGATTTGTTTTTTAAAAGTTTTCTTTTGATTTTTCTGGTAGAAGTAGCCCAATTCAGTACAATGGCACATGAAAAACTAGATTTGCAAGTTTTGGAGGAGGTCAAAGTCAAGATGATCCATTATGGTAAAATACATGTTTTCATAACAGAAGAGTGGTGTGGGTAGATGATGATGATGATAATGATAACTTTGACATTGGGCACGTGAGCCAAAGTTCCTGTGACAGTGAAGTGGAGCAAGAATAGGGCTGGGGATTTAGCTCAGTGGTTTGGTGCCTGCCTTGAAAGCGCAAGGTCCCGAGTTCGATCCCCGGTACCAAAAAAAAAAAAAAAAGAATAGACTGATACAGATACAGAGAATGAAGACCTCCTTCATTCAGATGATGAAGAACACAGCAATGTGAGTACATATTTGACTAGACAAAATGTTGCAAAATGGTCACACAACCAAATGGAACAATCCAATGTTAGAACTAGGTCTGAAAATATAGTGAAAGTCTTGGCAGGAGTGAAACATATTGAACAAAATGCCAGCACTGCCAATCAGTGTTGCAAATTATAACAGATGAAATGGTACAAGATGCTGTGAAATACACAAAGGGTGAGATACAAGTAAAACATTCTGTATGCAACAATAGCCATATTCAAAAATGTATTTATTATGATGCCTCACTAGCTGAACTGAAAGCATTCATAAGTCTGCTGTACTTAGCAGGGACTTCTCATGGTAATTGCAGGAATGTAAAAGACTTATGGGAAAGCTATCGGTCAAAATATGGCATAAAAATACATGCCCTTGTAAATGCAAAGACTTATTATGCTTTACTTTAGAAATTTACCCTGGAACTCAGCCATCAGGTCCTTATAGATATAGTAATAAACTGAATGATGCTGTGCAGAACAGACTTGTTGCACCCATCTCCCAAACTAATTGGAATGTAACATTCAACAGTTGGTTTATCAGCTTCCAATCAATGTTACATTTGCTAACAGAACACAAATTAACCAGCACAGGAACTGTATGCAGGAACAAAGCAGAAACTCCAAATGAAATGTTACAATTTCAGAAAGAGAATTGTGTAGTACAATCTTTAGATTTCAGAAAGATTTACATTGGCCTCATATATGGCAAAGAAAGACAAACTGGTACTGCTGATGTCAACATTACACCATGATAGAAATATTGATAGGGAAACCTTGACAAAATGGAAGCCTGAGATGGAAACTTTCTACAATAAAACCAGAGGTGGAGTAGATGTTGTTGATGAGTTATGCAGCAACTATGATGTTACTCAAAACACAAAGCATTGGCCAATGATTATGTTTTACTTGATCCTAAACATGTGTGGCATAGTTTGATAATTTACAAAGAAAATAACTAATGCAAAATACCACAGATAAATTTTCTTAGAGGATTGGGACTGGAACTCATAAGAGATCATTTACAGCAGAGGAAAAACAAAATGTTTCTGCCCAAAGAGAACTACACAAGAAAATTGTGGAGCACACTGGTGAGCTGACCGGTAAACAAGCAGGCACAGCATCCCAAAGACCTACTACGACAACAGGAAAACCCAAAAGATGTTAACTGTGCCCTACAAGAAAGGACAAGAAAACAAAACATATGTGCTATAAGTATAAGCAATACTTAGGTATAGAACATGCAATTTTCATGTGTGAAGACTGCCTTGGGTGTGACAGTTGAAGCAAAGATTATTTTTGTTGTAGAGTGCTATTGTTATTTTCACTGTAGTTCACATAGGTTTTTATTTCTGAAGTTAATTTTAGGTTTTGTAAGCAAATACACAGATGATGTGAAAATGCTGATGTCTATTCTAAGCACTTATTACATATTTGATATTTTATTAGTATCTTATTTCCTTATTTAGGTGTGATAATTGCAGTAAAGATTTTTTTTTGTAGAGTGCTATTGGTATTTTCATTGTAGTTCATATAGGAATTTATTTGTTGCCCTTTTTTAGACTTTGTACACCAAAAAACAGTGGATGTTGACAATTTTGATGCTTTTTAAATAAACAGTAAATGTTAAAAATGCAATTCTTGGGCCAGGGACTTAGCTCAGTGGTTCCACCACCTGCCTCACAAGCGTAAGGGCCCGAGTTCGATCCCCAGTAACAACAAAAAAATGCAATTCTTTGTTTTTGTGATTTTTTCCAGTTAAGCACTCATTGTTTAATAAAACTCAAAATTAAAATTATTAATTCATCAATAGAAATAGTCTAAAGAATAAATGTAGGTTTGACACACCCATGTGTCTGTGACTTTATGACAAAAGATGTGTTACGCTTCAGAGATTGGCCTGTAGTTCTCTATTTCATTTGGATCCTTGTCTGGTTTTGGAATAAGGATAATGCTAGGCTCCAAGAATGATTTTAGGAGTATTCCTTCCCTTTCAATTTCATTAAAAAAGTTTGAGAAGTGTTGGCGTTAGATCTTCCCTGAAGTTCTTGTAGAATTCATCAGTGAATACATTCAACCAAGAATCTGTTTCTTAGTTGGTAGGTTTTTTATTACTGCTTCAGTTTCATTGCATTGGATAATTCAGGGTTTTTATGTCTTCTTGGTTCAGTTTTGTTAATTCATATATATCTGGGAATCTATGCATTTCTTCTGAATTCTCCAATTTATTGGAGTACAGGTCTTCAAAGTAGTTACTAATACTCTTCTGGATTTTGGTGATGTCCCTTGTGATTTTACCTTTTTCATTTCTAATTGCACTGATTTGGGTCTTCTTTTCTTTCCTTTTTGGGATAAGATTGGCTAAGGGTTTGTTTTGCTTACTTTTTGAAAGAACCAGCTCTTTGATTCATTGATTGTTCTCAATTTCATTAACGTCTGCTCTGATCTTTATAATTTCCTTCCTGGTACTAGCTTCAGGTTTGGATTGTTCTTTTTTTTTTTTCTGGTACCAGGGATCGAACTCAGCTCCTTGCGCCTGGGAGGCAGGTGGTAGAACCACTGAACTAGATCCCTGGCCCTTGTTCTTGTTTTTCTAGAACCTTGAGGTACATGGTTAGGTTGTATATTTAGGTTCTCTCTGTTTTTGTGATGTGGGGATTCACATCTGTAAACTTCCCTCTTAGGACTGCTTTTATTGTATCCCATCATTCTGATATGTTGTACTGGCATTATCATGTGATTCTAGAAACTGTCTAATTTCTTCTTTGATTTCTTCTGAGACCCATTGATTATTTAAGAATATATTGTTTAATTTTCATATTTTGCATAGTTTTTGTGGTTTCATTTGCCATTGATCTAGTTTCACTGCAACTGTGATCTGATAATGTCTATGGGATAATTTTGATTCTTTTGCATTTACTTAAGCATGCTTTATTGGATAATAAATGGTCTATTTTGGAGAAATGAACCATACGGATGTAAAACTACAGTGCAAACAATTAAAAATAAAGTTATCAACTAGAACAAGTAATTTGTTTTAAATTGGATAAATCATCATCTATGAATTAAAGAGTGATCAAAGTAAAGTAGAATTAGTGGGGTTATCATTTATATATATGAGAGTATGAGGGTGTAGGAAGCTGCTGTGGGATGTGTAAACTTAATGTGATTTAGTTTGACTAGTGAGTTTGAGTTAAGCTGTTCCTTTTGTAATTGATTAGCTATCAGCCTGGGCTAAACCTTAATGTTAGTCCTGCTACTACTTCAAAAGCATCTTCTAAGAAGATTAAATAAATTAAGGACTTATTCTCTCCACTTTCCAAGAATCTTGAAGAAGCAACATGTTGAGGCAGTGAACTTCTCTCATAGCTGTTTTAGGGACAAAGTGAAAATTATGCTCTTAGAGTTGTCAGTATGATTTCTTAAATAATTAAGGGAGAGAGAGGTTGGAAGGAAGCAGCTTTATTACTAGACTTAACCTGAGTTCAATTTGGTAGATTTAAAAATACATATAATCCTCTTTTGATTATTGATCATTTGTAATTTCTTTCTCATTCAAAGGATTTAATGGCAGAAATAAACATTTGTGACATGAAGAGTTACCCGCCCCCTTTCTAAAGCTTTTCCTGTCCAACCATTTCTAAGCTGTCTGCAGAATTAATTATCCTCATCTCTGTTCTCTGGCCTGCTCTTCCCTGAGTACTCATTCATGTAGCTTCTAGCCCTATGAATTATATTGTGATGTAGAGTGATAATGAGAAAAGGCTGTATTTCCAGAGAAGTATTTGATGACATTTTCTTTTTATTATGGAAAATTTTCAAGCATATACTAACAAGAGTGAATGTATGAACCCCACATATGAAGCCCAACTTCAGTAATGGTCAAGTTGCTACTATTCTTCACCTGACTCCTTTATATTACACTTTTTTGTTGTGCTTATGTTGTTTGCTCAAATATTTTAAAGCTTTCTCCATTCATACCACTTCATCCATAAATACATTAGTATGTATTTCTAACCAAGAAATCTCCCCAAAATAATTCCATTATTGTCACACTTAATACCATAAAATAATTTTGTAACAGTGTCTGATTCAGTACATGACCAATTTGGCCCCAGATTATATTTTTCACCATTCATTTGAATCAGAGTCTAGAGAAGGTCTGCACATTGACATGAGCCAGGTCTTTTTAATCTTTCCTATAACTATGGTCCTCACTTCCTTTGGTGTTTTTTCTTCTGCTTCATAAGAAGGAAGCCCATGACATTCAGTTTGTTCCAGGTAGAGTGAAGATCAGTGGTTTCAGGTGGTATCAATAATAGAGTGAAAATAATTATTATTCTTATTAAATCAGCATCTATTTGACTTCTCTAAAATACAGTAAAAACAGAAGAAGCTGGGAAAATACTAGATTCTCCCTCTTTTATTTATACATTTTCAGAAAAATGAGTTGAAATGGCTGGGAGCTTTTTAAAAAGTATCATTGATGTTTAATATGCTTTGATCTATTAAAACCATTATTCTCGGGCCGAGGATTTAGCTCAGTGGTTTCACTGCCTGCTGCGCAAGTGCAAGGACCCAAGTTCAATACCCGGTACCAAACCAAACAAAACAAAACCATTATTCTCTTTCACTTCAAAACTATTCCATCTTCAATAACAAATGCTGGCAGAGGTGTGGGGAGAAAGGAACCCTTCTCCATTGTTGGTGGGAGTGCAGACTGGTGCAACCACTGTGGAAATCAGTATGGACACACCTCAAAGAACTAGATTTGGGGTTTCCTTTGACCCAGCTATTCCCCTGCTGGGTATCTTCCCCAAAGAATTAAAAGAATCATACCACAGTGATATATGCACCCCCATGTTTATAGCGGCACAGTTTGTAATAGTTAAAGCTTGGAAACAGCCCAAGTGCCCATCAACTGGAAACTGGATAAAGAAGGTGTGGGTTGTTTTTATAAAATGGAGTACTACAAAACTATTCCATCTTTAGTAGGCGTCTCTTCAGGTTGACTCCTGTATCTTTTACATGACCCTAGTAATCTTTGATAACTTCTTGCTTTCATGGATATAAGGATATCCCTGATTCATGTACTTCTCCAGACTTGAAATCTCATTCGTTTCTCCCGGGAAGCCTGGTTCCTTTTAATTAGAAATCTGGGCACTAATATCTATTGGGGTGGTTGTTGTTTGTTTGTTTGTTTTGGTACCGGGGATCAAACTTGGGACCTTGCGCTTGGGAGGCAGGCACCAGAACCACTGAACTAAATCCCCGGTCCTACTAATATCTATTGTTATTGGACAGTCATTGCTTCTAGGCAGTCTCCATGAACAAAGTTGGTAAATGGGGTTTGGGGGATTTTTTAAAAAAGAGAGAAAGAGATTAAATATCCTTGTTGATAATATGTCCAACTGATATATCTGATTAATTTCAAATTTTGTAAGGAAGGAAAAATGTGTTGATATGAAAGACTGTAACTGAAGAGGATTCACTTTAGTTGGGTGATCCAGGGGATATTTGGGCAGAGACATGATGAATAAAAATGATTAACACTACCATTTTTTACTTCCCTACTGTATGCCCAACTGTATGAAGGATTTTTTTTCCTCTTCTCTTTTTCTTCCTCTTTCTCCCCCTTTTAAAAAAAAATTTTTTTTTAGTACCAGGGATTGCCTGCCTGACAAGTGCAAGGTCCTGACTTCAGTTCCTGGCAGGGTGGGGATTCAAATCCTATGCAAGCAAAAGTTTTCTTTCATAAGTATTTAAAGTTCATATCAAACAAGCAAAAAGCTTATAGAGAAATATTACTGTATTCTTTTCTAGTATTTTATGCTTTTTTTTTTTTTCTGGTACCAGGGATTGAGCTCAGGACCTTGTGTTTTCGAGGCAGGCACAGCACCACTGAGCTAAATTCCTGGCCCTCTAGTATTTTAAATTAAATCCACAATATTGTCCAGTGAACTGTGTGTGAAGATTTATAGATATTTTCTTTGGTGTCTTAAACTACAACTAGCTGCAGTTAATACCTATGTACTAATTTAACAAACAGGGCCACCTCTAACAATATTAAAATAAGACGATATTATGCCCTGGTAAAAGAAAAATTCTCCAGTAACTATGGGAATGCTTGTACCATGAAGACAGCATCTTAAATCTTTATATAAGTCATACACAAAGTGTTATTTCGATGAAAAAATAGTGGTGTGAATAATACCTGTTCACAGGCGAAGACACTTGATGTATCTTGGGCCTCAATGTTTGTTGGATTTTGCAGTTTTGTGAGCAAGATTTGTATTTTTTTTTAAAGTTCTATATTTCTGTGTGTTCCACTTGATGTCAAATCTGTATTCTTAAATTGTAGAGATCCATTAAAAAAATAATCTCAGCCCCTCCTTCCTTCCCCCTACCCCCCACACTCATTTTGTATAATATGGTAATGATATCACCGTAGCAGTAATTACGGGTCATCTTCATTTCTTTCATCTCTGCCTGTTCTGATGGCTTCATTCCTTTGACGGAGAAGATTTGGCTCTAGGTGCTATGATTATTTTGTTAAGCGTTATTCGAATAGACAGGAGTGAGAGAAATTAATCAATCCAAATGCAATTAGCATCATGTTTAACCCAGTGATGGACGTCTCAAGGTGAAACAGCCAAGGGAGTTTCAGACATTTATTATTCAATCCAGTGGTTCTTATCTAAATTATAATCAAGAGAGGTTTTTATTGGCTTCCCAGTGTGAAAATGTAACTCTTTCCCTGCCCTGGAGGGTCAAGAAGACTGGTCCTTCATTCTTCCTAGACTTAAGCTACTACCAGTACCTCAAAGTGGAAGGAACCAAGAAGGAAAGTTGTCTTAGTATCCAAGGCCTTTGGAATGATCTGCACTGAAATCTGGGTCTGGTTTTCCTAATGGTAGAACCCAGCCTATGAATATTTCACTCTGTCTAAATTGGGGCAAATATTTTGGGTACTGATCAAATCATTTTGAATGCTTGTTCTGTCTTAGCTTTACACAATAGATTATTATTTTTCTTCTTTATGAATGAGGATATTAAGATGGGGTGAGGGACCGGGGATTTAGCTCAGTGGTTCTGCTGCCTGCCTTGAAAGTGGAAGGTCCCAAGTTCGATCCCTGGTACCAAAAATCAGATGGGGTGAAGTTGCTAGCCTTTGATCATAAGAAGTGTTTTCACCAGGATGTATTACTTTGTAAAGGCCCTAAAACATGAATGTTCTGCACAAATTTATGAGTATTAATAAAATTTCTAGTCCCCAAAGTATTAATCCATTGCTTTGATCTCATTGCCTTTCTCAGTTGAGGTTTACCTTGAAAAGGGAACAAAGTGAAGCTCTGTAATAGGCCTGTGAGGCCCTTTGAAAGCAAACAAAATACAAATAAGTTGTTAGCTCTTGTTTCTTGAATACAAATCTTTGAGGGTCTTGTTTGGGTTTGTCTTTTAGTAAGGAGAAGGATGATAAGAAAGACTAGTATTAGATATTTGACATCTAGTTTTGTCTTCCTCTTAAAAGAGGGCGGGGTTGATGGAAAAACACAGGCTTTCTCTTGAATACAACATTTTTCAAATGCCTGACAATTAAGATTCTTCTACTTCTGCCTTCGATCTTTAGGCATCATGGCTGACACTTTCCATATTTTATGTTCCTGCTTGATGTTTTATATTCTGAAAATAAATCTGTTAGCTGGATATTTCTATCCTTTTTCCCCCTCTGTTATGAAAGCCATTAAAATTATTTTCCATGTTGGGACTGTCCAAATTTCTTGCGCATTGAGCCTTGACTTCGGTTGCTCGTATTACTTCTGGGATAAAAGTATTTGGAAATAGGCCTTATAGTGTGTTGGAAAAAAATGTTTAATATAAAATTATTTCTCTGAAGTCACCAGGGGAAACACTATTATTAGCCACCCACCCTTTTGTCAGAAAATGTGTTAGATGGGCTGGGGATTTAGCCCAGTGGTTTCGCCACCTGCTGCGCAAGCACAAGGCCCGAGTTCAATCCCTGGTACAAAAAAAGAAAAAGTGTTAGATGCCCCATAAAGAGAATTTGGAAAATATGCTTACAAGGACGAATCTTTTTGAGAATTTTGAGGATGAAGACTTTTGATATAGCATGTAGGATGTTCTTTTCTCAGATACATAGTATTTCCACTCCCTTTTTGAAATGCTTATACCCAAAGAACTTTATACAAAAGCCTCAAGATGATTCTGCCAACTTTCAGGTGCTACTTTTAGTATTTTAGAAAATAGTGAGATTTACCAAATGCTTTCATTTGTATTATCAGTTGTGATTATTTATCACAGGAGTTGATTAAGAATGGTGAGCAGACTTTAGTACAATTATTCCACTTACTGAGGCCACCAAGTGTCCCAGTGCACCAAGGCAGACTGTTCCTCATCCAGTAACACAGTCCTTTTCCCAGGCATCCAGTTCCCAGGTCCTTTTGCTCTTGACGCTAGCACCAGCTGCTCTCATATCAGAGGCATTCAGAAGTGCTTAGTCTTCGACTTGAATTATCAATCACTTGTGGTCCTTTCTGTGCAGAGATCTAACACTGAGCTGGAGCTTGGTGAAGAATCTCGGTCTGGCAGGTTGCCTTGGAACTGCCCTGCGTATGCCAGCTCTGAGCCATAGCACAGGAAAACTTTGCACATCCCTGTGAGACAGCAGTCAGTATTATGAATCACTCAGGTTTCTTTTTATTTTCCTCTAATCTACCAAAGTACCTGTTAACAGCTCGCTCCACCTTGAAGGCACTTTAGCTTTTGAGAATAGTCTCTTATCAGAAGGCATGTTGTTACCGGGCCATAGACACAGGTGTCTGTAATCCCAGCATAGGAGAGGCTAAAGTAGGAGGATGGAGAATTTGAGGCCAGCGTGGGCTAGATAATGAGCCCCAGCCTATCCTACACTGTGGAGTGAGACTCTATCTGTAATATCTTGTACATCGGGAGTGGAATGTCAAGGGTTTTGTCAACATTTAATTTGTAAATATTCTTCAAATTTACCAATTGCCCCCCGCCCCGAAAATATCTTGCCTGTAGTAGTTGGCACTCCGTGTGACTGATTTCTCTAGTCAGCCAGCCACCCCATGCAAACTTCTCTTCTACATAGCACACACTGATGACTGAGTCTTCTTGTCATAGCTGTTAAGAGTGTATTCAAGGTTTCAGGCACCAAAAGAGTAATTTTTAAAGAGTAAAAATTATAATTATAACGAGTTTCTTCAAAGTATCTTCTGTGAGGCTAATTAACCTTTTAGCACAGTGATTTAAACTAAACTAATCAGGATTTTATGTGTTTCTTTTTGCTAGAAGTAACTAGTGGTATGGTTAAGGAAGGTAGTAGTACTTGACATTACTCCAGCAGAGTTTGAGAGTTTGTTTTTTTTTGCTTGCGTTATCATAACGTTCAGTTAGTTTATGATAGAAGAGGTGGAAGCAAGTAATGATGTCAAATCACTGAGAAAAACATTGTCTGTCGATGTGGAGCCTTCTTTAGCATTCTTTCCCCAGCACTGGGCTGACTCATTCTTGAGTTTGGAGTAGTTGTCCAATGGACTCTGTGGTGTGGCTGGGTTTAGCCACAAGCCCATGTTGACGTCACCAGAAGTGCTGTTTTTGAAGCTCGCTTGCTTTTCCCCCAGGGGTTGTTAATCCACCAGCATATGTGCCTTACCCAGATGCCAATTTTTTTTTTTTTTTTTTGTACCGGGGATCGAACTTGGGACGTTGCACTTTCGAGGCAGGTGGCAGAACCACTGAGCTAAATCCCCGGCCTGCCAAATGTTTATGTTACCATTTGTTTTCCATTTCAAGATCTTTTAAAAATAAATAGGCTTCCTTTTGCCACTCTTAATACTGCATAATTTGTCTTATTTAGTGCAGCCTGCTACCGCTTGTGAGAGGGCAGCTGAGAGCCCGCAGTGCTTGTCATGGCTGACAAAAAGCTGAGGGAAGGAGTCCAGACTGAGAAAGTGATCATACTGGTTGTTTGTTGGTTTGTTTGTTTGTTTTTGGTACTGGGGATGGAACTCGGGACCTTGCCCTTTCAAGGCAGGCAGCAGAACCATTGGGTTAAATCCCCAGATCCTGTGGTCATACTAGTTTGAAGGTGGCAGGACAGGATTGTTCCATGGTGAAGTTTAAGATCGAGGCTTGTGCCACTTAGTAAACTAATAAAAGCCTGTTGTAAACAACAGCTTATCAATAAAGCAGGTTAGATTCCAGTTTGATAGGTGGGCATTTAATGAGACAGACACACCTGCACAGTTAGAAATAGAGTGAAGATAGAATTAATATGTTCCAGAAGCAGGAGGTGTCTGCCACAAAGGGAACCTGTTATTTACTCCAGAACTCTGTTCCCACAGACCAGGAACTCTCTGAATTAGACAGCTACAACTTTGTTGTACTATATCCTTTTTGTTTGTTTGTCTGTTTTTGTCTTTTTGAGACAAGGTCTTGCTATGTAGTCCAGGCTGGCCTTGAACTCATAGCAGTCCTCATGCTTCAGCCTCCTGAGTGCTGGTATTACAGGTGTGCACCTCCATACCTGGCTTGGTTGCACTATATCTTGACAGTAGATTTTTCTATGCTTTCATTTTCCTCCTCTTCATTCCTATATTCTATTAAAGTGCCTGGCATATGTGAACAAGTGTATTGCCTTAAAAAAACCCAACTAAATGGCTGATGGTGTGTTTTATTCAACATCAGACAAAGATGGAATGAGGGGATACTGATTCTGTGAAAATATCGTCTTTCTCCATTCTTGGCATGCTTATTCAGCTATCTTTAGATTCTGTTAAGTTATTTTGTTCTCATCATTTAACAACAAAAATTCTAGCATGCCTTGTTCCATTGGAGAATTTTGATGTTTTTTATTTATCATTATAAAATCAAGGACAATTTTATGATCTTGTTGTACATAGCTGTTATAAGTCAGGCAATATGTCTTTGAGTAGCTACCAATTACTCTAAAAAAATGAATCCTTGATAATCCCATGAAGCATCTTGTTGCTTAAATAAACTTGTGTGAAATAAAATAGGTTGCAGTTTTTGCATTTAATCTCACCTTAAACAGATGAGGAAACAGAAGCCCAGAAGGATAACCTAAGGAATTGCTACAGTGGTCCAGGGTCAGATGTAAGCTAATCCAATGCTAAGAATCCTGTCCCTTTCACAGTATTCTGTTATCTTTGTTTCCTGACCACTTATGGTAGATCTCCTAAAAACAGCCTATTGTTGCTCTTCCAGGTATGAGGAAACCAGTGTGACTTCTCTACCATGAGAATGTTTTAAATTAGATTGCAGCACAGAAATATTTAGTTTGGAATTGAAAACCAAACATTTTAAGAGTTTCTTCCATTTCATTAAAAAGTTACTTAATCTTCATATTGTTCCCTGCATAAATGTCAAGCAGAATTTTATCAGGCAATTGCCTCAGAGTTATAATCTGGAAAATCTTTCTTTAATGAAACCTGTATGTCATGGGAGAAACTTACAAAGCCCTGGCAGAGAAGGCTGGTCTTGAGAGAGACTCTGCACCCAATCTCGTTAACCAGGGTGCCTCTGGTAATCCCTCATCCCCTCACCGGCGAGAAATCAATCTGTACCACTGAATCTTTTTCAACCAGCCACCAGAAAATTTACTGCAGAGAAGGCAGTTTGGGGCTAGTCATTGTGGAAAGAGAGCCAGAGGTAAGGCTAAATGGAGGATGGAGGAATTGGAGAGTCTCAAGAGGAGATTATATTAAACCCTGTACCACCATCAGAGCAAGCAGGATGAAGTCCTCCCTTCAGCCCTGATCTCTCTAAGTATACTCAGGTATTTACAGCTGCCATGAGCCTGACAGCCCTAGGGAAACTACAAAGAGGATAATAGAAACAGTGTAAATCTGAAAGTTAATTGTAGGTTACCCATTTGCTATCTTTCAACATGGATACATGGTCCCCTCTCCATAGTCCACAGCAGTTCACATGTTAACCCCCTTGTGACAGTCTCCATTGTGACCTTCTCAGTTTATGATGTATGCACTAAACAGGAGGACCTATAAATCACAGCTGGCTGTGGGAGTCTTGCTTCTGTGCACAGCACATGCCCTCGGGCTGATGACCAGTGGGTTCCTATAAGAATGGTAATAGTGTTGGGCTGGGGATTTAGCTCAGTGGTTCCACCACCTGCCTGGCAAGTGGAAGATCCCAAGTTTGATCCCCAGTACCAAAAAAAAAAATTAAGAATGGTAATAGTGTTACATTTCTCTCCAGCCTAGTAATCCTGGAGAATGAACCCAGAAGCAGAAAATAGTTAACAAATTTCACTGCAAATTCTAGATAAAACTGGTGATCTTGTTGTCTCCAAGACTCCATTCCACTCCCCTCCCCTCCCTTCTCCCTTTCTCTTCTCTTTTCCTTCCCTTTCTTTTTTGTGGGGCTGGGAATCAAACCCAGGGCCTATGCTTGCCAACCAACTGCTATACCAATGAGCTACATACACTCCCAGCCCCTAGGATAGTTTTCTGTATCATCATGTGCATTAGAGGAGGGGGGACCAAGAGGGAATGGAGGAATTGGAAGTGCCAAGCTCAACAGCCTGTGATCTTACCTTGGCCATTTGTGTTAGAATATACCAGTACTGGAAAGAAGAAAGGATGGAGCCAGGCAGGGGGAAACAAGTATTTTCCTTTGCTATAAGCAGGCAATAGCCATCTCTAAAGGTTTTTCCCTGAAAAATTTGAAATCCTTGAAGGAAGTGTTTTAGTAAAATATATTTACATATAAAACCCTACTGGAAGGGGTATGTATGTGCATGTGCGTGCCTGCGTGCATGTGTGTGTGTAGTGTGTGTGTGTGTGTGTGTGTGTGTGTAGATGAGAAATACCAAACAGCAGCAGAAGGCTTACTCTTAATGGGATTTTGTAGCAGCATGTGCGAGTTTGTTTCAGAAGTCAAAAATGAACAGATGTTGGTATAAATTACCTCTGTGTCTGATGTCTTGCAAATTAAAAGCACGGTTGGCATCACTAAACAATTTTACTAGGTTTAGGGGGGTGCAGTTTGCAGGCGGTGATTACTGTAGCAGATCGGTAAGAATCTTCACACTGCAGCAGAGCAGGAAAGCAAAGAAAAATAAGGGCTCTATGAATTCATCAGAAATGCTAACATCTCTGATGACAAGTGAACAGGAGGGCACGTGCTCTGGTACAGCCCCTGACCCACAGCAATTTCTCTGTGCACAAAAAGGGGTTGGTGCTTAGGACCTGATTTATAGGGCACAGCCCTCTTTTAGGGAGCGTCTGTGTCACACATTCGTATATCTCCTATATGGGACTGGCAAGCACGGAAACTTTCTCCCCTCCCATGGAGGAGATGATGTCTTTTGAATTACTTCTACTTTTATGGTGGTTTCCTGCAGCTCTGTATACTTGGATTAGGTTGAAGGGGGAGGAATGATTGAGTGGAAAAGGGGCTGTTAAAAAGGATTGGTTAAATTCAAGGAGAGCTTGCCACCAGGAGACTTCAGAATCTCCATTTATTTTCCCTTTTAAACCCTTTGAGCCTTCAAATAGTTGAGTCTTTTTAAATTTTAAATCTTACACTATTCTAAGTCATTCTCCCATTTGGTGGAAAAAACAGCAAGGTGGAAGGTCTGAAGGACAACAGCAGAAATCTCAGGTGTTGTCAGTGCGGTGCTCCAGGCCCATGGTTGGGGAACGAGGCTCTCTTCTGCCTGGCAGAGCTCTGTGTTACCCATGTCTGGTTTCTAGAGCACCTCTAGCCATGTTGCAAGGTCATTTGATACTGAAAATGTTGAAGTCCTTAGCACAGGAGCATAGGTACGTAATCCATCCTGCAGGAATAAATGATGAGACCTGTTGGGCCCAAAATATATTCCTGGCTGGGGATTTAGCTCAGTGAATGCATGCCTGCCTCACAAGCGCAAGGTCCTGAGTTCGATCCCTGGTACTCCCCCCCCAAAAAAATATATATGTATAGGATTGGGCTGAGGAGAAACATTCCTGGGATTGGGTTTTTGTTTATTTGTAGTACTGGGGATTGAACCCAAGGCCTTCACACTGAGCTACATCTCCAGCCCTTTTTTATTTTTATCTTGAGATGGTCTCACTAAGTTGCCCAGGCTGGTTGTGCACTTGTGATCCTCCGGCTTCAGAGTACTAGGGTTACAGGCGCCACCGTGCTTAGCTAGGAATGGGGTTTTGAGGTTACCTGTCTTATTATAATCATTGATTCATTCACTCAGAAACTACTGAGTATAAAAAAACATACATACGTACCTCTGAAAAGGGTTCTAGTAATGATTGCTACTATACCAAGTATGTTCATTGTTAATATCAAAAAGAAAAGTAGGACAAGTGGCATTAACATTGTACCCATTTTACAGATGAAGAAGGTGAGGCTCAGAGATACTGTCCAGCCCAAGGTGTCACCCGGCTAGTAAATACTACAGCTGGAACTGAGTTCACACACTGTACTGTGTACTTGGAAGAAGCCTACACTGCCTCCTATGGGCAAGAAAGTACTTGATTGGATTTTCTCTAAAATACTGTAGTTGGTTCTTTTAAAAAAATTTTTTCATTTTGTTTAATTTTTTTTTGAGACAGGATCTCACTGTGTAGCCTAGGCTGGCCTCAAACTCATGGCAATTCTCCTGACTCAGCCTCCTGAGTGCTGGGATTACAGGTGTGTGCCTGGCTGTAGTTTGTTCTTGATCCCTGATCTCTTCATTAATTTGGTATTATTTCCATCAAGGAAAATTATTTTTCCTGCCAGATAATCAAGGCACATTTAAAAAGAGCCACATATATATTGTAGAGAAAGGAGCCCTGAGGGCCACTAACTACTCTTGTTTATAAAGGAAGGAAACTAACATTTGTTTTGTTGGACTTTGTTCTTTTGTATATGACCACTCATCCAACTAGCATTTATTAAGCAGATACAGCTGTAGCACTAGCCAATCTCTACACTCAGTTCTTACATTTTAGTGAAGGAAGACAAGCTTGTAAATAAGTAATTTAAGTAATTACCTGCAAGACTTACAGGAATTGTGAGTGTTTGGTATAAATTTGGTATAAATTCGCCAAGGAAGGAATGACCAATTTGATTGGGGCCAGGATGGGATTGTGGATACATGAGGCAAGACCCACCACTGGGACTTCCACTCCTAACTAATGAAATTTCCTTTTGCTGACTGTTGTTCAGAAACTAGTGAGAGCTGGAGGTATATAGGCTAGTTACCAGAAGCCTCCCTGTAGTGATGGACTTTGTGTTGTCTTATTTCTTCACTGTGCAAATAAACAAGAAACTGTTAAACTTAGGTTGGGACAGAGGAAAAGTGAAAGTCTTTTCATGTAGCACTATTTGTGTGGACTTGTGTGAGGCAGCAAGAAGCGAGGCAAAGCCTTTCCCATTCCTGTGAGTGCCTCTCTAACACCTCTCTTCTTTGCCCAGAATAGAGACACATCCTGCCCTGAAGTACTGCGTGGTTCCAGACTTCTGGGTGCTCGGGCCAGCCATCAGAAACTTTCAGAACTGTTAAATAGGGTTATCTGAAAAGATGACCTTGGGGGATGAGAGTGAAGGGGATGTTACATTGTATATGCTCATTGAGGATTTGCTTGACACAGCTAAAACGGCTTCTGGAGTGGCTCTTCTTTTTTTGTTTAATTTTATTGGTACATTTTAGGTATACAATAAAATGACATTCATCATTGGAAATTTGCACCTTTGCATAATCTCTCTTGGTTCTTATTTTTTCCCCCTTCCCCTGCCCTCCCTTCAACCCCCTCCATCCCTTCCTATTTGCAAAGACTTTGTTTCCATTTTTTCATTTTCTCATATTAATTCCATTCCCTTCTTTCCTTTTCCCTACCCCTCCCACTTCCCCTTCACCTTTGCTGGAGTGGCTCTTGTAATTGAGAAACGTTTTGCTTTCATTTTGGAGCCTTATATGTCAGAAAGTAGCTGTATAAACCCACAGGCAACTACAGCATTCAAAGATTGATGGTGCTGAAAGTCGGAGAAAGACACATAAACCTTGCCTGGCTATATTAAATACCTAAGGACTGACAATGCCAAGAGAGAGAAGACCAAAGCTCTATAAACCCTACTTTATTACACCGTCCACAGATGAACTGCACTGAGGGAATGTAAACCTTGTTATATTATAGCATGCAGGGACTACCACCACTGAGAGACAGGGTAAATGATCTCTGATTTTGATTTGAGATTATAAATGTCCAGAGACCAACAACCCAGAAAAGACTCTTATCTTGGTTGGGTTTTAGCTTCCAAGAGCAAACCCCATGAGATAGTAACATGAACATTAGGTTAGATTCTTCAGAGGAGGATTTGGAGGGAATTCCCTGGTAATTTTTTTTTTAAAGTTGGATGATAAAGTCTTCCCCAATTGGCCTGTATCTTATAGCGGTTGCTAACTTCAGAATAGCTTTATCAAGTTTTAGTTGTCAGTGGTAGTTTACTTCCCCCTTTTAGGAGGTTAGTGGTGATCAGAACTGTAGTGGCAGCAACTTGGTATACAATTTGAATCAATCTGCATTTTTTGAATGAAAACTTCCTGCAGTCCTTTTTTTCACATTTCAGGTTTTCACTATCTTTTATTTGCTTTGTAATTCCAGCCAGAGAGATGACACGAGGGAAATTTCTCAACATTCTAGAGAAGCCCAAGAAGTAGCAGCTGCTTGTGCACAGGGACTGTAACCAAGCTCCCTCCCCAGTGCAGTTCTGACAATGCGCACCTCATGCTTCCTTGGGAGAGGCCAGATCTCTACCTGCAGGACTGCCCCTCCCCGCTCCTGGCACTCTGCACCTCTGAGGACATTTGGTGGCAAGAGAAGAATCTGCTCTACCCAAGGATCATTGCCATTATTAAGTCAATGTCTTAGCCCTGGATATTGGTAACACCAGAGGTCCTGTTGTTCTTAAAGGTCAAAGTTGTGCTTTCTCGTTTCCAAGTGATTCGGGAGCCCCGGGATCTTATAGTTGATTTGATACTGTGATGGCAAAGTCAATTGTGACATGTTGACTGGATGGGTTCTTTTGAGTTGTACTTGATCTCTTAGGAAGTATTTATGACCCGAGAAGATAAAAGACCTACTGATTCTGGACCAGACCATGCATCCTGACCTGTGAACTCTCCAGTCTGTACTAAGTTTCAAGATTCTCCAGCTGGAGAAACCAGAATCTTCTCAAAATACCTGCTTTTAAAATCCTACCCTTCTCATGACAGTCCCACCCTCAATGCCATTCATTTCTCTACCTCCCAGCCCACCTTCCAGGTCTGACTCCAAGCCAAGAGATCCCCCAGTAGCTTGAAGAACAAAAGGCCCATGCTGATTGCATTGAATTGTCTGTTATAGATTTAAGTGAAAGTCAGTATGGCCTGACGGGAAAAGAGCATGGTTTGTGGAAGTTCCCATTTGAATGAAAACTAGAATCCCTAATTAACCTAGTGTGTGCTGTGGGATGGAGACAATGTTCTGTTCCCCTTGTCCCCATTGCAGCATGTGTGAGATCCTTAACCCATATGGCGGAAACACACACGCACGTGCATGTATGCAAAAGAGAAAGAGAATTTCCTGACCTACATAAACTTTTTATGGAGTTCTTCCCAGTTATGTGTCCGTTAAAACCCGAAAAGCTAGGGCTGGGAATTTAGCTCATTGGCACCATGCCTACCTCACAAGCGCAAGGTCCTGAGTTTGATCCCCAGTACCAAAAAACAAAACTGAAAAGCTCACCCATGGGTAAAATCAGTAATATATGTTCTCTCATATTTTGAGAAGTACATAAAGTTTCGTATCCCTGTGGGGATAGTGCAGTGATGGTGGGATACAGGAAATTTGTAGCCAATTTGTGGTCTCGAGTGTCTGCTAAGGTACCACACTCTAGTTTAACCACTGATTCTTTGACCATTTTCTGACATTTGTGCATGTTTCCCATACTAGAGCTAATTTTTGGTTCTTCTCTTATTTGGGCCTTCTGACCATCTACACAATTTCACTTTTTGAAAGAAAAAAAAAAGCACAGAACACAATGGATGATTGTGAGAAGGAAAATACTCTGGCTGGCGTGCTCCCTGAAAGTGTCAGGTTTAGAGTCTTTAATTAAGCTTATGATTGACATTTCTTGATCTCTCTAAATGCAGTCAAAGAGTATGTGTGTGTGCATGTGTGGAGATGGCCAAAATTAGTGCCATATCGAATTTTTCTTCCCTCTATCTTTGAGAGTTGATGCTGTCAGGCACTTTGAAGTGTTTGGGGAATTGAGAAGTATAACAGCGAATACTGGGATACCTCCCCCAAGCCAGTCAAGTCTGTAACCGGAAGCCAAGAGTTGGTTCTCTAATCTGCTTTGGGCTCCTCCTTTTACTGTCTGTCATCGTATTCACCAGCACTTAATGTAAGTAGGTGTTTTAGAATTTCAATATTTATTGGTTTTGTATTTGTTGTCCTTAGAAATGTTAATGATGTATTTTTATATTGATAATATAAATTTATGTACAGTGTGTATGTGTATGTATTTTAGGCTATTAGAGGATTGTACCTTGTATATTATGTCCTCATAATAAATACGTCCCTTTTATAGGGGGGTTTTTCCTCAAAGGGCCACGTTGTATTATTTAAAACACATACCTCATTAGAAAATACAACTCAAGTGATAAATAACATACTGCCTTCCCCCTTAACATCATAGTGGTCATTTGCTTGGTCTCCCAGCTTCCAGTCTGGCCTTCTAGACATCCTGCTCCTTCCTCCTCAGCTCCTTCTGGGAACATTTAGGAACCTTTGATACCTCGCTATGACTACAGATAAAGTGTAGGTCTCTCCTTCAGGCATTTTAGGACTCTCCATGAAGTCCTGCTTGATCCTCCAGTTTGGTTTCCTTCCTTTCCCCTATATGAAGTTTCTTTTTTTTTTGGTACCGGGGGATCGAATTCAGGACCTTGCGCTTGCAAGGCAGGCGCTGGAACCACTGAGCTAAATCCCCAGCCCCTATATGAAGTTTCTTTTCCAGTTACTCTGAACAATTCCCAGTTCTTCACTTGAGGGCCTTTGCCCAGGCCATTGAGTTCCTAGAAAGTCTTGCTTCCCTTTTGCACCCATCCAGCCTGTTCTTCCTGTAAACCCGTGTTGACCCTGCTGGAGATGATCCTTCCCCGAGCGCTCTCACAGACTTTAAATGTACCATCCCTGTGCTCTCACCATGCGACACAGTAAGTTAAGGTGAGCTGGTCTGTACCTCAAATATCCTAGCAAAACATAAGCTCCTCAAGGTTGTGGCCGTCTCCTGCACATCCAGTTAGTTCTTCAGTGTCATCTTTGACTGGGGGTTCAGAAGCTATCTGTGTACAGATTTGCAGTTAAACACAATAGATTGCAAACACATTTTCCCTGCCCCCTCTAAAACCCTTTGTGTGAGTTCCTTTTCATTCGGTTGTAGACCTACAAGAGAAGGTGCTCACTAGTGCTACTCCTGGTACCCATTGAGAGCTGACCTGCTTTAGAGCCAGGTGTGGTGGTGCATGTCTGTAATCCCAGCACCTGGGAGGCTGAGGCCAGAGACATAGCAAGACCCTGTCACCCAAGAAAAGAAAAAAAGTTTACTTGTTCTTGACAAGAGCATGCCCTTCTGGAGAAAGCATCCCATTTTAAAGAAAACAAAATGCTAGTTGGAGCACTAAAAGATCCTAAGATACCTTTTTCTTACCATAAAAGATACTTGTCATAGGGTCAGGTATATAGCTCAGTGGCACCATGCTGCCTGGCAAGCACAGGGTCCTGAGTTCAATCCCCAGTACCGGGGGAAAAAAAAAGATACTTGTCATAATTTTTTGTTTTGTTTTGCTTTTTGGTACTAGGAATAGAACTTAGGACCTTGTGCTTCCAAGGCAGGCAGCAGCACCACTGAGCTAAATCCCTGGCCCAGTTTGGTTTTTTTTGAGACAGGGTCTTGCTATGTAGTTCAGGCTGGCCTTGAACTCACTAGTTTAGCTGGCCTCAAGCTCATGGTGGTCCTCCTGCCTCAGCTGGAATTATAGGCATTTGCCACAACACGCAGCATAATTTTTTTCTCATATTTGTTTGTTTTGTGGCACTGGGGATTGAATCCAGAGCTTTTGCACTAAACTACATCCCTAGTCCACCTGCCAGTCCACCTGCCTATCCGCCCTCCCTCCCACTCTTCCTTCCTTCTTTCCTCCCATGCTTCCTCCCACCTCTTGTTCCCTCTCTCTCTCTCTCTCTCTTTCTTTTTTTATTTTCAGACATGGTCTTGCCAAGCATTTAAGTTACCCAGGCTGGGCTCCAACATACACGCCTCCTGCCTCAGCCTCCCAGAATGCTGGGGTTATAGGAATGTCCCACTATGCCTGGCTCTGTCATAGTTTTAAATGGACACTTGCTGACTGCTCCTTGGTGTTGGTTCTCTAGCTTCTGTTTATTATAGCTCTTCCAGATTGACCAAAGTCAGGGCAGTGAAAATGGAACTGGTGCAAGTCATTCCATTGTCCCTGTGGCTTCCGAAGTGTGTTTGGACCTCCATGGGAACTCTAACAAAGCCAAGGAATTTCATTTCTGGTGGCTGCTTCCAGCTCTTCTGTTTCCTCTAGGATTAAAGGCATCACAGGAAGGTTGAACAGAGCAGAGCAAGAAGAAAAGGGGAAATGGGCCAAGGTGGATGGTCACATTACACAGATTCTTACCAGCTCTCAGCTTGGCCTAACTCCATTTCCAAGCATTTGGTTATATTCTTGTTTTCTTCATCCTTTGAGGGCCACAAGACTACTGATCCCTGTACAGACTTCATTCCCCCAGAGGATGGGCAAGCAGAGGTCTCCCCAGGCTCAGGTTGAAAGTTCTAACTGGCCTAGGAGTGGCTTTTCCTGTCTCTTTAGACTACTTGGCATTCTTGGGGTTTGTTCTTAACTATCCCTTTGTTCCGTACTTTTGCTGCTACACCAGGAGGCAGTTAGGGGCTTCAGGTGGCACAGGTGCAACTCTGAGACTCCAGGTTGGCACGAGTGCTAGCAGAGCCTGTTAATTAGCACAGAACACCCCGATGCTCCATTAGCCAGCCCAGGCATTCAGAACCTTCCCCTCCTGGGGGCCTCTTCCTCCTAATGAGAGCTGGGAGAGGGCCCTCACAAAACACTGCCTCAGAATAATATTCCGCTTTGTCCCCACCAGTAACCAGGGCTGACAGGATCACTCTGTCCATTTCTCTTCTAATTAGCACAATTCCAGCATGGCCTGAGCCAGCAAATGGAGAAAAGTGATCAAAAGCGATTGGACAACCGTACCGAATCACAAACACAAGGAGGTCCATTCTCTGTAATTAGGTGAGACAATTCCTCAGTCTTTTCTTGGCTGGAGTTTGCCACTAAGAGTCTTGCTATTTGGGTCCCAACAACATAAGTTAGGTGTCTCCCTGGGACACTAATAAGCCCCAAATTGTCTTCCGCTTCACACAGCTCTAACCAGGGGACAGATGAGGGGGTAGCAGTGCAGCAAGGGGACAGACAGGGTCTCTAAACAAGCAGCCACTATGAGTCTCTGAGAGGCAGGCACAGGGATGGTTGGCTTGAGAGCAGAAGAGCTCTGGACACAGCCTGACCCTATCCTGAGCTGCAGTCTGAGGCACTTGTCATGATGGTTATGTGCTACTCTTTGCTCTTTGCCTTGCCCTCCTCATTTGTCTCTTTTGGTCTCTTTTCACCCCTGCTCCCACCCGTCTACCTTGGACGCATCACAGGCAGCTGTGACTGTGGCACCGTTCCTGGAACTACATTGAAGTCCAGTGCAGCAGAAGTCTTCCCATCAAGGAGAGCGAAGCACAGGCCACATGGCTTTCCCACCTACCCTGACCTGCACTAATAGCCCCCATCACCTTCGTGTCTCCAGCCCTTGTCTGCTGTCCCCAACCTCTCTCCTGGATGAACCCTGCTTTTTAAAATAGAAAAGTGGCCGCACTCCCTGAGCCTCAGAGGTTGGCCAATTAATGAATAGAAACAGCTCCCAGGATCGCTGTCTGTTGCAGGGATTATTTGGAGCAACACAGTGATAACTTGGTCATAGCCAGGGACACAGAATGTAGGGGAGGGTGGCATGGAAATCTCAATGCAGCCCTAGCTCTAAACAATATTTTCATCTTTATCTTGTGCTGTGCTTTGTCTCAATCTCTACCTGATGCCTTTGAAAGTGACCTGCAATATTAGAAAACACTTGATTATATAGATGCCAATGAGCCCCAAAATTCTAGTAATCAGAGTTGCTTTGTTTTTCCATCTTCCCTGAGACATGGAAAGGTAACAAGATTTAACTTCTTAAATAACTTTTGAGTAATGTCAGATAATTTGTCCATATTTGCTCAGTCTCTTATAGTTTCTTCAGTTATAAACACAACTTAGAAGATAACCTGGCACATAATAGGTGCTTAATAAGAATCTGTTCAAAGAATGGCCTGTGCCTTGCTGTTCAGTATTCATAGCCAGTTATTGGCCTAAAGAAAGTGAGAGCTTGGATTCTGAGAGAGGCAGGGATGAGCTTGTGCAAGACCCTCCTCTCTCAGCCTCCATTTCCTCAGGACCTTTCCCATTTACAGAGGGAGCCCAGTGTCATTATAAGCACAGACTCCAAAGTCAGGTTGCCAGGGTCTGAATCCTGCTCTTGCCACCTACTAGCTAGGTGATGTTGGGTAAATTGTCTAACCTTTCTATGCCTTGCTTGGTTTGCCCATTTATGAAATAGGTACCCTAAAAGCCCCTAACTCATAGCATAGTGATAATTGAATGGGTACTTACAAAGTGCAAGAACAGTGCACAGCATATCTTCCCCTGATACAACTGCTTGATGAGCTGTATAAAGTTGGTGCTATTAAATAGTCTTTATTATACATTACTCACATTTTTAAAATGTACATCCCCCCAAAAGAATAACCCTACCAGGCATGGTGGCACACACCTATAATCCCAGCAGTCAGGAGACTGAGGCAGAAGGATCACCACAAGCTTGAGGCCAGTCTGGGCTACATAGTTCAAGGCCAGCCTGAACTACATCAACCCCCACCCCAAATTGATAACACCTACAGAGAAAATACGGTAACTTTTGGTTACCTAGAATAGTCACTTAAGCAGAGTGCCATTCCTCTACCCCTAAAGGAGGGCTTGCAGTTTACTAACTACTTCTAACCCCATCCTCTTACCTCAAATCTGAGGTAACCCTGTGTCATCTTGGGCACTTAGTAAATACCACGTTGGCTTTGCAGACAGTGGCACTTAAAGACCATTTGTTGCTAATAAGCAAGGGAGGGAAAGATGCTCTTTGTGACATTAGTAGGTTTCTGAGTCAATATTTTGCTTGCCATATTCCTCGAATTGTGCTTCCTGGTCTTTGTGGTCTAATAGTCTAAGCATCCACACTGCACCAGTCACTCACTGCACAAGAACACGCTTCCCTGCTGTGTTCTGGCACCCAACCCCAATCCCTCCAGCCTTCCTCCAGATGCTTTGCTATGGAGTTGCTCAAGTTCTTGCTTCCTTCAAGGAGCCGAGCAGGGTCCACTTGGGCCTCAACTCCCTGCCAGCCTCCTCAGGCTTCACCCTGTCTGGCAGCCTGTGGAGAGCAGCCTGGCCTGACTGCAGCCTGAGACCTCTAGGTCAAGCAAGGCTGAAGGTCACATGCCGGGGGTCTTCCTGGACACAGCTGAGCCCCAGGAGCCAAAGGAGCCGCTGAGAAGAGTCAAGTTAGAAAAGTCAGTGACTTGAGGCCAAGAAATAAGAAACACTGGCTGCAGCTGTGGCGGAGCCTTGAGCAGGGCCATGAGGGCTGTGCAGGGCCCAGAACCGGGAGTGGTCTCTGAAGAAATGGGGGTGTCAGGGCAGCTCCTGAGAGTTGCTTCACCTTGGCCTCCTGCTCCCTACCCTCTGTCTTTGCTGCCACTGCCTCTACCTTCTTCCAGCTGAACTTCATCCCTGCTTCCCTCACAGCCACACCATCACAAACTGAGCAAGCAGATGGCCCACAGGTGCTCCAGGTGTGCAGCCATTGAGGAACTTATGCTGTATTCACATAGTGAACTAGTATGCAGCCACTCGGTATGTTTGCAGAAAAGGGAAGAAATTAAAGAAATGATTTGTCATAAGAATAAATGAAAATAACAAGATATCCAATGTGGTGGGGAGGGATTAGAAGTAGACCAAGGTTGTAATGGTGTTTGCTGCCCTAGTGGAGGGTTATGGATAATTTTCATTTTCCTCTACATTGTCTGAAGTCCCTACAGAAGCCTATATTTCTTTTGAAATACAAGGAGAAGAAAGCCTCTGGAACTGAGTATACAGGTAGGTATACAGAGCTTCCAATGCCCCATCCATCAACTCAGCCTATTAATGTGCATAAGCATGCACCCACATAATTCATCAATGACCTTTGTAATCGGAAGATGGCATTTGTTCTTGCGTATGAAAACATCTTAATCTGGCGCCTGCCTCGCAAGCGCAAGGTCCCAAGTTTAATCCCCGGTACAAAAAAAAAAAGAAAGAAAACATCTTATTAATCTGAAAACCAAGTGCTTACTGAGCACCTGCTAAGCATTCAGCCCTGCACTAGGCTGTCCACTCCATCACATGTAATGTGGAGAAAAACTGCTCATTCCCTAATCATGCCAGTGCAACCCCATCTCACATTCTATTCACAGAGTCTTGGCCCATGAACAAAAAAATGTTCCCTCAGTGTTACAAAACTGCTACCTTGTCCCTCAGTCCATCCATACACTGAGAAAAGTATCTCTCACCAAATTTTTGCTATTATATCATAAGGGTGAATTTCTCCAGTCCTTAGACGTGCAAAACATTACTTCCAGTGAGTTTGAATTTCCTTCACTGCTATCTTCCTGTTTACCACCCTCCCCCTTCCAAACAGGGAGAGAAGGAGGGGAAGATGAGCTAAGTGTTAGGAATAGGGATGGCTGGGGAGGCTGGAATTATATTGTCATCACAGCTGTTGGAGGCCCTGCCCATCAGGAGAGGAAGCAGAGTGCATTCCATCCCAGCTGATATGAAGGACACAGGGGTGTGGAGGAGGTGGTTCTCACCTTCACTGGAAGACAAGTGTGTTTGTAAATGCAGTTTCTCTGCAAAATAAGATGCGTAGTCATGGAATTAATAGAGAAGACAGAAGAACACCAGGGCCAGACGACATAACAAAATGGAGAAAAATGGACTCCGTCCTGAGAAGTGACCACTCCAGCCCTGGACGCCTGGAACATACAAGCCCAGGCATCTGTCTAAGCTTTGGAGGACCCTAAGGAGCTTTGCCCCTCATTTTCCACAATAGAAATAGATCTCATAAGTAAGAAGTCCATGCCTGCCATGCCTACTCCACCTCCTCCTTCCTCTGCCAGTCTGTGCACTTGTTCAACCTGTTTTCCAAAGATGCTCTGCTCTCTGCCCAGAGTACGATAGCAAAACAAAGCAGGGAAGATGGCAGCCACTTGCACCCCTGAGTCCTGCCTGACTACTGCAGTAACTCGGATTTTCAGCAGATGAAGTGGGGCAGCCAAATCTGATCAGCCTCCTAAAGAAGAGTGCAACAGAAGGACAGCTGAAGCGGTTGTAACGACAGGAGGATTGCAGGGCAGGCGACACTTCCCACCATCACCAAAGATTGATGCAAATTGGTTTGGTTCTGACCCTGTCACACCAGGAAGGATAATGATTCCAGCAGCGCTGGGCAAGCAAGGGAGGGGCACGTGGCGGGGGCTGTGAGGATTGGTGTCTCCCTTCACATGTTCATTAATGATCTGAAAGACGGGGTAAACAGCATGCTAATGAAACCTGCAGATGATTGGTGTTGCAAACCTCGGAGAGGACAGAGAAATAGCACGGTGAGACCCAGAAAGCTTAGAAATATGGGCTGGAGATTGTCAGATGAGATTCATCCTAGGAAAATGAAAGTCGACACAACAGGGAACGATGATGGAGATGCCTCTGGCTAGGGCCTGCAACCTGGAAAGCAGAGATGGGTGGCAGGGTCAGGAAGGGGATGGGGTTTGGGTGTGTTGGGGGAGACAGAGGAGCTGGCCTTGAGGACCCAACAAGTACCCTTGTGAATTTCTGGCCAGGACTGACTGTGGGGCCAACAGTGTGCAGCCAGGGCCATGCAGATTGGATGGCCCATAGGCCTGTGTCACCCCAGGGCCCTCTGCAAGGCCAGGCCTCTAACTTCGTGGCCATAAGATATACATATTTGCATTTAAGCTGTTAAGAAAAACCAAAAAAAAAGCTGTTTTGACCTGTTTTACTAAAATGAAAAGGCGAAAGACATTTTAAAATTTTTTACCCTTAATTATTTTTTTTCTCCTTAAATTATTTTATTGGTACATTTTAGACATACAATACGTTTACGTTTATCATTGGGTGCTTGTACCTGTTGTACATGACGTATCTTGGTTTTTATTTTTTACACTTAATTATTGAAGATAGGATATTCAAGAGCAGGGGCAAGAAAAGTTTCCCCATCTTCAGTGGTTTCCCATCCTCTAAACATTTCTTGGATGTGTAACTCATTTACATTAAGTACACAAATCTTAAGCAAACAGCTCAGTGATATTTTTTCCTTTAGCAAATCACTTCGCCTCATCTAGTCTTAGTTTCCTCATCTGAATGAGAACACCAGCAGCACCTGTTTCAGAGGTGAGGGATGCATTTTTTGTTGTTGTTGTTTTTTCAGAGCTAGGGATTGAACCCAGGGCCTCTGTGATGAGCTACATCTCCAGCCCTTTTTATGTTGTATTGTGAGACAGGGTCTCACTGAGTCGCTAAAGTGCTTGACTTGAATTTGTGATCTTCCTGCCTTAGCCCTCCCTCTCAGAGTGCTGGGATTATGGACTGCACCTCCATGCCTGGCTCATACCTGTGTTTAGAGGATTAAATGAGCTGGAAGAATAAAGCCCCTAGGACAGTGATGGCCAAACTTTTAGAGATGAGTACCCAAAGTACAACCCAAAACCCACTTATTTATCACAAAGTGCCAACACTGCAATTAAACCTGAATACTGAGATTTTAGTTTAGAAAAAACAATCATACATTAACATCTTTTGTCTTAGAAAAACAGCACGCATGTCATAGGTTCACCAATACTGCCCTAGCACATAGTAAGTGCTCACATATAGGTGATTAGCATTACTATTTAGTACCCTTTAATTTTATTTCCTAAGCTTTACTCCTAGCTCTACAAGTAAATTATTACCTTCTCAAACATATTTTCAGAGTGTGGATGCTGAGTAAATCCTGCTTGATGGATCGAGGTGCTAGAATCCTCTTTTAATGTAAATAATTTTGTTCTTACCCAACTCAGGTTTTCTTTCAATGAAATCACCTTCTTCAAAGTGAAAGGAAAACAAGTATGTAAAATCCTCATATCACAGAGTTCTTTTGGAGATGAAACATTCGGCTATGAGTTTGTGCTAATCATACAAGCACTGTGCCTGAAATCTTAGGCTACAGGAAATCCCAGCCTGATGAATGAGAGCCCAACTTTTGGGTCCAAACTGGGTTTGAATTAGGGTAACTCACTCTCCAGTTTGCTGGGAAATCAGGAATTTCCTTGGTTTAGGGACAGCCCTGCTACTGGGACGCTTAGTCATTCTACTTTGAGCCAAGTTCTGCAACATTAAACAGATTTTGGGTGTGGCCTTATTGAACTTGGTTTCTTCTTCAGTTGAAGAGGAAAATAACCCATTCTCTAGGTTGCTGGAAGGATCAAATGAGATACTGTACTACTTAACACATAATAAATATCACCAAATGTTGACATCAGCTTAAGATTCCATGTAAGCAAAGTTTAAAAAGAAACACAAAGGAGTCTATGATGCTAGAACTCAGACTAGTGGTTACCCCTGTGGGGGACTAGCTGGGAGAGATCTCAGGGACCCTTCTGTGGGCCTGGAAATATTCTAGTGGGAAAATACTGAGCTTCTGGAAAAAATACTTTTAAAACCAAACATCATATTTAGATTATCAGAAGCATTTTTCTTAACCTTGTTGATTATGTAAATAAGGCAGAGAAAATAAATGTATTTCCATGATGTTAAATAAAAATCCACTAGAGGGCCGGGGATTTAGCTCAGTGGTTCCATTGCCTGCCTCGAAAGCACAAGGACCTGAGTTCGATCCCCGGTACCAAAAAAACAAAAAACAAAAAACAAACAAAAAACCAAAAATCAACTAGGACCTTTAGTTGTTCCCTTCCTGCAAAACAGATTTTTGTTTTCCTATGCTGTTCCCAGCCTCCATTCACACATTCACACTTTCGCTGTCATTGTCATCATCGCCTTGATTTAAGAACCCTCTTGCTTGGCTCTGCCTCTTTCTTTTCTGACATGAGCTGCTCACCCTCTGTGACCAGTGGGGCACATGATGCCCCTGGAGAACTTTCAAAGCTGGCAGCTCACTTCCTCAAAGGCTCACCAAGTCTTTGACCTTCAAGAATACACAGTCCTTGTTAATTCTACTTCAACATGTATACCCAGTAGAAACGAGTGCTGACATCCACCAAAAGACACTTGCAAGTGATTTAAAATTAAAAAAAAAAAAAAGGGGGGCGGGGTGGCTAGGCATGCTAATCTCAGCACTAGGGAAGCTGAAACAGGAGGATCATTATGAGTTTAAGGCTGGCCAGCCTGGACTACATGGTGAGACCTTGTCTCAAAAAAGGTCCATCACAGGAGAATAGATAAGTTGTATATTAATACAATGGAATGCCAGTCGAAAATAAGAATTACTGGGCCAGGGATTTAGCTCAGCGGTTTTGCCGCCTGCTGCTCAGGCACAAGGACCTGAGTTCGATCCCCGGTACCAAAAAAAAAAAAGAAAGAAAAGAAAATAAGAACTACTGTACTACTTCACATAATAATTTGAATGAACCTCACCAATATGAAAGAGGAGAAAATTACAGCAGACACAGCAGGTGGCTATGCTATGACTCCACAAATATGAAATTCTACAACAGACAGAACTAATCTGGGGTGATTGAAGTCAGAAGAGTGGTTGCCTTGGTGTATTGGCTGGAAAGTAGCACAAAGAGTCTTCTGGAGTTTCAGAACTATTCCATCTTGATGTGAGTGATAGTCACACAGGCATATATGTGTGTCAACATGCATCAAGCTGTGCATTTAGTCGTGCACTTTACTCTGTAAACTGTGCTGCAAAACAAGGACTTAAGGTCCTCTGAGCCTCTAAAGGGAAACATTGATGAAAGCTGATGGTTTTTCTGTTTCAAACCACAGCCCCATGGGAGATATTTGGGACAATCCCATGGCAGGACCCAGAGGATGTCAGGCTTATTCTGGGCTCAGCTATGGAGCTGGAAGGACGGAGGATGGTCACTGTATTCCTTAGGTAGTTGCCTGTCATGCTCCACCAGTGACATAGGGCCGGGAGCCTGTCCTAATATGAGGGGAGGGCTGTCAGCCAGACTCCAGGGGTCCCAGACACTCCATACTCCATGCCTGGGCTCTCTTGTGAGGCAGCATCAGTGTAGATCCATCCCCTACTGAGAGTTCAGAGTGAGAATTCACACTGGGTCTGTGCTGCTGGATTTCTCCGGAGTCTGACGTGCTGTGGTACTCAATGCACGGTTGCCAAATGAGTACCTGAATCCATGACCTCCCGCCACCTAAAGCATTAAATTCTTCCCAGATGGTGCTGACCACCCTCTCAAAGCCAAGGTGTACAATTTCATTCCTGGATCATCCAGGTCTTCTTTCCCAACAAAAAACTGGGTTTCCAAGTGAGATCCTGGCATCTCTGATGTGATTCCATCCAGTGCAGTCCCGATTCTGCTAGAAAGGAGCTCCAGTTCTTTCTAGAAACAAGTTTTCCAGGATTATTTCAAGGCTCCAGCATCATGCTCTCCTAGAAAAGAGCCAGTGTCTACACTGCAGGTGCCAACAGCAATTCGCAAGTTGGATATTCCCTTAGGTAGAGGTCAGAGACAGCTAGGAGATTTCTTTGCTATCCAAGTTGGTAGCCACTAGCCACGTGTACTTCTTAAATCTAAATTAAAACTAAATGAAATTAAAAATTCAGAAAACACACATGATGTGAGGGAGATCCTTGCAAGAGCCTGCACCATACTGTTTCAACTTCCATCTTCCAAAATTGTGGGCTAAATAAACCTCTTTACTTTAAAAAATATCAAAATTTCTTATTTGAACTCACCACATTTCAAGTACTCTACAGCCACCTATGGCTGCTGGCTACCATGTTGGAAGAGCAGAACTGCATACATTTCTATCATCATAGGCCAGAGAAGATTGATTCTCAGACCCTCTTGCAGCCATTAGGAAAGGGGAGGAAGGAATTTAGTGGGCAGAACTAGGCCCCCATCCCAGTTAAGCAGAGCCACTCTGCCTATAAGTTCAGATTTCAAGTTCAAGTTCATTTGGAGGGAAAAATGATCCTACTGCTTTTTAAATTTCTAAATATTTTTGAAATGTAGTAAGAACAAATGGTATTTTTAAAATTTAAAATGTATAACTTTATTATTCACTAAACACACACATATACAAAAATTAGAATTATTCAAAGAAAAGCAATGCAAGGGAAAAATAAACTATAATAATATTCAAATATAATAGAACTCAACCAAAACAAAACTGAAAAGTACTTAAACATTTTTCCATATAATTTAAAAAAACATCTCAAGCATTAACAAGACATCAGAAGATGTGATTTGTTTTAGAAAGATTTTCAAAACTAATATTGAACAAATAGTGGTCTGGAAAAAAATTCTAATTAGCTAGTAGACTCCACATAGGCCAACTTTTTTAAAATTTAAATTTCAATATAGTCATGTGACACATGATGAAAATATAATCTGAGAAACATGTTATTAGGCAATTTCATCTGTGTGTATTGCAAAGTACCACACAGAGTGCCAACTTCTATGTGCAAACTGAAAAGGTATACGTCAGTCATCTGTGATGGCCCTTGATATCATCCAAATACCCTGTTAAACACAAGATACATGAGGCTACCGCTGGCATAGTAGCACACTACTCTTTTATATAAGTAGGATTATGCTCTAAAGGATAAAAAGCACAGCATGTTATGATAAGTACCTAAAACAGTAACAGCCGTTTATCACACTATCGAGTACTGTGTACTGTACATAGTTTTATGTGCTTCTTCTGGAAACACACCCTTCTCTCCTTTGATCTCAGTAGCTCTTCCTTCCCAACCCACTGATGAGCTCCAGCCTAGTCTCCATCTACATCTCTTCCTATAGTTTTAAACACAATCTATATGTGGATTCTTTCCAGATTCCAGCCTAGAACAAATGGTATTTAAAACGAACAGATTTGAAAAATATATCTCCTTCCCATCCCCTACCCCTCCAGCCACCATGACCAGCCTGTGGAAGCTGCACAGTGTTCTATGTTTGTCTTTTTCTCCTATTTAATCTATCTTAGATCTTGTTCATATTGGTACATGTAAATTTTAACAGATACATACTATTCCACATTTATTTGGCCTGTCCCTATTGACATTTAGGTCATTTCCAGTCTTCTGCCCCTACAAACCATGTTGTGATGGACAGATATCCTTGTATTTAAATTTTTGTGCATATACAAAAGTATTATATATATAATCTCTACTGAGGAAACTGGTGGGTCAAAAGCCATGTGCATTTTTTAAAAGTATATATTGCTGAATTGCTGCCCTAAAGAGGTTTTAATAAGGAGATCTTTCCCCCCATACCCTCAACTGGTGCCGCTGTGGTCAGGATCAAATGTGTCCTGCAGGGTAACAGCAAGTCCCCTTGGGAGGGGCTTTCCGTTGGCTCCCACAACCCCGAGGCCCTTTCTATCCCCTTAGCCTTTCTTTCGGTCCTTCCTGCCTCCAATTTAATAGAGTGTTCACCAGGCCCCAAAGTACATCTCTTTTACTTCTGTGTCTCATGGACTCTACAACAACCCTCCTGAGGTTACCATTATTATTAGGTACTGTTATTTTTCCCATTTTACAGACAAAACACCTGAGGTTTAGAAATCAACTCATTCACAGTCAACCAGCTTTACCCTCAGAGCTGGGATTCAACCCCAGATTGGCTTTACTCCAAGACCTGTGCCAATTACAACAGCTTTCCTGCACACTGGCTTCCCTCGCCCCTCCTACCTCCCTGTGACATCCTCCCTCTTGGGTGCCCATGAGCCCTCCGTTCCTGCTCACTCGATCCTTCCTTAACTTAGAGCAGACACCTCCATCCCAGCCACCTCCTCTTTTACTGCTTGGTTTCCTTTGCTCTTGGCCTTGGGCAGCCTCACCTGAAGACCTGGGTCTGCCTGGCTGTTCTCCAGGTGATTGCCTCGGCCTGTGGGGCTGACAGAGCTGGGAAGGAAGAAGCAACGGCTCCCATCACCTGACCCTGCTCAGCCAATTCACGAAGACAAGATGTCAAGTTAATGAGCCTGTGGGCCTCTAATTAGCTGTCAATTACCTCAAATTAATCAACTCCTCGCCTAATTAACCATTATCGGCAGGTGGGCACAAAGCAGACCATTGTGCAGGAGCCATGAGAAAAGCTGGGCTGGCAAACTTGGTTAGGATCAGCGCTTTGCACTGCACTCGCCTCCCCATGGTGTAGCTACTGGCCCAGCCTAGAGGCACCGGGCCTCTGCCCACTGCTGCCCTACACCCTGGGGTTCCAAGGCCTCCTGGGAAGCTGAGTGCACAGCTCAGAGGCAGGCTGGACAGCTTTGGGGAAGTAGGATGGTAGGAACTGAAAGCCACAAAGAACAGCAAGCTTCAGGTTGGGGTGACCAGGTCCTGGTGCTTGTTCAGAGCTGGGGTGGGAGCTGTGCTTGGAGTGGGCAGCAAGGAGGCCAGGTTGTGGCTGGGAGTTTGAGCTTGTGCTAGCAGGCAGAGCTGGCCTGCGGTCCTGACCCAGCCACTTGGGAGCTCTGTGACCCCAGGAAGTGATTTACCTCCTTTGAGCCACAGTTCTCATATTAAAAAAGAAAATGAGAATAAGTTTTAAGATCTTCTTGGGTCTTTGTGAGGGTTAAGATTATGCAGGTAGAGCGCCAGTGCCACATGAAAGCATTCATGTATTCAGGAGAGGTGGCTTTAGGGGTTGGTGGGCTGAGGCACAGGAGTTCTTCATGTAAGAACTGCTAAAGCTGTAGTCCATTCCCAAATTTGAAGCCCCTCAAGCTTCAGGCAACCTCCCAGCTTTGAGTCCATCCTTGAAAAATGTGAGTGGGCTGCCTAGGACCTGCCAGGTGCTGGGTGCTGGCTGTCCTACTGCCATCTCCTACTCAGCACCTACTCAGCACCTTCAAGTAGCCAGGCTCAGTGTCCTGTCCATTCACAAAGATCCCAGGCTGCCAGGTGCAGCTCGCCAGATGTGACCATAGGGGCCTGACTGAAAAGCAGGAAGTGAGACAATGGGGCCCCTTCCTCTTTGGGCACCGGCTTCATGGCCCTGACCATGGTCCTGAGAGCTGAACCGGCTTCTCACTCTTGGCACAGAGCAAGGGAAAGGGTTGGGGACCAACAGAGCAAACTGAGCAGTGATGGTCCCATGCCAATTCTGTCCCTTAACTCTACCCAAACACCCTTGTAATTTGCACCCCTTACTTCAACAGTGGCACAGGACACCCTCTTCCAACCTACTGGGGCAGTGTAGGCCCCTTAGCCTCAACCCTGTGGAAGCTTGGTAATATCTCCCTCCTCCCCAGTAGAAATCACTGAGCTGTTCAGCAAACATTCATGGTGCCTACTAATTAAAGCTCATGGTGTACTGTACAGGGGAGATGGCTGGGCAAACACAAATCATTAAGGCATACACAGAACATAAGGAAGTTAGCACTTATTAAGTGCCTACTGTGTGCAGACAGGAGTGGCAAGAGATTCAGTGAATGTAGTGTACCTGTACACAGTGTTAGGTTTAACAAACCATGTTTTATCAAGACGGATAATACATAATACAGTTTTAGAGACTAACAGCACACAAAGGATATAGAGTAAAATGTGAGCTTCTTTCATAACCCTGATCTCCAGCAATCTAATTCACACAAGCAACCAGTAACCATACTGGTTATTTTTCGCCAGTAGAAGTAAACTACACTATTCTGTATCTTCCTTTTTAAAACTTATATTGTCTTGGAGATTGTTTGAGATCAGAATATGGGATTATAGGAGGACAGTATTCCACTCCCTGGATGAATACTTTTTTTTCTTTTCAAAAATCCATAAAATCATCACAGCCGAGAGGAACCTGAGGAGATCTGATGACTAAATAAATGTGAGGCGGTATCTGGGGTGAGATCCTGGGAACAGAAAAAAAAAAAAAACCCAAAAAAACCCAGGGAGGGAACATTTAAGTAAAAACTAAAGAAATCTGAGTAAAGCATGGACTTTATTTAGTTTTTTTTTGTACCGGGGATCGAACTCGGGTCCTTGCGCTTGCACAGCAGGTGGCGAAACCACTGAGCTAAATCCCCGGCCCTTTTATTTAGTAATATATCAATTTTGCTTCATTAATTATAACAAACATACCATACTGATGTCAGACAATAATAGGGGAAATTGGGTGCAGAGTATGGGAATGCTGTACTCTAAAACTGTCAGCCTCCCATGGTGGCACAGCCAGCACTCAGGCGACTGAGGCAAGAGGATTGCCAGGAGTTTGAGGGTAGCCTGAACTACATAGTGAGACCCTGTCTCAAGAAATCCAAAATAAATAAAATGAAATAAAACCTTTAAAATGAAATTCATTTGTAAATGTAAAAACTGTACAGATGTTGAGATTAATAAAGTCTCACTTCAAGCAAAAGCATTACTGAATGCCTAGTGGTTGGGGGTCATTATTTGGGCTCCTGGGTCAGATATGGAAGTGTAAGTACCACCATGAGGGAATCTGTGAGGTTTTTGTTTTGTTTTGTTTTACATTTTATATTTCCTATTGAAAATGTGGGACCACTGTCCTAGCCCCAACTTGTCAGTTGACCTCAAGGAAATGGAGGCTAGTTTAAAAAGGGGTCACTTGCCAGGGATTTAGCTCAGTGGTTTTGCTGCCTGCTGCGCAAGCTCAAGGACCCGAGTTCGATCCCCGGTACCAAAAAAAAAGTATTGACTTTTCTAAAAAGGGGTCACTTGCCTTGGCCCCTAACTCCCACCAGGATCCTCCAGGTGCCTGCCCGGCTCGCAGCTGACTGGCACCCGCGGTCCACACCAGGCATCCTCTGCCCACCTCTCTGGACCGGCTGTGTCCGCGGTAGATGAGATATCCCAGGCGTGCTGCCCTCCTGCAAGGGATTTTCCTCTTAACATTTAGCCGCCATACAAGCTAAAGGAAAGATGTTCTTACGATGGGTGTCCGGGATTGGTTAAGAAGGAAGGCCTTTTAAGACATTGCAACCCCTCCCTTCCGCGCAGACCCCCAGCCCTGGCCCGCAGACCCCCAGCCCTGGCCCGGGGTCTCAGCGCAACCGGAGAGGCCGCGCCCCCGCCATCCGCGCTGTCACCACTAGAGGGAGCCGCGAGCGTCAGGAGGCCCTGCCCGCCTTCCATCTCCCAAGGGCTGCCAGGCTCCTTCAAGACCTGACCCCACCCACTGTTAGGCTCAGGCCCGCTGCCCTCTGCAGCCTCCAGGGGCCAACCCTGCTAGTTCCTCCTACGTGAAAACCTGCCGTGCCACTGCTCTCATTATGTGAATTCGGACCCAGAGAGGCTGACTTGCCCAGGGTCACACAGCTCATGCATGGCAGAGCCAGGAGCCCAGGGGAACTGGCTCAGATCTCCTTAGCTCCAGAGGTAATCCCTCAGAAAGCCTCAGGCATCCTCACTGCAGGGCTACCCAGGGGGAAAGGGAGGCACAAGGCGATGCTAGGGCATGCTGTGTGTGGGTGGCCTGGGCTGTCAGGACCAGCAGAAGGCTGATTCTAGGAGGCCAGTCCCATGACAGATGACCACAGTAGGAAAGCCCGCGGTGGTGGTGGTGGGGGAGAGAGTGCCAGCCTGGCCATGCGGGAGGGGGGCTGTCGGTGGCTCTCTCTACCAGGGATGGGTGACAGCTGCAGCCCTGGCGGGAGGACAGAGGCCCCACACAGTAATAACTTTCACTCGGTGCCCCAGGGCTAATCCCATTACTCTTTGAGGACCCTCTGGGACCACCTCCCTGGCCCTCCTTAATTCCCTCCTCCCTCTGGGAATGGGCCAAAGTCCTCCCACCAGCCCCTGCCAGCCCCTGCCAGGCACATGCAGACCTCTCCCTTCAGTCACTGGAGACCACCTGTGCCCTATTCCTGGGCCCCAAAGGGCCTCCTTCACCTGCCTCCCCTGCCACCCCTGCCTACCAGTCCCCAAGTCTCCTTCCCAAAAGTTTGATGGGCCTCCTGTCCTTTCCCCAACAGGCTCCTGGGGCTTCTGTTTTGTTTCTGTGGCAGGAGCTGTCGAGAGAGAGTTTGGGTTCACGGCCTGCTCCTCTGTAAGACAGTGTCAATGGTGCCCACTTCATACAGTTGTCCTGATGCTCCAAGGGGGCACTGGGTATCAAGACTTAGCCCGATGCCTCCCACAGAGGCACCAAGTAGACTGAGCCATTCTCAGATATGTGAGGAAGTGCCAGGCCTGAGGGCGGGCAAGGAGAGGCAGACTGGGACTCGGTATGCCCCATCCTTATAATGCTGAAGCCACCATGTGCTTGTCCTGGACTCCTCTGCACCAGGGACTTAGGCTTCATGCCCCCCTACCAGGTAGGTCCTGGCTGTACTCCATTTTGCAGATGTGGGAAGAGACAGCTAAGGTTGTGCAGTGGTGCAGCCAGAATTGAACACAGCTCTGACTCCAGAGTTCTCTGGAGCTGAGCATTCTGTTGCCTCTCAAGATCTTCTAAAAAGGAGAGCTGATCTCCCCAAAGCTGCCCCTCTAAAAAAGTAGTGCACCCCCATTTGCCAGAAGTATTTACAGTGATGCAGAGGGGCCACCGATCAGGAACCCAAAGGTCCCGTGTGAGGCCCCCAAACCCCAGCGTACCCAGTCTGGACACACCCACTGTCACCTCCTCAGCCTGGTACAGGAGGGGCCCCTTTGGCCCTGGGCTTCCCTCCCGAAACCTTCTGCTGCTCCTCATTTACATAAATTATTTCTCCCCAGTTATCCATCCAGCTGTCCCAATGGTGATCTGTGAATGAATTAAAAACAGAATATAATTTAATAATGGCCGATTAGAAGGAGATTAGTTGTTATATAAAAAGGAAAAGCCAAGAGCCAGCTAGTTGCCCTTAATCTGAGCCAATACCATCGTTATTTAGGAAAAGCTACCCTGGTCACCATCAGGCAAGGCAGACGTGGGGGACAGGGGAGGGAGAGAGCCCAAGTGGGGCCAGACCACCCCGGAGAGGAGAGGAGGACGCTGGGAGCAGGCAGCCCCCGTGACTCACTTCCAAGTGAGTCTGAGTGGCTTCTTGCTCTACATTCGAGGCACCCTCAGCTCAAGCCACTGGGCTTTCCCAAGCAGCCCCTGCCTGACCCCTGCCTGTCATAGGACCTAGGGGCTCAGGGACCTGGTGCTCCCAGAACACACAGGAGTTAGGGACACAGAGCTCCGTCCAAGGAGCTCTGCCTGCGAGGTTAGGTGGTAGGAGAAGGGATAGGGGTTGGTTCGCCCAGAAAGGCTCCACGGATGAGGGCCTGGTCCAGACAGAGGGACATGTGGGCCCCACTAGCCTCTGCTCTGTGACTGGATCCAGTGGAGGAGCCTTGTCTCTAAGAGTCTCACTCCAACTTTCAGCCTCAGTCAACTTTCAGCCTTCCTCTAGGAAGCCTGCCCTGATCTCCCTGGCTTCAGGGTCTTCCCAGGGCTCCCACAATGCTGTGCTTTCTCAGGTGCTCTTAGCATAGCTGCCCATGAGACATTCAGGGCCCCAGACTGGGAGCTCCATGATCCATGGCTTTTCATTTCTGCTTCAGCAGGACTGAGAACATTATTGAACAAATAAAGATGTTACCTCCAAAATGCCTTCTGTGATTGCTCTTGTGGGGGTTGAACGCTCCTGTCTGAACTCCCAAAACACACAGTGACTACACCCTTAATAAGGCCAGTACAGCTAGGTGTGTTGGTACATGCCTGTAATCCCAGCACTCGGGAGGCTGAGGCAAGAGTATCATTGCAAATTCGAGACCAGCCTAAACTACATAGTGAGTTCTAGGCCAGTCTGAACCACATAGCGAGACCCTTTCTCAAAAAAAAAAAAAGGCCAGGGGCTGGGGATTTAGCTCAGTGGTTCCACTGCTTGCCTTGAAAGTGCAAGGTCCTGAATTCGATCCCCAGTACCAAAAAAAAAAGCCAGTACATAAAAAGTATAAAAGCCAGGTGTGGTGGTGCACACCTGTAATCTCAGCACTCTGGGAGGCTGAGGCAGGAAGATTACCAAATTCAAACCCAGCCTGGGGGTTAGCAACACCTTCTTGAAATAAAAAGAAAACAAGGGCCAGGAGGTAGCTCAGTAGAAAGGCTCTGGGTTCAATCCCCAGTAATGAAAAAACAAAGATGGAGGGATGGAGAGAGAAGAGGTCACCTGAGCCACGTTGCTCATCTCTCTCTGCCTCAGTCTGCCTGTCTGAGAAATAGAGGTATGCTCTAGTGTTTCTACTTCATAGGGTCTTGTGAGGGTTAGATGGGAGGACAGAGGACACACACTCAGAACTGTGCCCAGCGCAGTGAGTGGTTATTAGCACTGTGGTTTCATAGTGCTTGTCACACTGTTTGGTGTTGGGCTCCTCTGGGTCCACTTCCTCCTGGCTCTGGGCGCTCTGAGGACAGTGCTTGGCCTTCTTCCATGTGAAGAGGCTCACAGCTCACAGGTCATGCCTGCCCATGAGACTCGGACCCCAGAGGTTTGGATCTGGTCAGTGAGTCCTGTGTGGTAGGCGAGGGAGGGTGGCTGCCAGGCCGGAGCATCCACAGAGGAACAAATAGCAGGGCAGGGCATGGGCAGAAAAGGGCAGCTGACAGGGAAAGGAAGGCTGAGGAGACCTTCTCACCACTGATGCAGGCATCTGGGACCACCATGGAGCAGACACAGCGGAAATGGTGTGCAGTGCTAGAGGCTGGGAAGGAATGGGGTGGGCACCAGAGGAGGCTGATTCTCCCAAATAGGAGGAGGTGCCAAGTGTGCCCTGTTAATGCATTGACTGGCTGACTGAGCTGCTCTAGATTTCCCCAAACTTTCCTGGTCATGAAAATCCTGATTTCCTATGTTTGGGAGGACCTGGAAATCTGTACACAGTTGTCCCTCACTAACCTTGGGGGACTGGTTCCACCTCCCAAGCCTGAACCTGTGGATGCTCAAGTCCCTTAAATAAAATGATGCAGGGTGCATACAACCTATGCATGGCCTCCCATGCACTTTGAATCATCTCTAGATTATTTATCATACCTAACCCAGTGTATTGTAAATAGTTGTTATACTGTATGTTTTAGGGAATAGTCACAAGAAAACAAGTCTGTCCATATTCTGTACAAATTTTTCTCTTTTTTTTTTTTTTTTGAGACAGTCTCTATGTGTTCCAGGCAGGCCTTGAACTCACGGCAATCTTCCTGCCTTGGCCTCCCAAATGCTGGGATTACAAGTGGGCTGCTAGGCCTGACTTCACATTTTTTTCTGCATAGTTGTATGTGCAGTTGGTTGAGTTTACGATGTGGAGCCCATGTACACAGAGGGCCAACATGTGTGACAAAAGGCCTGGGTAAGTCTCATGAACATGAGGTTTTTCACTCCATCTGGTCCCTCAGGCCTGGGGCGTGCAGTGCCCTCTAGGAACAAGAGCTAACTGGTGACTCCCACCTCCCCAACACCCTCTTCCCACCCATTCTCAGCCTCAGTTGCTCCCAGAACAACTCCCCAGGGGAGCCCAGCACACATCCGTCTACACTGCTGGGGGGCAGGCACAGTCAGCCCAGGCTGTGGGATAATTTGATATTCAAATCCTGGCATAGACTTGCCTCAAATTGCTACAAATTAAGCTGATTTTGCCTCTCTGAATGAGGGATTTGCTTCTGTGGATCAACTCTTCCCAGGACTTGATGAGGTCAGGATTAGAGTGGGAGGGACAGGAGAAAGAGCCCAAGGCGAGGCTAGAGGACCTGAGCATTGAGGGGAGGGGAGGGCAGACCAACGGCACTCAGGGTCTCAAAGATCAGTCGTACCCAGCCAGGGATGGCAGCTGTTTGGGCCCCAAATGGGTCAGTCCCATCCGCAGCCCCCAGAGAGCCTAGAGGTGCTCACAGGCAGTTTGTGGGCTTCTTCTAATCCATCTGAGGCCCTGTGAGGCAGAGCAGAACTGATCTCCTCATTTCACTGACGAGGACGTGGAGGGTCTGTGAGGTAAGATGGGGTGCCACCAGCCAAAGAGGATCTGGACCCAAACATGCCACCGGTAAGCTGTGTGACCTTGAGCTGGTGACCTCTGGGCCTCCGTGTGAGGGTCATTGGCATTGCCCACACAGTGCCACTATGAACTCTGGCCGAGTGGAAGTGGTGAACAAGGGTCTTTAACCAAGGCCTCCAGAGCTTAGCCTGGAGTCAATCGCCCACCTTCTCCTGACTCTGTCCCTCCTGGCAGGGCTCCCTCCCTGCAAACCTCATTTCCATCTGTTTTATCAGGGCCTCTACTGTATATTGCAGCAATTTCGAATCGCACCATTAAAGATTTTATGCTGGAGACGTTAAAATTAAAAAGATCTATGTGCAAAGAGTCACAACGAATTTAATCAACTTGATTTAATAGAAAACAGCAAATGGAATTTATGATGCCTCAAAAGACAAGGGAATTTTTTTTTTAACCAAAAATAATAAAAAGCACTTTGTGGAAAACAGAAAGTGGGGTGGGGGGCCTCCCCATCTGAGAGTTTATCAGAACCTAATCCGCAGTGAACAACCCCAGTCAGGGCTATTTGCCCGCTAATCCCAGCTGCCATTAAAATATTAAAGATAAATCTAATCGTCTCTTTATCCAAAATAAGCGACTTTTGTGTTGGGGAGAAAACGTCTAACCCTTTGGGAGGAGAATTAGTCCTAATGCATCGAATGGAATTCGGTCCAGGCTGGGGCGAAATAGGGTTTAGAGGCAAATGAGACGGTAATAGAAATAAAACCCAGAATAACAAATTAAAAACCCTCATTTACACGAATTAAAACAGCTCACAAAAGGGATGGAGGCCTAGCCCTGCCCTCCTCGGCCACCAAAGCCCCCTCAGCCCTCCTGTGTTCTCGCCCACCCACAGGTATCAGGGAGCAGCTGAGGCCTGACCTCATTCTCTCCACGCCAGCCCCAGGCTGGCTTTCTAAGCTCTGACCAAGAAAGACCTCGGGCTTCTCCCCAGTCTTCCTGCACAGGCTCTGGGGTCACAAGGAGCTCCGTTCCTGTCTCAGTGCCTTCCCTTTCTATGTGAGGGCCTGGTTTAGTTTCTTAAATCCCTAGAGCCCTGTTGATTCAGAGAATGGGGTGACAGTAGCCCCATCCTCCACAGCCCTGTAGCCAGCCTTGGATTGTGCTCCCTGGGCTGGCTCCACTGAACTCCACGAGGCAGCAACACAAGGCCACCCAGCATGGTGCCAGTAGCAAGCTCTCATTGAATCCTTCCCTTGAGCCCCTAAGGACCCCAGGGAAGCCAGGCCCGTGCCCCAGGAGGAAGGAAAGCTTAGCAGCAGGCCAGAAGGGGAGACTAAGTGGGCTGAGGGCAGCGTGTAAGTATGAGGTGGGGTCACCCCTTGGGTGGTCACAAGGCCTGAGGCTACACTAAGCAGCCCCTGGGTCCCAAGGTTGCCTTGGGTTGGTCTGTGGCTCCCCCTGTCTAGGACACCTCCCCACTTCCGGCTGAGGTCTAAAACCACACCCTCACATAGTGGCGGGATGCTTCTCAGAGGAGTTGCACATTTGTTCCCTCAGAAGATTCCAGGCCCTACCACTGGCCATCTCAGGTTCACAGACATGTATGACAAAATCCTTCCTGAGGCCTGCCTGGACAGCAGAAGGGAGAGGGCTAGGAGGGGGCCCCATAACCCAGTAACCCTACACACCCCACTGAAGCCTCCACCCCAGGAGGGCTGGAATGCACCTCTGACCTCTGCCAGCCTTCTTAACAAAGCCACTTGAACAGGAAACTCAAGTTGACAGCATTTTATTATGGGCTATTAGGTGGAGTTGGATTATGGGTTTCTGTGAGCAGTTGGCTTCCTCCCCTCTGTGCCTACCATAGTCCCTCTTCCCACTGGGGAGTTCTGGCGGGGGGTCCTCTCCTTCTGCCTCATTCACCATCTCCCTCCATAGCCAGGTGTGGTGGCACAAGCCTGTGATCCAGCACTCAAGAGGCTGATGCAGAAGGGTTGCTGCAAGTTCAAGGCCAGCTTGGGTTATATGGTGAATTCAAAACCAGCCTGAACACATATCGAGACCCTGTCTCAAAAATAACAATAATAATAATAATAATAATAATAATAATAATAATAATAGACTTTACCATTTCCCTCCTGAATTAGTCAGTGCTTACAGGACCTTGCAGAGCTGGGGCAAGGTTTCTCAAAAGACTGTACCTGCTTTGTCTGAGTCAGATTTAATGCAGGACACAGAAATTTACAAGATTGGCCTACAGTGGCTGCCCACAGAGTCAAATGTAGAAGAGTGCAAACGATCTGTCCACACGCTAGGGATCCGAAGGATACAGCTGAAGGCCTGGATCCCATGGCATGTCCTGTATGAGTCCACATCAGAAGGCCAAAGGATCTGTGGCGAAAGACCAGGAGGTCGGAGAGTCAGCACTAGAAGCTACAGTCTGCTCTGGCAGGCCGACCGAAAGGCTGGTGCTGGAAGCTGAAGAATCTGTGCCGAAAGCCATGAGAGGATGCCCAAGGCGAAGGCAAGACTGGCGCTCCTCTGAGAACAGCTGAAGCACCTCTGAAGAAAACCAGCTGAAGTCCTTCCCTCCTGCTCTCCTTTTATACAGTCCCAGCAACAATTCTCCCCCAGTTCAGCCGGGCGTTCCCTACGCAAATTGACAATCAATTATCACCACACCGCCAGGGTCCAGCCCACCCTTGGTTCATGACAATTCCTGATAGGGCAGAGAAAACTGGAGTGGGGTGGAGGACAACTCTGTCCCTGAGGGAGTGGGTGACCCTCTCCTCAGCAAGGCTTAGGGGAAACTTGAAGCAGGGATGGGTGGGACAGGACTTTCCAGAGAGACATCCAAAAGCCTGAAGTTGAGAGGAGATGGTCACAGGTGAAGGACTGTGTGGGTGGGGCTGTCTCCTGCTTCGGGCTGAAAAGTGGGGAGCCCCAGTGAGCATTCTAGCTTCATAGCCTAGCCCACAGCTGCCTCCTCCAGGAAGTTCTCCCTGGACGCCCCATTTAAAAAGGGGAAACTGGCTGGTGATTTAGCTCAGTGGTGCCGCTGCCTGCCTACAAGGACCCGAGTTTGATCCCTGGTACCAAAAAAAAGGGGGGGGGGTGGAACTGAGGCACAGAGAAGCTAAGTTGCTCATCACAGCTAGCAGGTGGTAGATGGGGAATTGAGCCCATGACTGAGTGACACAGAAGCCAGTACCGACAACCACTACACCACACTGCCTGTTGGTGATCTTGACCTGGAGGGGCTGGGAGGAGAAGCAGAGGGCAGCAGACTCAGCTCCTACTGTGCTAGGGCTATCTGTGTGCTTTGTCTCCTTGATCCCAGGGTCCTCTCAGACTCCTTGCCGGGCAGGTTCTCAAAAGCGGCTCCCATTCTACTGAAGGAGAGGTTAAGGGAGCCCTCTTTCCACCTTTGTTCCTGTCCTGGGCCTTCTCCCCTCCCAGAATCTTGCCAAGCAGTGCCCACCCAGTCTTCACACTCACAGAATGGCTCTGCAGCCTTCCGGATGCTTCCCTTCCTGGGACCTGACCTTGTGTCCACTCCAGCCCCACCCGGCTGCCCAGAACACTGCCATTGCTGCCCACCCTGTATTCTATTCTAACCTGTCCTTGTCACCTGCTGAGCTCCCCCGGTAGGAGTCTGTATGAGCCTCCTCCCAACACACTCCAGGGCCAGGGCTCAGAGAAGCTTTGAGAGATTTTTGTGTGTGTGTGTGTGTGTGTGTGAGACAGGGTATTGTTATACAGCCCAGGCTGGCCTCACATTTACAATCCAACTGAGCGTGGTGGTGTACACCTGTAATCCCAGCACTTGGGAAGCTCAGGCAGGAGGATTGCCGAGAGGTCAAGGCCAGCCTGGGCTACATAGTAAATTTAAGGCCAGCCTGAACTACATAGTGAGACCCTGTCTCAAAAATAAATACTTTTTTTTTTTTTAAAAAAAGCAACTCTTACAATCCTCCTGCCTCAGCCTCCTAAATGCTGGGATTATAGGAGTGAGCCACCTCAGCCTATAGGCAGGTGGTTCTATGGTGGAATGTGATGCTTTTGCTGGAAGGGAGTTGCACATGAGTTAGGGAACATCCATAGAAAGGAAAATAATGTACATCTAGAAAAGATGTGCAGGAACATCAATGCAGAGAGACACTGGTAGCTCTTACAATGTATTCTGAATGCATTAAACTCTCTCTCTCTCTGTCCCTCTTCTCTCTTTTCCCCAGGAAGTGGGGATTGAAGCCAGGGCCTTAGCACTAAACTATATCACCAAGGCTTTTTTTGATTATTTTGAGGCAGGTTCTTACCAAGTACCTAGGGCGGGCTTGAACTTTCGATCCTCCTGCCTCAAGCTCCCAAAGTGCTAGGATGACAGGTGTGCATCATCACATCGGGCAGATCTCCTTTTTGTCAATACATATTTACATGTTTAGAAAGCAGCCATGAGGCCAGAGGATCATTGTAAATTCAAGGCCAGTCTGGGCTACATAGTAAGACCCTGTCTCAAAAAAAAAAAAAAAAAAAAAAAAAATCACCAGACAGTAGCCAAACAAAAGACAACCCATGTTGTCCATGTTAATGGAAGTTACCTTGTATGATTTTAATGCTTTTCTTTTGGTTTATCAATATTATCTTATTTTTCATCACGAACATGTATTACTTTAATACGATAATAATAATAAAGCTGTCTTTAGCATGAAATTCCCTGAAGAGGCACTTTTCAGATTCTTGGTGACTTGCCTAGGTCTCGTTTGTCCCTAATGATCTGCTGGCAGTGGACCTGAGCGTACCCAGGGGCATCCGGGAGTTGGCAGGACTGTGCTGGGAAGAGGTGAGTGCTGGCCAGGAACAGGGCTGAGCAGAAGCACCTGCAGGGCTTGGGGCCATTCGCGGCCCCTGGAAGTGCTGGAAACAACCCTGGGGCAAAGCGGGGAAGGAGGAGTCAGCAGTGCAGCAGGATGGCAAGAGAGGAGAGAAAGTGTCCCTGGTGGTTCCCACAGAGGTGCCTGGTGGGAAAAAGCAGTTCAAAGCCAGTGAGCCTACCGGCAAGAGGCCAGAGGACTCCGCGTGCTGGAGGGTATGGCTCCGCGGTAGAGCGTTCCCCACCACACAAGCGCAGATGTTCACGCATGCACGCACGCGCGCACGCGCAGAGAGGCAGGGGGCGGGTATATGGATCTGCCTTCTGTATGGCCTCTTGGTGTAGATTTTTAGTCAGTTAATGTGTTTTTTTAAACATTGTGATTTTTTTTTTGTTAAGTTCACATGAAGGTGCCAATATAGAATTAAAAACTATTAAGTTCAAAAATCCCCCCAAATGATACTGAAATCTTCAAGTCCCTATGAGGACTTGGGGAAATTCCTAGAGGCTTAATGATATTTTCCCAGTCCTCAGTAATGATAATTTCTTTATTTTTTTAATTTAGTTTGTTTTGCTTTTTTTTTTTTTTTTTTTTTTACCAGTCTGAGACCCATGTGGGTCTGCCACAGTTACCACGTTGGCCAATGATGCTGAGCCTCTCTGGGGAAGGCCACAATGAGCGTGTCTTTTGTTGTCCCCTCGGCCTGGATTCAAATCCCATCTCTGCCATGCGCTTCCCTGTGGCTTTAGACAACCTTGTGCCCTGCCTGGCCCTTCTTCTCTGAATTGGGAATTATATTGCTGGATGTGGTAGCAAACACTTGTAGTCCCAGTACTTGAGAGACTGAAGCAGGAGGATCACCACAAGTTTGAGGCCAACCTGGGCTACATAGTGAGATCAAGGCCAGCCTGAACTAAAGCAAGATCCTCTCTCAAAAGTAAACAAGTAGGGCCGGGGATTTAGCTCAGTGGTTCCGACACCCACCTCGAAAGCGCAAGGTCCTGAGTTCGATCCCCAGTACCGAAAAAAAAAAAAGTAAACAAATAGCTGGGTTAGATGGTGCATGCCTGTAATCCTAGCACTCAGGAGGCTGAGGCAGGAGGATCGCCATGAGTTCGAGGCCACCTTCGGCTACCTAGTAAATCCAAGGCCAGTCTGAACTACATAGTGAGACCCTGTTTCCAAAAACCAGGAAAAAAAAAAAAGTAAATACATTAAATATATGGTCGTGTGTGTGTGTGTGTGTGTGTGTGTGTGTGTGCGCGCGCGCGCGCGTGTGTTTCTGGTACCGGGGATTGAACTCAGGTCCTTGCGCTTTCGAGGCAGGCGGCAGAACCACTGAGCTAAATCCCTGGCCCGGTCATGTGTTTTGACTCAGTCTCTGGTTGTCCTGACTTGTGCCATGAGATGAGTGTGCCTGGACAGCCAGTGGCTCCAAAATGAGATATGTGAGGCAGACCTGAAAACCAGTGTGCAGTTCAGAGCCAACTGTGGCTGTGCCCAGGTGACCCAGGGGCCCTGAGCAGAGCGAAGTCCCCTGAGAGGCAGAGCATCTTTGCTCCGCAGTATTTGTGGAGGCCATGGCTTGCACCATGGCTGTTCCTTGCTCTTTGGGTGCAGCAATGTAGTTAGCAAGCAGCCTCCAGTGGGACCCCTTTGCCATCCACTACAGAGTTTGAGGGGCTTAGCATGGTGTGGACATGCGGACTGGCCATTTCTGTCCACCTCGGTCTCCTCTAGTGGGCAGTCTTTGCTCCTTGTAAGATCTGCACTGCAGTCCACAGCTCTCTTTGACAAATCCTGCTTCCTCTTCTTTACCTTTTACCACACACCACCCTAATTCCTCTTTTTTTTTTTTTAGACAGGGTCTTTCTATGTAGTTGGTCTCAAATTGCAGTGATCCTCCTGCCTCAGCCTCCCAAGTGCCTGGATCATAGGCATCTGTTACCAGGCTGGCACCACATCCATACTTAACATTCCTAATTCTTTTTTGGGGGGGGAGGATTACAGGGAATCAAACCCAGGGGTGTTCTACCACTGAGCTATATCCCCAGTGCTTTTTATTTTGAGACAGGGTCTGGGTAAGTTGCCCAGGTGGGACTCAATCTTTCATTCCTCCTGCCTCAGCTTCCCTCAGTACTGGGACTCCAGGCCTGGGACACCATGGCTGGCTCTGCATTTCCAATTATCTCAGCACCTGCTTCCTTCTAGTACACAAAATGGTGCAATCTAATTGCCGTAAAGCAGAGATCTATGGGTTGAAACAGTGATGACACAGCTCACTAGCTGCCTGGCTGTAACCATACTTTGATTCAGTTTCCTCATCTGTAAAAAGACAACACCCAGAGATAAAGAGGAGGTGGGGCTGGGGGTAGGGAGCCTGGAAACAAGAGCAGGGGTGGTAGGTGGTTTGGACCCACCTGGCCGCCATCGTTTCTAGAACAGGTTTGACTGGAGGAACCTCTGGAGCAGCTCACACTGGCCAGAAGTAGACACATTTCTAGCTGAAGGACACTCAGACACTTAGGAAACAGATGGAATGTTAGAATGTTGGGTTGGCTGCTTCTCTGGCTGATGGTGTGTTGAGGTTCATGGGCCAGTGACAGTGAGGGCATCCGATCCAGAGGGGCCACTCTAGAAGCCAGGCCATCACCACTATGGGCCAGTGTGTCACCAAGTGCAAGAATCCCTCGTTGACTGTGGGTAGCAGGAATGGAGACCGGGACCCTGGCAGCTCTGTCCCAGGAGCAGCAGCAATGATCTGCCCAGTGCCCTGAAGCCAGGCAAGGAGTTGGACCTTTGTGGAAATTACTGAAAATCTGTTGCCAGGAGTGGTGGTGCACACCTGTAATCCCAGCATTGGGAGGCAGAGGCAGGAGGATTGCCATGAGTTCGAGGCCAGCCTGGGCTACAAAGTGAGTTCAGGGCCAGCCTGAAAACAAAGCAAGACCTTGTCTCAAAAAAAAAAAAAAAAAATTACTGAAGATCTGGATATTTTCTGCTTCACACTTTCTCTGCCTTGTATCTGAGAGTGCTCTAAAATGCTGTATCATGTTTCAGGCACTTTCCTCATTTTTTGTTATTTCTTTTGGCGGGTATCCTCAAATATTTGAACCTGGCTACATGTTGTGCTTTTTTTTTCTTTTTTTGCAAAATTAGATTTTTGTGGAGTCGGGGAGGATGTAGAGCCCAGTGGGGAGAATGGGACTGTTAGGTTGACTTAACATTACAAAATGATACAGTGTCAGATCTGTTTTGCATATTGTTTTTCAGGGCAGGTCTGTACTGTGTGTAGTTCTGTTTACATGGTTGAATTTAGGTTGTAGTAATTATTTTTAAAGATTTACACAGATTTGAATAGCAGTGTTAACTGTTAACCACACTGCATTAATTCCCTGGCAATTTGGAGCTCTTGGAGAGCCACAGCCAGTCAAGAGCACGTATGGTCTGGTGACAACCCCCTCTTAAGCTAATTTATCCAGAACCCTTATTTCTTTCACTTCTTGCTCGTTCTTTCTTTGACCAATTGCATTTCATGTTGCGTTTATCCATCAACATGCTCCCCCCTCAGTTATGTGAGTGATTTTGTTTTGCTTTTTTTAGAACACATTGCACTGAGAACTACTTAAGCATTGAATGTAGAGAAAGCAGCGCTACCTCAGTTTTGCCGGAAGTAGACTTCTTTGATAATTTTCTTTCTTTGGTGAAGTTTCTGTATTTTCAAGTTTTAAGTGGAAATCCCTTTTGTTTTCATTTGCCTTGGAGCCAAAGTTTCTGTTCCTGGTGGTTGGAAAACTGCCTGCCAGTCAGCTGATTTGAAAGAAAACTGTGGTATGGAGCTCTGCTTGAATTTTAAAAAAATTTTTTTAAATTTGAATATCATCAGCTTACTTGTCTGGTAAGTGCAGAAGCCCAGACTCTGCCAAACAAATGTGGAAAAGTATTTAATAGTTAGATTGGTGCCTTTCTTGCTGTACCCATGTTGTCACTTAATCCCTGGGAGTTATTATCTTTTTGTTAATGTCAGGCTCATTTGGGGTAATATGATGTCTATTTAGGTTTGCATGATCCTCCTTGTCCTTTCCCTACCCCTAGATATGAATATACATATATAAAATATGTATATATTTTACCTATATAAATATATATTTATATATATATATTTTAAAGATAACACCCACCAGTCAAGAGGCTGAGGCAGGAGGATTACAAGTTCAAGGCCAGTCTGGGCTACACAGCAGGTTGAAGACCAGCCTGAACTATATAGTGAAACCCTGTCTTAAAACAAACAAAAACAGTAACAACAAAAATAAGGAAACAGAAGTATCCACCCCTAAGTTTTCTGTGTTAAATAAGATAATCCATGTGCGGTGCTGAGCAAAATGCCTGACACATAGTAAGCACTCAATAAATATAAACTGAGGTTGCCAGAAGTGGTTGTAAATTGCAATAGATAAATGCAAGCTATATGTAAATGCTAGATAGTAAAATACCAAGTCAACAGGAATAAATCTCAAAGCAGATCTTTAAATACTGAAGAGTGAAAAGGCAGGCAGATGAGCTGCCATTGTGGACAAGTACAAGGTAGAAAAAATAACTGAAGCTTGCAAATGAGCTGTTGATAGAGTCTGAGTCATCATTTGCAATCAAGAAACAGACTTGTATACAATTCTTCTCCATCCTCTAGCACTTTCATGCCTATTTTTCTCCTAAGGGAGCCAGGGTAGGCATCACTGTCCCCAATTTGCAGATAAGGGAACTGAGGCACAGAGAAGCAAAAAGGCTCACCCCACTGGACACCACAAGAACTAGAAGTGGGATCAGAACCGAGTCCATAGTGCCCTCTGTGCAGAGAATGCTGGGGATCACAGAAAGAAGCACATAAAAAGTGAGGGGCTTCCCCACTTCAAAGCGAAGGTTTTGAGTCCTGGACCACTGTGAAAGCTACTTTAGGAGTGACCACTGAAGAAACTGGGGAAGACGGCCTAGATGGCAGGGAAATAAGAGGATCAAGTGAGGATCAGTTTCTATGAGAGGGAGAGATGACCAGGATCTAGAGACAAAACAGATTTCTGCTAAGAAGCAGCCCTTCAATTTTCCCTCAGGTCAAAACATATATTTCAAGTGCTTCTCCATGGTATTAGAGAATTAATTATTTGTGGCCTCTGGTAACAGAGACCAGATATCAGTAGTTTAAATACTGAGCTCACTGGGGCAGCCCAAGGCTTGATAGGATGGCTTATGGATTTGGAGGTATCCAGACTTCTATCCTTCCTTCTACTATCCTATGATTTGCATCTACTCTCAAGGTCACCTCATATTTCAAAACAGCTGCTGAAACTCTAGCCATTATCCCTGTGTTCCAGTCAGGAATGGTGGAAAGAGCAAGAAGGGTGTATGCTAAATGTCTTATACTCCTCTAGTTGCATAGGAGGCTGGGGAATGCAGTTTTCTATTACTTGGATTGTCACCACTCAGAGCAGAATTAGGGTTCTGGTAGTAAAGGAAAGAGAGAAAAGAAACTGGGTTGAAAACTATGAGTCTCATCCATTCCCATAGTCTGAGAATTTATAAAGAGATGTCTCTTCAAAATCCTCTTTGTTCAGGTGTGGTGGCACATGCCTGTAATCCCAGCACTCAGGAGGCTGAGGCAGGAGGATATTGTGAGTTTGAGGGCCACTCCATAGTGGGTTCAAGGCCAGCCTGAACTGCAAGCAAGATCCTGTCTCAAAATTTTAAAAAAGTCCTCTCTATGACTCCATGCTAATCATAGCTCAGATTTGGCCTAAATTAGATGATTTAGTTAGGAAATATAAGGTTTCTGCTTGGATTGCAGTGTGAGGTAGAGTTAGATACTACATTAATGTTTTATAAAAGAGTTCTGGTTTATAAACTATTCTGTCTTGACCAAAAAAAGGAAATTACTAGCATGATACTGGGTAGCTCAGAGATGGTCCAGAGGTTTGGAAACCAGAATCAATGCCCAAAATCTCATCAATACACTGGTCTGGTGAAGATGCCGCTGTGGTGTCTGTCACCTCCCCAGACCCTAGGTAGGTACTGGGATTCCCACTACTGCCTCACCAATGCTGAGCGTGGAATTCTGTTGCCAATTTATAGCCCTGCAATTTGATCTTGCTGCAACCATTGCTGCTACCAGAAAAGATCCTCCATAGTTCTTGCTTCTTTATGCCACTGGCTCCAAATTCAGAGTCCAGGGTTGTTGATTCTGATTGATGGAGCCAGATCACATGGCTCTAAGAAAGCTGCAAGAGAAGCTGTTCTAGCTGCAAGGGAAGCTGGAAAAACAAATGTCTGGAATTGCCAGTTTCATTGCAGACAGGAGGTACATCTTTGACTAAGAATTGTAATTTGGCAAATTCCTCCAAATTGAAATCAGGTTAAAAAAAATAAAAATCAGGTTTAGCCAGGCATGGTGGTGCATGCCTGTCATCCTAGCACTTGGGAGACTGAGACAGGAGGATTGCTATGAGTTCAAGGCTAGCCTGGACTACATAATGAGTTCAAGGCCAGCCTGAGCTACATGACAAGACCTTGTCTCAAAAAAAAAAAAAAAAAAAATCAGGTTTAGATGCTGAACTGCCCATAAAATAGTAAATGTCCCCTATAAGACTTTACAGACATTGTTTCACAGCAACTCATGAAGTAGGTCTTATCATTCCCATTTTGTGCATGAAAAAAAATGGAAGTTCAAAGAGTGAAGCAACTTGCCCAAGATCACGCAATTAGTAAGGGCTAGGCTGCCCATCTCAGAGGACCAATAAGTAAGGAATCTAGACATTTCTTTCTGGAATCAACCAGATCCTGGTTGTGCTTTTGCAGCCCTACCCCTTTCTATTCCTTGATTGAATGCCCCATAGCCATGGCTCCCTAGGCTCTACCTGCCTCCTAGGTCTCTGGAGAAGTTATGCTCAAGGTCACGTGCCCTCTGCCTTCCTTATACTGTCCTGTCTTTCCACCCATTTACAACTTTTCAATATTAATGGCTGCAGCAGGCTACTCACTATTCACCCTATGATCCTACTTGGATCCTAGCCTTGCCTCTGATTTTGACAAAAAGAAGACTTACCTTCTGACCTCAGGAGGAAAAAACAGGAACCCTTAACTCAAGAGGAGAGCCTCGGACTGATGTGTGGCTTCTGGGACTCTCTGGGAGAAGACACAGAAGTTGCCTTCAGGAAGACTTTTGGCTCCCAGAACTCTAAACTGTAAGAACCACACTCTTAGCCAGCCATAGTGGTGCATACTTGTAATGCCAACACTCTGGGAGGCTGAGGCAGGAAGATGGAAAGTTCAAGCCCAGCCTGGGCAACTTAGTGACTTAGCAAGACTCTATCTCAAAATAAAAAACAAAAAAGGGCTAGGGATGTAGCTCAGTGCAAAGACCCTGTGTTTTAATCCTCAGTATTTAAAAAAAGAATTATATTCCACCTGGGAGGATGAGTGCTTGGAATTCTCAGATTTCTTTCATCTGAATTCCAAATCCATTCTCTTCTATCCCTCTTCACTGCCATCCTCCAGCCCTAAGGCAAGCACTGTTGTCTCTTGCTTGGACCACACAGGAGCCTAACTGCCCCATGCTTTTCATAACTGCCAGCAGCTTCCTTTCCCAGGGATAACACTCCGAGTCCTCTCCCTGACCCATGAGCCTCTGCAGCCCAGACCCCTAGTAACACCACTGAGCTCCTCTCAGAGACTTCCTTGCTCATTAGCTCTTGTCTTCAGTCTCCTTCTGGTCTCCTCGCTGGTCCTATGAAAAGCTACCCGATTTCACCACAGAACATGCATAATTGTGCCACCTGCTATGGTTGGTATGGTTTGGATGTTCACATTTTGCAAACTGGTGTGGTAGTGTTTAGAAGTAGTGGGACCTTTCAGAGGTGGGGCCCATGGAAGGGAATCCAATCACTGGGGTGTAGCCTGGTCTCATAGACAGCGAGCTCGTTCTCATGACAGTGAGTTGTAAGAAAGCGAACCTAGACACCCTTCTCTGGTCTGTTTTCCCATCTTAACAACAAGTGATTCCTCATACACTCACCATGATGCCTTCTTCCATGAGGCCCTCACCTGGTCTTGAAATTTCAGCCTATGAAACTGTGAGCAAATAAAGTCTTTTATGTTGTATCCAGCCTCAGGTATGTTGTTATAACAACGGGAAATGAACAATACACCCCCTGACCCTGTTACCTGCCCTCATCCACCAACTCTGCATGCCTGGCTTCTCACCACTCAGGTCTCTGCTCAACAGTGACTCCCTAGAAAGGCTTTTCTGTCCTATATCCAAACAAAGTCCTTCCCACAGCCGCTCTGTAGCCCTTTACCTTGCTTTATTTTCTTCTCAGAACTTTTCACCTTTTTGGGGTTTTTTTTTGTTTTTGTTTTTGTTTTTGTTTTTTGAGATAGTATCTTGCTTTGAAGTTCAGGCTGGCCCTGAACTCATTATGTAGCCCGGGCTGGCCTTGAACTCATGGTGATCCTCCTCCCTCAGCCTCCCAAGTGCTGGGATCACAGGCTTACTTTTCACCTTTTTTTTTTTTGTCTGGTACCAGAGATTGAATTTAGGACCTTGTGCTTGCCAGGCAGGTGTGGTGCCACTGAGCTACATCCCCAGCCCCACTTTTCACCTTCTTAAGTGATCTTGGTTGGGTTGAGGGGATGTAACTTGGTGGTACAGTGTATGCCTAGCATACACAAGGGGATTGTGGGAAACTGGTCTCTTCCTCTCTTACTTTGCTTCCTGCTCACCATGAGGTCACCAGGCTTCCTCTGCAATGTGCTTCCATCACAATATTTTGTCTTGCAATAGGCCCCAAAAGAATGGGTCGATAGATCATAGACTGAAACCTCCAAACTATGAACCAAAATAAACCTTTCCTTTTCTTATGTGATTATCTCAAGTGTTTTGTTATAGTAACAGAAAGCTGACCAACACAAGGTGCTTTGCTTTCTTTTACACCATAGTATTCTTGCCAACAAGAGTGGCACCTGGCACATAATAGGTGTTCAATAAATATTTGTTGACAGAAGAAATTCTTGACTAGGTTGTCTTATAACAGCCAGGGATTTAGCTCAGTGGTTCTGCCGCCTGCCTCACAAGTGCAAGGTCCCGGGTTTGATCCCCGGTACCAACCCCCCCCCCCAAAAAAAACCCCACAAGGTTGTCTTACAACAGTCCTGAGAGCAGAAGCATAACTAACACCCTCTCAGGACATCAGTAACGTGGTCATTCCCACCACCTGGAACTGAAGGAGACTGGGACACAGTCCACAGGCAAGCAGCACACTGGTAATGGAGCAAGTCCTCCATGGCTTGGTTCTCTCCATCATGCCACCCACCAGTTGGTGAACATGACAGAAGTATGGTGTTTTCCTTTGAGAGGCTAAAGAAGGGTAAGTGTTGGGGAGGTGGGTGCAGGAGATTGTGGGCAGCTGAAACCTGCAGTGCAGTGTTCTACTGGGATGAAGTCCTACAGGTGGCACCTGGAAGGTGACTGATAGGAGACAGGGCCTTCTACAAGACTGGCTGGAGACATTAACAAGAGCAGTTCCCTCCTCCCACTCCTTGGGGAAAACTCCAAAGGCTACAGATTACTCCTTGTGCTCTTGGAGAACTAGAAGGAAAACCAGCCCCCAGGTGTTTCAGATAGGATGTTCTCAGCCGCCCTGGGTTCGGGGGATTCACTCTAACCTTGACCTTACCAGGCCCTCTCCAGCCTCCTGGGTAACCCTTTCCTTTCCCCTCTCCCAGCTTCGTGTGGAAAGATAGCAACTCAAGCATTTTGGGGGCAGGGCTTGCCTCTGTCTATCCCACATCCCTTCCTCCACTGGGTGCTTTGGTTCCATCTTCAGGAAAATAAGGGTGTAATAGATTTGGATTCCTGCTTGGCCCATGGCAGCTGTGTTCTTGGGGAGGTCACCATCTCTCCAGGGTTGCTTCCTCATTTGAAAACTGGTATACATCTGTCAAGGTATTTGGGAGGATTCACTGAGATAATGTCAAGAAGTCCAGAATTTAATAAATGTTCAGAGTATATAAGTTAAACAGTGAATCAAAATCCCTCTTGGCCAGGCATGGTGGTACATGCCTGTAATCCCAGCACTTAGGAGGCTGAGGTAGGAGGATTGCCTTGAATTCGAGGCCAGCGTAGGTTAAACAAAAGATTCCCAGGCCAGGGATTTAGCTTAATGGTGCTGCTGTCTGCCTCGAAAGCACAAGGTCCCGAGTTCAATCCCTGGTACCAAAAAAAAAAAGATTCCCTCCTGAAGGGGTGGAGGATGTGGCTCAAGACTCTGGGTTTGATACCCACCACCAAAAGAGAAAAAAAAAAAAACAACCCCAACTTTCTTGCTTTTCTCCTAGAATCAGCCTCTAGTCTAATGTCTGGTAATAGGAGGAAGAGAGAGAGCAGGGCCTTCAGGCCAGGTCTATCTGAGACTCTAGGGAGAACTGTCCAGCAGAGATAAAAGTTCCTTCCCAGGGGTTAGCTCAAGATCCACAACAGCAGTCAAAGCAGCAAAACACATTCATAGGTGACAGATTCATAATGGGATTTCTTTTTTTTTTTTTTTTGTGGAACTGGGGATTGAATTTAGGACCTTGCACTTGCAAGGCAGGCGGTGGAACCACTGAGCTAAATCCCCAGCCCCATAATGGGATTATTGATTCAAACAGATCTTTCCCTTCCCTGCATTTTCCAACTCCTCCCCAAAATTTGTTGCTGATGGTTGCTTAGTGACTCAGGGACATGGGAACTGGGGGGATGGTTTGGTTGAAGCTGGTGCTAAAAATGACCAACACAAAGGTAAAGGAAAGAGGCAACATCTTCCCTCCTCTTCCCTTATCTCCCTTTGAGCTTTAGTATTGTTTGTTTGTTTGTTTGAGACAGGTATCACTGTGTAGTTCAGGCTGGCCTTGAACTTACTAACCTCAAACATGCAGTGAAACTCCTACCTTAGCCTTCTGAGTGCTGGGATTACAGTTGTGCACCACCACCACACTCAGCCCAAAGTTTAATGTCTTATTTTTATCAAGGGAAACGGAAGCCCTAAGCTCTCAGAGACGCTGAGGGGACTAATGAGTTAAGGAGCCCGGCAGCCATTGATAATAGTAGTAAGGGGCCGCCATGTATGCAGTCTCCAGGGCCATGGGCCATGCTAAGTGTTTCAAAGTCACCTCCTCCATCTACTGGCCCATGTCCCATGAAGTCAGGGACTCAGTCTGTCTTTCTCCCAGCCACAGTGTAAGTCCCAAGCATAGCATCCTCCTGCATGATGGTACTAATGAGGAACACTCACTGGGTCCTATCTTGCAGCCTGGGTTACGTACACTCATGGGAGGCCTCATTCACTGTGTTTGGCACTCTTCATTTCTAATCTTCATGACAATTCTGAGGGGTAGATACTACCATTATCCCCATCTTATGGATAGCTTTCCTAAAGTTACCAAGCAAATAATAGAGCAGGAGTCTGAAACAGGCAGCCTGGCTCTAGAGTCCGTGCCCTTGACCCATGTGTGAGCTCAGGGGGTGTCCTCAGCTCTGGTATAAGTTGTTTTTTAGGTAAAGCAACAGAAGCTGAGATAGAAGTTAAATGATCAGCTCAAAGCAGACCCAGGATTTTGATCTATTTGATCCACAGTCTAACTGCTCTGAAAGGGTCACTTCATTTCCCCATGCCTGGCCCAAGCCTTGGGGCCCATCTTTCCTTATAGGGCTTCCGCATACTCCGTAACTGTCTTCATGCTGGGTTTGACCTAAATTGGGCAGCTGTAGAGCAGCAACAATGACACCCCAAAGCTTGGAGACAGCACCCCTACCGGGTGACTGTCCAGGTCCCAGGGAAAGGCTGGCTGCAGCTGATGCTGGGTCCTCCCTCCACCTGCAGCCTCTGGTACAGATGCCTCGCAGGGGGCCAGGGGTTGTCCCTGTTCCCGTTCTTCTTGGACAGAGTGGTGACTGTCTCCCTGGGATTGAGAACTGGGAGCTTTAGACATAAGGTTGGTCAAGAGATTTTTCATCCTCCCAGTGAGAGCTGACTTTGTCTCTCACACACTTGTTTTCCATCGCTCACGTCCTTGCCCACAAACTGGCATCTGGCTCACAGTGGCTGTGTTGTGACAAGTCAGGGACATGACAGATGCCATTAACAGCATCCCCATCCATCCTCCCAAGTAGGCCGGCATGGAGAGGAGATGAAGAGAGGCAAGGCATCAAGAGAACAGCTCTGAGCCATGTGTGGAGGTGCACACCTGTAATCCCAGCACTCTGGGAGGCTGAGGCAGGAGGATAACACGTTTGGGCCCAGTCTGGGCAACTTGGGAGACCTTGTCTCAAAATTTAAAAATAAAGAAGGTTTGGGAATACAGCTCAGTCAGAAGGCCCTCCGTTCAATTCTTGGTTCTGGGAGAAAAAAATGAGACACACAGACACAGCAGGGGAGGAGCAGCTCTGACATTTAATATTCAAGGATGTCTGGCCTCTGCTGCTTGCCCAACAGGTAACCTCTCAAGGACCTAGATTTCTGTATTTGTAAAATAGGGATAGAAACTCCTCTGGCAGGCAAGGACACCACTTTGTACAATCTGGGGGCACCATTTACATTACTGCCTATGTGAACGGTGCACTTGGAGCCCAACTCCAAGAACTACAAAGTGAAGGATGCGTCAGGATTTCAGATCTCCTCACCTGCACCTTGCAAGTGAGAACGACTAAGCCACCTTTCAGTGTGCAGCCAAGGTGCTAATACAACAGCTGTGAGGACCAGAGACTAAGCAAAGGGACTGGGACAAAGTAGGTGCACAGCAGGGATGGCATGGATACCTCTCCCAAATGCCTCCCATGCTGCACAATGCCCCTGCTTCATTGCAACTCTCCTGTGGACCACAGTAGAGTGGGTGAAGCCCTGCCTCACAGCAGTCCTGTCAGCAAGGCCGAGTTTCCACCCCTACAGAATCTCTACCTCTGTCTGGCCCCACGGTGGCCATAGAGAGTCCTAGACACCTTGGCAGTGGACCAAGCATGCTCAGAGGGTTTCTCTCCACTTGGGGGTTTGCAACTGACTGGCCAAGAAATCCTGGATGGAATCTCTCCCCAGCCTGGGTTTCCAATCTCTGCCCAAAGCAATTGATGTCATCTCTTTTTTTTTTGTACGGGGGATCCTCCTGAGTGCTGGGATTACAGGCATGTGCTGCCATGTCTAGCAAGAAACCTTTCGTTTTGCTTTTGTTTTTTGAGCCAGGGTCTCCTCTGTAATTTTGGCTGACCTTGAACTCACTATGTAGCCCAGGCTGGCCTTAGACTCATAGGGATCCTCCTGCCTCAGCCTCCTAAGTGCTGGGATCACAGGTATGTGCCACCACCCCCAAAAAGAAAGATTTATTAAAACCTATTTGAATTAAAGAATTTAACAACAACAACAACAACAAAACAAAAAACCAAACCAAACCAAACCAAACCAATTTGAATTAAAACCTATTTGAAGCCAGACCTGGTGGTACACGTCAGTATTCCCAGCATTCTGAGAGGATCACAAGTTTGAGCCTAGCTTGAGTAAATTTTTTTGAGACTGGGCTTCACTATTACCCTGTCTCAAAACAAACAAACAAAACAAAACCAAAAATCCCTACTGGATGCTAAGTGCAGTGGAGGAGGAATCCCAAGTTAAAGAAGACAGCTTTGGGCCCCAGGCAGGTCACAGCAGAGCTAGCTGAGGTGGGGGACTGCAGGGACTCAGGAGCGTTGTTGTAACACTGTCCTCTGAGCCCTCAGGCAAGGGCACTGTGGGAAACCAGCAGCGCCCCTGCCATCTTTGGAATCCAGGCCAAGGTCCCCTCCTCCCTGAAGGATTCTCCCTGCCCTTTGGCAGGAGGTGGCCAAAGGGTCTTCATCAACTAGGACAAGCGGCTCCCCTTTGAAATGCTGCCGGTGCTCTTCCCTTCCCTCTCCCTCCACACCAACAGTCCCGGCCTCTTCATTCTGTTTGGTCAACAAACTCTGAGGTAAAGCAGGCCCTGCCTCCTGTCTGATTTACTATAGAGCTCCTGGGCCCTGGCTCAGAGCTAGTAGGTGCTCAATACATGTCTGCGGAACGACTGGGTGGTGAATAAAGTCCTAGGAATACTGGCTTTAGGAGATGTTCTCCCGAGTCATCATGGCTCTGCCCTGCCGGGACCACTGTTACCCCCTTTATTATGTATTCATTCCTTGGACCAGTATTTGTTGTAGAGCTCTTCTAAACTAGGCACTGTGTTCTGTGCTGGGGAGGAAGGAAAGCCATGTCAAGCCCCCACCCCACAGCTCCCTCCCCACACCTTGGCCTTCTTTTATGCCCACTGCCACCACACACACACTGTTCAGGGCCCTTGCTCCTCCTTTGTCTCACCTTTGACCAGGGTCCCACATGCGAACCTCTTTGTGGCTGCTGACCTGTAGAAGAGCCTCTAGCTTCTCACCCCACCCCAGAGACCTGTCCTGACCCAGCTGGAGACAGGTCCCTGCTAGTCTGTGCTCAGAGCCCTATCCACCGCTGCCTCCTAGAAGAGCCTTGAATCTTGTTTCACCTCGGCCCGAGGGGTCCTTGCCCAAGGGCATCTTGCAGAGCCCACCGGTGCTAGGCCGGTTCACTGCGCCTTGGCCCCTCCGCGCTGCCAGCGCCGCTGGGAGCTGCCAGCTTTTTGGAATTCCTAATCGCTTCTGGCCCCGGTGATTGGCTGTTCAGCTCTGACCCCACTTGGGCTGCCGCCTGGTTGGATAAAAGGGGAATCTCCTTGGGGCTCCAGAGCATTACACACCGGAGGGGGCACCTGGGACCAACTTCCCGAAGCGGGGAGCCCGGCGGGGGGGTGGGGGGAGCCAAAGACCGGCGGGCTCAGCCCCTCCAAAGAACCAGGAGATGACGGGGAAAGCGGGGGAAGCGTTGAGCAAGCCCAAATCCGAGACAGTGGCCAAGAGTACCTCGGGGGGCGCCCCGGCCAGGTGCACAGGGTTCGGCATCCAGGAGATCCTGGGCTTGAACAAGGAGCCTCCCAGCTCCCACCCACGCGCTGCCCTCGACGGCCTGGCCCCCGGGCACCTGCTGGCGGCGCGCTCAGTGCTCAGCCCCGCAGGAGTGGGCGGCATGGGGCTCCTGGGCCCCGGGGGGCTCCCCAGCTTCTACACGCAGCCCACCTTCCTGGAAGTGCTGTCTGACCCTCAGAGCGTCCACTTGCAGCCACTGGGCAGAGCATCGGGGCCGCTGGACACCAGCCAGACGGCCAGCTCCGGTAGGTGAGGGCAAGGCTGCGCGGCCGCCTGACTGCGGGCGAACTGGCGGGCGCCGGGAGCCCCGTGCCGTCGGCTCTCGCCTGCCGGACCAGGCCTCCTCTGGGCGGCAAAGTTCGTGCAGGCCGAGGAGTCGCAGCCCGAGCCTGCAGCCCGAGGCCCGGGAACCTCACCCGGAGGATGGTTCGGCGCCCGCCAGGTTTCCACCCCAGCATTTCCGACCGCGGCTCAGTTCTTGCGACCCCGCGTCAGCCGGGCTCCGCCGCAGCGCTCCACTGGGGCCCACCGGATACTGGGGTGTCGGGGCCGTGGCGCAGGGTCTCTGAGCCCGCTGCTGGGCCCCAGCTCCGCTGCTTCGCTGCGGCCCGGCCCCGGGGAGACCCAGGCTCCCGGATCCCGATAAGACCCACGCACGGGCGGGCCTGAAAGCGGGCGCCGCCTCTGGCCCCAACCCTGGTGTCCAAAGTTGTCGTTTTCCTTCCTTCTCCTTTCTCTATTCCAACTCCCTGCATTGCTCAGCTGGGTTTTTTACCCCTACAAACTCGAAAAGCCAGGCACCAGGCAGCTGTAGCGGCCGCCACCCAGTCCTACGAGCGCCACAATGAATCGGATCCCGGTGCTTCGCAGGCTCCCGGCCCCCGAAGACCTCGCCACGGCCTCCCTGGACACTTTCTTGGCGATGTGTCCTGGACCTCTCGGCTCAGCGACTCTTGTGCGCTCTCGGCAACTCCCCAATTTTTCGTTTCGTTTCATTATTATTGTTTTTCTTTGGAAGGGCAACGAAAAGTGGCGCGTCGCAGGCTCCCGGGCCTCCAGCGGGAGCGCATTGTATGGGCACCGCGAAAGGCACCGTGGCCCGGCACCTCCTCGCCCTTTCCGGAGCCCGGTTCCCCCGACAGGCTTCTTCTTCCCTTGGGGCCAACTTCCCCACCAGGGACGCTGGGGTTGCAGGCACAGGGCAGGGCGCAGAGCCTGGAGCGCCCCGGGGGTCACCGCGACCCCCTGAGCCGGCCCCCAAGTGCGCCGGGCCTTTGCTTCTGCAGCGAAATTGTTTAAAATCTCGGGCGCCGACACGGTTGGGGCCAGGCTGGGCTGTGGGATGGGGTCTGCCGCCGGGGGTCCGGGAGGGCTTTGCGGGGAGACCGAAAGGCAGCGCCGCTCAGGGAGGCGGCCCAGCCAGGCTCAGCGGAGCGCGCTCCCCATTCTGCCGCATGTCCCTCCGCCCGCTTTTCAGATTCTGAAGATGTTTCCTCCAGTGACCGAAAAATGTCCAAATCGGCTTTAAACCAAACCAAGAAACGGAAGAAGCGGCGACACAGGTAAGGCCCCCGCGGCGCTTTTCCTTACATCTGCTGCCCATCCAACCCTCCTGGGGTCCCAGCTCCGGCTCGGCCACGCGGACCCTATGTTCACGGATCCCAGATGTGTGGTCCTGGGCTGCACCAGGGCCAGACCCCGCGTCGTTTGCAGGAATCTGCGCGGGGCCCTGGGGTCCAGCTGCTCGTAAAGAGGGTAACGAGGATAAAGAGGGTCCCGGAGAGCAGCGGTGTCGCTCGGGCCTCCTCCTTGTTCGGCCAGGGAAAGGAGAGGGCCCAACCCGGGCCAAAGCATAGCCGGAGAGGGGTTGGCGGCCCCTGGTCCCTGCGACTGTACTTTCCGAGAGCCACACGGACCTGGGCGAGGGCAGATCGGCTCCAACGTCCCAGCGGAGCGGGTCCTTTGCCCCTGCCTCCCTCACCCCCAATTCCTCTCCTTCGGCCCCGCCCTTTCTGCCAATTCCCCCTTTTGTGCTCTCACTCTTCCCCAAAGCTTCAGAGATGTCTGCAGTGTTGGAATATTTTCTCTTCGCCTTTGCTCTTTCTTTTTGTGCCTCTGAGAGGATCGCTTCCCTTTCGTGAGCCTCAGTTTCCTTGTCTGCAATAGGGAGCGTGGGAGGTGAACTGGGAGCTCTCGCCAGCCCTACCTCGAGTGGGGTGGGCTGCTCTGGAGTGCAGTCTAAAGAGCGAGAGTTGCTAACCTGTCTTTAAATAGGCGTTGGTTGCAGAATGTTAAAATTCCAAGGGAAGAGTATTCACCCTTCCCTAGCTCGGAGCCCCTAGACCCTCATTTCCTTCTTCATCAGCACCCCTGCTACTTGCTCCCTGTGTAAATTCACGAGGAGGTTTTTAAGAAAATACAGGAACAAGGAGCAAAACCCTGCCTGTCTTTCTGCTAGTGCTGCCGGAGGGGCTGTTTTCCCACCTCTGTCTACCCCAACCCGGGTGGGGGCGCCACAGCGTCTGGGACAGTTCCCAGCGGGGTGCTCTTGGCTCCCCGCTGGCCACATTCTCTCCTCTCCCCAGTTTGCACTCAGTGTCTCTCTGCACCTCCCTCTCTTTTCGCTTTTCCGTGTCTCTCCTCCTTAGCCTTCAGAAACTCCACCGTTTTCTTTTTAAAAGAACAGTCCTTCCAGAACTCTCGGTCCCCTACAGGTTAGTTTCTAGGGGACTGGTTCCTTCCCTTGGGGCAGCTGTTTACTTCAGTTCCGTTTGTTTTGTTTTATTTTATTTTAAACGGAAACATTGTCTTACTAGTCCTGTTCCTTTTTCATGTTCACTCATTCAACAAATATTCATGAAAACACCTCTTATACAAGCATCTCATGCTGGGGTCTGGGCAGGTAACGCGTCACCCTCCCCAAGCAGAAATGGGAGGTGGAGGGAGGGTGCTGGTGGTGAAATGGGGTAGAATAGGTGGGAGGGTTTGCCTAGCATGGAGAGCCCTGGAAAAATCACCCCCAAACCCCAGAAGAGGAGTGGCATCAGGACATCTCACTGTGTGGCACTTGCAGCTGGTGACTCCTGCCCTAAGTCCACGCCTGAGGTCCTCATCTGCCAGGGAAAACTTTAGGGGCTTTGGTGCATTGATTGGGGAAGAGGGGACAAAACAGCAACTCATCACCAGCAGAGAATGAACACCTCCAGTTTCTGTCTATCCCTGGTGCATGAAGGGGTGGATTATCAGAGAAAAGAATGGCTACTGATCACTTTTCTTTTTAATTTAAATTTTATTTTATTTTGCGGAGCTGAGGATCAAACCCAAGGTCTCATGAAGTGATCTAACAACACTGAGCTACATCCCAGCCCCTTGGTGCAGCATTTAACTAGTAAAAAATATATCTTCCTGAGCTTCTCTCCTATGGAGTTTTGAGTAAGAGACCCTGGAATCTGGTGCTGAGAGATGGAGCAAACCAGGATTGCAGAGTTGAGCAGGGTGGGGATGGAGCAACCATAGTGATGTTTCCTGAGATTTGGCTCTTTATGGAGAGCTCAGCTCCTCTGTAGGCTGATAGAAGAGTCAAAAAGGTTCTGGGGTTCTGCCTAAACCAGGAGCAGAGTGTGTGGGTCACATGGGGGTGGAAGGGGACCTCCCTGGAAAACACGTCATCAACATGTGGACTAGCTCTGACTTGGGTATACAGGAAGTTTGGGGGGGATTTGAGGTTGTTTTTGTCTTGTTTTGTTTTGTTTTGGTACCGGGGATTGAACTCGGGTCCTTGCGCTTACGCAGCAGGCGGCAAAACCACTGAGCTAAATCCCCGGCCCTTGTTTTTGTTTTATAGTGAATGGAGACTATAATCAGCTCCCCTCTGACACTGGCCAGGCCACACTACCTGTGTGCCTCAGTTTCCCTGGTTTTGAAAAGGACTTGCATATTTCAATTGTTCATTTTGCCGATCTGTTCAAGAGCCCTTCAGCAAATGGAAGGAGAACACTGAGAAAGCAGCAGATTTTCAAAATCCTGAAGCATTAACTCTGTGTCCATCAGAATTCCACAGATCCCCCTTGAGAGAACAGGCAAACTGATTTTGACTCAAACCAGTCATTTTCTGTAAAGAGCATGATCTTCTTTCTAACCCCCCCCCCGCCCCGTTATCCCCGTGATATTGAAGGGGACACCAGCACCGGGAATAGGTGGGGCTGCCGTTGTATTTCTTCTATATGTTGGGGGAAGGCACAGCAGTGAAACACTCTACACCCCTGTGCGGCCCCCACACTCAGACTCCAAGGAGGTCAAGCAAAAGATGTGCCACCTGTCATATCGCTGGTTGCTGTGTTGTTGGGGGCATAGGATGAAGGTCACCTAAAGTCTGGTAAAATTAAAGTCTGAAAAGCGAAGAGTTGTGTCTGTAAGTGGATATGTAGCAGTTTATTGAAGAAAGGGAGTTGATGAACTTCCTAATATTGAAGGTGAAATTTTATTATTGAAGCATTTCTTTGCACAATTTCCGAGGATGAGAAAAAGTAGTGTTTTGTTTATTTTTTCTTCTCTGGGGATTGAGCCCAGTGCTTTCAGGATGCCAGGCAAGCGCTCTACCTCTACCGTTGAGCTACTTCCGAACCTGTGAATGAAGCCTTTGCAGATCTTTTGAGCAGTTTATGACACAAAATAGGTCAATATGAACTGCTCTGTGCGGGGCAGGGTGGCTTGAATGGGGGCCCCCGCCCAGTGCATAGCTGAATCTGCCTGAGGGATAGTTTGGGAGACTCTCATCTTTTGAGCACCGGAGGGGACCAGAGGAAGGGCTGCTCTAGGCAGCTGGTGGGTTTGAGTGGTGGCAGAGGGCAGGTGAGGAGGGAGTGTGGGGTGGATTTAGGGGGTGGGAGTCCGTTCTCAGCTGTACAAACAGTGAATTGGGACTGCATTTGGCTCTCTGGTGAGTCTTCAAAGTTTAAGCAGGATTTAAAATTGACAGGAGCTGGGAGGCTGGCAGGTGGGGCTGGGGTACTTATCTGCTAAGGCCTCCAGTTCGTGCTTGGGAGGAGACAGGCTTTCTCCAGTCCTCTGAAATTTCCTGCTTAGCACCCTCTCCTGCAGAAAGATTCTCAGTGTGAAATGTCACCAAGGGCTGAAATAATCCCCCTGCAAAGTGTGTGTGTGTGTGTGTGTGTGTGTGTGTGTGTGTGTGTGTGTG
>NW_004624734.1:27334169-27357950 GCF_000247695.1 Heterocephalus glaber | reverse complement strand
GAGAGAGAGAGAGAGAGAGAGAGAGAGAGAGAGAGAGAGAGAGAGAGAGAGATTGTGTTAATTGTGCTGAGCCAGCCTGAGTGTGGGATCTGTCCAGAGGTGTGGGAGAGGGCCATTCAGCCCTCTCTGAGACAGGCTTTTTCAGTGTTTGGGGTCCTGAGTGTCCAATCTTGCTCCCTCAGGACAATCTTTACTTCCTACCAGCTAGAGGAGCTGGAGAAAGCATTCAATGAGGCCCACTACCCAGATGTCTATGCACGGGAGATGCTGGCCATGAAAACGGAGCTGCCAGAAGATAGGATACAGGTAAGAGCCTGAGCCCTTCTGGGACGCCTACCTCTCCAGGGTCCTGGGTACCCATGATCCTGCCTCCCACTTCCTGCCACAGGCACGTGCTTGCCCATGATCATGGCCTAAAGAAGAACCATGAATTTACAGTGATGGGCCTGTGCTCAACACTGACCATGTAAGGTGGGGACAGAGGGTGGACAGACAGTGGCTTAGCAGATGTGGCCTGGCTGCTGTGGCCGAGAAGTCTGCCTGAGGAGTGAGTCATACAGACCCTGAGGGCGCTTGCCGTTGACAGGTAGAGTTCGGGTGGGTCCTGGGTCTTGAGCAGGTTATCTGTTGTGGCAGATGTCTGTTCCATTGCCAGAAGTGCTTTGGTGACTGTGCAAAGAGGAAGGTGACTTCCAGCCCAGCCTGTTTCCCTTCCATCTACTCTCCTCCCCATGGGGAAGATGTTGTCCCCTTCTTCCTGCTTCTCATCACCCATCCAGCTGCAGCCCTGCCCCTAACCGGGCCCCTGCTGACCCTGCCTTGAGCTCTGGCTGGGATGTGGCCTGGGACATGTGCCCACACATGTGGCTCATTGAGTCCCTTCTCTTCTGGGTAGGTGTGTGGCACGCCAGCCACTGTCTGGACTGCCACGTTGTCTGCTGTGGCAGGCACAGCAGCAGCAGGGCCTTCCCAAGTCCCGAAGGCCTGAGCTGGCCAGGAGGGGGCCTAGTGAGTCACTTCTCTGGGACAGTGTGAGGTCTGGTGGGGTAGGGCCACCCTGGCAGCCATAAGTGTGTGGTGAGGAAGGATGTCCAGATCTGGAGTGACTTCAGCTGGATTTTGGCCTGAAATACAGCTGGTCCTTAGAGGTGGTCCACAGGTGGTTCACTGCTGGGGCTGGGGAGTGCTGACTACTTCTTCCCTTCTCTCCTCTTCCTCCTCCTCCTGCTCCTTCTTTTTTGTATGTTGGGGATTGAATTCAGGCCCTTTTTTATTTTTCATTTTGAAACAGGGTCTCACTAAATCACTAAAGTGCCTAACTGGGGTCAAACTTGATATCTTCCTGCCTCAGCCTCCCAGAGTGCAGGGATTACAGGAGTGCACCACCATGCCCAGCTGAGTGTTGACTTCTTGAAACTGCTTCTGCTCAACTCCCTCCCCCTAAGAGTGGGCTGGGCTGGGCTGGGGTGGCTGGAGAAGGGACCCAGGAGGGTATGCTGGTTGCTCCATTCCTTTCAGTGAATACTGCAGAATGGGAAATGAAGCCCCGAGCTGCTTTTCCCAAGGGCCTCCTTCTCCTTAGAAATCTATTTGGAATTTCAGCCCAAGGCTTTAGACATCGACACTAACAATAAGCTTAATTATTCATAAGCAGCTTATGATTGGTGCGTTATCCATGGTGGCATGGAACCATGCCCCCTCACCCAAATGTATTCTAGTAGGGGAGCTGGGTGTTCTGAATTGTGTGAATGTGTGTGTGTGTGTGTGTGTGTGTGTGTCCACGGGTGTGTGCTCATAAACTGAGGCCCCGTCTGTCCAGCCAGTGAGTGGCAATAATCCCTGCCCGACCTTCATCAGTGCCACTCTGGCCATCACCAATGGCTGGGGTTGGGGTGGAGGCTGATGAGGTGCCCTGTAGGCTGCCCCCACACTCGAGCACTGCCTGTGAGAAGGAACAGCTTGTCTGTGGCTGTGGCACTGGGGTGTCTGAAGTCTGTTTGGCTGCCGTGGTGACGGGTGAGGTGTCTGAAGTTGCCAGAGCTGGGGATTTGGGGGAGGCTGTCCCTCAGCTGTAACTGCATTGCTACAGAGCTCCAGCACCCCTTGGTGTGGCTTCCTGAAGTTGCCTGGGGCTGTCCAAAGGGAGGTGTCGGAAGCCACCAGAACCAGCTCGGAGGAACTGGGCTTCAGAATAAGGAGTGAATGTTTGTTGGCCTGGGTTTGTGCAGGTGGATTGTGGAATTTGTGGGTGTGAGAGAATTGAGGCAAGAGTCTCAGACCCATGGGGACTGAATGCTGTCCTCAGAAGGTGTTTATGAGGATCAATGGTCCTGTTCCAAAGTGTTTAATGGTCTGGAGAGATCCCAGGGCATTTTCACATGCCTGGTAATGAATGTCCTAAGTAGGCCACATGCACAGGAGAGGCAGGAGGGGGGTGCAGTAGTTGTGGACACTAATGCTACAGTCAGATTGCCTGGGTTCACAGCCAGACTTCCCCTCCCAGCACTGCTTATCCTCACCTATATCTCAGGGGCCCCTGCCTCTTGTGCAGATGCAGTGAGCCCTATGTGTACAGTGGTGCCTGCCCCTGCTCACTCGGATTCAGCTCTGATCTCATTAAATCCTGGCAGCAACCAAAGGGCTTAGGACCACTGGCCCCCATCTGTCTGTCTGTCTGTCTGTCTATCTATCTATCATCTATCTATGTATCTGTCTATGCAGTGCTCAGGATGGAACCCAGGGGCTTGCATGTACCAGGCAAGCACTGCTGCTCTGAGTGACACCCTCAGCCCACAGCCTCCTTGTAGAACCAAGGACACAGAGGCACAGCAACTTGCCCAAGGCCACACAGCTAGGAAGAGGAGGATACAAATCTTAAACCCATGTCTGAATCTAAAGCCCACCCTTCCATCACCTGCCTCTTGGGGTTGAAGCCTTGCTTTGATCTGACACTGAGGTGAAATCGGAAGGAGGGTCCTGTATCATAACTTCTTTTGGAGGAGCAGCTCGGGGATTAAATCCAGGCTTCATGCATGCTAACTATCATTACTTTATAAAAATAATCAAAATCTATAGTAGTATATGCCTGTAATCCCAGCTACTAAGGAGGCTGAGGCAGGAGGATTACAAATTCGAGACCAGAGTGGGCAATTTCACAAGACTCTGTCTCAAAATCAAAATAAAAAGGGTTGGGGACGAAACTCAGTTTGAAGGCCCTTGGTTCAATTGTTACTATTGCAGGGGAAGAAAAAAAAAAGCAAAACAATTGAGTACCAGATACTGTTCTTTAAAAAAATCCCCAAATCTCACTTGTCACAAAACTCTCTGTCTCCTGCCTCGCAAGTGCAAGGTCCCGAGTTTGATCCCCAGTACCAAAAAACTTTTTTGAATGTGCAAATTCATGTACATGAATTCAAAAGGGTGAAAAATTAGTCTCCCTGGGCCAGGGATTTATCTCAGTGGTTTCACCACCTGCTGCTCAAGTGCAAGGACCCAAGTTCGATCCCCGGTACAAAAAAAAAAATTTAGTCTCCCCATCGCCAGGGGTGACCAGTGTCTTCTGTTTCCTACTGGAGATAGTTTGTGTGCATTCAGCAGAGTCCTCAGAGCCCCTGTGAGCTCAGAACATGGTTCCTGGTTACAGGGTGGGAACCTGAGGCACAAAGGACAGAAGGCAGACGTGAGCCCTTTTAGGCTCTGGCATCCTTTCCTAATAATTTCCTCCTGGCTCTGACACCCACAGAGCCAGGCCCCTTCCCATCTCTGGACCTCAGCTTTCTCACTGGTGAAAGAAAGAGGGGAACCCCTCCCAGGGAGGGTCTTCATGAAGATCCCCTCCCCTCACCAGCTCAGGCTGCCCTTGGTGGCATGAGGTGCAGGCCAGGTGGACACCTGCTGGGCCACGCCAAGTTAACCCCCACACATATCAGAGGCCTGCAGTTTAACATCTAATGAGAACGCACAGTGTGCACATGAAAGTGGACATTCCTGCTCTCCATCTTTGTTTTACTGCCAGAAAGCCAAACTCTGAGCCTGAAATTTCTCATTTGTAAATAATCATAATATTTTTCTGGACTGCTAACTTCATGAAAGCATTGTGATTTCTGGCATTTATTACCACTGCCCCAGATACTAAGTGGTCCGTGTTGGTTCATCCTATCAGCATCAGGTAAGTCAGGTGTTGCTTTCAGGCCCATTTTCTGGATGAGGAAGCTGAGGGGCTGAGAGGTGAAGTCATAGTAGACAAGGGTTCAGCTCTGGACTTGAGTCCAATAGATCCGGTGAGGTAATCCGCCACCACTCTGTGCAGACCATTAAAATCAGAGCAAATGGCTCAGCTGCAGCTGATGGGGATGGTACAGGATTGTGGCCCTGAGGAAAGAAAAGATCCCAAGTCCCCATGAGAGACTGGAGCACAGTTTTCTTTATGAATCAAATGTCAGGATATGGCATTCCACATGGGCACAGTAGCACACACCTGTAATCCCAGCACTTGGGAGGCTGAGGCAGGAAGGTCAAAAGTTCAAAGCTGGTCTGGACTACATTGGGAGACCCTGACTCACAAAACCAAGAAAAAAACCCCCCAAATATCAGGATATGAGATTCTGGAGGCCCCTGCCAGATGTCAGCCCTGGGACTTGAGAAATGGGTTTTTAGACCAATTTTATTTCTTCTGTGGGCTCACTTGTTATTAGAATTATAAGATTATGTCACAGTGTATACATGTCCTCTTATTTATTGTATTTTTCCGACAGTAGTCATACTTATTATAAAAATGCAAGCATTACAGAGCAATGGTCATGCAAAGTGAACCTAGCCAACTTGCCCCTCTGAGCCGCGAAGCATTGTGTGTAGGGGAAGGTGAGGTTTGGATTCTCTGAGTAGTACTGCTCGGACTGTGCCTCATAAAGCGCTAGGAATTTATTTCCAGAAGTTAAAGTAGGTGTCTGAGTGGGAAAGGGTCTGCAGAATCTCAGCCCAGGATGCTTACTGGACTCTGCAAGGTGGCTTTTTAGAATGAAAAGTATGTGGGGCAGGGGGGCGGGGATTTAGCTCAGTGGTTCCGCCGCCTGCCTCGCAAGTGCAAGGACCGGAGTTCGATCCCCAGTACCAAAAAGAAAAAAGAAAAAAACAAAGTATGTGGGGCTCATGCTCAGCAATCCCACTCAGTCGGTATGGAGTGTGTTAGTTGGCATCCTTGCGTTTCAGATTTCTCCAGATGCGTCTTCGTACACTCATTGTAAACTGACTGATGAGGATAGGGCTTTTACAGTGGGCTAATATACTAGTGGAGGAAAGTGGGGAAGGGGTGGGGGAGGAAGGAAATAACCTGGCAGAGCTTGGCCAAGGTTGCTGCCCGGAGCTGCCCCCTGGTGGACACCAGAGGCTACTGCGAGGCCCAGCTTCTCCCAGCCTGGAGCTGGGCTGGAAGGAGTGTGCTGAAATTCGGTGTCAGAAGCGCTGAGTGGCCATGGAGAGTTACTTCACGCCAGCAAGGAGCCCAGATTCATCAACCTCCAGCTGGAGGAGAGGGAAGATGCTGGGTGAAAGCGATGGATGATGCCACATGACCGATAAAGCCAGGCCCAATGGCATGTGGGAAGATCAGAAGGCAGAGCTTGGGGTAGCCAGGAGACCAGAATGTGCATGCAGCATCTATCGTGCATGATTATCTCCTTCAGAGGGGCAATCCTGGAATAACCTTGGGGGTATGGGCCGGGGATTTAGCTCAGCGGTGCCGCCGCTTGCCTCGTAAGCACAAGGTCCCGAGTTCCATCCCCAGTACCAAAAAAAAAAAAAAAAAGAACCTTGGGGAAAGAGCCCTGGGCACATGGATGCTACGATGGGAGACAGCAGAGTGGGAACCATGTGACAATGCAGGGACAGGAGGAGCCTGGCCTGCTACCTGTGCGCCCACCATGTGGCATAAAATCCTTCGCCAGGGCCATCCACGCTGGGAAGCACAGGCACCCTGTGCCACTGCAGGGGCACCCTTCACACAGCCCTAGGGCCCCTCAGAGTGGAAATGCACCTGGAGACCCAGTGTCATTCCCAAGCCAGAAGAGCCACCCAGCCTACTGAAGTCCCTGGTATCACTTTGGGTCCATTCTCAGGCACTCAAAGCCCCCATGTGTAAGGCAGACTTCTGGTCCTGGCTGGGACCAGACTCCTGAGACAAGGGCCATCTCAGGTAGAAAGTGGGCAAGAGAGAAGGAGGACGTGAAAGAAGCTTATGGGCTTCTCAGGGCCAAGAGCCCAAGTAGAAAAGGGGCCTAGTGCCCATGAAGACTCTCAAAGGTGGGAGTCAGGAGCGCCCATTTCTAGCAAACAGGGGCCTGAGCATTTGCTGGGAGTGAAGCCTCACTGCATGGCACTTGTCTCCACAAATCTCATAGGTGCAGGCTGGTGTTTTAGCTCTTACTATGTGCCTGGCACTTACTGCACACTATTTTATTTAATTTTCCCAACAAACCTACCAGAAGGTGATATTTCAGGGTAGATGAGGAGCAGGGAGGACAGGAAGGTTAACAGATGTGTGCATGGTCACAAAGGCAGTGACAGACCGAGCAGCGCCCTCCAGCTCTGGCCCCAGCATCTCTCTGTCTCTTGAGACAGAGTCTTGTTATGCAGTTCAGGTTGGCCTTGAACTCACTATCAGCCCAGGGTAGCCTCAAACTCGTGATGATCCTCCTGCCTCAGCCTCCTGGGTGCTGGGATTACAGATGTGCGCCACTACACCTATTTTTGGTTCCAGTTCTGAATCTGATTGCTCACAGGGAGTGGCTCTGCTTTTATGTTCTCTTGCATTTGGACCTCCAGGGCCTGGATTATATTAGAAATGAGGGAAGGGTTTCAGGGCCAGGTATTTGGCCTTCCTGATACTGCTGGGAAAACTAAAAGTTATCTATATTAAAATACAAATACATGAGGGCTGAGGGTGTGGCTCAGTGATAGTCATTCCCTAGCAAGTGTGAGGTCCTGGGTTCAATCCCCAACACTGGAAAAAAAAAAAAAAGAAAGCCTGAAAGTTAGCCCTGCTCTTTCCCCCTCTCTTAGATTTGTTGTTGTTATTTGTCAGTCTAGCCTTACTAAGGGACCTGTGGGGAAGGCCAGGGAGACAGGTAGTGCCATTGATCCTTTGTGCCTCTATTGAAGCAATAATAACTAGCGTTTATTGAGCATCTTCTGTGTGACAAGCACTGATTTTAAGGACTTTTATGTACTTCATTTAATCTTCAAAACAACTCTGAAATGAATAGTTGGCCCTCAACATCTGAGTGGATGGGTTCCAGCCTCCCGACCCCAGGCATGCTCGAGCCCCTTACAAGAAATAACAGCCTGTGATGGTGCTTAGTGGTAGAGCACTTGCCTAGCATGTGTGAGGCCCTGGGTTTGACCCTCAGCATAGAAAAGAAAAAAGGAAGTATAATATTTGTACAGAACATGTGCATCCTCCGGTACACTTTATTTATTTATTTTGGATTTTTGAGACAGGGTCTCACTATGCAGTTCAGGCTGGCCTTGAACTTGAGGTGATCCTCTTGTCTCAGCCTCTGGAATGCTGGGATTACAGGTGTGCACCATCACACTTGGCCATGTTAGGTATTATCAATAGTCCAGAAACAATTTATACAGGATTGCCTCAAGTTTAAGGGCAGCTTTGGCTACATAGCTAGCTCAAGGTCAGCCTGAGCTCATGGGAAGTTCTACATAGGGAGACCCTGTCTCACAAAAAACCCCAAAAACCTAACATGATGCAAATGCTAACTTGTTGCACTGTGTTGCTCAGGAAATAATGCTAAGAAAGAGTATACATTGGTCAATATAGACACATTTTTTTTAGTATGGGGAATTGACCTCAGTGCTTTCACACTGAGCTACATTCTCAGCCCTTTTTTGTATTTTATTTTAAGACAGGGTCTTGCTAAATTGCCCAGGCTGGGTTCAAACTTGCAGTTCTCCTGCCTTAGCCTCCCAGAGTGCTAGAATTACAGGCGTGCACCACCAAGCCTACCCAGGCAGAATTTTTTAAAAAATCTTTTTTTCAATCTGCAGTGGGTTGACTCCACAGATGCAGAGCCCTGTGTAGATACAGAGGGCCAAGTGTATTCTTATTTTTTGTTTGCAGAGACTGAGAAACCAAGTAACTTGCCTGAAATCACACAGCAGTTACTTTTTCAGTGCTGGGGATGGAACCCAGAGCCTTATGCATGGTAGGCAAGTCCTTTGCCACTGAGCTACATCCCCAGCTGTACACAGTAGTTTTTTGGGGTTTTTTTTTTTGGGTACCAGGGATCAAACTCTGGACCTTTCACTTGTGTGGCAGGCGCTGGAACCACTGAGCTAAATCCCCGGCCCCCACAGAGCAGTTTTAAGAGCTGGGAATTCCATTTCAGGACTGGCTGGCCCCAAGGCTTCAGGTAGACTCAGTTCTGCACACGTGCTGGTGGCTCCCAGGAAGGGAGAGAAAAGTACGTGTGGAGCATAGTTAGGGTTAATCCTGATGGCTTGTCCACTGTCCTCCAAGGCACCATTGCCACAACTTCCCTGCCAGCGTCCTGAAATGAAATTGTTTTGGCTGCCCAGGTTTCCTCCATAAATTGGAGCAGCATCTGGTCTTTGAGGAAAGCCAGGTGTTGCAGGAGCCCGTAACTGAGGGTCCGATGACTCTTGGTTTGTGCGACCAGCTGGCACCAGCTCCCCTGGGAAAATGTCTGTGTGGAAATTCTGATCTACGCACCAGTTATTCATTTCCCCAAATTAGGAACCCCCCAAAAATGATTGTGTCTATAGGCCCCAGAGCAGAATCTGGAGCCTGAACCCCTTTGTTAGCTACCCGAAGGTGCTGATCTGAGAGCCCTGCCTGTCTCCAGCAGGGCACTTCTGAAACTCCAGGACAGTGTTATTTCTGTATTTGTTCACTCCAAAATGCCTTCTCCAGAATCCTTAATCCAAGCTGAAGATGGAAAGTTCTTTCACCATAAGTTTGGCATTGAAACTCATTTGGAGGCTGGGGATTTAGCTCAGTGGTTCTGCCACCTGCCTCAAAAGTGTAAGGTCCCAAGATTCATCCCCGGTACAAAAAACAAAACAAAACAAACGAAACTCATTTGGAGTTGGGTGTGGTGGTACATGGTTGTAATTCCAGCACTTTGGGAGGCTGAGGCAGGAAGATTGTAAATTGAGCCCTGTCTGGGCAATTTAGCAAGACTCTGTCTAAATAAATAAATAGGCCAGAGATGTAGCTCAGTTTGAAGGCCTTGGGTTCCACACCCTAGTACCCCAGAAAACAAAAAACTCACTTCATTTGGTGGCAAAAATCAAGCCAGACTTCATAATCTATTTATCCTTCTTAGTGTGAGTATGTGCATATTTTGCTGCAGAAAATGAAACTGATGATGTGATTTCGGGATTTCTAAAATCTCAAACATCTTCTGGTCTGGCCCCAGGGGTTCCAGTTAAAGGGCTGTGGTCTTACTGCTTAATAATCACTGAACTCAAAAAAAAAAAAAAAATCACTGAACTGGAGCAGGACAGGCCATCTCCTGGGGAGGGAGCAGGTGGCTTGCTTATATTCCTAAAGAAAGCCTTCCCACCCCTCTGGTCAGACTTGATGGCTGGAATTTCATCACCAGGGTGTCCATTCTTTGTTATCCTCTGGAGGCGGTGGAGGAAACCAGAAGTCCCTAATATGACTCGCATGTGGTTTAGTCCTTTTAAATCTTGCCTCTGAGGGAGAAGGCAAGCTGAAGCAAGCGAGTAGCTGTAGAGGGCGAGCAAGTGCTGATGGCTTGGAGATGGGCAGGTCAGAAGCCCAGCCAAACCACAAGCCCTGGGTAAGGTGAAGAGTTGGGCCGACGCCCTGCAGGACAGGCAGGCAGCCTTGGGGAGGGAGAGCTACGCAGCGCAGTGAAGCCAGGCCGGGAGGAAGGCCCGGGTAGCCTCTTCGCTGCCCAGTCTGTCCACTCGAGGGCACCGAAGACAGCCATCTATTGGCCTTCGGAGTACATAACCCCTTTCCTTGGCAAGGGTCTCCAAGAGCAAGCCTTTTGCTTGTATTTCCCAACTTCCTAGTTATCAGCAGTAATTGCAGGTCCCAAACTGTGGTGGCAGAGGTGCCATTAGCTGGAAGGACAGGTGATGGCTTTCTTTAGAAAAGAAGAAATAAGAAACGAGGGTCACACGTTTAGCTTGACTTTAAAGGTGTGGGTGGACTGGGCGGTCTTTCCGAACCAAGGCAAGCGCTCCTTTTGGCCGCTGGGCAGTTCGGGACCGACCGGAGCGCCCCCTGCTGGGTGTGACCCGCCTCCCTTCACCGCAGACTCCCGGCAGCTGCGGGGCGCCCGGCGTTCACTGCGCCACCTGGCGGTAGCGAGGGGGAACGGCGGAAGCGCGCCGACCCGGAGCCCCGCGGGCCCCAGTGGCGGCTGCCTGCTGCCGGGCTGCAAAGGGTTAAGCTGTCAGCGGCGCGATGTTAAACAGGTGTCAAAGGCGCCCCATATATCTGCAGATTGAAATCAAATTCTTTGCCGTATAAAAAGATAAATTACCCAGGCGCTGCCGCGCGTCCCACTCATCACGCCAGCGCCAGACGGCAAGCAATTTTTTTTTTTTAATGTGCTAACGACCTAATCAAGCAATCAAGTCGGAGAAGATTGCAGAGTGACCGGGGCAGCCATCTGCCGGCGAGCCCCGCTTTCATTCCTGTGCCCCGCGTGGGGCGGGGGCCGGGAAGGGAGCTGCCGGGGGAAGAGGGGAAAAAATCCTCAACAAATTAACACCCAATTTTTCCCGTCTAATTAGTTAAATGAGAAGTGTTTGGGGTCCCCCGGGGAGGGGGGGGGGCGCCTCGCGGCGAGGCGAGCGCTGCCTCCCCAGCATTAATTAGTGCGGGTCAATGCTGCTGTTCCCGGAGGAGCGGCCGCTTTAATTTCCCGTGATATTTCAGTGCCTGAGGCCCATCGATTCAAACTGAAATTAACTTATTTTTCAATCAGCCCAGGGCTGCCCCTGGGGGTGACTCTTCTTTTGCCGCCTCCTGAATAGAGCTGGAGCAATTTTTCATCAAAAGCTGATACCTCGGCCACGGAGGGCGGGGGAGGAACCCGGAGGGAGGTGGGGGGCTGGGACGCCCGAGGCCTGGGGATGGAAATCGCAAAGGAAATGAACGGATTTTCCGAAGCCCGCCTCTGCCCCCTCACCCCCACTCCCCTAGGGTGCTCCCGTGCCTTGTCACCCCCCGGGTCCCATCCCCAAGGGACAAGAGACCAGAAGCGCTGGAGTGGGTGGACCACCGGTTTCCAGAGGGCCTGTGCCCTGCTTGAGGGACCTACTGGGGACACTCCTGGCTGTCAGCTGCTGAAGCCTCAGGAAGGCTTTTTGGGGGGACCAAGACATCCTGGGCTTCCAGAACAGGGGAAGGGTTCTAGGATCTCCCCAAGAAGCTGCAGGCAAATCTCTGGGTGCCTCTGTCCTGTCCAGGCCTTGCAGTAGTCGGTGTAGGAGCCAGAGAAACGTTTCCTAGGATGCAGCCTGCAGCTCTCTCCTAGACCCCTACTCCCCTCGCACCCTGGAGAATGTCTTCATATCCTGACTGAGGGATGGCACCTGGTTCCCCAAAATTCCATTCAGTTAGACCCAGAAGCATGGGCAGCGAGTGGCAAGAGAGCAAGGCAAGAACAGCATGGCAGGGCTCAGCTGGGACAGGGCAGAGGAGGAGGGTGACTCGGGCCTCCAGCATAGTCCTCCCTGCTCGGACGGACACTTCCGGACAGGTAACTGGATAAAGTGTCCCCAAGACTGTTCACTGCCTGATGCTCCCTGGGCCCACTCTGTGGCCTTCCTGGACTGCTCTGGCTCTGGGTCTCAGGGGGAGAGGAAACCCTAAGCAAGAGGCCCTGCCTGTCAAGGACTGAGGGAATCTGGATGGAAAACAGAAAGAGGTTCTGTGAACACCTACCAGAGAGCTGCCAAAGCCGGCTTCTCAGCTGCACCCCCAGGACCACTCTGGGTGCTGCTCTTCTAGGCCCTGTCCAGGAGGCATCCTTAGCCTATCTCCCTAGAACTGCTTGGACTGAAAACAAAAACGATGCCCATTTCACCCATCGTATTCTCTTGGGACTCTGATGCTCTCCTTCCGAGCCTGGGGGAACTGTGGGGCCACCGTGGTGGGAGAGCTGGGTAAGGACACCCTGCTGAGAAAGCCACGCCAGGCAGACAGGGCAAGGGCCTTGGGCCCAGCACTTGGAGTGCAGCCCTGACCCACTCTCCCGCACTGGCAGGTCTGGTTCCAGAACCGCAGAGCCAAGTGGAGGAAGCGAGAGAAGTGCTGGGGCCGGAGCAGCGTCATGGCGGAGTATGGGCTCTATGGGGCCATGGTGCGGCACTCCATCCCCCTGCCCGAGTCCATCCTCAAGTCCGCCAAGGACGGCATCATGGACTCCTGTGCCCCGTGGCTACTGGGTAAGAGCCCACACCCTCCTTGGGCGGGCTCCCTGGAGGGGATGTAGTGCTGGGGCCAGGAGACCTGGGCCACAGCAGCCCAAGGGGAAACAGACCCGCTATGAGGTTCACCTGGGGGAACTCAGGCAGGGAGGGCCTGGGGGCTGGTTTCTGTCCCTTGCGCCTACCTACTGGGTGCTAAGTTCTGTCCTCTTGGACAGGTCTTTACTTCTGTAAGGAGAGTGTGGCTATTTTCCCAGGGTCTGTATTTACCTTCCCTTTGGCCACCACTCTGGCTCTGTCCAAAGGACTTGTTCCCCTCAAATGTCTCCCCCCTCCTTGTATCTGGGTCCTTTTCTCAGAACAGCATCTGCTCATCTTGGAGTTCTAAGATCTGGAATCCCAGGACAGAGAGGTGTGGTTGTGTCCTGAGGGACAGAACAGACTGTAGGGGGAATGGATGTTCAGGGGTTTGGTGTGAAGTCCTCTATAGGCCTGGTTCCCAGCCTTTGGCCTGCAGCCCTGTCCCCTTGGCCATTTTCCCTGTCCTTGGCCCCAGCCCAGTCTTGGGACTCGCGCGACTGTGGGGTGTGAAGAAAGGCTCTCTGCTTGTCCTTAATTCTGGCCTCTCTCTATCTTTGCTGTTTTCAGTTCAAGATGGCTTTCCCAGGCGCTTTTCTAAACCCGAATACCAACAATTCTTTTTAGGGATGCACAAAAAGTCGCTGGAGGCAGCAGCTGAGTCGGGGAGGAAGCCCGAGGTGGAACACCAGGCCCTGCCCAAGCTCGACAAGATGGAGCAGGAGGAGAGGGGCCCTGACGAGCAGGCAGCCATCTCCCAGGAGGAACTGAGGGAGAACAGCATTGCAGCGCTTCGAGCTAAAGCTCAGGAGCACAGCACCAAAGTGCTGGGGACTGTGTCTGGGCCAGACAGTCTGGGCCGGAATCCCGAGAGGCCAGAGGAGGCGGAGGCCATGGATGAAGACAGGCCGGCTGGGAAGCTGAGTCCACCGCAGCTCAAAGACATGGCTTAGGCCAAGGGCCACTCAGACACCAGAGCCCCAAGACTGCTTCTCCCAGGGAGGGAGGTTCTCTCTGGGGCAGGCCAAACCTGGTCTTGGCCACCCTCCCCCTGCCCCGTAGGCCCTCCATGACCCCCACTGACTCCAGGCACAGGTCAGTCCTGGCTGTGCTTTTGGACCATGCTGAGACATCCTGGACCCTGTCTTGACTCTGCAGCTTCCTCTTCCTCATCCCAGCATCCCTGCCTCGGAAGCCTTCTTGCTGCCCCAGCCATCCCTGTGAGCCCCTGTCACTCAATCCCTTGGTAACTCTCACTGTCCAAGTCCTCCCCTTCCTCTCTGTTCCTTGGCTCTAAAGAGGCCTCCTTCAGGGCTGGGGATTTAGCTCAGTGTTTCTGCCACCTGCCTTGCAAGCACAAGGACCCGAGTTCGATCCCTGGTACCAAAAAAAAAGAGGCCTCCTTCCTAGCTCTGAACCCCCTGTGGATTCTGCTCAGTCCATGCCTAAGGGTTGTTGCTGTAAACACATTGCCTGCCGCAGCCGTGACACAGTGAGGACCTGCATTCCAGCTCCAGTGTCCTGAGCTCCCCGTTCCTCAGCAAGTCTTCTCCCCTCAGCCTGTTCCTACCTGCACCGGGCTTCTGTGTGAATATGCTGTTCTGCAGGCCCACCTGCAACTTCCGCCTCCTCTGCCCCACCCCATGGGATTCTGGGCTAAACAGGAGAAGTCTGGGCCTGGGCTCCTCAGTCACCCTTAGCCTCCTTCCCTACTGTGGTCACCTTCAGGAACCTGCCTAGCACAGGTGCCAACACCACATATAGCTTGTACAGTACTCACGGTGGGTCCGGGTCCTGTGTTCAGGGAGGGTGAGCAGCTCTGTTGGGAGCCCAAACCCTCTACCCAGAGCCCTTGGGCCCCTGGGCCTGTGTTCTGAAGCGTTCTGACTCTCCCCATGTGCTGCCTGTGAGCTTGACTTGCTGTGCAAGGGACCCTTCCCCTTGAGCTTCTTGCAAACTCCTGGTTCGCGTGTGCTCTGCTTGGAGAAACCTAATGCAGCTAGGAAGCCACAGACCTGGTCTCAACTTAACCCAGGCCACCTCTAAGAAGCCAAACCTGGAGTAGGCCTGGGCCATAAATGTTCATCGAGGGTGGGTCTCAAGAAGGGTATGGGAAGAGGCTCAGAGGGAAGCAAGGCAGGAGCCTTGCTGAGTATTAAACTCAGACCAACTGCAGGCACTCACACCTCCAGCCAGCTGTACGTCGGAAGTTCAGGATGTCTGCTGGAATCAGTCAGACTCAGGAGCCATATTGGAATAAAGCACTGGGTCCTTCTGTCTGGTTGTGGGTAGGCTTGTCAATGCTGAGGGCCTCTCTGCAGCTGCCCTCCCCACCCCAGCCTTTATTTACCTTCTGCATTAGTAGTGAGGACACAGCTTCATGGAGCCCAGTGGGCTTACATTCCCAGGCCAGGTACCCGGCCCCCTTTACCTCTTGACATCTACCAACCCACCCACCTTCGCAGGGAATACATCCCAAGAGGGGCTGAGACACTGAGTGGCAATTGAAATTCTGTATCCAAAGTTGATTTCTTCATTCCATTCACAGAACCCTCCCCTCTCCAGTTCTTGTCTTTGCCTTCTGTTGGTTTGAAATGTTAGACTGTAGCCCTGGTGTGTAAATAATGTACATAGAGTGAGAAGAAACTTGATATTGAGGTGTTTGAAATATGGAACTGTAACAACTTCTAGGCATTCTAAAACCTGTGATTTCTGTGCCATTTTCTGTAAAGATACAAGTAAGAATAAAATTGAAGTAAAAACAGCCAGGGAGGGATCTAGGAGTCCTCTGTGGGCGGGGATGTTGTATGTATACGTGGCAATCCACAGTGATTTTTAGGTCAAATCTAGGTTCTTCTTTCAAAATTACTCCAAAGGTACAGCCCTTCAATGACATCTGTACATGTGACATTTACCCTTCTCTGTTGCAGACTGAATTACCCCAGCCATGGAGTCCCTAAGTTACCACCTATAATGCCCCCCCATCCTCCCCACACAGTAGATCTCATTTAACCCTCCTCCAGGTCTGACTTATAATCATCTATGTCCTTTGCACCTCCGGTGAATCCTGAAGCCCACATGGGCCCCCAGGAGCCCAGGCTCCCTTTGTGTACTCTGTGCATTTGCATATGTTATCTTCCTCCTAAACAACAACAAACAGAAAAGGTAAGTGTATCTGGGACTGAACGTCAGAGATTATGCTAAATCCTGGTCAAAAAGGAGGGGCACCCAGGAGAAGGAGCTCGGGAAGGCTGCCTGAAATCGCCTGGCGGCAGCTGTGACCCAGGAACTTGATGATGTGCTGGGTGGAATTACAAGATGAGAGTGCAGTGCGCAGACTGGATAGGTTCTGCTGTAGCTTTGGGCTCAAGAAATAATCCCATAAGATTGTTTCAAATTGGCTCAGATGTGGAACTCTCTCATGGAAGAGGAATCTGGCAGGCCATTATCCAGAGAGAATGACAGGAGGCTGGCAGTCCCTGTACTCACAATTAGACCCAGGAGGAACCCGAGGGACACATATGAGAACTCTGGCCCTGGCTCGGTGAAGGGATTCAAGTCCTGCCTGCTTGGGCTGCTCCCTGCCTGCTGAGCCCCGAGCGAGTCAGGCCCCTATAGGTCTCATCCTCGCCCCTCCATCTCCCACTGCCCCTCATTCGCCTCATCCCCAAGGCCTTCCTGACCCTGCAGGGAGGGCTAATGGCCTCTATTCTCTTGCAGCACTTGGGATGCTGCTCTGTTGTGGCATTTTACTTACCAATCTATCTTTCCCACAAGACTGGGTTCTGGGATTTATATCCTATCTTTTATCCCCAGGACTCATCAGAGGGTCTGCTACTCCATCCATTGTTGAATGAATGAATGAATGAATGAATGTTCTGTCTATAACTAATCCAACTGGTCAATAATTTATCAAGATTCACTGAGTAATATATCTAAGGCAGAGGGCCAAGGCCCTGGGGATATAGCGGTGGGCAGAGTCCCAAGTCCCTGTGGTCATGGAACTTACAGTCTGGAGGGAGATAGAACTCCAGTAACTGTACCAATAAAAGACAAAAGTTCAGATATGCTAAGACCTTGGAGGCATGATTTATGAGACCATGAAAACATATGATAGGGTGACCTGACCCTCTGTGGGACTTGGGTCTGTGTGGGCCTAAATGGAAAATAATACCTGCTCTCACAACACTGGTGGGGAGAAGCCAGGACACAGGGTCAGGTGCCCCAAGAGTGCAAGAGGAAGACAGTCATGCCAGGAGGCCACTTCAGGTCCAGGGGTGCCATTGGCAGCTGTCCCACCCTCAGGGAGATCTGGGGAACAAACTGGGACACTCAGAGGCTTGGAAGATGCCAGAAATCCCCCCTGAATATTCACCCCAGGAGGGGAATCTACCCTGGGCAAAGGCAGGTGGCTGCCCACAGAGGGAAATGCAGTTAGGCCTACAGGTGATCCATGAGGGGGAGGCTGGGAAGCCACAGCCAGGGGAGGCCTGATCGGCCAGGTGCAGGTGGGCAGATCAAGGAGAGATCTTGCTCAGCTGCTATGGTACCCAGGAGCCTACTCTCCCCTCAGCCCTGAACCTGACCCTGGAAAGGCAAGGGCATCCAGGCTGCAGGCTCACCAGGCTGCCGATAGATGGCCGCATGCACTGGAAAGCACCACAGAATGGTAAAGAGTACTGATGGATGAAGGCTGCCACTGGGCTGGCCTGGCAGGGATGGATGAGGAGGCGGCCAGCTGAAGCGAAAGGTGGGTACATGGGGTGGAGACTGACCGGGAGCTCCTGAGGCTCAGGCATGTGGCCTGGAGAGAGCAGCTGCAGCCCCTGGTCTTCACCATTCCTGGGACCTGGGCCACTCTACTCCCTCCTGACCTCTCCAGCCTCTTACACTGCCTACTCCCAACAGCTCACCCCGGGCTTGAGTCTCTCCTGCTCCCACTGGAGCTGCGATGCCCCCTCTCTGACCTCCCCTTGGGTATAGGGGTGGCATCCTGGTTCATCAATTGTCACAAAGGAACTGATATAGGGAGGAAAACATAACTTCAAATGATACACTGAGTTCGTGTTCCCCAAAATTGAAGAAAGAATTCTAAGGAACAAAGGAGGTTAAGAGTAGGAAATGTAAGGGCTGGGGATTTAGCTCAGTGGTTTCGCCGCCTGCTGTGCAAGTGCAAGGACCCGAGTTCGATCCCCGGTACCAAAAAAAAAAAAAAAAAGAGTAGGAAACTTTATTGAGAGAGAGAGGTAACTCCTGGGAGACAGGAGGGGACCTGAAAGTGGGTTGCCAATGAGCCCACTTCTCAAAGGAAGTTTACTGAGCAAAATCAAGAGGTGAGTACAATGTGGGTCAAAACTATAAGCAAACAATAATAAGTATAGCTGCTTGGCTAACAATCCAATAATAGCAAGGGCTTATTCATGACATCACTAACCTAATCTAATAGTCTTAGTCTTGTTTTTAGTCTTGGTTTAAGTAATCTTAGTTTTAGTAGTCTTAGTCTTTGTGGGTGAGAGAGAATGGTCCACCCCTAATGAGATAATGGCTTCTTTATATAGGAAATCTCAAAAGGGTGGTAGCAATAATATCAAACTTCTGTTTATCCCTTAGGGAAGTATGGAAATCTGGCCAAGACTTTAATCTTCAGATGTGCCTCCAGCCACAGTTTTGATGTGTTCTCATCTTCTGTACTGACTCCCTCAAGGGCCTAGACCTATAATATTTCTACTTATCTTAGCTGTCTATAATAGAACCATGGTAGATGTCAGTAAGGGGCAAGGGGGTAAGGGAGTGATGGGAACTCTGGGCCCAAGTCATGATTATTCTGTAAATCTAAAATTATAAAAATAGTATTTATTTAAAAAATAAACTAGTTGGGCTGGGCGTGGTGGCACAGTCCTGTAATCCCAGCACTCAGGAGGCTGAGGCAGGGGGATCTCAAATTCAAAGCCAGCCTGGGCTACACAGTTCAAGGCCAGCCTGGAATACAGAGTGAGACTCTGTCTCATTACAAAGAAAGAAAAGAAAAGAAAGCGAGCTAGTTGGTTGTCTAGAAGGAAAACAACAGATGGCTTCTTTAGATCAGAAGTGCCAGGGCTGGCCCTTTCTCTGTCTCTAACTCCCTCCACTTACTAGGGTGATCACCCAGGCACCCTCCAGGGTCAAGAGCTGGTAGCTGTGACAAACAGTGGAGGAATGAGCAGGCTAGTGGAAAGCAACAAGGCGCAGACTTTATTCACCTGGGTGCAGGCTGACTGTGGGAGACAAGGCCGTTAGTGGTGAACAAAGACAAAGCAGGGAGCTTTGTAGGGGATTGGGAAGGGGTCTGCCATATGCAGGGGTCAGAGCAAATATTTGTGGTCGAAGTCCATGCAGTGGTCAAGGCAGAGGTACAGATATTATCAGGTAACTTGGCACTGGAGAGGTGCTGTGCTGTACTTTGCTGTCTTATCTCTTCTTTTTAACATCTGTGTTCTATCTGCCTAGAGAGAGCATGACCCTTATCTGTTTTTCAGCTGCCTAGAGGGGCAGCATGTTTTGCTGAGGGCTTCGGTTTTTTACATCTGCTAAACACTGTAGTTTGGTATTAAACAAGATGTTTACCGAGCAGGTCATGGTCAGATCAAGTCTGACATCCCTGTCTTTTTGTTATAATAGAAAAAGAAAAAGAGAGCTGGGAGGAATGGGATAATGTTTCTTAAAACTGCTTCTCCCATGACTTAGGGGTGGCACAGACAACCTATGTGGGAGAAAAATTTTGGGGAATCACATTATAGTGGGGAGTGGCAAAGAAAACATCTGTGTAGTAGTAATTGCTATATGCAGTTTTGTAGGAATTGTGACAAGAGCCTAAAGAGGCAAGGTCCAAAGATGAAAAAGAAGACAGTAGACAAGAGGCCCCACCACAGGAAGGAGCCATGAAGCCCAGTCCAGTCATTTCTGAAGCCATTTCAATAACCCTTTTTGCTGCATCTTTCACTATCCCTGATTGATTTGTGTAGAAGCAATATTCTTCCCCCACCCCCCCAAAAAAGAAAAAAGAGAGCATAGGTCACCTTTTTCTGCTGTCAGAAGGTTGAGATTCCTCTGATTTTGTATAGTCACAGCTGCCAGAGAATCTATTTGGGTCTGTAAGGTGATAATGGATTGGCCTATTTCTTTCAGGCTCTGAGAAAAGTCCTGAGATAGAGTATGGTAGTAAGAGAGGGAGAGTGGGAGACCTGCTATTGCTGTTCCTGTTGCAGCACACATGCCCAAGCCAACAAGCAGAGGAATCAATTGGACAGCCCTGTGCTGCCGGACCTGGGCTCTAACTACAACAGGCAGGCTCTAATTTCTCAGGCCTATATCTATTTTGGGGCTAAGATATACTAGTATACAGGTCCCAGTCCAATTGGCAGGGAGGCACAGGTAAGTGGAGGTACCACAGAGAAAGAAAACACCTTGGTTAGGCAAGCAGAATTGATTGTGAATGCTGAAAATGCTGAAATGCCGAAAATGCTGAATTTGTCTTGATTTCCCCAAACATTCAATGTTCCTGAGAAAGCAGTTCCCATCAGGGGCTGGAAAGGTTCCCTGACTTCAGAGGTCTGCTGGGCACCTACAGTTGAATTTTCCCAATGTAGGAAGAATTTCTTGTTGTCTATTAGCAGCCATTCTGAAGAATGGTCCTGAGTGGTATAAGCAGGCAGTCTGATGGGGTGGGAGGCAGTGAACTGGCATTCCATGGGTGCATGGCTATGCAAGGGAGATTGCAGCCATCACAAAAACCCAAATGTTTATTGAATAATGAGAAGGTGACAATCAGAGGAGGAGCAGAAAATTGGACAAGCTGTTAGAATGGAGGGCCTGTTTTATCTGATAATTAGCATGGTCTGTGGAAGCTAATAGGACCAGTGTAAAATTACATTGATGTGAAGGTAAATGTAGATACATTACTCCCAAAGACAGATTTCAATGAGTGCAGATTGGAGCTTGGAAATCAAGATGGGTATCAGTAGTTATTGGACCAATTATGGCCTTGTCTTAATTGAATAAGGAGAGAGGTTCGCCATGTAAGACTGCAATAGCACATTTACTTGGGCTGGAGTTCCTCCCCTCACGATGCTGTCTACAAGAGGAAGACTCCATGCCCCAGGGAATGAGGAAACCCATAGATCCTTAAAATTGGTGCATGAGAATGGAGGTCCCTTTTCTATGAAGGGATGGTGAGACTTGATAAGGCCCACACCTATAGTGGGACAGGAGTGGCCTTGTGTGTGGCAGCTGACATGGAGTCACAGAGCCAACAATTTTTAGCCAAAGTGGGATTAGATCTATTTAGCAAAGAATGAGCTGGAGGGAGGGCAACAACTAAGGGTAAGAGGAGCACAAGAACTGACCAAATGAAGGGTGTATGGAAAAAAGTGATTGGTTTTTTAAAAATTAGCATGAGCATGAGCCTAGAAATGATTCCATTCCTGAAGCAGCAAACAGCCCTGCTGTAACAGCAATAGAATGACAAGCAATACCCACAAGAAGGCACATAGTAGGAATGCAGGGTGTATTAAAGCTTCTCTACTTATCATTAATGTTGTCTGATCCTTCTGGAATTTGAGAGTTTGAGAGTGGCGGGAAAAGTTACTTGTAACTTCCACAAGGAGAGTCTAGATACAGTGTCAGTCAGGCACAGTTTTATTCATGAGTGATGTACCACTAAGGAGGATTCTGCAGGTGGATAGCAGTAAGAGTACTGTAGATAACCAAGAAAGATCCTCTCCACATAGGCTGCAAGGACTGAGGAGTTACTGATTTAATTAAACACATTTGTTTCAATGTGAAGTAAGAAAAAAAAAAAACTGTTCAAAAGGAAGGGGGGAACTGGAAAAGGGGGAGGGGGAAAGGAAGGAAAAAGAAAAAGAGAAAAGAAGGAAAAAATGGAAACAGCTTTTGTAAATAAGGAGGGGAAGAAGGTTGAAGGTAGGGGAGGGGAATGGGGAAAAAAAGAGGAATCAAGATACAGCATGTACAAGTACAAATTCCCTATGATGAATATGGTCATTATGTATATCTAAATTGTACCAATAAAATTAAAATTATAAAAAAACAATAACATTAACTTGCCAAATCATCTCCATAAGGTTGAGTGGTAGGAAAGGGCAACAGAAGATCAGCGACATGCTGTATGTCTTTTCAGATTTGTTGTAGGGGGCTAGGGATTTAGCTCAGTGGTGCCACTGCCTGCCTCGCAAGCGCAAGGTCCCAAGTTCGATCCCCGGCACCAGAAAAAAAAAAAAAAAAAGGATCTCAGATCTGTTGTAGGGCTGGGAGATAGTCTTCAATAGGACTGGGGTCTGAGTGGGGGTGTGGCCTGAGAAGGAATGTATGACCATATATAAGCTAGAATGGACCATATCCCATGGGCTCCCAGGGCATAGCTTAGACATGGAGGAGGGCACTCTGGATCAAGGAAACCAAATCTTTATGGAGTTGGAGCATAATCTTAGTGAGGTGTGGCCTAAGACCACTGGCCCATTCTACCTTCCTGGAGGACTGAGGCCAGTAGGGAGCGTGGAGATTCCATTGTATGGTGAGTGACTTAGACACTTCCTGAGTGATCTGGCTGATGAAAGCTGGGTCATTGTCTGTATAGAAATGAGAAGGCCAGACCAGGGTATGATGTCTGTTAAAGGGGAAGTAATTACTGCAGAAGCCTTTTCTGAGCTTCACCCATCCAGTAAAGGTGGTCAACCCAAACCAGAAGATATTTTAGTTTTTGTACCTGCAGCATGTGGGTAAAATCAACTTGCCAGTCCTGAGCAGGAGAAAAACCTTTTGCTTGGGCCCAAGGATTTAGCTCAGTGGAGCCATGCCTACCTCACAAGAGCAAGGTCATGAGTTCAATCCCTGGTACCGCCAAAAAAAAACCCCAAAACTTTTGGTTGATGGGTAGGAAAGTGAATGGGTCTCAGGAAGCCCTGAGGTGTAGTCACATGACAGACAGATCACTGAACAGTGATTTTTTTTTTTTTTTGGTACCAGGGATCAAACCGGGTCCTTGTGCTTGTGAGGCAGGCGGCAGAACCACTGAGCTAAATCACTGGCCCTGAACAGTGATGTTTTTGAGGAGAGACTTCCAGGATGGAAAGCAGATGAGAGGTTCCAGTAGGCGAGTTAGGGATTTATATTGTGAAGAGCGTGAATAGTGTGAGCCTGTGAGGCAGGAAGAAGGAATTTACCCTGGGTCAGGAACCAGCCATCTCGGATGTGGAAGTCCCCATATTGTTGATGTTCAGTGGATGCATAAGCCAGAGGAAAGCCAAAAAGGGTAAAATATTGATCTTAGGAGGGATTGGCTGCCTCTCTAGCTATCTTATCTCCAAAGGTGTTTCCAGCAGCTATGAGGTCTGAGGCTTTCTGACGTCCCTTGCAATGGAATACTGCTGCTTTTGCTGGCAGGAGAGTGGCTTGAAGGAGAGCCTTAATAAATGGAGCATTTATTACTAATGATGGAAAATCCCTGAGTAGTAAGGAATCCTTTCTCTCCCCAGATGGTGGCATGATGATGTAATATGTGGAATGAATACTTGGAATCAGTATATATGTTAATGTTCAGGCCTTTGGCTAATGTGAGGGTTTGAGTTGGGAAGGTTTGTTCAGTCTGCTGGGAGGTGGTGGATGAAGGAAGAGCTGCTACCTCTATGATGGCATCATGGGAGACAATCATGTATCCTGCCTGTGTGAGTGAGGCATGGGAGGCCTTACAGGAGCTCCCATTGATGAACTAAGTGTGGTGGGGGGCTGGAAGGGGGAAAATTGTGATGTGGGGAAAGGAGAGAATGTTAAGTGAATGAGAGATACACAGTTGTGCAGACCTGGTTCAGGGGGAAACAGAGTAGGCACAAGAGGTGCTGCAAGATTGAAGTTAGAGCCCAGGGCAATAGTTACTGTGGGGGTTTCTATGAAAAGTGTATATAGTTGTAAGAGGTTTGGTTTGGACAGAAGGTGGGGAAGGTGGGAAGAGAACACAAGGCTCTGTAAGTTGTGAGAGGAACAAAGCATGAGCGGTGCATGTCTGGTGATTTTAAAGGCTTTTATGAGCATTAGGGCTGCTGCAGCAGCCACCTGTAAATAGGGTGGCCATCCCAGGACAGAGGAATCTAGGTGTTTGGATAGAAAATAACTGGACAAAAAGAAGAAGAAGAAGAAGAAGAAGAAGAAGAAGAAGAAGAAGAAGAAGAAGAAGAAGAAGAAGAAGAAGAAGAAGAAGAAGAAGAAGAA
>NW_004624734.1:27299564-27334069 GCF_000247695.1 Heterocephalus glaber | reverse complement strand
AGAAGAAGAAGAAGAAGAAGAAGAAGAAGAAGAAGAAGAAGAAGAAGAAGAAGAAGAAGAAGAAGAAGAAGAAGAAGAAGAAGAGGAGGAGGGAGAAAAGTAACCGGTATGGAGGCAGAAAGGCTAGGATAGATCTGGCAGAGCCAAAGAAGGAGCTGTTCTGAGAGCTTCTTTTACGGCTCAGAAGGAGAAGTAGGGGAAATCTTTATGATCTATAGGTTCAGTTAGGTCTCCCTTAGTGAGTTTGTATAAGGGTTTGGTGAGGAGGTGGAAGCCAGGTACCTAAGATGAAAATATCCCATCACTCTGAGATAAAAAAGGAGCTGCTGCTTTGTAGTGGAGACTGGAATAGGAGAGATCAGTTGGATTAGATCAGGAGCCAAGGCTTGAGTGTGCCTGTGGAGGATTATGCCTAAGTAGTTGAACAAGAGGGAAGAAATTTGGGCTTTAGAAGGTGATACATGATATTCTTTTGAATCCAAGTGTTGTAGGACTAATAGTGTCCCATTGTGATGACTCATGAGTGCAATGCAGAGAAGGATATCATCCACATACTGCAATGTGGGATGGAAAGAGACCAGGTTGCCAGCTAAGGCCTGTCTGAAGTAATGAAGACTGTCTCTAAAACCCCGAGGGAAAACCGTCCAGGTCAGTTGTTGGGATTGGTGAGTATCCAGATCTCTCCAGTTGAAAGCAAAGAGGGGCTGTGAATAAAGGTGCAGAGGAATAGTGGAAAAGACATCTTTTAAATCCAGGACCGTGGAACGGAAGACAGAGCCATATACAGGATGTATGGGGAGGACAATCTGGTTATAGCACAGAAGTCCTGTACCATTCAGTAGGATCCATTTGCCTTGTAAATGGGGAGGATGGGGGTACTGTAAGGGGAGTTAGTAGGAAGCAGGAGGCCATGTTGTAGCAGGAGGGAAATAATGGGTTTTAACCCTCAAAGCCAGATTGGGAAGGGATACTGATGCTGCACAGAGTAAGGGGGACTAAGCTTTAGTGGAATGATGAGAGGTGCCAGGGACGGGGAGGAGGTATCACATATCCCAGGACTGAGGTCAGGGGAAACAATGGGGGCTGGGGTAACAACAGAGGAAGCAGAAAGGAGAGGGACATGAACTTGGACTATTCCTTCTGCCCCTGGCACCTCCCAAAGCAGAAATTGAGGAGCAGGGGGCAGGGAAGGAACACCAAACTGTACTCTGGACCTAGAATGAGATGGGGTTGGGATGGTCTTATTAGGATTATTTATCTGAAGGAAATGTGGGATAAATGGAGGGAGTGGGGACCGGAGCTAAAGGGACCACATCAGGAGGTCCTGGGGAGAGTGGAGGTACAGCTGCAATAGCTGCAGCAGGAGGAGGAGGTTGTGGGAGAGGCCAGATCTGTCACATCCATTGCCTGGAAGGAGTTACCTTCAACACAAATGAAAGAGGGTGTAGGGGATAAGGAAAGAAGAAGAGGCTGGGAAGAATCACAGGAAGAACACAGGGTGGGAAAATTGCGCAGTGTAAAAAATGCCTAGATATAAGACCTGGCCAGGGATGTAGCTCAGTGGTTCCAGCACCTGCCTTGCAAGCACAAGGTCCAGAGTTCGATCCCTGGTACCAAAAATAAATAAATAAATAAAGATACCTCAGACCATTTCCCCAATTGCCAGCAATAATTATCCAGATCTGGCAAAACAGATAAATCAAATGTACATTCTCTGGCCATTGTGAGCTGTTGTTCAATTTGTACTGTGTCCATCTGTATTGCAGAAGAAAATTAAGCACCTGAGATTCAGATTGGGGTCAAGATGGAAAGGTTTAAGATCTTGTAGTAGCCTGGGGATTTAGCTCAGTGGTTCCGGCACCTGCCTCGCAAGTGCAAGGTCCCAAGTTCGATCTCTGGCACACACACACAAAAAAAGTTCTTGTAGGAGACAGGCTGGGGCCTTGAGGGAGGGATGGAGATGGAATATTACTCATGAGGCAGAGAGAGAGGTGTAGGAGTGGCAAGGGTCTTAGAGAATGTCTCCAACCAGATCCCAAGGCCATATGAAATGTGGGTGAACAGTCAAGACAGATGCGTTTGATCAGATGCCAAAGGGAAGCAGTCTTCCTGCAGAGCTCTTCGTGACCAGCCCTGGATTTTAACAGCATAACTGAGCAAGGAGAGCCTCTCTCTGTGTCAGTGGGAAGAGTTAAGAGATGGACAGAGGCAGACAAGGGGAGAGAGAGAGAGAGAGAGAGCTTGGGAGGCTTACCTGATCTGAGTGCTTGGAGAGATATGGCGAAGCAGAAGCTGTAAGACCTAGGGGCAGAGGGGCAGATATCACTGGGTGGTCTCAGCAAAGCAGAGGTTCAGGATAGGGTTAAGAGCCCATGCCAGGGATTTAGCTCAGTGGTTCCGCTGCCTGCCTTGCAAGCACAAGGTCCTGAGTTTGATCCCTGGTACCAAAAAAAAAAAAAGAGCCCAGAAGAGGGCTACCCTATTCCAGGTTTTGCCACCAGATGTGACAAATGTTGGAGGAATGAGACCACCTGAGCAGGCTAGTGGAAAGCAGTGAGGCAAAGACTTTATTCACCTGAGTGCAAGCCAATCTGTGGCCTGCGACAAGGCCATCAGGGGTGAAAAAAGACAAAACAGGGAGCTTTATAGGGGACTAAGAAGAGATCTGTCACTTACAGGGGTCAGAGCAAATATTTGTGGTCGAAGTCCATGCAGCAGTCAAAGCAGATGTAAGGATGTTATCAGGTAACTTGGCACGGGGGAGGTACTGTACTTTGTTGTCTTATCTCTTCTTTTTTTTTTTTTTTGGTACCAGGGATCGAACTCGGGTCCTTGCACTTGCCCAGCAGGCAGCGAAACCACTGAGCTAAATTCCCGGGCTTTATCTCTTTTTTTTAACATCTGTGTTCTATACATCTGGAGAGAGCATGGCCCTTATCTGGATTTCAGCTGCCTAGAGAAGCAGCATGTTTTGCTGAGGGCTGTGGGTTTTTTTATCTGCTAAAAACTGTAGTTTGGTATTAAACAAGATGTTTACCGGACAAGTCATGGTTGGATCAAGCCTGAGCAGCCTTCCCTGGTTCTGCCTCCTGGTGCTTCCTGCCTCCTATTTCCTCTTTAGGGCTCCCTCTTGCTCCCTCTTCCTGCCTGGCACCTCTTGGTCTCAAGTCAGCACCGGAGCTGTTGAAGTTTCTGCTAATCTGCTAAGCCACAGCTGCGCCAGCCAAGCAGTGCGTTGCTACATTAATTTTCACTACAGATCAAGGCCTCTCAGTGCTAACTATTCTCATTGATTGCTGGGCCATTCCTACACTTTCTCTTTTTTTTTTTTTTGGTACCAGGGATTGAACTCAGGACGTTGCGCTTGCGAGGCAGGCAGTGGCACCACTGAGCTAAATCCCGGCTATTCATTTATTTTTGAGACAGGGTCTTGCTGTAGTTTAGGCTGGACTATGTAACCAAGACTGGCTTCAAACTCACTGTGATCTTCCTGCCTCAGCCACCTCAGTTACTGGGATTACAGGTGTGAATCACCACGTCTAGCTTTGTTTGTTTTGAGACAGGGTCTGGCTATGTAGTTCAAGCTGGACTTGAACTCACGGTGCTCCTCCTGCCTCAACCTCTGGAGTGGTGAGATTACAGGCATGCACCACCATGCCCAGCTATCTTTTTATTTTTAATTGACATATAGTAATTGTGTCACCAGGCTGAGTGTGAGAAGTTCCAGAAGCTGAGATAAAGAACTTAACCCACTGTTTTTCTAAAATAAGTTTGTTGACTCTTATCGCAGAGAAATAATTTCCAGGACTAGTCAGTTAGGGGCACAAGAGGGGTTTTATGAGGCAGAAATTAAAAGGTACACACTCAAAGAAATAGAGCACACCCCCTCAAGAGAGAGTGCGTTATTTCCTGGACCTGGGAACATTTATGCTTCTCTTGAGGGGTGGAATCCCTGGGACAGGTGCCCCCAACAAGGGTACTGGCCCATTCTCTAAGTATGGGCCCGGTTTTGTTTCTTTTAAACAAGTAATTTAGACATTCTTTGGATTCTGTCAACCTATTCCTTTATCTTAGGATCAGTTTCCTGCTCTTTACTTGCTCAACTAAGTCAATTTATGGACTTAAGAGTATTCCCGAGGAATTTTGACTGCGATGGGTCTGGAAGGAAAGGAGCCTAAATTTAGCCAAGGGAATTCCGATATGTATAGCCTTGGGTTGCTTCCACTGAGGCCCAAAAGTTGCAGTCTTTTTAAAAGTACAAATTTTAGTTATGATTTCCTTGTTTCCCTTCTACCTATCTTTTATTTCTTCTATCTTACCTCAACAGTGTGACATTTTGATCCATAAATACAATGTTTAAAGATCAGATGAGGTGGTGTATGCCTGTAATCCCAGCACTCTGGAGGCTGAGGCAGGAGGATCACTGTGAGTTTGAGGCCAGCCTAGGCTACACAGTAAGTTCAAGCCCAGTCTGAACTACATAGCCAGGCAAGTACAAGGTCCTGAGTTTGATCCCTGGTACCAAAAACAACAACAAAAGATCAGATGGGGTAATTGACATATCTATTACAGTACTTCAGTTTCTTCATGTTTTGTTTTTTGAGACAGGGTTTTCCTATGTAGCTCAAGCTGGCCTTGAACTTACTATGTAGCCCAGGCTGGCCTCGACTCCCTGTGATCTTCCAGCCTCAGGCTCCCAAGTGCTGGGATTACAGGTGTGCACCACCATGCTGCCTAGAGTTTACTGCTCTTGAAGATGTATGTCTAATGCCCTAGCATGAAAGGCTTCTCAGAGCCCTGTTCTCTGACTGGAGGAGTCCAGGGTACTTTGAATCCCCAAGCCGTATGCAGTTAATTCCTCATCTACACCCTTGGAATAAAACTTTGAAACAGGTAATGTTTAGACTTTCTCTGATTTCAATTCTAGCCTGGGCCCCATTACAAGCCACAGCCCTTGCACTAGCTACCCTCTTTGTAAAAACACTTTTCAATGAATATAGATGTTCCAGAACCCTGATCAAGGATTTTGCCCACTGGAGTGTTTGTCGGCTCTGCTGGCTGCTCAGAACACTGCCAGCCTGGATTCAAACACAGTCAACTTGCAGCTGCCCTTCACACCAGGCCCATTCTACCACCAGGCCAATTCTGGGGACCCACTGCTGACAAGGTGTGTTTAAAAATAACACACAGGGGATTTCCTGTGTACAAGGACCATTTCCTGACCCCAGACAGTGACTGCCTTTCTTCAGCTCTGGAGGGAAAAGGAATATTTTCTGCATCTCTTGTTGAGGTTTCATTTGACTACCAACTAGGAACCCATTAGTTAGGAGAGTAAGAACCAGAAGGTAAGTACAAGGCACCCAAGCTTACAATACAGAAAAGGCAGAATGAGATAACTAAGACATGACATGAAATACAGGCATATCAGTGTGGGGTGTGCGTGTGTGTTGCTGGGTTTGAAGCCCAGAGCCTCACAAAAGCACTCTACCACTGAACTGCACTCCCTGGCCAGTGCTCTATGTCTGTCAGTCCTGCTGGTCCTCTACACTGTCTGCTGGCTGGGCCAGCTGGAGATGGCAGGGGTCAGAGAGACATGAGGCTCAGTGCCCTTGGGGCTCAGTTTCCACTGGTAGGCTACAGGGGGAGGGAGGTTGCTCTGCCAGCCTCCACCAGGATATCTCAATACAATGCAATCTTCTCTCTCCTCACTGAGCCTCAGCCTAAGATGATTTTAGTGAGGTGGATGAGGGATGGAGAAGAGGCCAGATGTTATTTACCAGCACTGGCTTTGGGTCTCAGACCTGGTTTGAATCTTTGCTCCAAATGACCTTGAGCATGTGACTTCCTCTCAGGGCTTGCTCCCCATTAAATATGTATAAATATCTAACGTGGGGTGAGAGAAAGGGAGCAGGCGCAAGGCTCTGAGGCAGGACCAGCTTGGCCCACAGCAGAAGGCAGAAGGACAATGGCCTGGGGAGAGGGGAGAGATGGGCTGGGTGAGGCCTTGCAGCTGCAGTATTTTGGACTTGAGCGCAGTGAGCAGCTCACCTGCTGCTTGGGGAAGATGTGAGGGGCTGGGAGAAGCCGCAGGGAGGCCAGGGAGGAAGCCACCATATTTGTCCTGGCCAGCTTGGTGGTGGCAGGAAGAGTAGGGGTGGGCTTCAGGCCTCAGATGTATTTTGGAGGCAGAACCCACAGGACCTAGTGATGGGATGGGTAGAGAGGGGGGACCCCTGAGAGTCCCGGGAAGATGAATGTAGCAGGTGAAGGCATGGCTGCGGGCCAGGGGCTCTGCTTTGGAGACTCCTAAGCAAGCCATTTCCGCTTCTGGAGCTCAGCCATCTCAGCTTGGGAACAGAGGAAGTGTCTTCCTGCCAGGTTTCCTGGGTAATAGGAGGGAACACATTCCTGGGAATGTGGCAGGAACTAGGCTTCCCTCAGGCTCTTCAAACTCCGCACAAATGGGCAGCTTCTCTCCAGGACCTGCCTGTGCTTCCAGCGGGCTCCTGTCTGCCCCCAGGGCTCAGCTCAGGACCACCCATTACCCAACATCCGGGTATGCCACTGGCCAGGAGCTCTTGGCACTGACAGGACAGTGATTCTAGAAAAGCACCCTCTGCACAGGGCAACTGGCGCTGTCCTCCAACTTCCAGGAACAAAGCTCAGTTCTGTCCAGGCGCACAACACTCAGCAGTTTCAGGTGGCAGGAACAGAGGCTTGTTATCTGCCAGTCCCTGCTACCTTCAAAATACAGAGGGGGGTAACCCAGAGTGGCCTATCCTATGCTCACGGGAAGGATCTCTCCCTCCTTCCTCTGCCCACAGCCTCTCCGGCTTTGCCTCCTTCCCCACTGCCCAGGTCACCAGCCTGCCCTCCCAGTCCCCACCCTTCCACCCTGAGTAGAAACCCCAGGCATGGACCAGGGGTGTTTTGTTCTACAAGACTCAAAGACACCCCACACAGCCTCTGGCGGGGTAGCCTTGTGCCCCATCATCCACACCCCTTTCCTCTCTGCCAAGTTGGCTGTGAGGATTAAGTGAGAAAATGTCTAGGAAGTGCTGAGAGTGTGAGAGGAACCATAACTTTTAGAGCTGCATGTCTGTGGTGCCCACCCTGTAGATGCTGCATTTATGGATCTTTGCTCACAAGCTAAGATCACTTTCCACCTACCCTGGTCTTGCCTGAGATAGTTTATCCAAGTTGTCTCCTCCAACACCCAGTCTGCGAGGGGAGGGAGAGGAGTACCCTAGATGTTTAAAGAGGAGGAGACACGGGACAGGGAGAGAGGAAGAAGACCTGGGCAGCTACATAAGGAGTGAAATTGTGGGCAGAAAAATAAGATAACAGGGATTTAAAGATGCTCTGTTTTGCAGTAGGTAATATAATTTCCCACAACTTATAAACCTTGGCAAAATGGTTAATAATCTTCCATGGCTTTGTATGTGAATTAGCATTTTGGAGATGCCAGGAGGGTTGTTTTTGTTTTTTCGTGGTACTGGAGACTGAATCCAGGGCCTCATACACACTAGACAAATGCTCTACCATTGAGCTATACCCCTGGTCTTTCCCTGGTCCTTTTTAAAGTTTTGAGATAAGGTCTTGCTAAGTTTTCCAGGCTGGCCTAAATTTGCTTTCCTCCTGCCTCAGCCTCCTGAATAGCTGGGATTACAGGTGTGTGCTACCACACCTGGCTCCAAATGGTTCAATTCTGAAGACACCTGGAGGCTCACAGTACCACAGCAGATGTAGAATTTTGTAACTATCTTCCACTTGAGGTTTAACAGGAAGCACCTTCCTGCGGCTTTATGGTCTTCAGATCTGCCGAATACACACAGGGCAGGGAAGCTGCAGGAGGGGAGGCCCCAGGCCCATCATGCTCTCCACTGTGGCACTTCACACACAGCAGACGTTCAATGAAAAATCCCAAAAAGTAGCCCCAGTTTCCACAGCTGGGCTCCAGTCCATAGAATGGATACACCGCAGTCGCTAACATGACAGGGGTCTCTTCTCTTCTTTTTTTTTTTTTTGGTGCCGGGGATTGAACTTGTGACCTTGCACTTTCGAGGCAGGCACCGGAACCACTGAGCTAAATCCCCAGCCCCGTCTTCTCTTCTCTTTGATTCTCCTGTAGTTTTCCTCACATTTCTGGTTCCCCTCTGGGCTTCTCTGAGGTGGGACTTAAGAGTTTTGGGGGGTTTTTTTGGTACCGTCTATCAAACTCAGGACCTTGCACTTGCAAGGCAGGTGGTGGCACCACTGAGCTAAATCCCTGGCCTTCTCTGAGATGGGATTCAAGCCTGGAGAGGAGTGGATGGGTGGAAGACCTACTGATGGGGTAAAGTCAGCAGGACACAGAGACAGGGTCTTCTAAGCTGCCCAGGCTGGGCTTGAACTCATAACCCTCCTGCCTCAGCGTCTCGAGTAGTGGGGATTACAGATGGGTACTACAGCACCAATTCAGATGCCAACTCTGAAAGTGCTTTTCAACCATGAGAGTGCCACTCAAGGGCTGCCATAGCCTTTCCAAGGTTATAATCCTGTGCATCCTTAGCAGGGACTAGGCCCACCAACAGACCTGGCCAGGTGCCTGTGTGAACTCAGGTGGCACCGAAGGAAGAACAAGAGATGAGGCGGGACTTCAGCAAACCAGGACAGCATTTCACCCAGTATGGGCCTCCTACCCTCACATCTGGGATCACCGCTCAGCCACTAAATAACCTCAAATTTTACAGTGATAAAATTATTTTCCTGGCAATTTACATTCTACCTTTTTAGTTTTATTAAAGGGAAAGATCTCAGTTGGGCATTAATATATCTAACTCCTCTCTAACACCCCTTAACCTTAGCACCCCTTTTTCTTTACACAGAAAACCTCAGGCTCTGAGTCTTTGCAGGCCACAGGTAGCTGTAATTTAATATCTCTAGTTTCACATCGCTTCTTGGCCTTTTGGCTAAGATCAAGTGTATTTAGTTTTCACTTTTTTAATACAGTTACTTTCCATTTGTGTCAAGTGTAAAGTTTCTTTCAAGAAATCCATTCAAGGGCCGGGGATTTAGCTCAGTGGTTTCGCCAGTGCAAGGGCCTGAGTTCCATCCCCAGTACCAAAAAAAAAAAAAAAAAAAAAGAAAAAGAAAGAAATCCATTCAAGGGCTGGGGGAGGGGGTCTTGGATTTAATCCCTAGGGGAAAAAATCTATTTAAATAAAAAAGATGAGTTATGATTTTTTTTCTTCTTTTTTTTTGTGGCCTCGGCTTGCCTTGAACTTGTGGGCTCTATCAATCTTCCTGCCTCAGCCTCCAAAGTAGGTGGAACTACATGCACATGCCATCTTACCTGGCTGAGGTATAAAAATACTAGGTAAAGAACAGTATGAGAAGTACAGAAATCTGGCAAAAATCATGGAGGCATTATGTAGACAACTAAACTTTGGACACATTGTTTTGGAATAAGGAACTTTTGGGTCAGTAACTTTCTACTTCATGCTTTTGTGCTTTCTGGGTTTTGCCTGTTTAGTTGTTTTTATTTTTGAGACAGGGTCTCACTATGTAGTTCAGGCTGACTCTGAGCTCACTATGTAGCCTGGGCTCAAACTCATGGTGATCCTCCTGCCTCAGCCTCCCGAGTGCTGGGATTACAGGCATGCACCACTAAGCCTGGTTTTGTTGTTCCTAAATATAGATATTTTTGAAAAAAATTTCAAGCTTATTTTAGTTGGTAAGGATAAAGGGATTTGTTTTCACCTGGGTTAAGAAAACAAAGCTAGGGCCGGGGATTTAGCTCAGTGGTTCCACTGCCTGCCTTGCAAGCACAAGGACCCGAGTTGGATCCCCGGTACCAAAAAAAAAAAAAAAAAAAGAAAACAAAGCCAGGAGGGCCCTGAAGGTTAGTGGCTTCAGTGGAGGGGAACGTGGGGTGAAAGCCATGGGCAGCAGGTGCTGGGCCAGCTGAGTAGGGCTCCCTTCCCTCTCAGAGCCAAGTCTGAGCATCAATAAAAAGATCGTTCTATGGTAGAGAAGGCAGAGAAAGAGCAAAAGATACAAAAACTTTTAAAAAATGTTTTTCTTTTTAAAAAAGTTATAAAATTAAGTGGTCAGTTAATTAAAGTTAAAAATTTATTGTAGGGCCAGGGATTTAACTCAGTGGTTTCGCCGTTTCCTGTGCAAGTGCAAGAACCCGAGTTCAATCCCTGGTACCAAAAAAAAAAAAAAAAAATTCTATTGTAGCAAAATTTCACTGGCTCTCTTGACTCCAGGTCCGGTATCCTTTCCATCCTGACCCTTCATTTCCTATAGCTTGCACATGTCTGGATTTTTCTTCAACAAATACAATCTGAAGTAGTTTGTAAGTAATCGGCACTTCTGGCATGTGGAGGCCCTGGTGGAGGCCCAAGAGCAGCCCTGAGGAGATCTCAGTGTCACCTGTGGGCCACTCCTGGGGGGCCTGCCACTGCCAGGGCTCCTGCAGAGGCCCTGTGAAGTGGCCCTGCGTCGGTCTTGCCCATCAGTGCTCCTGGTCTCCCCGGGGACAGAGGGTCTGTCCTGAGTTCAGCTCCATCCACGTCCTCACTTCACTCCACTTTGATTCTTGTCAGCTCCCATCTTCCTCCTCCACAGAGTTTCAGAACCCAGGAGTGAAACTATGAGAGACACCGACACACAATGATCAGGTTGCCTAGCCACCAGAGCAGGAGACATCCTGTTTCCTCTGCCATCAGACTCCCGATGTTGAGGAAACTCTGGCTCAGCCTTTAGGGTGTTTCTTGTCCTCATGGGCGGGGTACCTTCTCCAGGCTGGGCCGATGTCCCACGCTGATGAACGTCATCCCTAGCTGCTGGCCGATGTGGTAGAGCTCACTCTCAACCTCCTCCGTCAGGGCGCTGGTGGCTTCATCAAGCACTGAGGGAAGGGATCAAAGTCTGGCCCTGCCCCTAGGCTTCTCCTCCAACCAACCCTAAACTTGACTGGGCACAAGGGAAGCTGAAAGCTGCTCTGGCTTCCAGGAACCCAGCCTCCAGCAGAAGATGGGCCAGGAAACTGAGGGCCAGCTGGGGATGCTCCTGTGAGCTGGGCCAAAGTCCCTCAGCTTCATAGAAGTAAGCACCACTGCTCCCTAGGACTGCTCAATCTAGGGACACCCAGTTCCTCCCCAAAGCCCACAGCTTGCACCCCTTGGCCAGGCATTGCTGGGTTGACACACACTCATTTGACTGTCCAAGAAGCTAAATCACAACCGCACACATGGCTGGCTCTGGGCTCCAGCTGCTGCCACAGCAGGAACCCTCTGTCTGGTTCTGCACCACCCAGGGCTCCTCTGTGAGTGCAGCAGTGCCCAGCATGCACACTCTTGGTCTGGACCTCACCTGCATACTTTGGCTGCAGGTAGAAGAGTCGAGCAAAAGAGAGCCTTTGCATCTCCCCTGGGGACAGGACATCGTACCTAGGGAAGGGACCTCGAGATGAACACTGGAGGAAGGAGGCGACAGATGGCTTTTGTAAAGTTGAGCAAAAAGGTGTTCTCTCTGTGGAGGTTGACACCCACCCCACCTCTGTGCCAGACAGGTGGTTCCACTCATGGCCACAGCTCTGCTGCCCCCACCAGAGGAGGCCCAAACTCTGCTCCCAAGGGCATAAAACGTGTGCTGATGGACCCAACTAAACACTTGGCCTTTAGGGTCAGGAGCCATTCCATCCCTTGACAGGACCCCTGGGACCCACTGTCTTCATGGGGGAGCTGGCCGGGGCCCCCGAATTCCATTCTTACCAGTTCCAATCCACCTGCTGGTCCAGACCCTCTGTCCTTGCCACCAAGCTGGACTGTAACAGACCCAGAGGGCACAAGATCCATGAAAGGGCTCATCCCTGCTTCCTGCCCTTAGTCCCCATGACAGAAAAGCTTCGGAGACAGACACCACAAAGGCAGGCCAAATTGGGTATCAACTACATTCGTTCATTCTGTGGGAGCATGGTGATGGTAAAAAGCACACAGACTTAGTTTCATTACTGCTCTAAACTTCTCTAGAGAAAGCACACCCCCTTACTCCTGCTCCTGGCCAATGGCTCCCACTGCCAGTGTGTGGTCCTGCTCACCACCCCAGTCCTGGGCCCGGAGGTGGCAGGGCCTGGCTCTGCTGGCCCAGGATCTGCCTGCAGTCAGTGCTCCCACCTAGACACAGGGGCCCTATCCTCCTTACCAGGCCTGCCAATTCCAAGAACCTCAGGATCCTTTCATCATCAGTAGAACCTGCAAAGCACAGAAGGCGTCTTCAGCTGTCAGCTCCTCTGGGGGGTCAGAATAGAAGGGGTATAGAACGGCTAGGGTGGACGCCCCAGAATGCTGGGCTGTGGCTCAGGTGACAGTGACTGCACTTGATAAGGGAAGGAAGGACCAGGTGAAAGAAGTAATCACTTCCTTCAATGGGTGTTTCTTCCCTGGGAGGGGAAGACAAAAACAAGGTGAGGTCATAGCATGAACCCCAAAACAGTAAGAGCACAAGTGAGGTCACAGTCAGGCAGAGCAGGGACAACAGATAGAAGGGACGATATGACCCAAGGAGGCTCACCTGAGTCCGGGTAGATCTCCTTCAGGGGATAGATCACCTAAAAGCACAAACCACACCGCCTAGGATGAGGGCTAAGGAGAGGCAGAGCTGTACAATGGCCCTTCCTCACAGACCCCCGGAACTGCCCGGAGAGGACAGTCTCCTGTCCACCTGGGGGGAATAGGGACACCCTGGCCCGAGGGTCTGGGAGGAGAGACTCAGAGTGCAGAGTGGGGCAGGAAACTGGAACCTTCAGAAATATTGGGGGATAAGTGTGTGAGCTTCCTGGGGAAAGGGCCCAGAATTCAACCTTGCTGCTCAGCAAACAAGTGAGTAACTGGCCAGCAGCCCCCACAGATTTACCTGCACCCAGGAGTTGCTCTGAGTACAGGAGTCCAATCCATGAATGTTGAACAGAATTTCCTCAGAGCCCATAGCTTCTTGGGCATGGCCATCTTATGACCCCACCGTCTGCCCCAGAACTCCCCAGGCCCTGCGACCTGCCAGGTGCTGGAGGGCCTGGCTGTGCGTGAGTAAGTGAGGAGGATAGTGGGCCCCTAACCCGGCTGACCTGCTCCCGGAGGGTCCCGTCAGTGAAGAATGGCTTTTGTGGCAGGAACAGTACCCCATGGGGCCCAAAGTCGGTCAACATCTGCACGGAGCCTGCAGAGCCCACAGAAGCCTCTGCTTTGAGATCTCACAGAGGAGGTGCTGCACCACCTCTCCTCCCCACCTCTCACTCTTTCCCCAGCTAAGAAGGCTGGAACCCGCCACATTGCCAACCCCAGGGCCAAGGCTGGGTCAGGTGCAGGGAGGGCCCAGCTCTCACCCCGGGTGCTGGCCCAGAGGCTGCCCAGAACCCGCAGCAAGGAGGTCTTGCCGGTGCCCGTGTTGCCCGTGATGAGCAGACTCTGCCCCTCGCAGATCTTCAGGGTCAGGTCCTTGACCAGGGGTTTGTCAGAGGAGGGGGCCGAGATGCAGACCCGCTCTAGGAGAAAAGCTGTGTCCGAGGCCTCGGGCGCCGGCCATCCTGGGGCCCTGGGAAAGAGAAGGGAGCGGTGTGAGCACTGTCTGGGGAGGTGCTTCGACCAGAAACATCACCTCTGGCTGAGGTCGCGGGTTTACGGCCTGTACTCTGCCCTCAAATCCATATGACATCCTAGGCCCTGGTACCTCAGAATGTAACTGCATGAGGAGACCAGGCCTTTAAAGAGGTGATGTTATAATGAGCTGTCAGGTGGACTCAAGGGACAGAGCACGCACAGAGAACAGGCCATGTGAGCACAAGCAAGAAGGTGAGCCTCTGTGAGCCAAGGAGAGGCCTCTGGGGAACTAACCCTGCCAACAACTTGACTTTGGATTTCTAACCTCCAGAACTGCCAGAAAATTAATTTCTGTTCCTTAGGCCGCTCACTCTGTAGTGCCTTGTCCTGGTAGCCTGAGCCCATTGACACCGGGACGGAGGTGTGGGCACTGACTCTGATCCACTGTGCAAAGCTCTGTATGTGACTGATTGTTTTCCTTTTCTTTTTCTTATGGTGCTAGTAATTGAACACAGAGCCCCAAGCATGTGCTCTATCCCTGACCTACACTGTCAGCCCCTTATTTTTCTTATAAGACAGGGCTGTGCCATGTTGCCAAGGCTGGCCTCAAATTCACAATCCTCCTGCCTTAGCCTCCTAAGTACCTGGCATCACAGGCACATGTCACCATGGCTGGCTTGTAGCAAATTTCAATTAGTCTCAACACCCATGAAGGACATTCTCGTCACTTGGCAGATGAAGAAATCCTATCAGGAGGCTAAGTAACTTGCCCAAGATCACAACACTATCTAATTCCAATGTCAGTGGGTGTTGTTTGGAAGACAGGAGTGTTTGGTTTGGGGTTTTTTGTGGTTTTTTTTGGTACTGGGGATCGAACTCCGGACCTTGTGCTTTCTCGGCAGGCACCGGAACCACTGAACTAAATCCTCAGCCCCAGATAGGAGTGTTCGGGCTTTAGCGCAGGAGCTCCTGACTCCCTGCAGATGCCTGTCTCTCACACAGAACAGCAACCAGTTTCCTGCAGTCCCAGTGCCATCCCCAGCCTCTGGGCCCACAGGGACATGAAGTGTCCTTTTGCACAGGGCAAGTGTTAAGGCATTTGAGCCGGGCCTGGTGGCACAGTCCTGTAATCACAGCACTCGGGATGCTGAGGCAGGAGGATTGCCCTGAGTTCGAGCCAGCCTGAACTAATAACAAGACCTTGTCTCAAACAAAAAAACCAAAAAAACAAAAACAGAAAAAGTGTTAAGGCATTTGTTCCTAGGAAGAGAGATGACCACAGGCCCTGAAATTCAGACTATTTCAATTTTTGAAAGCTTAGTATGTTGCTGCTATCCATGTACTTTCCAAGAACTATGGAATCTAATCCTTACAACCACATAGAAGGAGAATTCTGTTTATATCCACTTTTAAAAAGTTTTAATTGGGCCAGGGACGAAGCTCAGTGGTACCACGCCTGTCTGGCAAGTACAAGGTCCTGGGTTGGATCCCCGGTACTGAAAAAAAAGTTTTGATTTTTTTTGGAGACAAGGTCTTGCTATGTAGTTCAAGCTGGGCTGCCTCAGCCTCCTGAGTGCTGGGATTATAGGTATGTGCCACTATGCCTGGCTTCATATCCCTTTTAGAGATGAAGAAATGGTGACATGGGACAGATAAGTGATTTGCTTAAGTAAAGTGAGAAGATGAAATAAACCTTGAAAGTACAGGAAAGTCAGAAACATTCCTGATCCCTACAAATACAGAAATAAAGACATCTGTAGGTCTGAGAGAGGCTAGGCAGAAGAGGCAAAGGATGAGGAAGGTACTAGCCAGTCCTCTGTTTTGTTACGGGGCCCAGCAGGTGTGTGCATGTTGTTTCCACTAGCCGGGGGATGAGGTAAATCACAATGGGTGTCAGAACAGCGAGGGTGCTGGTGACAAGGTGCCCTCCTGGCACCTCTGCCACCCAGCGGGAGGGAGGGACAAGGCTCCAAGGCGAGCTCAGCTGCATCCTCACCCTGCCCTGCACTGCAGCCCCACACTCACCTGTCCAAGCCCTGCTCACTCTCACAGTCCTGCGATGTCAGGAAAATGTCCAGCAGGGCCTCCTGCAGCTCCCCAAGCCTGGGTAAGAAGTGAGAGGCTGAGGTAGGACCGGGCATGAGATGATAGCCACACTGCTTTCCGTTTCAAACCCACTCGCACGTGCTGAGTCTCTGTTCCTTTTTCCACCTGCTGCTTCTTTCTGTGTGCATCCTGTTCAGGGCCGCAGCCTCACCTGTGCGTGTAACCAGCCACGTCCGAGAGTGTGGTGGAGAGGTCAATGAGCTTGGTGAAACAGCTGATGAGGTAGATGCACACGAATGCATTCTGGACGGGACAGAGAGCAGTCAGCACAACCTGGACCCCAAGGCCCTGGGCAGTGAGGCAGTAGGAGGTGACAGCAGGAGGGACTCCTACCTTGCTGACCAGGGTGCTAAGCTCGGTGGGGCTCAAGTCTCCATAGACCCCGCTGAAAATGGGGATTGAGATGACAATGTAACTCAGGACGCTGCCCATATAGTCAAAGGTGTTGACACCAACTGCAGGAGACAGACTGCATGAGACCCAGGGGCCACGCGAGTACTCTGCAGGGGACCCAACCCTTGAGGAACAGGAAGCCAAGCAGGGCCATGCTTCCCTTGGTCTTCAATCTCCCAAGGACAAAGACATGCGAAAGCAGTGGCTCTCCTGGTTAATTCCATCACCAGGGCCAACTCATCAGGGGAGGCAGTGGGAGAAAAGTGGACCAACTGCATCCCATGGTCCCCACCTCCGGGGGCCCCTCTGCCTACTGTACAGCCAGAGCTCCTTGGACATCAGCTCCCTCTGGGTCTGAAGGAGTCTCTGAAGCCTGCGGTCTGTCCTCATGTGCTCCACATGCCCGGCTCTGACAAGAAAGGCTGGGATGTCCGTGGGGCCTGAGAGGACTCAGCAGGGTGGGGGCCCCCACTCCTCATCAGGCCCACCCAAATGACCTTAGCCTCAGACCCTTTCTGGCACTAGCGCTTCACTGCTGTTATTCCTCTTGGTATTGTCTGTGGGAAGAGAATGAACTCTAGACTTAGCCAGACCTGGTTCAAATCCTGGCTCTGACCAGTTTCTAGCTGAGTGACACTGGCAGGTTACTTAAACATCTAATGCTTTAGTTTTTCTCATCTGTAAAGTGGAGCGAAGAATATCTATGTAATAAATTAGTAATTATGAGTTTCTGAATATAAGCTGGGCATGGTGGTGTACATCTGGACTCTCAATGCTTGAGAGGCAAAGGCAAAAAGATGGTGAATTCAAGGCCAGTTTGGGCTGCACTGCAAGATCTGTCTCAAAGAACCAAAAAATGGCTGGGTATGATGGTGCGTGCCTATAATTCCAGCATTCTGGGAGGTGGAGGCAGGAGAATCACCAAGTTCCCAGCTTCCACAACTAAATGACTTAGCAAGAACCTGTCTCAAAAAAGGGCTGGGGATGTAGCTCAGTGTGAAGGTCCTGGGTTTAACTCCCAGTGCCACACACACAAAAAAGATTTTGAATATAAAGAACCAGACACATAAGGAACCTTCAATAAACAAGAGCTGCTATTAATCAAACACAATGGAGCAGTCACTACTGCCAGGCTCTTTGTGAGTCATTGAGGGGTAGATAAGTAGATCCTGTCCTGGTGGAGCCCCCAGTTCAGAGGGCAGGCGGACATACTGCGCTCTTCACCAGGAATGTGCAGGGTCAAGTATGTCCTCAGGGATATGGCAACAAACAGACCTGACTGCTCCCACTAAGTGAGTCTGAGAAAGCTCCCCAGAGGAGGTGACGAGGCCACAAAGATAGGCACAAATTCTCCAGGCAAAGGTGGAGGATGAGGGTGCATTTCAAATTTTGCAGAGGCTGCCCAAGACCCGGTCTGGAGCTCCAAGAACTAATCTGTCTTTCTTAGAGCTTGGTGAGCTGCAGAATCCAAAAGCAAAGCCCTCTGCCAAGCCCTGCCTACCCATCACCCAGGACCTGCTCAGATTCCTAGTGCCCCCAAGTGGTGGTGGTTGCAAACTGCAGCAGAGAAGACAGAAGAGCAAATGACCCAAGAAAGGGGATCCAAGGAGTAGCACAACTTAACCACAAAGCCCTAAGACCTGTACCATGAGTGCCCATGCTGACCAGGAGGCCCCACACAGGTAGAGCACAGGGACCTGCTTTGGCCCTGGATATTTCACAACACTGCCAACAGGAGCCCTGGCACAGGTTCCACTGGATGGCCTTGGGACACAGCCATTCCCACCCATGCCACCGAGGCACAAAGAATCAGCCTTGAATGCCAGGCACTGGCAAGACAGCTATTTCACAGACAGGCAGACAGAGGCAGAGGTGATGCTTTCCAGTCATCAGCAAGAAGAAGCACTTTCTCATTTTGTTCTTTGGCCACTGCAGGCTGCATGGTAGCCCACTAAGCCTAAAGCTGGCCACTGCAAGGAGCCACTAGCTCCAGAAACAAATCAACAGGGACAGTGAGGGGGAAAGGGTCACAGCCAAGCGTGACAATGCTCAGCCTAAGTGTGTGATGCCAAGAAGGATGTAGACTTCATCTCTCTTTCTCTGCTATCAGCTCTGCCAGCCGGGAGAGGGTCATCTCCGGCAGACTCACCTGTAGAAAGCAGCAGGCTCAGCATTCACCCGAATCTGCATGTGCTTGAACCTGGGCAGGGAGAAGGGAAGTTTGTGCTGACAGTGAGGAGCCCAGGACCAAGAGGAAACCTCACCTCTCTAATGCCTGGGCACAGCTCTAACTCAACACTCCAACGGTCTCTGCCACCCTTCCCTGAACTGTCTCAGGGGTGGAAAATCCCAGGACCTGGGTTGGGTGGCAGCCTTCTGCAGACAGGGGCTCTCCTGTCCACAGCACCTCCTCCCCCAGGCCCACCCTGAAGGAGAGGCCAAGAAGCAGGTAGAGAAGTTGCCACATCAATCAGCTGCCAGGTCCAACAGACCCAAGTAAGGGTGGTTGGGGCTGGGGATTTAGTTCAGTGGTTCCGCCGCCTGCCTTCCAAGCTCAAGAACCCGAGTTCGATCCCCGGTAGCCCCCCCCCAAAATCTAAGGGCTGGGGATTTAGCTCAGTGGTTTTGTCACCTGCTGCGCAAGCACAAGGACCCAAGTTCAATGCCCGGTACCAAAAAAAAAAAAAAGGTGGTTGGACCAGAAGTAGGTGAGAGGCCGGGTATGGTACCACACTCCTATGATCCTAGCATTTGAGGATGCTAGGGAGAAGGATTGCCTCCAGTTCGAGGCCAGCCTGGGCTACATAGTGAGTTCAGGACCAGCCTGAGCTACATAGGGAGACCCCGTCTCAAAAACAAAACAAACAGGGCCTGGGATTTAGCTCAGTGGCACCACACCTGCTTCTCAAGCACAAGGTGCTAAGGTTGATCCCCTGTACCAAAAAACAAACAAACAAACAAGCAGTCGAGAAGGCTAACGGATGATAATGACATTGATGATGGCCAACAAGACATTGCTCTGTGCTTCTCATGTATAATTTCTTTAGTTCTCTCAGATGGCAACTGAACTATCCTACTTTAGATGACAGAACTGAAATTTATGGGGCGAAAGATCTCACCTAAGATCATACAGCTAGTAACTGGCCAACTGGGATTTGAGCTAAGGCAGCCTTATTCTGGTTCCCATCCTTTAACCATGCTCAGCCCAGAAACCTCAAGTAAGGCTGGGCATGGTGGTGCACATCTGTAATCTCAGCACTTGAGAGGTTGAGGCAGGAGGATCATCATGAGTTTGAGCCCAGCCTGGGGTACATAGTGAGCCCAACCTGAACTACATAGTCAGACCTTGTCTCAAAAAACAACAAGAAACCTTAGGCAAGGCACATACCTAAAATCTCCCTCCAGCTTTTCCTGCTGCATCAGCTTTGCCACGATGGGCCCCATCAAAGTCTTGTTCACTATGGTTCCCAGGATGAAATACCCAAAGATGCTCATAGGCCCAAGCCAGCCTGTGCTGAAAGGTGGAGTGAGAGAGAAGGCAGAGAAGGGTGTGGGGCACCAGGGAACCTCACAGACCTCAGCCCTGCCTCTGCCCCTTCTCAGCTAGCCCCTGTCCAACTTCAGCAGCCCCATGGCCCTCTGCTCCCATGTGAACTGTCAAGACTGCCAGGATCCCTGTGATTCTGAAAAACCACGTGGCCAGGGAGGGCAGGGGTCTAGCACATGAGCTAGAAGACTCCCTGAGGTGCAGACAGGGGGAGGAACAAGACGCTTCTCTTGGACCCTGACCTGACCTCTGTGAGACTCAGGAAAAAACACCAGGCTGGGGAAAAGGAAGGCACCTGGGAGGGGGAGGGGCTGTACCTCTGGAAGCACTGGAAAGTGTAGTAAATGAGGGTGAAAGGGGAGATGATCAGCTTGCTGGCCATGCTGCTGAGCTGCCGGCAGAGCCGCTCCACATCCTGGCTGATGCGCTGGTCCCTGCAGCCAATGACACAGAGGAACTCATCAGTGAGCAGGGCTTTGGGGAGGAATGTGACAAGATGCGTTGCCCTCTCCCAACCTCGCCTTTCAGTGCCCTCAGCAATGACCCTACTGGAAGATGCACTAGCCATGGAAGGGTTCCTAGAAGAAACTGAATCCTTAGGGCCTCTAAATGGGGATCTAGACAGTTGCTTCATATTGGTGCCTCAGTTTGCCCCTTGAAAAAGTAGAACTCAAAGACCCAGAAGCCTGAGCCAGCTCTGAGCAGAGCCAAAGGGAACTTGGGAGTAGAGGAGCTGCCTTTCTGGGTGATCAGGAGCATGAACCTTTTAGCTCAACCCTCCTCAAACTCTCTATGGGCCTGAGCCTCCCAGTACAGCTTCTGGCTATGAAAGCCTTAGCCGGGTCGAGCCATCAGGAAGAGGCCAAGGTGGGCAGAGTGGAGGCAGCTTTCCTAGCACCTAAGCAGCAGAGCTCAATGTGAGGTGAAGAAAGGTTGCCCTGGCAGCAAGCGCTTCCTACAGGTGTGGTGAGTGGGGAAGGGATGGGAGTGAGGGAAAGGCCCCCTAGGCCCCTTCTCACCACCATGGCCACACTGACTCCTATTCTCAAAGAGAGAAGTGACCCTGGGTGCTTTCGGTTCTGAGACCTCAGTTTCCTGACCCACAGAATAACAACTTACACCGAAACACCTGCAATGTATGGCACTGCATGTTACATGCATTGTACCATTTCACCCTCATTCCATTCTTTGAGATAGGAGCTATTACTATCTTCATTTTATAGAAAGGGAACCCAGGGCTTAGTGAATGAACGTAAGAGCTAGAAGCTCGGAGGTGACAATAGGGATACGAACCCCGGACTGAATCTTAGACAACAGCAACCTTTTCTTGGCTACTAAAAATTCACGAGTTTTTTTTAAACAAGGATATTTTGTTCATTTGCCTTATTTGGAAGCACAGGGTATGAAACAGACAAAAAGGAGCTGCTTCTTGGCTCTTCTCTTTGGTTTCCTATTCTCAGCCTGTCCATGACTTCCTGCAGAGCAACCCCCCCCCCCCACACACAGAGCTTGGGGCAGCAGCCTTTGCCCACTGTGCATGATCTCTGTGGGGTCTGCAGCCAGGACTCTCCAGGACAAGGCCTGATGGACCAGTTTGTGAAGGACAGTGAGGACCGAGGGGGCGCCTACGGATTGTCGATGTCATCCCGTAGCACGTTGAGGGTGTAGTACACACGGGCCCGGAAGTAGAGGCGGTGCAGGTGCTCGGTGAGGTCCTTCCTCCAGCTCACGTACAGCAGGCTGGAGATGAACTGGTCAAAGCTCTTCAGCTGTGCAGTGGAGGAGGCAAGGAGAAGGGAGGAAGGGAGAGATGGCTTCCTGCCAAGTCTTGGTTCAAAGCTCAGGGCTGGTAGAAACCTCTGCTGATGAGGTCCAGCCCACTCTGACTGCTCAGCACTTTCCCGGTTGAAAGCCTCGAGTCACAGGATTTTTCCTTCCTCATTCACTCCTATGTTTATTCTTTCACAGAATCTTGAAGGGCTCACCAAAGGCAAGACCCTCAAGGCCTTGTGACACTGTACTGTGGCACACTGAGAGCAGAGGAGTTTCTGGAGATTGGGGAGCACACCGCTATCCCCAAGTGTAGAAAAGGATGCCTCTACCTAGGTGCTTACTGAATGAAGGCCCATCAAGTGCCACAGTGTGGCGAGGAGTGGCTTTCCTAGAAAACAGCTAGTCTGGCTGACAGGGAACGTTAGGTTGGGTTCTGACACTGCCTCAACTCAGCATTTGCTATTTGTGAAGTGCTTTTCTGTACTAAACAGTTGGGAAATAACAATGAGCCCACAGGCCAGCCAGGGAGCTGACAATGATGAGGGTGTAAGGACTGCGACAGCCAAGGTCTACTCACAGAATTAGTTAAGTATAGTAAAGGGGATGAGTCTGGTGGAGGAAACATGAAGAAGAAAGGACTTGAAAGAAGTGACCAGGGAGGCATCTTGAAAAAAACGAGCAGGCTTTAGCCAACTGAGCAAGGGGTGGGAGAAGGGAGCCATTCTGCAAGAAAGCAGCAGGTGCAAGGGCTGGGTGTGACGCGGTGCCGGGCTAAGTCACAGCCGCAGGTGCCAGAGGAGCTGCAGCAGTTTCTGGCTGTGAATCCTGGTTTTAAAGCTCTTTGGGCTCCCTGAAGCAAGAGTTCTAGGAACAGCAGGGACAATGACCATTTCCACTAAATGCTGAATTAAACCAGGACCTTGTGGCCTCACTCTGGGTTTAAAATACCTGAGAAATTGGTCCCAAGTGGGCCAATAATGAGATCAATCCCTGCCCAGGTTTCTGAACTGCAGGGCAACCATCCCTCTGGTTCCTAGAAAAGGAACACACACCTAACAGCTTGGTTCCTGCTTCCTGGAGGATAAGTCCTACTGGGCACTCCACTCACCCCGGACAGGAGGAAGAGACAGACAAAAGAAAAACCCTTACTGTGGAGTTGAGAACGATGAGCACGACAGCCAGGAATGTCAGCGCCTTAAACCCATCCAAGTCTTTATTTCCCAGGACACCATAGTACTGACTGGGGACCAAGCCAACCTGGTAGATCACCAATTGTTCTGCAGGAGGGAGATGAGAAATCAGTGGTAAAGGAAAAGGAAGGAAGCTTCCTGAGCCCCTGCCTCATCAACACCCCAGAGAGAAGGACAAAGACTCAAAAGCAGGGCTCGACTTCCCTCACCAAAGCCCAGGGCTCGCTCACTCACCCAGCAGAGCCACACACAAGAGAGTCAGGAACATCAAGACATTCTGTGATGACCAAGAAGGAAACAAGACCTTCTGTATCCTCAGGAACCGCTGGAGAAATTGCAGATCTAACTTGGGCCTGAAGAAAAGTCAGGAAGCAGAGAGGAGCCCCAAGGGCAGTTAAGCTTTAGCAGTTATCAAACTTATCTACATTGTTCCTTCCTGGGACCAGTCCACTACTAAGAATAGATCCCGGTGTGAAAAGTGACATTAACATGTGACATTCTATTAACAGAAGGAAATAAAGAAAAACCATCATAAAGGCACCTTAATGACATTCAAGTGGGAAAGCCCTTATTAAATAAGATCCCAAACCCACAAACTATAAAGGGAAATATTGATGGATTTAATGTAATTAGAATGCAATATTTTTGTTTAACACAGGACCATAGATTTTAGTTAGAAGAGCTGGAGAGAGTAAAACCAACAAAGAAGTAGAATCTAGAGCAGGCAAGGAATTCCTGTAAAGAATTCAGGAAATCCATAGAGAAGTGGAGGATATAAATAGGCAATTCACAAAAGGAATAACCAACATTCCTAATAAAGTAAATGCATTAAAATTAACACAATGGGGCCATGGATTTAGCTCAGTGGTGCCACCGCCTGCCTCGCAAGTGCAAGGTCCCAAATTCGATCCCAGGTACCAAAAAAAAAAAAAAAAATTGACACAATGGGATAGCACCTTACATCTATCAGACTGATAAGCCTACTCAACACCAAATGTCAGGGAAATGGGGAAATAGGAACCTTTATGCACTGCTGTGCCACCAGAGGACAATCTAGCAGAATTAGGTATGGGCTACCATCTTACTCTGGAGTGAATAACTCAGAGAAAATCATCAGTATTCTGCCAGAGTACTCATTACAGCCTTGTCTGTGATCATTAAAATACTGGAAGCAGTCTAGGTGCCCATCGCTAAGGATATGAATAAATAAAACAGGTTCTATGCACCCAGGGTAACATCATGCAGTACTTACAAGTGAAAACTCATAGCATGGATGGTTTCCAAAAGACAATGCTAGGTAAAAAAAAGTTTTTTTTAAAAAAAAATGGGAGTGATGGTGCACTCCTGTAATCCCAGCACTCTGAAAGGATGAGGTGGAAAGTTTGAGCCCACCCCAGGCAACTTATTGAGACTCTGTCTCAAACATAAATACATACAGCCGGGGATTTAGCTCAGTGGTTCAGGCGCTTGCCTCGAAAGCGCAAGGTCCCGAGTTCAATCCTCGGTACCAAAAATAAATAAATAAACACAAAGAATTAAAAAGAGCTAGAGATGTAGCTCAGGGGGAGGCCCTGCGTTCAATCTCCTGTACTACACACACACACACACACACAAAGTTTTTTTAAAAAAGCATCTTATTATTTATATTAATTCAAAATCACTGTAATAATTAGTACAAGAGTGGGTGTCCTAGGAATGAAATGGCACTGAGAATAGTATACAAGGGAGAAAGGTAATAAAAGAGGAGCCCAGGCGGTGACAAGAATTGACAATGATCATCAACCGAATTCTGTGCACTTGAGGTTCTAAAGCAAGCAAGCCAACAACAAATAAAAAGGTGGCCAGTTGCGAGGGGAAAGGTCCCACAGCGGAGTGCCGGCGGCCTGGGACCCAAGCGGAGGGTGGGCGCCCCTTCGCTAGCTCCTCTTTTGCGTAGACGATACCATAACTGGACAGTTCAGGGCGCCAGACGCGTGGAGTGCAGCAGCCCTCTCCCACAGCCCCAGGAATACGACCCTCTATTCCGGCCCTCCTCGCCGGCCGCCCTGCTCACCTGGCGCCAGTTCTGGGAGCGGGCCTTGGAACTGCCATGACCCGAGTTCCGACCTACACCAGAGCGCGGACGCCCGCGGTCCAGCCCGGGCAGAGTCCACTGAGCTTCAGGACAGTCCCAGGGAGGGGCGGGGCCCCGGCGACCACAGAGACAGCGTCGGATAGAGAGGAAGTGCCGGGCTACGCGACTGCTCCCGGAAGCGACAGACTTCTCTAAAAGTACCACAGAATGTTAAGCGTTCGTGCCACTGATCCGAGGGCTAGAGCGTCCCTGGGAGGTTTCCCCTTTGACAGGAGGTATCCCGGGATGCAACTAGTTGATGACAAGTACTTTGTTTTGGTTTTGCTTTTTTGTTTTTTTGAGACAGGATCTTACTGTTGATGACAAGTATTTTAGATTATGAATATAGTAGATTTCAACTTCTCCCAGGGAAGCCAGCTCTGTCCTTTAAAATCCTAAGTCACGCTAGGGATGTAGCTCAGTGGTAGAGCTGTTGCTCTACCATGCGGAAGGCCCTGGGTTCCATACCTCGTACTGCAAAAGACACAAACAATATAAATCAGGCTTCAGGCTGCAGTTAGAATAAAATCAAAACGGGGCCGGAGATTTAGCTCAGTGGTTCCATCGCCTGCCTCGCAAGCACAAGGATCCGAGTTCGATCCCTGGTACCAAAAGACAAAAAAACCCCTGTTCTCATGGCATATGTGATCGGCCCCTCCTCTGGTTTTTCTGGTCACGGAATTGCCACAGTGTTTCTGCTTTAGGGTCCTAGCACTTTCGGTTGTCTTGGCTGGATCTCTCCCCAGCGAAGAGCTTTCCATGACTGGCTTTAGCTGAAATGTGACCTGCTCACTCTATCTAGACTATGCCACCCAACCCCATTATTCTCCATTACAGTACACTTTTATATTCTTCATATTTGTCACTACCTGAAACTGTCTGTTTTCCTTATTTTCTTCCTCCATAAGAATAAACATTACAGCAGGGACTCTGGTTTACTCATTACTATTTCCTCAGTACCTAGAACACTGCTAGCATATAGTAGGTGCTTAATAAATATATTTAAATGTTGAATGAAGTTGGCGTGGTGGCGCATCTGTAATCCCAGCTACCCACGAGGCTAAGGTGGGAGGATCGCAAGTTCCAGGCCAGCCTGGGGACCACAGTGAGACTCTGAACTAAAAAAAAAAGAAAGAAAGAAAGAAAGAAATGAATGAATGAGTGCAACGTTTATCAGCTGATTATAGTGCCCAAAGGGTTAAAGTGGGAAATAGTCCAAGAAAACAATAGCGTGATCCCAGTACATGTGATTCTGGATGTAGCTTCCTACCTTCCTTTAATCCTTATTAAGTGTCAACTGTATGCCAAGCGCTCAACAAAATACATGTGTCACCTGCTTCATGGAGCTTGCAGTGTAGCTAGGAAGGTCAGCCAGGAGACAATCACAGTTGTCTTTAGGAAGTGCCATGACAAAGGTACCTTATAGCAGGTTTCTCATCTTTGGCACTAATGACTTTTGGGTCTAATGATTCTTTGTTGGGTAAGCTTTCCTAAGCACTTTAGGGTGTTGAACACTATCCCAGGGCTCTACCCACTAGAAGCAGTAGCACTCACCCTGACCTACCTGTGCCAATCCCAAATATCTCCAGACATCATGACATGTCCCCTGAGAGAGGGGACTAAAATTCGGCCTCCCTCCTCCCCAGCATTGGGAATCATTGTCACTGTCCCAGAACAGAGAGAGAGCTCCAGAAGATGGGAAAATAGGTAGTCCAGAAACACTTTGCAGAAGAGGAAATAACTGAGTGCTTCTTAGAGGTGGCATGATTTTCTAATACCTTTTTCTTTTGAAAACTGAACATGACAAGTTGCAAGTTTGTTGTTGTTTTTGAGACAGGGTCTCATTCTGTAATTCAGGTTGGCCTTGAACTCACTATGTAGTCCAGGCTGGCTTTGAACTTGTGGCAATCCTCCTGCCTCAGTCTCCTAAGGGCTGGAATTACAGGTGTGTGCCACCATGCCCAGCTCAAGATGCAAGACTTGAAAAATTAATAAGGCAACCAAAGTACAGAATTAAGGCAAAGCAACCTTTACTACCATGTCTCCTTCTCCTTCTCTTTCTTTTTCTCTTTCTTCTTGTTTTTTTTCAGACAGGGTCTTGCCCTGTAATTCAGGCTGGACTTGAATTCACTATGTAGCCCATGCTGGCCTCGAACTCACTTCCTGACTCAGCCTCCTGAGTGCTGGGATCATAGATGTGTGCCACTACACCTGGCAACAGCCTTACTCTTCTTTTCTTTTTTTTTTTTTTTTGGTACCGGGGATCGAACTCGGGTCCTTGAGCTTGTGCAGCAGGTGGCGAAATCACTGAGCTAAATCCCTGGCCCAAGCCTTACTTTTCTTGAGGTCAATCAGGCTTATAGCTGTAACTACCTTTCACTCTCAAAAATATCCTGGTTTTGGGCTGAAGAAGTGATCAGGGCCTGGGTTCAATCCCTAGCACTAAAAAAAAAGAAAAAACTCCTAGTGTGTTATTTGGTGTCATTACTGTCCCATGTTCCCTTTTATTTAAACTGTTAGGACATGGCTATTGTACCTCTTCACAGTAGCCTACCCTACAATATATGGTGTATTTTTATTTTTTCCTCCCTTTTTACTTGGCCAAACTCACTCTGTAGAGCCCATCCTTCCCCTACCCTTCTTTTTTTCCTTACCTTTAATATACGTACAACTCGGGGCCGGGGATTTAGCTCAGTGGTTTCGCCGCCTGCTGCACAAGGACCCGAGTTCGATCCCTGGTACCATAAAATAAATAAATAAATAAAATAAATGTACAACTTTGCCACCATTAAAAAAATAAACTGTTAGGATGTATCAGGGCCTAGAATATGATACCCCAAAGAATGGTGCTTTGCCATGTTGAATACTTTGAATTACAGGAGATTGGAAGGCCTCAGAAGCAGTCTCAGAGGTGAGTTCTGTCTGACCTTTTTCCTGTTCTCCTGTTTCTCGCCTGTCATTCGCCCTCGAAGCAAGTTAGACACCAGAGTCCTCTTCCCCAAGGAAAATCATAGAAACTGAAGCCCTCCTGCCCAAAGTTGGCCATCGAACCTGCAAATGTTACTCTGACCTTTCCCTGCCTTTCTGCATAAGAGGTGGTCATAAAGACATTCTCTGACCTACTTTATCTGATAGGAGATCATAACTTCCTCTTCAAGATGGGGCCTGATTTATAACCAGAAGGAAGAGAGGCTGCACAGAGAGGCTGAGAAGAAACTCAGTAAGACAATCTCTATTCTCAAAAAAATACACAGGCCATGGTTTCTGCTGGTATCATTTCCTATATGGATGAAAATTCCCTTTTTTCAGTTACTAGACTCTTGTGCTGTTCTCCCACTCTTATACATAGATGAAGGGAGGACAAATGGAGAAACGGGAAAGTGATTTTGTAATTAATGTCAAGTTTTAGATGATGCAGCAGTCTTACTGTTAGGACTTATGGCTATACTTGCCTAAGAGTACACATGGTTTCTACAGTCAGCTAGGCAATCGAAAATCCTACAAGCAACCAGAATGCTTATCAAAAGAGGAGTGGTTAAGCAAAACATGACACATGCACTTCATACAATACATTTTGTTATAATTAACAAGAGTGACAGAAGTTGGGCCAGGGATTTAGCGCAGTGGTTCCGGCGCTTGCCTTGCAAGCTCAAGGACCCGAGTTCGATCTCCGGTACCAAAAAAAAAAAAAATAGTGACAGAAGTGACATCACCATAGTGGTTCAGAGCATGGACTTCAGAGCCAGAATGCATGGGTTCAAATCCCACTCTGGCACCTCATGATTGGGTGACTTTGGGCAAGGGGCCTCAGTTTCCTCACCTGTGAAATGGGAGTAATAATCATTCCTAGGTCAGAAGTTTGTTGTGGAGAATAAATAAGTAGTTGTGAAGTATTTAAATACTACCTGGAAATAAGATCTAAAGGTGATATTATATACTAAATGTGGGGAAATGCCCATGCTACATAGTTGTGTTGCTGTTTTTCAGTACCAAGGATTGAACTCAGGGCCTTTGCATCGAGTTGTTGTTATTTTTTATTTTGAGACAGGTGCTCACTAAGTTGCCCAGGCTAGGCTCGAACTTGAGATCCTCCTGCCTGAACTTCCCAGAGTGCTAGGATTACAGGTCTTGCTCCACCATACTGGCTTTTGTTTTGTTGCTAAATATTAGTTTTTATTTGAAAACTTTAAAAGCACATGGTAAAAAAAATTTTTTTTACATAGGATAATAGGGTATATAATGAAAAATAAGTCTGTCTCTCACCTCCAAGGCAGCTACTGTTTACAATTTCTTAGAAATCTTTCTGGAAGTGCTTTAACTATTACTGACTTATGTACATAGCTCAGCATTTTTCTCTCTCTAACACACACAAATACACACATGCTTTTTCTTCTTAAACACTCTGTCTTGCAATTTGATTTTTACATTTTATAGGACAGCTTAGAGGCTGTTCCATGTCAGCATACACAGACCTTGATCATTATTTTTCCCACTGCGTAGAGGAACTATCTATTGATGGAAATTTTAGTGGGTTATAGTCTCTTGCTAGAATATAGAAGGATGTAGTACTCTCCTTGGGCATATTCAGTGGGCTAAGTGTAAAAGGAGATATGCCAAGAGTCTACCTTCTAATTTCCTATCGTCTCTCCTTTATTTTATTCATTCATTCATTAAGTTTCTCATCTTGGAAATGGGAAAGGGGATTGGGTGAAGTGGGAAAAAGGGAGAGGGGAGTAAAGGGATTGAAAGTAATACAGATATGTTATATGCATGTACCAATTCTCCAAAACAAACATTACTACTCTTATTACAAATGTGCACTAATAAAAAAATAGTAAATCAAGCCGGGTGTGATGGTGCACACCTGTAATACGAGCACTTGGGAGGCTTAGGCAGGAGGATCACCATGAATTCAAGGTAAGCCTGGGCTACACAGTGAGTTCAAGGCCAGCCTGAACTACCTAGTGAGACCCTGTCTCAACAAAACAAAACAAAAATCAAAGCTGAAAAATTGTATTTGTTTTTAACAGAAATCATTAAAAAAGACTAATTTAGTAATCCCAACACTGGGGAGGCTGAGACAGGAGGACCACTGGGAGTTTCAGGCCAGCCTGGGCTACACAGCAAGACTGTGTCTCAAAACAAACACACCCACACACACACAACAAATCAGGAAAAAAGAGACTAATTTACACGCTTATATTTACGCTTGAGTATAATTATACTACTTTTAAAAAATTTTTTGTTTTGGGGACTAGGGATTAAAACCAGAGCCTCAGGGCTGGGGATTTAGCTAAGTGGTGCCATCGCCTACCTCACAAGCGCAAGGTCCTGAGTTTGATCCCCGGTACCAAAAAATAAAAAATAAAATAAAATAAAATAAAACCAGAGCCTCACACATACTGGGCAAGTGCTCTACCACCAAGCTACATCCCTAGACCTGATATAATTATATTACTCTCTTGCTGTGACACAATTTCTCTAGTGATCAGAATTTCTAAATGATGTTTTGATTAACATAAAATTATTAAATTATTTCTTGACACATGTAATTGCTTAATCAGTGGCTCCTTATTCATTGGCACTGAAGATTGAACCCAGGGCTTTTGCGCAGAGCTATATCCCCAGCCATTTTTATTTTTTGATTTGAGACAAGGTCACACTAATTTGCCCAAATGAAACTTGACTTTGCAATCCTCCTGCTTCAGCCTCCCAAGTGCTGGGATTACAGGCGTGTGCCACCACACCGGCTCAATATTGTATTTTTTGTTGGGGCACACGCCTGTAATCCTAGTAGTCAGGAGGCTGAGGCAGGAGGATCATTGTGAGTTTAAAGCCAGCCTCAGCTATGTAGTAAGTTCAAGGCCAGCCTGAACTACATAGTGAGACCCTGTTTTGAAAAACCAAAAAGAAAAATAAATAAAGCTTGAGCCACTCTGTTTTCTCCCTTTTTGGTGGTTGCTGTTTCACTGTGGAGTGTACTTCTTTTCCTACTTTAATTGGCCTACATTCACTCTGTAGAGAATATTTTTTTTCCTACATTTAATAAATGTGAAACCTTGCTAAAAATCTTTTAGAAATTAAAAAGCATGTTTGTAGCTGGTCTTGGTGGAGCACATTTGTAATCCTAGCACTCAGAAGGCTGAGGCAAAGAGGATCAATGTGAATTTGAAGCCAGCCTGGGCTTAAGAAACAAAAACTAAAACAAAAACCTAACTAACTAACTAAATAAATTAAATTAAAAAGGATATTTGAGCTGTGGTGGCTGTACACTCTTTTAATTCAGCCACTCAGGAGGCTGAAGTAGGAGGAGTACAAGTTTGAGGCCAGCCCAACTTAGTGAGACCCTGTCTCAAAATAAAAAGAGACCAGGGCTATACTATAGCTCAGCACTCCTTGGGCTCAATTCCCAGTATCACAGACGGGAAAAAACATATTTTTGTGTGCACCCATCAAAAATGATAGGAATCTGTAGGAATTAGGAATACAAGAAAGAGAGAGCTAGATAGTTTGAAAAAAAAAAAAAAAGAAAAGAGCTTGTATGATTGTTTTTTTTTTTTTGAAATGCTACCTACACAATGAAATCTTCCCAGAGGTTGTCTCCTAATGCAGAAATGATCATTTCATTTCCTGGCCCTCCCAGGTCATGCTCCTCCTCGGTTAGAATTGTAGCTCCTATCTTTCCTGCTCCAGGGAGCCTGCCTGGTCATCCTCATATCCACCAATACCCAGCCCAATGCTTGGCTCATAGAAAGTGCTTATCAAATACCTTTGAAATGAATAAAGCCACTCCCCCCAACCCCTGTTCTGCGGTATATAAAATTAAGATGGTAGGGCTGGGGATTTAGCTCAGTGGTTTCGCCACCTGCTGCGCAAGTGCAAGGACCCAAGTTCGATCCCCCATACCAAAAAAACAAAACAAAACAAAAAAAATTAAGATGGTAAGGCCACCCATAACCCATGGCCATCATAAGAAATTACTGAGCAACATGAATGGTCTTGAAAAAGATGAAATTGTGAGAAAATATTCAAGAAGAGCTGCTTAATTCAAAATTTATCCTGTGGGCTGACCAGGTCAAAACGTCTGCAGTGTAGTGGGTTTCAAAGACCAGTGACAGCTTCCTGTGTGAGACCAGCCTTCTAAATTTGTCTCCAGACAAAAGCAGGCGGAGCAGGAGGGATGGTGTCCTCTGAGCAGAGCTGTGCTCTCAGGCCTTCTGGAGTTGAAGCCTCCTGGGCCTGTTTCATGGAAGTAAATGATTTTGGAAAGATTGTGCCCCATGAGCTTTTAAAAAAAACAGTCTGTTAAAAAGTTGGAAACTTCAGATTAGACATCACCCAAGGACTTCCGGACCATAGAGTAATCTTAGGGTAGTAAGGTACTGAAGCAGTAAAGATAATGACAAAAGGAATTCATTCAACATTCAGTAAATATTTACTGAGCAACTACTGTGCATAGTCCAGGCCTTGGCAGAGGTACCGGAGACATAGCGGAGACAAGTCCTGAGCCAGATATGGTGACAAAAATCCCTGTAATCCCTGCACTTCAGAGGCTGAGATGAGAAGATCATGAGTTCAACACCAGTTTAGGCTACATAGGGAGTCAAGAACAGCCCTGAGCTACATAGTGAGACCCAGTCTTAAAAAACAAAACCAAGGGCGGGGATTTAGCTCAGTGGTTCAGGTGCCTGCCTTGCAAGCACAAGGTCCCAAGTTCAATCCCCGGTACCAAAAAAAAAGAAAAAAGAAAAGAAAAATAAAGTCCCTGCCAGATGCAGTGAAACTTATCTGTAATTCCTGCTACTCTGCAGCCTGAGGCAGGAAGATCACAAATTCCAGGTAGTCTGGGGAATTTAGTGAGTTTCTGGTTCAAAATGAAAAATAAAAAAGGCCTGGGGAGGTAGTTCAGTGACAGGGTGCTTGCCTAGCATGTTTGAGGCTCTGGGTTCAATCCTAGCAAAGGGGAAGAAAATGGCAAAGAAAAAAGGAGAAAGGGGAGGAGGAAGGGGAGGGGAGGGGAAGGGGGGAGGTGGGAGGAGAAAACACAACACAAAGTTCTTGCCTTCACAGGCTTTAAGCATATGCATACAACCAATGAACAAGATGATATTAAATAAAAGTCAGATAGTGCTAAGAAAACCACAGTAGGGTGTCATAGACTGAGTCCACTGGACTCCATACCCTGGGACATTTCTTACAGCACATGATGCCTACAACAAATGTTCTTGGATCAAGTTGGTGGAAGTCAGGGAGGAGGGTAAGGTGTGGTAAACCATCTGATAGAGTGGCTGTGACCTGTCAATCATGGAGGTCCAGGAGACACGCACCCAAGCCATGTACCTGGAACCAATTAAAAAGTGCTAGTTTAGCCAAGGATTTAGCTCAGTGGTTCTGCCGCCTGCCTTGAAAGCAGAAGGTTCCAAGTTCTATCCCCGGTTCCAAAAAAAGAGTGCTAGCTTTAAAAAAATGCTATCTTCAATTCTTTGCTGGAGAACTCCAGCAGGTTGTTGATAGAACAGCCTAGAGCTGCCCTCAGCCAGGGGAATGGGAGTTATAAAATATGGCCATCATTGAGCTCTGGGCTGCTGTGCTTTCACCCTGTAGAGCGTACTTTTTTTCCTACTTTTCAGTGGCCAACACTGTTCTGCAAAGCCTGTTTCTTTTATTACCTTTAATAAATGCAAAACCTTGATACCTTATGCACTTGTTTTGTTTAATTTTTTTTTTTTTTGGTACCAGACTTCGAACTCGGGTCCTTGCGCTTGCAAGGCAGGCTGCGGAACCACTAAGCTAAATCCCCAGCCCTTGTTTAATTTTTTTGTTCAAGACAAGAACCCAGAAATGGGGCCAGGGATTTAGCTCAGTGGTGCTGCCGCCTCCTTGCAGACACAAGGTCCTGAGTTCGATACCAACAAACAAACAAACACCGAAAAGAACCCAGAAAGAATCTCTAGAAGGAGTCCCCTGCACCCTTAAACCTGGTAGCAGAAGGAAATGGAAGGAAACAGGATTGGGCAAAGGGGAAAAAAATCAAGCTGAGAGGCAGGCAGGTACTGTGATGGTTTTAGCCTATTTCAGAGCAAAAATCGCCATCTGAATTGTTTCTTGTTGCATGTAAATAGCTGTGCATCCTTCCCTACCCACTCAGTTTTGGGGTATGGGTTACCTCAGGATGGTCCTGGCCTGAGCAAGTTGCTCTGTAGGAAACAGCCCTAAAGGGGCTGATGGCACCCCAGCAGCTGGGCAGCAAGTCTTCTTAGGGATAGGGTTAGGGTTATCTGGTTCAAAATGTCAATCATGTCAAGGCTGAAAAACCCTGCTATAGAGGAAATGAGGAACTGTGGATTTTGTATGTACTCTTTGAAAGTAGAGGGCTAGGAATGTAGCTCAGTGGTGGATACCAAGAAGGGAAATTGCTGGATCAAATGGAACCTCTAGTTTTAGTTTTTTGAGGAATTTCCATACTGATTTCCACAGAGGTTGCACCAGTAGGTAAGATTTTTCATCTCCATTTCACAGAAGACAAAACTGAATCTAGAAGGGATCAGTTACATGGCCAGGTTACATAGCGAGGGAGCAGGGAGACACCTGGATGTAACCAAGATGTCTGGCTTCAGATTACATGTTCTCATTTTCCTTTTCATCTGAATTTTCCTCTGATCCTGAATTTCTCTTCCTTCCTTTTCTTCCTTTCTTTTTCTTTTCTCTTCTTCTTCTTCCTCTTCCTCTTCCTCTTCCTCTTCCTCTTCCTCTTCTTCTTCTTCTTCTTCTTCTTCTTCTTCTTCTTCTTCTTCTTCTTC
>NW_004624734.1:27280092-27299464 GCF_000247695.1 Heterocephalus glaber | reverse complement strand
CTTCCTCTTCTTCTTCTTCTTCTTCTTCTTCTTCTTCTTCTTCTTCTTCTTCTTCTTCTTCTTCTTCTTCTTCTTCTTCTTCTCTTCCTCCTCCTCCTCTTCCTTCTTTTTTCTCCTTCTCCTTCTTCTTCTCCTTCTTATATTGAAAATTGAATCCAGGGCCTCTGCACTGAGCTGCATTCGCAGCCCTTTTCATTTTTTCTTTTGAGACACAATCTCCCTAAATTGCCCAGGCTGGGTTCACACTTGCAATCCTCCTGCCTCAGCCTTGCACAGTACTGGAACTACAGAGATGTACCACCCCATGGACTCTTATTCCAAATTTTAGCCACTGACTAAAATACACATCCATTACTATTTGTTTCCCCTTTGGTAGGAAAATAAAACCACTGTCTTTTGGAAGCCCAGGTGAAGCTAATCTCCAGGAATTTGTATCTGACTGCTCTGGCCCCTGCCCCCTCTGTTTCCGGAGCAAACTTCTGTCAAAGCCCCTATCTTGCTGCTCACCCACCAACTTGTCGGTCTCCTGCAGTGCAGCAGGCATTCCTCAAGGGCTGGGGTTGTGTCTAATTCACTCTTCTATCTCTGGCTGGCAGGACAGGCCCATGAACATTTGTCAAGGAGTTGAATGGATGGATGGATGAATGCAAAGAGTATACAGTTGCCCTTTTATGTCCCAATTTTCACGATGGTTCAAAAATATCCAGAAAAAGGGGCCGGGGATTTAGCTCAGTGATTCCACTGCCTGCCTCAAAAGCATAAGGTCCTGAGTTTGATCGGTATCAAACAAAAAAAAAAAAGAGAGAAAAATATCCAGAAAAAGAAGACATAGGTGTAGGCAAAGGCTTTATGATCACATGGGAAATATTACAAAGAATCAACACTTGGGATTAAATCAAATTGAAAAGCTTCTGCACAGCTAAAGAAACCACCAAAAGAATGAAGAGACAGGGGTGGAGATTTAGCTCAGTGGTTCTGTCACCTGCCTTGCAAGCTCAAGGTCCTGAGTTCGATCTCTGGTACCAGAAAAAAAAAAAGAATGAAGAGACAACCCACAGAATGGGAAAAATTTTTTACCAGCTATTATTCCTCAGACAAAGGACTAACATCTAGAATATATAAAGAGCTCAAGAAAAAAAAAGAACTCAAGAAAATGAGATATTCCAAATTTAAAGACCCAGTCCAAAAATGGGCATCTGAAATAAATAGACACTTCTCAGATGAAGTAGAAACAACAAATAAATATATGAAAAAATACTCAATGTCACTGGTCACTTTGGACAGCACTTTATTATTATTATTTTTAGTACCAGAGATCAAACTCGGGTCTTTGCACTTGTGTAGCAGGCAGTAAAACCACTGAGCTAAATCCCCGGCCCCTACTGGTCATTTGAGAAATACAAAGTAAAACAACACCCAGATTGCATCTCACTCCAAAAAGAATGGCAATCATAAAGAAATGAACCAATAACAAATGCCGGCCAGGCTGTGGGGGAAAAGGAACCCTTCTCCATTGCTGGTGGAAATGTAGACTGGTACTACCATGATGAAGGTCAGTATGGGGAGTCCTCAAAAAATGAAAACAAAACAAAACAAAAAACAAAAAAACCCCAAAAACTAAAACGAGAGGTTCCATTTGACCCAGCTCTTCCCCTTCTAGGTATCTTCCCAATTTAAAGATTTAAAAGTACCATATCACAGTGATAAATGCATACCTGTGTTTATAGCAACACAATTTATAATAGCTGAGTCTTGGAAACAGCCCATATACCCATCAATAGATGAATGGATAAAGAAAATGTGGCATTTATATACAATGGAGTACTACTATGCCACAAAGAAGGATAAATTTAAATCGTTTGTAGGAAAATGAATGAGCCTTGAGACCATAATCGTAAGTGAAATAAACTGGGCACACAAGTTTAAATATCATATAGTTTCTCTGCTTTTTTTTTTTTTTTGGTACCCGGGATTGAACTCAGGTCCTTGTGCTTGTGCAGCAGGCAGCGAAACCACTGAGCTAAATCCCCAGCCCCACATAGTTTCTCTGTGTGAGAAACCTAAAGGGTAAACAAGCATAATGGAGGATAGATATTGGGAAGTAGGATGAACAGGTTCAAATGGGAAGGGGAACAAAGGATGGGGAGAGGGGAGGAAAAGAAGGGAAAAAGAAAAAAAAACAAATGGAAGGGGAAAAGTGGAAACAAAGCTTGTATAAATGGGGAGGGGAAGAAGAGTTGAAGGGAGGAGAGGGAAATGGGAAAAGAACTGCGATGGGTTATGTACAAATTCCCTAGATGAATGTGATCAATTTGTATGACAAATACACACTAATAAAAAGAATAAAGTTTAAAAAAAAAAAAAGAAGAAAATATAGAAAAAAGAAGTTACCTCTCTATGGAACATGTATAGAATTTTTTCCTTGTCATTATTTCCTTAATACTCAAACAGCTGGGTATGGTGGAGCCTGCCTGAAATCCCGACCCTCAGGAAGTTGAGGCAGGATTGACGCGTTAGAGGTCTGCTTGAGCTACATAGTGAGTCAAAATCAGCCTGAACTACACAATGAGACCCATCTCAAAAAACAAAAACAAAAAACTAAACAAAGAAAAACAAAAAACCACAACCAAACAAACAGTAAAATATAACTATTTGCATAGAATTTACATTGTATTAGATATTATAATAACCAATCTAGAGATGATTTGAAGTATATGGGAGGATGTGTGTAGGTTATATGCAGGTACTATGTCATTTTGTTTTATTTTATTTTTATTTTTGCCATGCTAAGATTGAAGCCAGTATCCTCACATTGGCCTAATACTGCCCCCCTTTTTGAGACAGGGTCTTGTTAAGTTGCCCAAGTTGGCTTGAACTTGTGATCCTCCTGCCTCAGAGGCTGGGATTACAGGCATGTTCCACCACATCTGGCTAACTATGTCATTTTGTGTCAGGGAATTGAGCATTCACAGATTTTGGAAGGCTGGGGGGGGGTCCTGGCACCAACCTTGGCAGATACCAAGGGACTGCTGCACTAGGAATATTGGAAGACATAGACAGCTGAATAAGGCAACTGTATCTACAAGCTGGACATTATCAATATAAACAAAACACTCTCTGGCACACACCTGTAATGGTGGAGCTCTCTGGGAGAATGAGACAGGAGGATCGCAAGTTCAAGTCCAGCTTGGACAACTTAGTGACTCAGCGAGACCCTGTCTCAGTTTAGAGTGGAAATGGATCCGGGGGGAGTAGGGGTTTGAGAATAAAGGTGTAAAAAGTACAAATTCCTTCCGGCAGTCCTGTGATTCTATTTGTGAAAAAAGTATTAACTCCTGGGGGGCTGGAAACAGTTCAGTGAAAAGGGTATGCTTAGCATGTGTGAGGTCCTGGATTCAGTTCCCAACATCACACACACACACACACACACACACACACACACACACACACACAGTACAAATTCCTGGGCATTCCCCACAGAAAATTTTTTTCTGCATGTAGTACTGGGAGTCAGTAGGACACTTTTACCACTGAGGTACATTCTCCTCCCTTTTAAAAAAATATTCATTTATTTATTCATATTTGGAGATAGGATCTCGCTAAATTGCCCAGATTGGGCTTGAACCTGGAATTCTCCTGCCTCTGCCTCTTGAGTAGCTGGAATTACTGGCATGTGGCACCACACCTGGAAGAAATTCTCTCTATTGTGCCTGAGGTGGAGTCTTAGAGTTAGTAAAAGAGATAGCTTTGCTTTCCAAAGAATTCCATGCAAGTTCTCGGTGGTCCTGGCACTGGGAGGCTGTGCATCATGAGGCTTGGACCTCTCCCCCTCATTCCACCACTGACCATTTGGGTGGGGCTGCCAGATAAGATGTTGCATGTAGCTGGGTATGAGAGCATACGCCTGTAACCCCAGCACTAGGGAGGCTGAGGCAGAAGGCTCACTGTGAGTTTGAAGCCAGCCTGGACTACACAGTGAGACCCTGTCTCAAAACCAACAATAAAAAAAGATGCTGCATGTAATATTTGGGACATGCTATACTAAAATATTATCCATTGTGTACCTAAAATGTAATAGTGTCTTGTGTATTTATTTGCTCCATCTGACAACCTGCCATTGAGTGACCTTGGCAGGTTGCACAGTACCTTTGCATTTCAATCTCCTTATCTGTAAAATGGGGATATCAGGCCTTTCTTTGTTGTGGTGAGGGTTAAGTAAGATCTTCATGTAAAGTGCTTAATGCTTAAATGTCTAACAAATTAGCTATTAGAATTCATAACATTTATTTTAATTTCTGTATCTCCTGTGGTAGTGGTAGTGAACCTATGGCACACATGCTGCAGCAGGCTGTTAGTGTTACTGAAAGCTCTAAAAGGTTAGCCATCGCTGTCCTAAAGCAATAAAATATGATTTATCAAATTAAATTTATATCAGTTTCTCAGAAATGCATCTTCCTGTCAATTACTGAGAGTCTGGACTAGCCTTGGGCCCCAAAGAGGGTTAGTGACACTAATTCCTCAGGCCCTTTTGAGTTTCTTCAAGCCAGCAACCCAGTTTTTAAAAGTGTCCTTCTGGGCCGGGGATTTAGCTCAGTAGTTCCACCGCCTGCCTCGAAAGCAGAAGGACCCGAGTTTGATCCCTGGTACCAAAAAAAAAAAAAAAAAAAGTGTCCTTCTGCCTGGGATTTAGCTCAGTGGTTTCCCTGCCTGCTGCTCGAGCGCAAGGACCCGAGTTCGATCTCCGGCATCAAAAAAAACAAACCAAAAAGTGTCCTTCTTTCGGAAACCAGCAGGGGGAGGGAGTTCATTCTGGGACAGAACTGGGATAATACAGGACCCAGGGAAAGTGCACCAGCTACCAGTTTTCCACATTTTGAGAACAAAGGAGGCTGTAGGAAAGCCCAAACTCACCACTGCTCAAGAGTCAGTGCAGATCCTGCAAAATGCCAAGAAAATCAGCCAATGGAAGATCAGACCTCGGGGCCATCAATGGCAAGATGGTGTGAAAACTGAGAAGCCAGTGCAGATTTGGTCATTCCATGCATAGAAGAGAAAAGAGGACAATTGGGTGCAGTGAAATATGCCAAAAGCAAGTTGTCAACCATATTACAAAGAATCTCAGAATGTGTAAAGATATCCTGCCAATCATTAAACCAAAGGGAGGGGAAAGAAAAGGAAAGAAGAAAGATGAAAGGCTGAGCTCAATGGTAGAGCACTCCCCTAGCATACATGAGGACCTGGGTTCCATTCCCAGCACTGCTAAGATGACAAGTATGAGCAGACAATTCATATTAAAATACAAATGGCAAATAAGTATTTTTAAAAGTCTTCTAGCAACAAGGAAATAGAAACTTAAACAACTTTGCCTTATTTCCTGATATTGTTAAGGGAAACAAAAATAGTCATTGAGCACCTATTCTGTACCTGGCATCGTGCTAAGAGTTTTCTAAATATTAACTTGGTATTCAATGTGTGCACAACCCGGGAAAAGTAGGAACAAACATTACCCACATTTTGACTACAGAAAACTGCAGTTCTGAAAGGCTGTTGCCCTGCTTAGGTTTACCCAGCTGGGAAGGGCAAGGAATTGTACCCAGGTCTGTGTGGCTCCAAGTCCTTCTTCCCTTTACCCTGGTTTCTCTAGGACTTCAGTTCAGATGGCCGAGTGGCATCTAGTACTTCAATAAAGTATCTTGGAGAAGGCTCTGGGAGCTGTGAATCCCAAAGAGGCACAGAAAAGTAAAAGCAAGCCCCTCAAACCTCAGAAAATCCAAGTCTTGGGAGTGGGGCAAGGAAACATCCAGTTTCAGCAGAGCTAGAAAATGGGGATTTAGGGATGGGCCAGATGGGGGCTTGGAATGACAATCGAGGGGTGGAGGACCCAGTTTGTGGCCACATGCTAAGCAGGATGGAGTCTGGCTGGTCTGAGGGTTCACAGCAGTGGAGGCTGGAAGCTCAGGAATCTGTTTGTCCGGTCTGCAGGGCATGCTGAGTTGCCATTCTCATTTCTAAACCTTCCAGGCCTGAGTCAGAAACTCCCTCCCCCATTGTCGCACCTGCCAGGCAGCAGGGGCTCCAATGAATGGACAAGTTCCAAGAATTCTTGCCCCTTCCCCCACCTTTTACATAGCCAAGCCCTGGGACAAAAGGCACCCGGGGTCTGGAGCTTCTTCCTCCGCTCCTGCCGGCTCCGGGAGCGCCAGACAGCTGGAGCCGCGCTCCTCGCCACTCCATTTACATTTTTTACAGCCTCCCCTCCCGCTCTGCTCTCCTCACCCATGGCCACGGCCACAAGCCCACCAGATCCCAGGGCCCTCCTAAGTCTCCCGGAGGGCGAGGACAGTTGCTGGTAAAACAGATAGGCAGGGGGCAGGGGTACAGTGTGTGGGGTTCACGTCCCAAACTCCGGGACAGAGGTACAGATCCTTCGTTCAGGATGACGCATCCCATCCACCACGCAGCAGGTACTGCAAGCGGCCTGCCTGGCTCTGTGCCCATCCCTGACCCCACGTTGTGGCTGCCCTGGAGGATTCTGATTGCTTTTTCTTTTTTCTTTCTTTTTTTTTTTTTTTTTTGTTTTTTTTTTTTTTTTCTGGAGAAGTCATCTAAAATTCTTCTTATCTTTATTCCCTAATAGTTTTTTTTTTTTTTGTCTGATTGCTTTTTCTTGGGTGGGTTTTTTATTTACTGATAAATTCAGCCTAGGCCTATATATGGAAACCTACTGTGTGCTAGGTACAGTGCTAAGTGTTTTGCATCTGTTTCCTCACTTAATCCTCACAATTGCCCAAGGGCTCAGTTTCCAGATGATGAAAAATGGTTCAGTTTGCTGTCAGCCAGTCAGCAGTCAGCAGTAGCACCAGGATGTGAATCCGGGTTCCCCCCTGCTTTCCCACCTTTCGTGCAAGTCCTTCCTCAAGCTCTCCTACCCAGGTCCCTACTCTGCTGTTCACTTGTTCACTGGCTCCCAAATCAGAAAAACATCTTGCTCCCTCCTGACCCTCAGGGCTGTGCCCGTGGCCTCCCCTAGCCCTCTCAAGCAGCCTCCTTCAGAAGACCACACTTGTCTCCAAACAGCTTCTGTAGGGTAGGCCAGGGAAAGGGACAGTTACATCGGGATCCTGGCCTGGCTGGGCTGGGCTGCACCCCAAGTCTTCCAGTCTCTTGCAGGTCTTGCCCTGCTGGACCGGGCCCACTTTTGGGCCAAATGAGGGCTGGCTGATTCTATTAATAATCAGGTTTTTTTTTTTGGTACTGGGGATCGAACTCAGGACCTTGCACTTGCCAGGTAGGCGGCAGAACCACTGAGCTAAACCCCCCTCTCTGGATAGCCTCCAAAAGTGCCTCCAGCTTCTGAGCTTATGGAGGAACACATCAAAGGGCACCCTGCAGGGACAGAAGGGGACACACTATACCCTGGCCACCCCCTCTGCCTGCAGAAAAGCCAAAGTGGAGTTAGCAGAGGTGGTCATGGTTCCAGCTAGCCCGCTAACCCTGGTGGGTCTTCGCAGTCCCTTCAAGGACTCAGAAAAACCATGCAGGCACAAATAATTCCATCTATGCACCCAGCAAATTATGTCACAAAGTACTTCCTTTGTTCATTTGCCAAAAAATGAAAGTACTCGAATGTAGTGCAAAATATTTCTTCACATATTCTCTTCTTCGACTAAAAAATTCCACTTCCTGAATCTTTTTTTTTTTTTTTTTGGTACTGGGAATTGAACTTGGGACCTTGCACTTGTGATGCAGGCGGTGGAACCACTGAGCTAAATCCCCAGCCCCACTTCCTGAATCTTATAGGAACATTTACACAATGCAAAAAATTCATTGCTTTTTTTTGAGACAAGGTCTCAGTATGCAATTCAGGCTGGCCATGATCACACTGTGTATCCCAGGTTGGCCTCAAACTCATGGCAATCCTCCTGCCCCAGCTTCTGAAGTGCTGGGACTACAGGCCTTCACCACCACACCCAGCATTTTTGCAACATTATTTGTAATAGTGAAAAACTGTAAACAAATTGTTCAATTGGAAGGTGTTGCTTAAACAAATTATAATGTATCTCTGCAGTAAAATAATCTGCACCTGCTACAAGCTATGAAGTAGTTTTATATGTAGAAGTGACAAGCAAAGAAATCCATAACATATTATAGGGTTAAAAGGAGCAAGTTAGAGGGCTGGGGGTAAAATGTAGTGGTAGTAGAGCTTGTGCTTAGCATTCAGGAGACCCTGGGTTCTATCCCCAGCACAAAAACAAAACAAAGCAGTTAGTTGAACTGTGGCCCCCAGCAATATGGAGCTCACTGACCACACCAAAAGCATTCAAGAAGCTCCCCTCTTGTCTTCAGGAGCCCAAGTCTCCTCTCAGTGCAGAGAGAAGGGAAAGAGCCCCAGTGGCTGCCTCACTGGGAAGGACGGGGCCCAGCTCCACAGTGGTAAATGGGGCCTTAAGTAAAGCACCCTGCACTACCTGACCCTCAGGGCTCAGTTAACGGCCACCGCCTCCTCTCACAAAGCAACTCCCCTCACCTAGATTCCACACCCCTGTTTCCTAGCCTGGCAGGGAAGTTTATCTTCTCACCTCAGAGGATTCCATTCTAACTTGTTCTTTTTCACTTCCCTTGACAATCTTGACAATCTTGATGTCTCCTCCTATTATCTCTTCCTAACCCTTTCTGTAGCACTCAGTCAAACCATCAAATCAGGGATTTCAGCTGGGCCCTTGCCATACCTGGAATTGTAGCACTTGGGAGGCTGGGGCAGGAGGATCAGGAGTTCTAGGCCAGCCTGGGGTGCACAGCAAAAGCCTGTCTCAGGGCTGGGGATTTAGCTCAGTGGTGCCTCGCCTATCTCCCAAATGCAGGGTCCTGAGTTTGATCCCAGGTACCAGAAAAAAAAAAGCCTGTCTCAGAAAATAAATAGAGGGCTGGGGATTTAGCTCAGTGGTTCCACTGCCTGTCTTGCAAGAGCAAGGACCCAAGTTCGATCCCTGGTACCAAAAAAAAAAAAAAAGAAAGAAAATAAATAGATAATTCCATATAATTAATATGCACTAGTATAAAAATAAAATAAAACCGTACTTGGTCAGCGGTTACTCTGTGAGGCAGGTAAGGCAGGGATAGGCTGATTGGGGCTGGCATTTTTGTTCTCTAGTTTTCAAGGCTGATTATTTTCCAGCTAGGTCTTATTTTTCGGGGAAACACAGGTAACATGGTATAAATAGGTAATATAAGTGTAATTTAGAAAAAAACGGGGATTTTTTTGGTGCTTGTTGCCTATGACAGGCACTGTATTAAATACACTTTTTGTACTTTCTTTTTTTTTTTTTTTTTTGGTGCCGGGGATCAAACTCGGGACCTTGCGCTTGTGAGGCAGGCGCTGGAACCACTGAGCTAAATCCCCGGCCCTTTTTTGTACTTTCTTGATTAATCCTTATCACAATCTGAAGAAGTCATTATTATTTTTTAGGACTGCTCCCCTCACCCTTAAAAGTAATATTATAATCATTCTCCAGGTGAGGAAATTGAGATTCACAGAGGTTAATTTGTTCCTGAGGTAGAGCTGGGATTTAAACCCTGCATTTATTCAACTCTGAAACTAGCACTCTTTAAAAAAAAATTTATCGGTACATTTTAGATATACATAATGATCACATCCATCATAGGGAATTTGTACCTGTACATGATATATCTTAATTCTTTTTCTTCCCCATTCCCCTCCCTTCCTTTCAACCCCTTTTCCACTCCTTATTTACAAAAGCTTTGTTTCCATTTTTCCCTTCTATTTTCTCTTTTTTTTCTTGTCCCTTCTTTCCTTTTCCCCTCCCCTTTCCCTTGTTTCCCTTCCATTTGAACATTTTCTTCCCATTTCATAATATCTATTATACATTTTGGTCCTTAGTTACAATTTTGGTTTCTCACACCAGAGAAATAATGTGGTATTGTGTGACAAATATGTGTGTCTGATTTATTTCACTTAAGAGTATGGTCTCAAGGTGCATCCATTTAGCTAGAAATGTCTCAAGCTTATCCTTCTTTATGGCAAAATAGTATTCCATTATATTAAAAAAAAAAAACCCACATCTTCTTTATCCATTCATCTGTTGATGGACATTTGGGCTGTTTCCAAGATTTAGCTATTACAAACTGTGCTGCTATAAACATGGATGTGCATTTATCACTGTGGTACAGTGCTTTTAAAACTTTCAGGAAGATACCAAGAAGGGAGACACCTGGGTCGAATGGAACCTCTAGTCCTAGTTATTTGAGGAATCTCGACAGTGATTTCCACAGTAGTTGCACCAGTCTATACTACCACCAACAGTGGAAAAGCGTTCTTTTTTCCCTATAACCCTGCCAGGATTTGTTATTAGTTCATTTTTTGATAGCAGCCATTCTTTCTGGGGTGAGATGGGATCTCAGCATTGTTTTAATTTGCTCCTCTGAAATGACCAGTGATACTGAACGAAACCAGGGCTCCTAATTCTCATTCAATGCAGCCTCAAAAGTTTGAAAATAGATGGTCTTAGTTTCTCCTGTTTTTATCAATTTATAAGAAAGGATGTTCCTGTGCAAAAAAATGTGAACATTTGAAGTGTGCAAAGTGGAAAAGATGCTTCCTGGGGCTGAGGCTGTAGCTCAGCAGCAGAGTGTGAATTCTGAGCATGCAGAAAACCCCATCCCCCAAAATAAAGAAAAGGAAAAATAGACGCCTCTTCCCACCAACCTGCTCACCAGCGTTTCCTGTTAGTTTGCTCATTTAGTCTCCCAGGTCTGCTCTACTTGCTGAAGTCTTCATGTATATGTATGAGCAAATCTGTGCAGAGTGGAACTGTAAGATCAGTAGCTCACTCTGAACGCTCAGGAGAACTTGGCTGGCCTTCCAGGTTGGTTCTGCAGAACTATTCATATATCAGCAGCAGGTAACACATCTAACCACACCCAGCTTCAGATAGTCTCTCTCTATTTTTCTTTCTGCTTCTTTGGCTTTTTCTCTAGCTCTCTGTGGTTTCTTTTCTTCTTTCTCCTTTCTTCTTTGATGGTCTCTTCCACCCCCTTTGCTTTGGATCTTATCTCACCTACCCCCTACCCTCCATGGTACTGGAGACTGAACTCAGAGCTGTACCCCCAACCCTTTAAAATTCTTTTAGGAAGCCTGGACATGATGGTGCATGCTTATTGTCTCAGCACTCAGGAGGCTGAGGCAGGAGGATCTCTGTGAGTAGGCCAACCTGGTCTACATAGTGAGTTCAAGACAAGCCTGAACTGCATAGCAAGACCCTGTCACCAAAAAAATAAATAAATAAATAAAAGAAAAATTTTGGGGGTAGGATTTAGAGTCAAGGTTTGGCTAAGATGTGAAGTTACCCAGGTTGGGCTCAAAGTTGACATCTGCCTCAGTCTCCCAGAGTGGATTACAGGCATGTATTCCTTCAATTCCCTCAATTTAGATCTTACCCTGATGCTAACAAATGCCAGAAGGACTTTACAGTTTTCCTGGAATGTTTTGTAATTTTCTGCATTTTGAATTTACTGCGTTGTTAGTTGTTAGTTTCAATCCCGGTCAAAAATATACTTGACAAAAAAAAAAAAAAATCTCTCCCTATGAATTTGTACTGGGCTGGAGATTTAGCTCAGTGGTTCCGCCATCTGCCTCACTTGCACAAGGTCCTGTGTTCGATCCCTGGTACCAAAAAAAAAAAATCTCTCACAAAAACATACTTGAAGAATGAATACTGGCATTTGCTCCTACTTACCTTACAGTAAGAAGCTCTGGGGGGTACTGACAAAAGTGGTGCACTGCATGGTGTGGGGGGAAGTGGAGGGAATTGGGAATAAAGTAACCAAGATCAAAGGTAGCAGCCTTGAGGTTAAGGACAGAGTGATTGGAAGACCTCAGCTTTGGCCAGAAGAAATTAAATGAACTGTTGGGTCTGGGTGTGGTGGCCACCCTTGTGATCCAGCTGTCAGATAGGAGGCTGAGGCAGGAGAATTGTGACTTCAAGGCCAGGCTGGGCTAAATAGTGAGAACTTGTTAAAAAAGAAGATGATGGAGGAGGAGGAGGAGGAGGAGGAGGAGGAGGAGGAGGAAGTGGAGGTGGTGGGAAGAAGGAAAGGAAAGGAAAAGAAAAGAAAAGAAAAAAAGTAAAGTAAAGTAAAGTAAAATAAAGTAAAGTAAAGTAAAGTAGGGACCGGGGATTTAGCTCAGTGGTTTCACCGCCTGCTGCACAAGCGCAAGGACCTGAGTTCGATCCCTGGTACCAAGCAAAAAAAAAAGAAAGAAAGAAAAGAAAAGTAGGAACCTAATTGGAGGCCTATCTAGGGTACTAGTGCCTATTTCCTTGGGGCAGTAAGAGAGCTCAGTTAGCAGCAACTCCTCTTCTGTCTCCAGGGAATTTCTCGAGGAAGCTGCTGCGTGACTCCGCTTCCCCAAAGGCACCAGCAAAGGCCCTGTGAACGAAGCAGGCAAGTGCACATGGACGCCATCTGCCCAGGCCCTTTGCCTGCTGCCGCTCCTCACCTGAGCTCCCTTCTTGCATCTCTGGAGGAGACTCCCACTCCTCAAGAGTAGATATTTACTCTTTTCATATAAAATGTATTCCCGCCACGCCAGACGAGAGAAAGGGATAGTGCACCACTCAGAAGGAATGGTGTAAGGGACGCATGATTCAGCTCTGGGACTGACTGACCCACGACCTTGCACATCCCGGGCAAATGCCTAGATCACTTTTTTATTTTGTATCTTTAACATGAGAAAGGACATGCTGTATTTGTCTTTCTGTGTCTGTTTACTTCATTAAAATAATATCCTCTAGTTCGCCCATTTTATTGCAAATGATAGGATTTCATTCTTCTTTATGGCCAAATATTGTTCTAAACCATGGTTTCTTTACTCATTCATCCAGTGATGGGCACTTCGGTTGATTCCATATCTTTTCCTCAAGTACTGGGGATGGAATACAGGGCTATATTCCCACGTCGAACTATATCTCCAGCCCTCCTCTTGTCTCTGTTTCCTAAAGTGCTAGGATTACAAGTGTACACCTCCCACCCTCCCACTTGACTTCCATATGTTGACTATTGTGAATAATGGAACAATAAACATGAATGTTAGCTGGGTGTGGTGGCACATACCTATAATCCCAGCACACAGGAGGCTGAGGCAGGAGGATCAGTTGGAGTTCAAGGCCAGCCTGGACTACATAACAAGACTCTCTCTCAAAAACAAAACAAAACAATAAACATGGATGTGCAAGGTATCTCTTTGGTACAGTGGATCCTCAAGCTACAACCGGCCTGAAAGGAACAATTTGGGTTGATAGGTTAATGGATGATTCATCTGCCTCTTGTTATCTATAGTGTGTACCCAAGTAAACATGTAAATCTCAGCTGTATTGACTTACAATCAACTTGACTTACAACCAGCCCTTGGGAACTGATGGAGTTCTTAAGTCAAGGGTCCACTGTATGTGGATTTCATTTCCTTTAGATATATACCCAGTGGTGGGATTGCTGGATCATATAAATTAGTTCTATTTTTAGTTTTTTAAGAGGTATCTACTGTATTCCATAAAGACTGTACTAATTACATTCCACACTACAGTGTATAAGAATTCTTTTTTCTCCACACCTTCACCACCCTTTGTTATTTTTTGCCTTTTTAAGAATAGTCATTCTAGCTGGGGATCTAGCGCAGTGGTTCCTCCGCCTGCCCAGCAAGCACAAGGACCCAAGTTCGATCCCCAGTACCAAAAAAAAAAAAAAAAATAGTCATTCTAACCGGAGCTTCATCCCTACATTCTTACATGGATATCAGAAAAATTAGGGTATTTTCCTAGGTAACTACCATGTTGTTATCATTCCCAACAAATTTACCATTAATTCCTAAATATGTTCTCATAACCTATATTCAAATTTATCATAAAGTCAAATGGCCTGAAAGCCATACCTAATGCCAGGTTAGACTGGCAAATAGCTGACACCAGCTTCGGCTGGCAGCAGTGGCTCAACATCATCTAGGAAGGGACAGGGTTAGGAAGGAGAAGCTCAAACACCACTCACTCCTTCCTGGGACGAGCAAGCACAGTGGCTGTCGTGGGGCACTTCCTGTGCCTTCTCCGGTGCCACCTGGAAGACTGCATTAGAGCTTTTTCATCCTCCTATGGTAGTGCACACCCATAATCCCAGCACTCCAGAGCCTGAGGCAAGAGGATCGTCTGAAGTTTGAGGCCTGCCTGGGGTACCTAGAGAGACCCTGTCTCAAAACAAATAATCAATGCTGCCAGCATTCAGTGTTTTCTCTCAGCCAAGCAGTGACCAGTTGGAAAGCAGAGAGAGAATTAATTAATCTAACAGTAGACATGTGCTAAGAACTTCTCAAGCTGTTTTTCTGTTTAATGCTTACAGCAACTCCTTGTTCTCTCTCTCTCTCTCTCTCTCTCTCTCTCTCTCTCTCTCTCTCCCCTTCCTCCCTCTCTCTCTTTTCCTCACAGGGTCTCACTTTGTAGTCCAGGCTGCCCTTGAATTTGTGCCAATCCTCAGCCTCCTGAAGGTCTACTTTTTTCACCTCATATTGGCAAGGATGCAAAAAGTTTTTTTGACCAGGATAAGGAAAATGTACTTTCATACTTTACTTTTAGGAGATTGAACTGGTATAATTTATTATTTTTTTTGAAAAGGCAAAATTATTTATTTATTTTTTGTACCAGGGATTGAACTCAGCATCTTGCGCTTTTGAGGCAAGCACAGTGCCACTGAGCTAAATCCCCAGCTCAAGGCAAATTTATTTGTACTTAAAAACACTACTTAGACTTCAACCTATCAGCAGGCTCCTGGTATCACAGTTCACTATAGAGGCACAGGAAGGTGCTGGCGGCCTCCAAAGGACTTGTTCACCTCTATCTAAGAAATTCCTGCCCTGCCAGCCTGCTTTCAGGCTTCTCAGCAACCTTCTCTTGGCTCTACACCAAGCCAACAAACTCATAAGGATGATTAAATACATGCTGGCAGCTATCAGCGTCAACCTAACAGCAAAAGCCATAGGGTCGGAGGGCTCCTATGCAATGAGAACCATTCCCAAAGTCACTGCACCCAATGCTTCCCATATTCTCCTTAGCAGACAAATCTTGGATTAGCATCCTGCATAGGTTGGACCATTGTGATGTTCTGCCAGTCCTGGTAGCACAGGCCTATAATTGCAGCACTCTGGGAGGCTGAGGCAGGAGGATCTCAAGTTGAAGTGCAGCCTGGGCAATTTAGCAACTTAGCGAGACCCTGGTACAACAACAGGTAGCTTTTTAGTTAACAAGTGTCAGAAATAGTTTCCCCTAAAAAACAGGCAGATGCTCTGTAGGCTAAAATGTCCTTAGATAACTGGTCCTTAGGCAACTGGTATAATTTCTAAGGAGGAAAATTTGCAAAATCTAAACTGTACAAATTCCTATCACACTTACAACTTGGAGGTCCAGCCATACCTATGTGTGCGGAAGACTAGGAAGATGATACATGTGCAAGTTTATCACAGCAGCATAGTTTCATTAGTAAAAGATGGAAAGAAAGGACCTTAATGATCATTACTAGAGGACTGGGCCATTACATCCATGCATACAGTGGAGTTTATACTATGTGTAGACTTGTGCTTATGTGGAAGCCACCAGCCAGTTGTGGCTGTGTGGACCTCTGAAATATGGCTAGTCCCAGTTGAGAAGGGCCTGCCTTTTTTCGTTTTTGTTTTTGTTTGTTTTGGTACAGGATCTCACTTTGTAGTTCAGGCTGGCCTCAAACTCATGGTGATCCTTCTTCCTCAGCCTGCCAAGTGCTGGGATTATAGGAATGTGCTACCATGCTTGGCTGGGATGTCCTTTTAAGTATAAAATACACATCAGAGTTTGTGGATCTGGTATAAAAGAAGAACTATAGGTGTGGCTGCACATCTTGAATAAACATTTGAAAAAGAAGAAATGTAAAATATCTGTAATAATTTTTGCATTGATTTCCTGTCAAAAATGATATTTTTGGGCTGGGGATGTAGCTCAGTGGTGCTGCCGCTTGCCTCACAAGCACAAGATCCTGAGTTCGATTCCCGGTACCAAAAAGAAAGAAAGAAAGAAAGATAAAAAGAAAGAAAGAAAGATATTTTGGGTATGATATTTTACATTTGATCTTAGCCAAAAGACCGAGAAGTGAGGCATATTATTTTATTTATTTATTTATTTATTTAAGTACGAGGGGATCGAACTCAGGTCCTTGCGCTTGTGCAGCAGGTGGCGAAACCACTGAGCTAAATCCCCGGCCCCATAATATTTTAAATATACTATTAAAAATAAAATTAATTTCACTTGTTCCTCTTAACTCTTTTTTTTTAATCTCTTGGCGTATTGGAATTGAACCCAGGGTTTTCACACTGAACTACGTTTCCAACCCCCTTTAAATTTTTTTTTGTTGTGTAGCTGAGTGTGGTGGCACACACCTGTAATCCCAGCACTCTGGGAGGCTGAGGCAGGAGGATTGCAAATTCAGGCCTTAGCAATTTAAGGGATATAATTCAGTGTGAGGGCCTTGAGTTCAATACCTAGTCCTGGAAAAAAATTTTTTTTGAGGTATATATGCTCTCTCCAAGTTACATCACCATGTCCTACTCCTCTTAACTTTTTTTTTTTTTTTAATGTGGGACCTAGAACATGTAAAAGTATGTGTGTGCCAGGCGTGGTGCCACACACTTGAAACCCAGCAACTTGGGAGGCTTAGGCAGAAGAATCAAAGGCTTGAGGCCAGCCTGAGCCTGTGAAGTTCAGTGAGGCCCAGTCTCAGAATTATACAAAAGGTAGGGGTTAGGCACTGGCTCAGTGTCAGAGCTCTGGCCTCTCCTGTACAAGGCCCTGGGTTCCATCCCCAATACTGGGTCGGTGGGGGGGATAAATGTGACTCCCTTGAAAGTTCATTGAGCAGCCATGGCCCTGGGGAAAACAATAAAGTGGACAAATTAAGGTGCATGGGAGTGGTTGGTGTCCTGCCCTTTGTGCTTCAGAGAAAGAAGAAAGCACCATCTCTGGCTTGCTTGTTTAACCTGTCTCTGGAATGATGATGCACCAGAAGCAGTGTTGCTGCTGCTGGAGAGGCTGCAGTCTGGGAGCAGGGCTGACTTTCTTTTTTTGTACTGGGGATCAAACTCAGGACCTTGTGCTTGCCAGGCAGATTCCGTGCCACTGAGCTACATTCCTGGCCCAAAGGGCTAACTTTTGAATTCTAAATCCTTTTGTAATTTTTTTTTTTTTTTGGTACGGGGATCGAACTCAGGACCTTGTGCTTGCCAGGCAGATTCCGTGCCACTGAGCTACATTCCTGGCCCAAAGGGCTAACTTTTGAATTCTAAATCCTTTTGTAATTTTTTTTTTTTTTTGGTACGGGGATCGAACTCAGGACCTTGTGCTTGTGAAGCAGGCACAGCATCACTGAGCTAAATCCTCGGCCCCTTTTGTAAATTTTTGAGCTAAAGTTTCTAAGCATTTTGGACACTATTAATTTGTTATTTATGTATTATATATTATTTATCCAATCATGGTTTTAAAAATGTTTAACAGAATGAAAATATCCAGAGACCACTAGAGAAATATACAGGTGCGTATGCACTGAAAAACACAGCTGGCAGTGGTGGTGCAGGCTGATAAATCCCAGCACTCTGGGAGGCTAAGTCAAGGGGATCAAGAGTTTGAGGCCAGCTGGGCAATTTGGGGATTTAGGAGAACCTGTCTCAAAATGAAAAGTAAACTGGGTGTGGTGGCACATGCCTATAATTCTAACACTCAGGAGGCTGAGGCAGGAGGTTTGCTTTGAATTTGAGGGCAGCCAGGGCTACACAGTGAGTTCAAGGCCAGCCTGGGCTGAATAGTGAGATCCTGTCTCAAAAAAGTAAAAAAAAAAAAAAAAAAAGAGCTGCAGCTGTAGCTCAGTGCAAAGGCCCTGACTGGGTTCAATCCTGAGTACCATGAGGAAAACAAATAAGATAAAAAGATAAACACACACACAAGAAGAACCAGCAGACAAGGATAGTGAGGGAAACATTTTGGGGACAAGAAAGAACTGGTTAACTTATACTCTATTTTTCACTGTGTACCATCTGACTCTTGTGTAAAGAGAATGTTTAACTTGTGTAATTCTTTTTTTAAAATTTTATTGGTATATTTTAGTTATACAATATGACATTCATCATTGGAAATTTGCACCTTTACATAATCCATCTTGGTTCTTATTTTTTCCCCATTCCCTGCCCTCCCTTCAATCCCTCCATCCCTCCCTATTTACAAAGACTTTGTTTCTATTTTTTCATTTTCTCATATTAATTCCATAACTTGTGTAATTCTAAAATAAAAACTAGAACAAAATATACCAAGATGTTCACAATAGCTGTCTTTAGATAATGAGATTATAGGTGATTTTTTAGGTGATTTTTCTTTTACTTTTCTTTCAAAATTTTCCAAATTCTATAAATAACACTCTTACTTTTATAATGCAAAAAGCAAAAAGCAAAAAAAAAAGACACTTTTAAAGATTTCATTAGCTTTTAAGAGAATTATCTTCATTGCTTTTTAAAAATAATAGCAAGAAATACAGACTTTTTATAAAATGTCAAACAACACAGAAAGATATGTGAGAAAGTCTCTTTCACTCTCTTTTTACTTTTTGTTTATTTATTTTATATATATATATATATTTGGTACCGGGTGCTTGCTCAGCAGGTGACGAAACCACTGAGCTAAATCATCCCTGGCCCTGTTTATTTATTTTTTGAGACAGGCTCTCACTACATAGTTCAGGCCAGCCTCAAACTCTCAGAGAACTTCCTGCCTCTGCCTTCTGAGTGCCAAGATTACAGGTGTGCACCACCACACCTGGTTTTCTTTCTCTTTTAAAAATTATTATTTTGGGGGGCCGAGGATTTAGCTCAGTGGTTTCATCGCCTGCTGTGCAAGTGCAAGGACCCGAGTTTGATCCCCGGTACCAAAAAAAAATTATTATTTTTTAACCAGTGGGGATGGAACCTAGGGCCTTTGCAGTGAGCTATATCCCTAGACTTTAAAAAAAAATTTTTGAGACAGGGTCTTGCTAAGTTGCTAACTTGCCTAGGCTGAGGTCAAACTTGTTATCCTCCTGACTCATCTTTCCAGAGTGTTGGGATTACAGGCATGTGTCACCACACCAGGTGAAAGTCTCTTATAATTTCATCTCCTTCTAGAGCTACTAGTCTCTGAAACTTTTAAATTCTTGCATACTTATATTAAGAATTTTAAAATAATTTTAAATTGACAACAGAGGCTGAAAACTGGAATGCACTCTTTTTACACCATCTCACCAAATGAGCCCACCCACTCTCTGGGGG
>NW_004624734.1:27210028-27279292 GCF_000247695.1 Heterocephalus glaber | reverse complement strand
GGTGAGCTCTGTGTGTGTGTGTGTGTGTGTGTGTGTGTGTGTGTGTGTGTGTGTGTGTGTGTGTGTAAGAGAGTGGGGGACACCTTGGGACCATCAGGACTGAAGCTCCATCGTCTTTCCTGGGACTAGGAATTAGGTGCCCCAGGATAAGGCCCCTGGCCTGGTCAGATGCTCTTTGGAGCTAGGCACACTTTGGGAACTGGAGATACTGATCCCCAAGCCTGGGGGATGCTCAGCAGGGACACAGCCTTTGGAGAAAGTGGGGCCTTTCTGGAAGGGAACTGGGCCTGTAGCAATTTGAAGGGACAGAGAGTCCTTCTTCGACCTGCCTGTCTTGCAGAGTTGGGTTAGAAGGGCTGATTCAGGCAGAGATGCAATCTAGGGTTTCAGAGAGCCCCACAGAGCTGGGTATGGGGGCACATGTCAGAAATCCCAGCATCTGGGAGGCTAAGGCAGGAGGATCACAAGTTTAAACTCCGTATAGGCAATTTAGTGATTTAGTGAGACCCTGTTTCAAAATAAAAAATAATTTAAAAAGATCTGGGGGTGTAGCTCAGTGGGAAAGCCCTGGGTTTATCTCCAGTCCTGGAAAAAAACAATCAGAGGGCCAATCTTTCTCTAACCAGTCACCTATGGCCAGTTTCTGGGCTTCAGCTTTTCTTCCCTCCTCCCCAAACCTGGCCACATACTTCTCCCTTCGGTCTTTCTATCTAAAACCTTCCTCTCCCCTCCCCTCCCCCCCAAACTGTTTGGAAATCTTTCAACTTTCTTTCAAGTTTTCCCTGGGCAGTTTGGGGTCTGTTTCAGAGCTGGGTCAGGGCCCTGTAACACCCCCAGCTGGGGAGAGTGGATAAGACAATAGCTACTATCACTTTACCATTGGAAGTGACCCCCGAATTTGCACTTCTTTCATCTTGGGACCAGAGCCCTGGAGGGTGGGCGATTTCCTGGGGGGAGTGGCTTAGCCGCTTCCCCACTGGCCAGTTGGCTGTAGACTGTAGACGGTCCACGCTCAATGGTCCACTACAGATATGAGACTGCTGGGGTGAGAGGCGCTCCTCTGGGGACGCTGCCTGGGAGGGCCCGGCCCCAAGGCTGGCTTAAATGTTCCAGGCTGGAAGGTGGAGAGAAACGTGGACGCCCCCCAGGGCTCTGGGCCACCCTCCAGGTCAGTAAACTAGGACATTTTCACACAACTAGGAAGGGTGAGTGCCTCGTACGGTTTGGAGGCCCAAGGGAGTGGGGGCCGACCTCGGGACACCCAAAGGGACCGGTCTAGGAGGGACCCCGTGAAGATGCTAAGTGTGTATTCCCTGGCGAACAGGGAGGAAGCTTTGTTTCAAGGTCTTTTTCTCCCCACCCCCACCCTCCTATCTCCCCTCCCCACCCATACAATGGTCTGGCCTCCGCCCCTCCCCGGGCAGCCGGAGCTTCCCAGGTTGGGTCCCTTGTGCCCCTAGCCCTGGGCCAGCCAGCTCTCTCCCTTGCCACCTGGCGTCCCCAGGGCTGTGGCCTGTGCTGCTTCCCCGGGTGGGCTGCCGTCCCTCTTCTCCCAACTTTCTAGACACGTGGCCCAGAAGAGCAACTGAACTTGGGAACTCCTGAGGATCGGTTGACCTGGTGGCCTCAGGTCTACCCTGGTGACCCCAGGTGCACCCGCTACCCCTGGTGGTGGGAAGTCGCATCCGGGTGACTACCAGTGAGCCCCAGTGGCTGCCCAAGTCCGGCTGGGCCTCTAGGCCACAAGAGAGTGAACCAAGATGGCTGGCAGGCCCTCAGTTCCTGGCCCCGGTGCCGCAGAGCCTGGCCGGGTGAGAAGCCAGTGCCCAGGGGAGAATCCAAGCCGATAGCTTCACTGAGGCCTGAGACCTGCGTGGCCCTCAGGCTTGTTGGGTGTGGTTGGCTACAGAAACTGCAAGGAGGGAAAGGAGGGTCCTGGAGAACCTAGGAGCCCAAGTTTCGGCTGGTGAGGAAGGAACCCGTTCTAGAGGCCAGGGGAGAGTTGGGAGCCTGTCAGCCAGTCTCTTGGCCCATTTTCCTTGACCTATCCAGATCCCTGGCTCCCCCCTGCTAAAATGCTGGGGACCGAGGCCAGAATGGGGCTCCAAGACTGCCATCTGCTCTGTAGGGAGACTGGAAGAGCAAGGAAGTGGCCTTGGTGAAGGTGAGGCTTTGAGCGTCCTGCTGCATCGCCCCCATCCGATTTCTCCTTCTTTGCCTTCAGACTCCTTCCCAGGTGCTAAGATGCTGGCTGGATCCTTTCTGGGTGCCCTGACTTTTCTCCCCTCCAACTTCAAGGGGGTAGGGAGGAGCAGGGAGCCTCCGTGATCAGAGGGGCCTTGCCCCTGGGTGTCCTGCCTTTCCAGATCCCTTCCGAGAGATGTGTGTGAGGCCAGCATGCAAAGTCCGCCAGCCTCACTTTCTACACCGCAGTCCCTGCGCGCACCTGGCAACAGTCCTGTCTGCTTTGCATCGCACCTCCAGGAAGAGCCAGTGCTCCAGAGATTACACCTGAGCCCTATCAGCAATTGTGTACTTAAAGACTAGAGGCTTCCCCGTGCAGCCCTGCCCTAGCCACGCTGCCCTGGCTCTAGTGGTCAAACTTCATGGGTTGGCGGTGGTTGTAGACTCTCTGGGGAGCTGTTTTTTCACAGCAAGTTTTGAGGAAGTCAGAAGTGGGGCGTTTACTCACACCTCCTCTCACCTCTTCGGGGAAGAGGAAGGAATGGGATAGGGTGGAGCCAGGTGGGACTTGGAAGAGGCCGAGGAAGTGAGGGTGGGACCAGGTAGGGTGGGGAGGGGTGGGGTTTGTGCCGCAGGAAGTGCGGTATAACTGGATGTTGTGCTGGAAACACTTGGACACTGCTGCATGAATACAGGCAAGTGGACTTCAACTTCCTGCGCCTGTTTCCTTATCTAGAAAATGACTAGGTTCCTCTCAGTGCCAAATAATCCTCCGGATGGGGAAAATCTAGATGGAATTACAGTGCTTAGGAGGGGAATTCAGGAGGCAGATTGCTAGGGTTGTGTTCCTTTATTATTATTGTTATTATTTTTTATGTGTGTGTGGTACTGGGAATTGAACACAGGGTCTCTGCACTGAGCTACATCCATAGCCCTTTTTATTTTTGAGATAGGGTTTTGCTAAGTTGCCCAGGCTGGGCCTGAATTTGTGATTCTCTTGCCTCCCAGAGTCCTGGTGGACACCTGTAATTCCACCATGCCCAGCTGGTTTTGCAGTTTTTAATAGCTGGGTAACCCCTGAACCTCGCTTTCTCCAGGTGTGAACTAGGCATAATGATTCGAGGGATGGGGCAGGTGTGATGTAGTTCACATGGAGAGAAGGTGAGAGCCACATATAAACAAAATTACCCCCTGAAAAGCCTGAAATTCAAATGATCACTCCCACGAAAGCCCGCAGACATTTGCAATCATCCAAGGGAGCATCTCTGTGTACTAAGAAAATGGGCTCCTTGAGTGGAAGAGCAGGAAGAATCACCTACACCATTTAAATCTATTGTTCTCTCCAGTTTTTTTCCCTGAGATTTTGGTTGAATTACCTGAGTTAAATGCTATAGTGAGCAACCAGTAAATGGTGGTTGTTTTCCTATTTTTATTTTCAGAGTTTTTGTCAGAACACACCTTTATATGTAGCTGCATAACAGTGTTTAACAAGTGATACCGTGTAAGAAAAACAGGGAGAAATGCCATCCTGTTTGTTGGGATGAGCGTCAGAATGAACAAGCACTTCTGTGCCAGCAGTTTGTTGGCCAAGGTTTAATGTTTTTATTGCATAAGTAGAGTTCCCTTTCCTAAGGACTGATAAAAAAGCTTATCTCCTGAGTCCAAGGAAAAGTAATGTTATTTAAAAAGTAAAGTGGATAAAAGATAAACAGAAAAACCCAAATCCAGGTTAAGTAATATGGTGCAAGGAGAAATTTGGTGAAAGTTTATACCATATTTGTTGTAATAATAGACATTTTTTTTTGTTTTTTGTTTTGGTACAGGGGATCAAACTCGGGTCCTTGCACTTGCGCAGCAGGCAGCTGAAACCACTGAGCTAAATCCCTGGCCCATAATAGACATATTTTAAGGAAGCCTATAGCCAAGAAATTTTATCCAATGGTGATTCTGATTACCAGTGTTTTATATTTATTTATTTAGCGGTACCAGGGATCGAACTCAGGACCTTGCGCTTTTGAGGCAGACACCCATGATGCCAGTGAGCTAAATCCCTAGGCCTACCAGTGTTTTTTTTGTTTTGTTTTTTTTTTGGTACTGGGGATCGAACTTGGGTCCTTGCACTTGCACAGCAGGCAGCGAAACCACTGAGCTAAATCCCCGGCCCGGTACCAGTGTTTTATTTTGTTTTGTTTTTTTGGTACCAGGGATCCAACTCGGGACCTTGCACTTGCAAGGCAGGTGCCGGAACCACTGAGCTAAATCCCCAGCCCTTTCTACCAGTGTTTTAAAAACACCTGTAGCGGGGGGGTTTAGCTCAGTGGTTCCATCACCTGCCTCAAAGTGCAAGGTTCTGAGTTCAATCCTAGGTACCAAAAAAAACAACAAAAAAGCACCCAGCACTCAGGAGACTGAGGCAGGAAGATCTCCTCAAATTCAAGGCTAGCCTGGGTTACATAGTTCAAGGTCAGCCTGAACTACACAGTGAGACCCTGTTTCCAAAAAAAAACCCAGAACCAAAAAACAAACAAAAAGCTTGCCTTTATGATTATCAAGTATAATTCTGGTAAGTGACCCTTTAGTGTTTTCAGGGTTTTTTTTCCCCCAATTTTACTGAATCTCAGTACACAATCAGAAAGCATCTTTGTGTGTGTGTGTGTGTGTGTCTGATGCGATTCGAACCCAGGGCCGTGCACATGCTAGGCAAGCGCTCTTATTTTTCGGATTTTTTTTTTTTTGGTACCAGGGATCAAACTCGAGTCCTTGCTCTTGCAAGGCAAGCAACGGAACCACTGAGCTAAATCCCCAGCCCAATCTTTTGAATTTTTTGAGATGGTTTACCTGTGTAGCCTAGCCTGGCCTTAATCTTGTGATCCTCCTGAGTGCTGGGATTACAGTCCTGTGGCACCACGCCCAGTCCAAACATCCCTTTTAAAGGTACAGTTGATGAGCTGAAAAATACATACACCTAAATGCAATGTTTAAACCTATAGCTAATCTAAAGAAATGTAAACACATTCCCTTATTTAAGTATTGAGTTGAGTGCCTGCGACTAGGCCATTAATGAATTGGTTGCTAAATAAGGAATTGTATATAGTATATACAATATTCAAATCAAAGAAATGACAAAAAGGTACTCCAACTTGATGACTCTGCTTTTATTTGCATAACTCAAACGCAGCACTGTAATGTATAACAGAACATAAAACTACAGTACTGTACTGTACAGTACAATCAGCAAAAATTACTGTACTCGTGGAAGCCACCATAAGCCTGGAGTAAATCCGAATGTGGATGGGTCAGAACAGCTGCCATCACCAGGTAGGTCCTTAAACAGGAATATCTGTATTGAACTCTGAGAACAAAGACCCAAGAAACCAGAAAGGATAATGGTGGTCTTTCTAATTTAAAAACAGTGCCAATGGAGGAATGCCCACGCTGCTTTGCAATTGAATGCTAATTGAAATTGGATGATTAGTTTGTGTTGAAAAGGGGCTGAGGGTTGAAACCCCCCTCCCCATGAATGCCAGGCCCAGAGGGAACGTTTGGTTTCAGCTACTAATTTGTGGGACCTTGGGCAAACGAGGCTGTCTTCAATTTCCTGCTTCTCCCTCTGTGAATTGGAGATAGTGGCAGGACCGCCTTAAAGTCCTGCTGTTGGGATTAGAACAGTGCACAGCAAATAGTACATACCCACTAAATCCTAGTTATTAGATGGTGGTCAGTGCTGTGGGTAGACTTGCTGGCCTTTTGAAAAGACTGTCTTTGTTCTAGGACAATATTTTTGGGTTCAAGATCTCTTTACGCTCTTAAGATCTGAGGACCTTGAAGAACTTGTTTGCAGGTTATATCCATCAATCTGGAAGTGTTGCTTAGTAGCAAGATTGCTTGCCTAGCAATTGTGAGGTCCTATGTTAGATTCTCAGCCCTCCTCCCCCCAAAAAAGATCAAGAGAATTTTGTTTTATTTATTTGTTTTTTTGAGAGAATTTTAAAACATTAATTTATTTCAAAATAAATAGTGTGGGCCAGGGATTTAGCTCAGTGGTTCTGTTGCCTGCCTCATAAGCGCAAGGTCTGGAGTTCAATCCCTGGTACCAGGGGAAAAAAAAAAGTAAAGGGGCTGGGGATTTAGCTCAGTGGTTCCGCCACATGCCTTGAAAGTGCAAGGTCCTGAGTTTGATCCCTGGTACCAAAAAAAAAAAGTAACAATCGTTGTTATAAAAATAACTTCTAGAATGCAAAAAAGTAGGAATTCATTTTTTAATGTCTTTTCAAATATCTCTATTCAGTCTGGGGTGTTTTGTTTTTGTTTTTTTTTTGGTACTGGGGATTGAACTTGGGTCCTTGCGCTCACAAGGCAGGTGGCAGAACCACTGAGCTAAATCCCCAGTCCAAAAAGTACATGATTTTGTAATGTCACTGTGGTTATTTGGAAAATACCATTCATTGAGTGATATAGTTCTTTAATGGAAATATTGGCAATTTCATTATACAGTATAAAAAACATTTAATAAATGTCTCCACTGATCTCATTAGAAAAGTCTTTGGGTATTGGGAAGCTGTCAAGCTTATTTGCAGATTTACCAAAAATTGATTCTTTGTGTGTGTGTGTGGGTGTCTTGCTATGTTGGCCAGACTGGTCCTGAATTGAGCTCAAGTGATCCTCCTGCCTCAACCTCCCGAGTAGCCAGGATCACTAGTGTGCACCACCATGCCTGGCTTCAAAATTTAAATTTTCAAAGTAAAGTTCAGAATCTTTTTTTTTTTTTTGTACTAGGATTGAACTCAGAACCTTGCGCTTACCAGACAGGCGTGGTGCCACTGAGCCACATCCCTGGCCCAAAGTTCAGAATCTTTATTGAAGTGGCATTCTTTCTTTCTTTTTCTTTTTTTTTTGGTACCAGAGATTGAACTCGGGACCTTGCGCTTGCGAGGCAGGCACTGGAACCACTGAGCTAAATCCCCAGCCCTGAAGTGGCATTCTTCATTAATTTTTCCCCCCAAAAAGCAGTGACAGAGTTCTTTTGGAAAAGTAAAAAGAGTAAAAGTGAAGAATGAGGGAGAAACTGACTCTGCAGAGCGAGCTTGGGCTGAGAAAAAGATAAAAGAACACCCCTGAGAAAGCAGGGTGGGCTATTGGGAGGAAAGCCACAATAGCCACTTCATTCACTTTTGAGAAAATGTTTGCTAAGCATATCTGAGTCTGCATGACTTAATATCTGTCAGTCTTTAAAAATGGAAAGGAAAAAGAAGCAAAAATGGTATTCCATGCCACAACTATGCTAATTCATCACAAAACTCAGTGGTCCAACTGATAGATTCCTTATACTTAGTATGCAGAAGAAATGTTCTAGGAATACTCTCCATTTAGTCACTCCCAATAATTGAAAAGATGTGCATTTAAGGGTTGCAGTTTAATGCATCTTTACTGCTTCACTGGGGGACATTCTTAAGAGAAACCAGCCACCTTCAATTTTTTTTCAATTTGAAGTACATGGTAGTAAAGGACATAATGACTTGTAGCAGTTTGATATTATTGCCTTGATCATACTAAGATGACAGTTTAATTCATGTGATAATAGAGTGAAAAAAGGCAAAGAATAGCATCCTATCATGAGAATAGTTTAACTTGCAGACTGTCAGAATACTTTGAGAATCACTACTTCAGGGAAAGGCAGGCCAATTTTGGCCATATGTGATTGTAATTTTTTTTTGTAATTTTTTTTCTTTTTGTGGTAGTAGGATTGAACTTGGGGTTCAAGGCCCACCCCCATACCGGGGATCAAACTCAGGACCTTGCACTTGTGAGGCAGGTGTGGTGCCACTGAGCTAAATCCTTGCCCTGAACTTGGGGCTTTTGCACTGAGCTACCTTTCCAGCCATTTAAAAAAATTTTATTTTTGTAGTCCATATACTTTTGTCTTTTTTTTTCTGAAGCAAAACATTTATTGGTACATTTTAGCTTTTTTTTTTTCCTGTACTGGGACTCAAACTCAGGATCTTGTTTGCCAGGCAGGTACAGCACCACTGAGCTACATCCCTGGCCCTATTGGTACATTTTAGATATACATAACACTGATCATAGGGGATTTGCACCTGTACATGCTATATCCTACCTCTTCTTTTTTTCCCAATCCCCCCTCTCTTCGACCCTCCTCCCTTCCGATATGCAAAAGGTTTGTTTCCATTTTTCCTTCTATTTTCACTTTTATTTCTTGTCCCTTCCTTTCTTTCCGCCTCCCCCCTCCCTTGTTCCTCTTCCATTTGAACATTTTCTTTCTATTTCCCAATATTAAAATTTTGAGAACTTGTTTGGAGATTCTAGCAGCGGAGCACAGCTACTCATATGTCCTTGATGGAGGAAAGAGTCCTCCTCTATCAGGGGTGGTCGTCCTCTTCAACTCAGTGTGCAGCTTCAGGAGGGACACACATGGAGCAGTGAGGGAGGAAGGGGACATCCGCCTGGCCAGCCAGATCAGCCAAATCAGCCCTGGCAATCAGTGGAGTGACAGATGTCGCAGCCAGATCGCCCTCACATCCTAAACAAATTTTTGAGACAGTTTCGTTAAGTCACTAAGTTCCCTGGGCAGGCCTTGAATTTGTGATCCTCTGCCTGGGCCTCCCAGAGCAGGACAGTACTGGGATAATGCGGGTGTGCCGCAATCCCCAGCTTGTTTTTTTTTTTTTTTGAGATAGTCTCACAATGTATCCCTGGCCGGCCTTGAATTTGTAGTGATATTCCTGCCTCAGCCTCCTGAGTTACCACTCAGGATTACAGGTGTTTGCCACTATGCCAGCTTTCCCGTTTTAAGTCTTTTTAGGGCTGGGGATTTAGCTGAGTGGTGCCGCTGCCTACCTTGAAAGTGCAAAGTCTTGAGTTCGATCCCTGGTACCAAAAAAACAAAACAAAACCCATTTTAAGCCTTTGAGAAGTACAGAGAAGTACAGCTTTTACATCTAGGTAAGTAGAAGAATGTGTATGTATGTATATTTCTATATCTCCATCTGTTACTTTAGCTCAGTTATGTGTGTAACAACTCTGTAAGGTAGATTATTATTGTCCCCATTTTACACAAAAGATAGCAGTGTAGTGGTTGAGTGGCTTGGCTAAGGTGGTCAAGCTGAGATCAGAGCCAAGATTCAAAGTCAAGTCCCAGAGACCACGCTCGTCCCTGTACCTCTGAGTGACTAAACAAACCCAAGGGGGCCGTTAGCTATCATCTGCTCTGGGGGAATGGAAGCAGCTGGACATTGCCTGTAGGGAGGAGGTGCAGGAGTGCACAGGGCACCAATGCTAGGTATGATGCAGCCACCTTGTCCTAACCTCTGCCCTCTGTCCTTTGCCTTGTCAGGATGACTTCTCGGGACCAGCTGGTGGAGCAGGTGCTGAGGGAGCTGCAGGAGGCAGTGGAGTCCGAGGGCCTGGAGGGTCTCGTTAGTGCTGCGCTGGAGGCCAAGCAGGTCCTATCTTCCTTCGCTCTCCCCACCTGCCGCAAGGGGGGCCCCGGGCTCCAGGTGCTGGAGGTGGATTCTGTGGCCTTGAGCCTGTACCCCGAGGATGCTCCAAGGAACATGCTGCCACTGGTGTGCACAGGTGGGGGCAGCCTGCTGTTCGAGGCGGCTAGCATGCTTCTCTGGGGGGATGCTGGCCTCAGCCTGGAGCTGCGGGCACGAACTGTGGTGGAGATGCTGCTGCACAGACACTATTACCTCCAGGGCATGATCGACTCCAAGGTGATGTTGCAAGCCGTCCGCTACTCTCTCTGCTCCGAAGAGTCCCCTGAGATGACCAACCTACCATCGGCCACTTTGGAGGCCATCTTTGACGCGGATGTCAAGGCCACCTGCTTCCCTAGCAGCTTCTCGAACGTATGGCACCTGTACGCCCTTGCCTCTGTCCTTCAGCGCAACATCTACTCCATCTACCCCATGCGCAACCTCAAGATCCGACCCTACTTTAACCGTGTTATACGGCCCCGGCGCTGTGACCACATGCCCTCCACGCTGCACATCATGTGGGCTGGCCAGCCCCTCACCAGCCACCTCTTCCGCCACCAGTACTTTGCCCCCGTGGTGGGCCTGGAGGAGGTGGAGGCTGATGATACTCCCAGCCTGGCTGCTACTCCTCTAGCCCTCGCATCACTGCCCCCTCCAGCCAAGACCCTGGAGCTGCTCAACCGAGAACCTGGCCTCAGCTACTCCCACCTCTGTGAGCGCTACAGAGTCACCAAGAGCACCTTCTACCGCTGGCGGCGGCAGTCCCAGGAGCACCGGCAGAAGGTGGCCACCCGCTTCTCGGCCAAGCACTTCCTGCAGGACAGCTTCCACCAAGGGGGTGTTGTGCCACTGCAGCAGTTCCTCCAGAGGTTTCCCGAGATCTCTCGCTCCACCTACTATGCCTGGAAGCACGAGTTGATGGGCTCTGGCCCTTGCCCAGCCCCAGCCCCAGCCCGGTCCCCGGCCCCCAAAGAGGTACCGGCTATGGGGGAGCTGGAGAAGCTGCTAGGAGAGAAGGATGCTGAGGGGCTGGGGCGCTGTGCCCTGGCACCCACAAACCCTGGAATGGTCTTGATGCAGCGGGCCAAGCTGTACCTGGAGCATTGCATCTCCCTGAACACACTGGTGCCCTATCGTTGCTTCAAACGCAGGTTCCCTGGCATCTCAAGGTCCACCTATTACAACTGGCGGCGAAAGGCCCTCCGGAGGAACCCCAGCTTCAAGCCAGCACCAGCCATTGCAGCTGCCGGGGCCCCCCAGTCAGCATCTGTTGGGGAAGTGGCCCTGCTCCCTTCAAAGGGCGAGGTGGAAGAGCGGGCAGAGGAAGCCACAGGAGGTGGGTCCCCTACGCCCCAGGATCTCCTGCCACGGAGGATGCCATTATCCCGTTGGCAGAGGCGCCTGCGCAAGGCCGCCCGCACGCAGGTGCTGAGTGGGCATCTGCCCTTCTGTCGCTTCCGCCTCCGCTACCCTAGCCTGTCACCCTCTACTTTTTGGGCCTGGAAGAGCCTCACCCGAGGCTGGCCCAGAGCCCTGTCCAAACTCCAGAGGCCATCCCCTTCTTTGGGCAAATGGAGGCAGGAGGCCCAGGAGAAGGAGGCTGGCAGGAACATGACAACTGTGTTGACCCCACCTGTAGGGAGCCTACCAGTGGGGACTTCTCTAGGAAATGATTCTACAAAGGCCCAGGGAGGTCCTTCCAGAGAGGGGGGTCTGCCAGAGGCCACAGCCCAGGGCCAGCCCCACAGTGGGGCCCTGTCAAGCCACCCTCTGGTGGCAGCAGCAGGCCACAGGGATGGCCAGGTGTTGGTGATGGACATGCTCACCACTACAAAGTTCAAGGCCCAGGCCAAGCTGTTCCTGCAGAAGCGCTTCCAGTCCAAGAGCTTCCCCTCCTACAAGGAGTTCAGCACCCTCTTCCCTCTCACTGCGCGCTCCACCTACTACATGTGGAAGCGTGCACTCTATGAAGGCCTCACCCTGGTGGACGGCTGATGGGGAGGTACAAAAGGGGCGGAGAGGAAGGGGACCAGTTGGGAAAGGGTCAGGGACCTGAGTTGTCCCCTGGTTTGGCCAGGATGCCCTCTGCTCTGGTTCTCACAGTGTCTACCCTGATTCCAAGGGCATATTTGTGTTATTTCCTGGCTCCAGGGTAGAGAGAGCCAGAAGCCAGCCATCTGGTCTTCTGTTGAAAGCTACAGCAGCACAGATGTTCTCTTTGGTTGTTGGCTGGTCACATTTTTATTGTTGAGTTTTAGTTTTTGTTTTGATTAAAGTGGGTTGACTGGGCCTGCTTGCTGGTGCTGGAAGCTGTGTATTTGTGTAGGGTGTGGAAGTTGGTTAGCGAAAGCAGCTTTCAGCTTTTCCTGGGAGCAAGAGAAGTATAGTGTGATTATCTGTCCTATGGGGTAGATGTGTCTTCAGTTTCTCTGGGGTGGCACCCTCTTCCCAAAGGAACATGGGAATTGAAGGGGGGCTCTCCTCCATGGCTTCTGCCTTGTGCCCCCAACAGAGAAGATGCCAGATTCAGCATGAGTGGCAGCAGAGATGCACAGGAAGAGCCAGGGATGGTGTCCAAGGGAAGGCCTGAGGACACCTGAGAGTACTGAGGGGCCAGCCTGTCCCCTGCGAGGAGCCTGGACAGGTGAAAGAAAGGCCTGATCTCCACGGGCCTCTGCCAGCTGGCTGAACCTTGGGCACCCTGCGTTTCTGTTGAGCCTCCTCTCAAAGCCTGAGCCACTTCAGTGAGGGACCACTGATGGCCAAGCAGGCAGGAGACTGAATTTGCATTACCCAAGGCTGAAGTTGGAAAACCAAAGAAATAAAGTGAGGTGGTACCCATAGCCCTTGGTCTCTGGTGTCTGTTCATCTTCCTCTTTGGCTCAATGGGATTGAGAGTGAGTTTCTATCTCTTGAGGGGACATGCTTAGGACCTCAGTGGATGGAAGGGGATACTCTGGGGACTCTGCCTTGACTCGGATCTAGAAGTGACAGTCAGGGGCTCCTCCAGTTATGGGTGGGTTCTGGCCACCTGGTAAGACTCCTCCCTCCTCCCAGTATGGGAGAGACCTGGTCTATCAGGTGTTCTCAAGACCAGGCCAGCATCGAGCATCAAGTCTGTGCCAGGCTTTCTACTTGGTCCTTGCCATGTGCTCAGACAAGGTAGACCCAGTCACAGACAAGGAAACGAAACTTGTGTGGTTAGTTTTCATGCTCCCTCTATCTGGGGGACTGGACTCTAAAGACCAGGCCTTTGTTTGTTGTGGAAGGGCTCATGGGGAAGAAGTTCCTGAGGCTCTTGTGCTTCCTGTCCAGGTTTCCTGTTGTGGCTGTCATCCTTATGGTCCTGTGGAGTCATTTTCTGGGTTTTTTTTTGAGACAGGGTCTCTATGTAGCCTAGGCTGGCCTTGAACTTGTAGCAGTCCTCCTCAACCTCCCAAGTCCTGGGGTTACAGGTGTGTGCCACCATGCCTGGCATGGTTATGCTCTTTATTCAGCCCCACATCTAATCCATCAGCAAGTCCTATTGACTCTGATTCCAAATTATATCCAGAGTCCTCCCTTCACTCTGCTGTCCCTTATCATAGCTCCCTACCCCATCTCCCTGAATTCCTGCTTCTCCCCTGCTACCCCGATACAATCCATTCTCCACAGTGCAGAGAAGTCTTCAAGGCCGGGGATTTAGCTCAGTGGTTCTGGCACCTGCTTTGCAAACGCAAAGACCAGAGTTTGATCCCTGGTACCAAAAAAAAAAAAAAAAAGAAAGAAAGAAAGAAAGCTGATTCTCTCGATATCCTGCCTAGTAGCTTACCTTCCCTACTAGAGTTCCTTCCATGGCCTTTCAGAAGCCTGTATAATCTGGCCCCTGCCTCTCTCTCCTGCCTCTGTCCTTTCTTGCCTTGGTTCACTGTGCTGCAGTCACACTGGCTGCCTCTGACCTTGAACTTCCTACACTTAACTCCTGCTCTTAAGGTCTTTGCACTTGTTCCTTTGGTCTAGAACACTTTCCCCTATTATCCTTACATGGCAGACAGGCCTCTTAGAACCATTGTTGTATCAGTCTTGTTTATTTACCTATTTGATTACCCCCCCGCCCCCCCTTTAGAACATAGGCTCCATGAAAAGCAGAGCTTTTGCCAGACCTGATGGCCTGGAATCTCAGAATCCTGGGAAGCTGAAGCAAGAGGATGGAACCCAGCCTGGGTGACTTAGTAAGACCCTCTCTCAAAAAATAAAAAGGGCTGAGCTGTGGCTCAGTGTGAAAGCTCTGGGTTCAGTCCCCAGTACTGTGCATGCGTTCATGCAGGGCTTTTTCCTTACTTGCTTGCACCACTGTATTCCCAGAAGATAAATCAGTTCCTGGCACATGGTAGGGGCTAAAACTTGTTGAAAGGAGAAATGAATGAAATAGAGCCTTTATGCCTTTGCTGGTGTTATCCTGTGGGACTTGGTTTTATCAAACCTAAACAACCCTACTTCCTAAATATTTCTTTTTTTTTGGTACCTGGGATTGAATTCCGGTCCTTGCACTTGCAAGGCAGGCAGCGGAACCACTGAGCTAATCCCCAGCCCCTACTTCCTAAATATTTCTTATAGACCTTTTTTTTTTCCCATCCTTGCAGCCACCCTATGCCTATGCTCTTGTCGTTGATGCTGCAATGCTCTCCCAGCAACTTGGCCGTCACTCAAATGATCCTATTCCATCCTGAAAAATCCCAGAATGATCTTACCAACACCTGAATTGCCCATGCCCCTTAGCACAAAAATCCCAACTAATGACACCCCCTTCACTCCTGACCTACTTCTCTGACATATTTCTGACATTCATGTACCCCTCATACAGTCTGGGCTTTCCCCTAACTGCTTTCCCCCATCTGTGGCATGAAACAGGGCGTTGTGGATGTGTGTCTGTCTCACACTCTGGACAGCTCTGAGGTCTCCAATAAGTCCCATCACCCAAGTAAACTCTAAAGATTTAGTGAAAGGGTTGGCGGGGAATGTTCCTATTTGATCTGTAATAGCAGCCTATAGCCAGCAGATGGCAATGTGGTGCAGCAAAAGGAAGTCTACGGGTTCCCAGTGAGCACAACCCAACTGGGTTCCTGCTTTTTACTGCTTTGGCTGTCAGAGGGTGGCCTCCACCTCTTCCTTGGGAATACCCTGACTGGGGCTCTGGATACTCCTGTTTCTCCTCTTCCCTGCACTCAGAATCAGAGCAGGTCCTTTGATGCCTGGAGCAGTCCCCCAGTGGGATCTAAAAGCCATCTGAGTGCTAGGGATGTAGTTCAGTGGTAGGGTGTTTATCTAGTATATACCAGACCTTGGGTCCAGTCTTGGTCTCTGAGAAAGCAAACAAAATCTGGATTATTGCCCTGGGTGGTTGGAGGTTTGTTGGAAGTATATATTCTAGGGCCCACCACATCCACTGATTCTTATTTTTTACATGGGGGAGAGAGCAAATGCGTAGGGGTGATTTATCTAACCTTGTGCCTCCGTTTTTCCAGCCGAAGATGGGATTACAGTCATGCCTGTAATAGGGTGCACTGTACAGAGTGAGAGCTACATGAGTGTCTGCTAGAAGTAACCATGGTGTCCAGCTGGAGAACCCCTGGAGTCCAGTTTTTGCTTTCTAAGAAGATACTTGCTCAGGGTTACCCTCAAGGTTAAACACACTACTGTTCCAAGACAGAAAGTTCTTTTGTCAGAGACTAACAATGGGGCCTAAGCCTACAGCAGAAATATTAGCTTCTATGTGAAAAAATAAAAATGACAGGTTGATATTTATTGATTTGAGAGGTTCTATAAGTAGGATTAAATTATTCTTGTGCAGAAAAACTGTTTCCTTTATAATCTGTTTAGAAAGGCAGAGATATCTAAGCTGTGACCATATTTACTAAGAATGCTTCATGCTAGTTTTCAAGCTGACATTTGTTGGAAAAAATTTTTGGTACTTCCTGTTTGGATGCAGAAGAAATAAGAAATATAGAAAGAAATTTCAGTGAAATAATGTGAATAAAGGAGGAAAACATGTGAGGTTAGTTTTAACACTGTCTTCCAACAGCCTGTGCAGTTGTTAGGTAACAATTAGCTCTAAATATTTAAAATATAAATCAGGTGAAATGTATATAATTAAAAAAAGTTTTTTTTGCTTATCTCTACAATTACCTCTGAGGGAAGACGGGCCTGTATTTTGGTGGAGATCATCTTGTGTACCATGACACATGAGGTTGTTCCTCAAATATTTCTCAAGTCTAGCATGCGGGTCTCGAGCATTATGGTGGCTCTTGCCATGCCCCACCGAATGCGCCTTCTGGATGATTGTACAAGTGCCTCAGCACCTGCCACTCTGGCTCATCCTCCATTCCCCAATAGCCCACTCATTATTTATCACTCTGGCTGGTGCAGCATCCTGTTATCAGTTGAAGTGGCCAGAAAGCTGAGAGTGTTCTGGAATGTTCTTTCCCACATCTCCATCCCAGCAGACCCAAGGAACAGTGCAGGCTCCACAAGATTGCACACTGCTCGGTTATCACAGGAAGAGTTGTTTTTTTGGTAGTACTGAATATTGAACCCAAGGCCTTCACACCACACTGAGTTCCACCCCTAGGGCCTTTTTAAAACTTTTTTTTTTTTTTGAGACAAGGTCTCAATAAATTGCTAAGTTTCCCGGGCTAGCCTCAAACTTTCCATTCTGCCTTGGCCTTCCAGAGTGCTTGGATTATAGTCATGCCTGGCAGGAAGAGAATTTGATTTTGTCCAGTTCATCTCCACCCGGTTACCTGAGCCCCCATCAGGCCAGGTCACACCTGTGGCCACTGGCCAGTCCAAGTCTGGCCCAGTCATCTGTGGCCAAAGTGCTGGTCAGCCTTGGCTGACAAGGGATCCAGCAGATTTAATAGGCTGCTACCTAATCATCTATCAGGTTGGGGCCTATTCTGTAAGCTGAGGAGGTAGTCATTTGCACTCTTGTGTTTTCCAAGGCTTCAGTTTACTGGCAGGTATAGAGTGACACAATGTGGCAAGAATCCATAGGAAATGCATACAGTGCAATCACAAGCATGCATGTTCAGATAGCCTGGTGTCTGTAGCTCCTCCTCCCAACATGTAGCTGCTTGGGGCCAGCTCTCCTCTGGGAAATGTAGGCTGCCCAGGAGACTGGGGAATGCTTCAGTTGCCCCTCAGGTGACTCAGGTCTCTGGCTATAAAAGAGTCTTCCTGGGGCCGAAGGAGTTCAGTTTTAGAGCACTTGCCTAGCATGTGAGAAACCCTGGGCTCAAGCCCCACAAACGAAATAAGCCATTTATCCCAGTTTGGTGGCTGTCACAGAAAGATGGGAAGCTGGGGGACAAGGGTCCTGACATCAGACAGGAAGGAGCTGGAAGGCTGAGAAATTGTAAGCTCTAAGAAAGCTCAGAGTTATAAGCCCTGGTTGCTGTCCCTCCCCCCAGACCTGCTAGTGTGAGTTTTCCTCCCCCTCCCTGGCTAGTGACACCCAGGTTACCTGCAGGGGGCCACCGGCCAGTTCCTAAGTGTTCCTGTCGCTAGTTTATCTCATGGAAGAGGAGGAGGGAAGCTTTTAGGGAGATGAGAAACAGCAGAAAGTAGGTTTAATGGTATAAAAAATTTTTCCACAGAAAATGACTTTGAAAATAGCATGAAATCTACTTAACTCTAGTAGCTCTTTGGTGCTAGGCAGAGAGAGCTGGGGACATGGAGGGAAGCCAGGAAGAGACTGGGAGGTGGTTGCTGTGACTCACCCTCTGCTGGGGGCTGGCAGGAGGCAGAAAGGCCACAGGGCACCCTCCTCAGTCCTCCCTCACCTCGCCCAGATAGCAGCCCTCTAGGAGAGCAGAAGCACAGGAAGGTACTGGGGAGCTCTGAGCGACTTTGGGGTCCCTTCCCCTTGTCTGCCTTCTCCTCCCCTGCCTGGCTCAGAGGGGTGCTTCTGCCGTGCTGTGGCTTGTGCTATTGGCAGTTCCTAGGCTCCCCACTTTGGGCAGAGTTACCCGTTGCTCCTGAGTTCAGAACTGGGGGCAGAGCTGTGCTGAAGGACACTATCCAGGACAAATGCTGGTGCCTGCTGGGTCCACTTATCCTCGAGCTCACCTTCTAGGGGGCAGGAAACTTTGGGATTTTCAACACTTCATTTAATTATTCCATCCACATTTGTCCAGGCCTGGGAGTGAAGGAGGGAGGCTACAATGTTTACGAAGACTCAGGTTCCCTGGAATTGTTCCTAAGCATTGACTATATAGCAGGTTCTCAGTCCTGGGTCAGGGAATCTCAAGGGTCCAACAAATATAGTTTGCAATTTTGTCTAATTCAGAATTTTAGAAAATAATCACAATTAATTTTATTAGATCGAGACAGAACTCTTAGCTGGGTGTGGTGATGAGTACCTGTAATCCTAGCACTCTGGGGAGGTGAGGCAGGAGGATTACTATGAATTTGAGCCCAGCCTGGGTAACTTTGTGACTTAACAAGACCCTCTCTTAAAAACAAAATGGGATGGGGATGGTAGAGCATTTGCTTAGCTTGTGAAAGGTCCTAGATTCAGTCTCAGTACAGAAACAAAACAAAACTGAGCGGGAAAACTTGGGAGGAAGGAACTGAGCACTTGAGGCTGGGAGCTGGAGAAACCCCAGGAGGGTAGGATTTTGATATAGCCATTTAGCCCTGGCTTTTTGAGGCCATTCAAAATGTCAGCTTCCTGCTGGGCATGGTGGTGCACGGTTATAATCCTGGCACTCAGAGGAGACTGAGGCAGGAAGATCACCGAGAGCTCAAGACCAGCCTGGGCTACATAGTGAGTTCAAGGCCAGCCTGAACCACATAGTGAGACCCTGTCTCAAAAATAAAGTCAACTTCCTGAAAATGACCATACCACATTGGTAGTGTGGAATTGGCCACAATGAAGTATTTACACCACAGAAATTGGCAAATCATATCAGTCTGCCAGATGTGCTGGAGCTACCAGATGGAAGACTGCCCTCCATCTTTACACAGCTGGCTCTTGTCAGTGCTCCCAAAGTCATGTCACCCACTTGGAGGCCTGACCATATCTCGAGTCACCTTGTCACTGTTTCCACGTCCCTTCACTGCTCTCATCCCCATCCCAAGTAGTCACCATCTGGGTTCTCAATGAACACCTCCCCCCTGGAAGGACCACACGGGACTTGTTTGCTGCTTTGTCCCTCTGCCCAGATGGTAGGTGCTCAAAAATATTTACTGGATTAAGAAATGAGCAAGTTTCCTCCTGGGTCCTAGGCCAGACCAGATGAGGAGGAGGAAGAGGAGCAAAGTCCCCGTTGGTCTGGAACCTGCTGAACTGGATGGAAATGGGCCAAATTCATCAGATCCTTGTCTTGAGGACCTGTTGCTGGGTTTAACAAGTAAAAATAAAGTATTACCCAATCACATTTGAATTTCAGATAGACATAAATGTTTAGTATAAATATGTTCCATGCAATATTTGGGACATATTAAATGATTATTCATCGTTTGCAGGAAGTTTGAATGTAATGGAAGTGTATTTTCTCCTTGGGGAGCTGTGGTGTGCTGAAGAGCATTTTTCCAGACTCTAGTTTCATAATTTCCTCTCTGTCCACAGCCCAGGGATGCTGTCAGCCCTCTCTGGACTGTGAGAGGATGGTAGGTGACCCACTCTCCCATCTTTATTCCACATGTCCTGAGCTGTGCATGGCAGCTTGAGCTCAGCCAGTCTGAACAGCTGTTTTTCATCTTAGGACTATATGGAGCAGCCCTGGACTTTACCTGCAGACAAACATTATAACTCTAGATGCTTTTAAACTAGATTTCCAGTCCAACTGGAGACTAATTACAATCAACTCTGCCTGGCTTCATTAGCCTGCCTTATGACTTTACCTTCTAAATACAGAATCTGTGCCCACCGCCCCTTTCCATCATCACATATGTACAGCCACCTAATCTTCCCTACATATATTTTAGCCACCTCCCCTGTTTTTTTGAGGTACAATACTGGGGCTCAAACCCAGAGTCATGTACACCCTAGGCAAGTACTCTTACCACTGAGCTACTCCCCCTGCCCTCTAGACCCTTCTGATCTATTCTGTATGCTGCAACTAGAAGGGTGATTTTGAAACAAATCTAAACAAGTCATTTCCCTTGTTTAAAATTCTTCAAGTCTATCCCTTGTCTCTTAAGAAAAAGACTAAAATAATCACTTTACAGTGGGGGAAATCTGGTAGACACTAATAAAACCCAAGCAATTAAGGTTGGCCATCCCACCAATATGACATATAGCTTCTGTGGAATTCTTGCAAGAAATTTACAATCTTGACTGAATCCTAAGAAAGCATGAGGCAAACTAAAATCAAGAGAAACTGCGCATCATGACTGGCCAGTGCTCTTCTGAAGTGTCAAGTTCATGCAGGACAAAGTTGAGAAACTGTCACAGGGTGGAGGAGATCAAGAAGAGGCAACAACGTGGGGCAGCTGTGGCCCCTGGATTCCATGCACATTGGAAAAAGGGTATCGGGGAAAACTGGTGAACTGCAAATAAGCACTATAGTTTAGTTAATAGTATTATGTCATTGTCTCCTTGTTAGAATCATTTTATTATACTTACGTGAGTTGTTAACATTAGGGGAAATTAGGTAGAGGGTTTATGGGAATTCTCTTACTATTTTTCTAACTTCAGGCTTAAAATTATTTCAAGATGGAAGTTGAAAAGAGGGCGGAAGGCCAGGACGGGCCTAGCCACTGCTTGCTTCTCCCCACATCTCCAACCCCTTGTAGTACCTCATACAAGCTTTTCACCCACTCTGGTCATCTGGAGTCTTACTGTGCAGCCAGGGTGGAGAACCACAGCTCAAAACCCAACGTTTTGAATTAGCCCCAAGGGTCAACATAGTCCCTGGCACATAGCAGGTGCTCAACAAATATTAGTTGAATGAATAGTAACAAATCAAATGAGAAGACAGATATAAATGTAATAAAAATAAATAAATGGAATAAATATAATAAAAATAAAACAATAAAATGGTATCATTAGTATTAATTCAGTTTGGTGACAGGATGGGAGGCAAGATGAGAGGTCTCTGGGGTGAAAGGTGGAAAACATGGATTAAATATGGGGAAATAAGCAGCAAGGCTCATTTTCTGATTAGGGCCAAGTGGACTTGGCTCTGGCTCCTTAGGATCCTCAGAGGTGGGGATGGAGAGGGGGTTGGGTTTCCATGGGAAGACTCAGCAAGCCCTGTAATAAGTAAGGGTCCTGGGCCAGCTGAGGGACTGGTCTTTCCCAAGCCCCTGGTTGTTACTTTTTTTTTTTTGAGGCAGGGTCTCAGTGTATGGTTCACACTGACCTTGAACTCACTATGTAGCCCAGGCTGGCCTTGAACTCATGGTGATCCTCCTGCCTCAGCCTCTTGAGTGCTGGGATTACAGGTATGTGCCACCATGCCGGGCTTGGTCATTACTCTTAGATGGGCAAAGTCCCACTCCCTTCTTTCCTGGAGGGCACTGAGCTTAGGGTGTTTGGGGAGCCTGGTGCAGACCCTGCTGTCCAGGACTGGTCTGGTGTGTGCTTTTGGGTGGTCATCTCAGCTCTCTGGTCTGACATTCCCCACTTAGGAGCTGGGGGCAGTTGTAACCACCCTGCTTTCCATAGGGATTGTTGGGAAGATCAAAGGAGTGAATATTACATCGTGATATTTAACTTAACCAGACACAAAAGAATAAACAGTGTATGATTCCACTTCTATGAGGTACATAGTTTAGGCAAATTGTTAGAGACAGAAAGTAGCTCAAAGTTAGCAAGGGCCAGAGAAGAAGTTAAACTGTTTAATGATTACAGACTTTTGTATGGGTTGGTGAAAAAAATTTAGAAATAGTAATGGTAGTTAAGCAAAATTGTAAGCCTAATTATTGGCATTGAATTATGCCATTGATTGATTGATTGATTGGTTTTTTTGAAACAAGTTCTCACTATGTAGTTTAGACTGGCCTTGAACTTACTATGTAGCCCAGGGTGGTCTTGAACTCATGGTGATGATCCTCCTGCCTCAGCCTCCTGAGTGCTGAGATTACAGGCATGCATCATCATGTCTGGGTTAAACTAAGCATTTTATTTTAATTTATTTCATTTTTGAGACAGGGTCTCACTATGTAATTCAAGATGGCCTTGAGCTCACTATGTAGCCCAGGCTGGCTTTGGACTCATGGTGATCCTCCTGCCTCAGCTTCCTGAATGCTGGGATTATAGGTGAGCACCACCATGTCCAGTTTGTGCATTTTAAAACAGCAAATAAAAATGCTTAAGATGACATATCTTATGTTACATGTATATTACCATGTTCCAAAACAAAAAGGAATAGGTGGGGTTATGTAGCACATGGTAGAACACATGCTTAGTATTCATGAGAACCTGGGTTCAATGCTCAGGACCAGGAGCAAAAGGAAAAGGAATAATACTGATGCATGCTACAACTGGATAAATCTCAAAACTATTATGCTAAATAACAAACCAAACACAAAAGGTCACATATGATTTCATATATATATATATATATATATATATATATGAATGACAAAGTTTATTTGAAAAAATAAAAGTGAAGAAAGAGTGAGGGAGAAAGAAACTGGCTCTGTGGCTCTGCAGAGTGAGCTTGGATCAAGCAAAGGAGGAAAAAGGCAAGATAAAAGTACACCCTGGAAGATGCGAGGTGGGCTATGGGGAGGAAAGCCACAATAGTGAGCTCTTCTTGGTGTCTGTGTCCTTTCATGCTGTCCACATCTCGAGGAAACCTGAGAGAACTTCTACACATGAGTCCTGAGAGTGGTGCTGGGATCCCATGCCCCAGGTTGGGTCAGGTCTAGGCCACCCTGTTGAAAACCTGCTTGAGTTTTTGAAAGAAGTCCAGGTGCAGGGCTTTGGGAACTGTTCTGCACATCTTGTAATTAACAGGTCACCCCTACTTCTCAGCCAGTTTTGCCACACCCTAATCTCCTGTCTCATTTCCCCTGAGAGACACATAATTCTTTATGGGGTGCTGAGGTCTCTGTCTTCTATAGCTTCTTCAAAGTGGAAGAGGCTGTAGGCCCTCCCTACTGGGGTTATGTGCTCTCCAACTACCTTGGGGTGCTGTGGCTCACTGGCTCATTGAAGAAAGGAAAACCTGTCAGGAAATAAAGAGAAAAGGGTTAACGACCATTGAGGTGCCTGTGTGACAGGAGAAAGAAACTTCATTATTAGCCTAAATATGAAGAGCAGGTCAGATTTCCACACTTCCTATAGCTGCATTGGAGTCTTGCTTTTTTGAAGAGAAATCTCAAGTCTTCCAGAGGCTCACAGAAGTAGCTTTCTCCTTTTGGGTAATCTTGTTCTTCAGATAGTTCAGGTGGGACCACCTTTATTCTAGAAAGATGAATCCAATTGTCTATCTCCAGCATCTGTACTGCAGTGGGTATGGCAAGGAACACTAAAAAGGGGCCTTTCCATTTTGGCTTTAACTGGTCAGTGGGTGTCCCCTCTCTCCTAGTTTTCACAAGCACTTGGTCTCCAGGGCAGACACTAGGTGGTCCCCCTGGGCCAGGGGCTGGCAGGACTCTGTTCCCATACATTCCAATAGCCTTGGTTGATGAGATATTGTAAGAGTCTTGTGGTCTCTGGTAGGAAAGGCTTCAATCCAGCCTGTAAAGGTGTCAATCAGGACCAACATTCGTTTAAATCCTCCACATGGCGGCATGTAGGTAAAATTTAATTGCCAGTCCTCCCCAGAGCATGTCCCTCTCCTCTGTACAGTTCTAATAAAGGAGGTGGTTTGGGCTTGCCCAGGTTATTTTAGGCATAGAGTGGGCAAGCTTTGCAGACCTGTTGAGTAGTTGCCACTAGTCCAAATCCTTTGAAAACTCAATTGACAATTTCCAATGTGGCATCTCTTCCCTCAAAGAAAGAATCAATGAAGTGTTTTATAGCCTTTCACTGTATCCCTTGGGGAATGATCAGTTTGTTTTCTAAATACCTCCAAAGTCCCTTTAAAATTCCCTCTTGTTCCAAGTCCCATTTATCTTCCTGGGGAGTATGGATTGGTTTTAATTGTTCCTTAGGATCTGGGAATAAGACTAGAGTATTAAGGGGCTGTAAAGCTGCCTGTTTTGCTTCCTATCAGCTTTTTGATTTCCCAAGGGGACTTTGGACACGACTGTGACCTGCTGAGGCAGGAGGATTGCAAGTTTAAGCCCAACCTGGGGAACTTAGTGACTTAGCAAGACCCTGTCTCAAAAACAAACAAACAAACAAACAAACAAACAAACACAACTCTTGTGTGAGAAACTGAAAGTGTAACTAAGGACCAAAATGTATAATAGAGGGGTGGGGATTTAGCTCAGTGGTTTCACTGCCTGCTGTACAAGTGCAAGGACCTGAGTTCGATCCCTGGTACCAAAAAACAAAATGTATAATAGATATTGGGAAATGGGAAGAAAATATTCAAATAAGAAGGGGAGCAAGGGAGGGGAGAAGGGAAAAGGAAGGAAGGGACAAGAAAAGAGAATAGAAGGAAAAAAACGGAAATAAAGCTTTTGTAAATAAGGAGGGGAAGAGGGGTGGAAGGGAGGGTAAGGGAATCGGAAAAAAAAGGAGCAAGATGTATTATGTATAGGTACAAATTCCCTATGATGAATGTTATTATGTATATCCAAAATGTACCAATACAAAAATAAATAAATAAAAAGCTTTAAAAAAAACCCCAACCAACCAGCTGAGTGCGGTGGTGCACACCTGTAATCCCAGCACTCAGGAGTCCGAGGCAGAAGGATAATTGTGAGTTGGAGGCCATCCTGGGCTACATAGTGAGTTCAAGGCCAGTCTGAACCGCAAATCCCTATCTCAAAACACCAAAGCCAAATCAAACCAAACCAAACTGAAAGAAAAAACCCAAACAAACAAAAACTACCACCATCAGTAAAAGAAGTGTGTGTGCAGATGTGCATTTTTCTGGGAGGGTCCTCTGCTGTCATCAGATTCTCAAAGGGGTCTGTGTCCCAGAGAGGTTAAAGAGTTGTTAGCAAAGCCAGTTATCACTGCTGTCTCCCTACAGTCGGTTCCAGCCCAACCCGACTCCTCCCCTTCCCTAGATAGGGGTGGTTCCGCCCTGTGTGCTTGTTCTCCACCTGTCCTCCACCTGTCTCCAGAGTCCCCCCTCACCCCAGGTTCTGGCGCTGTGCTCTGCTCTTCTGCTTGTCCCACTGAGGCCCCTCTGAGTTAGTGCTCGAGTACTTGGCTCCAGTCCACTGACTGCTGCAGAATCCGCCTGCTCGTCCCTCTCTCCTCCGCGCTCCAATCTTGTCCCACCTTTCCCTTGCCTGAAGCAGCTTTCAGCTGTCATTGATGAGTGATGAGCAACGTCCCAGGTGCCAGATCTGAAGTCACCTCGGGGTGCTTCTTCCTTCTCCTTCTTCTCCTCCTTATCTGAAAAGCTCCCCTCTCTCGATCTCCCTGACTCCCCCTGCACATCTGGACTCTCCCACGTCTACACTGCTGCTGTTGTCTTTCTCTTTCTGAATTTTCTGTGGGTTTTCTTCCCTTTAAAATGGTGAGTTTTAAAAAAATAGGTAAAACATGTATATTGGAAAAAAGTCAAATAGGAACAAAGGACCATACAGTAAAAGTTATTTCTTCTTCCCTAGACGATCATTTCCCCCAACTCTCTCCCTGGGGGCACCTGTGCTGGCCACCTTTTGAGTTGTGGGTCCAGTACAGGTCCACATTACTGCTGAGTACTGGAGCAGAGGCTGATTCGAATGGAGATGGGTTACAAGTATAAAACACACACCAGACTTCAGAGACTTAGTACAGAAATATAGTTAGTAGTTTTAAGATATTGATTAAATGTTGAGATAGTAATTTTTTTTTTTGGTACCCGGGATCGAACTTGGGTCCTTGTGCTTGTGCAGCAGGCAGTGAAACCACTGAGCTAAATCCCTGACTTGAGATAGTAATATTTTGGGTATACTCATATAAATCTTTTTTTTTATAGTACTGGAGATTAAACCTAGGGCCTTCCCACTGAGCTATGTCCTCTGCCCTTTTAAAAAAATTTTAATTTTGAGGCAGAGTCTTGCTAAACTGCCAAGTTGCCTAGGCTGGGCTCAAATTTATAATCTTCCTGCCTCAGCCTCTCACAGTGCTGGGATCACAGGTGTCCATTGTCACACCTGGCAACCAGATAAATAAATTATAATAACATTAATTTCATTTGTTTCTCTTTTTTCTAGGGGAGGAGACTGGGGATTGGACCGAGGGTCATTCTACCACTGAGGTACATCCCTAGCCTTTTTTATTTTGAGACAGGGTCTTGCTAAATTGCTCAGGCTGTCTTCAAACTATCAATCCTCCTGTCTTGGCCTGCTAAGTAGCTGGGATTACAGGCATGTGCCACCACATCCAATAGGGATTTTTGTTTGTTTGATTGATTTTTGAAACAGGGTCTCGGTATGTAGTTCAGGCTGGCCTTGAACTCACTATGTAGTGTAGGCTGATCTTGAAATTCCTCAGCCTCCCGAGTGCTGGTATTACAGGTGTGCACCACCACACCCAGGTCTTTTAATAGGGATACTGGAAAATTTTAAATTATATATATGGATTGCTTTTGTGACTGACATAATTTTAGCAAATAGCACTGTTCTAGGGCTAGTCTTTGCATTTACTATCTAAGCATGTACACGCACATATGTATAAGGTGCAGTACAGAGACTTCTGTAAATTTCTCTCTGCAGTCCACTATCTATCTCTGTCTCAGAAACTCCAGCATCTTAGTAAATCTACGCCTGCCTCATTCTTTCTAATGTCTGCTTAGCATCCCATTATTTGTCCAAACAGCCCTCTACTGTCGGGCACTGAGGCAGTTTCCAATCTTTTAATGCTGCCATAACCCAGTGCTTCTGTAAATACCCAGGAGCCTACATCTCTGACCTATGACCCAGCAATTCCACTCCTAGGTGTGTATCCTAAAGCTTGGAAAACATGCTCTTTGTGCCTCTCTTGTCCTGCAGTACCCTGGCCAGTGCAGTGTGGATTATTAGTTGAACTAAACCTCAGAATTCTGAGCTGGAAAAGTCCTTAGAGTCCATGGGTCCCCTCTGCACATTTTCTTGGCTCCACAGGTCTGTACTGGGTGCCTGGGAGGCACAGGGGGTGCACAGGTGAACAGAGGGGGGGGTCTCTGCCTCGAGGAGATTGGAGTAGAATAAGGAGTCAGTCACATAAACAAATGACTAAAATCAGTAGGTGCTTTATTAAGGGTGTGTGAAACATAGAGGAGCTGTTTGTTTTTTTTTTTGGTACCGGGGATTGAACTCAGGTCCTTCCACTTGTCAGGCAGGTGGTGGAACTACTGAGCTAAATCACCAGCCCTAGAGGAGCTTTTTGTAGTCAAGGAAACCAAAGCCCACAGCCGAGTGACTACTGTGTGGTCATTGGTGTGGATCCCTCTTTCCCTCTCTAGAGTGTAAAATCTGGACAGCCAGGTGCTATTTTGTTTGTTTGTTTGTTTTACATTTTTCTAGGCAGGCATTGTAGCCCTGAGCTACACCCCAGCCCACTGCATGTCTTTCATAAGCTCAAGCTGTCCATCTGTAGTGGTTGCTATGAAGTAAAAGACACTGGTATCTGCATATTCATACCTAATTTCATTTAAATATTCCAGGACCCTTATGGGATAGGTCATTGCCATCTGAATCAGCATGCATCGCTCTGCCTCCACCAACCACTGGGCTCCACTGTCTCCTCTCAGGGACCTTGTCTGCCCACACATCTGGTCTCTAGGTAGCAGTGCCGCTTGTCCTGGTGTGGTGGAGAAGCCACCTCCAAGGGTATGCCATGTGCAGTGTGGTTAAGGGTTTGTCTCCTGGGTCCAGGCTCAGATGCCAAGCCTGCACTATGAACTGTGTGACACTGAGCAGACAAGCGCCTCCTCTACAGAGCAGCCCTAGTGACAGCCCCTGACTCAGAGAGCTGGGGGTGAGGACCTGGGTGGGAGTCTGGCCCAGGATGAGCTTCCAGGGCAGAGACTGTCACATATCAGGCCCTGGGCCACTAAGCACCTCTTTTGGTATATTGTCCCTATTTTATTTATCTATTTTACAATTGTCCCTCTTTTATAAGCTGTTGTCTACCAAATGCATATTACTCAAACAAAATTCAGTCAATTTTATAGCGAGACAATATTTACTCAAAACAAATTGTATGGTTTTGTCATAGATTGGAGATATTTTTTGCTTTAGGCTTTTGCCACATTGTGAATTGAACACAGAGCCTTGGTGCATGCTAGGCAGGTGCTGTTATCATTGAGCTACACTCCGAGATTATTTATTTATTTATTTATTTAGCCACGTAGGGATTGGACCCAGAGCCTTTGCACTGAGCTACATCCCCAATCGTTTTTATTTTTTATTTTGAGACAGGGCTTCACTAAGCCACTAAATTGCCCAGGCTGCCTTTGAATTTGGCAGTTCTGTTGCCTCAGCCTCCTAGTAGCTAGTAGTACAGGTGTGTGCCACTGCACCCAGTGAAAAGCTTTTTTTCTTTTTTTTTTTAATTAACACATCTGAATTGTACATATTTCTAGGGTATAGTGAGGTAATATGATAAATGTGTACAAAGTGTAATGATGAAATCAGAATATTTAGCATTTCCATCTCCTTGAACACTTATCAGGTTTTTGTGTTGGGCAGCTTTGTGGAAAAGTCATTAAAATAGCAGGGATGGGTGGATGCTGAGAGTATAGCTTAGTGGTAGAGGATGTGTTTAGCATGTACAGGGGCCGGAGTTTAATTCCCAGCACTGGAAAAAGAGAAGAAATAAAGGAAAGAGGGAAGAAAAGAAAATCATAATGCCAAGGGATGAATTGATGAACAAACTGGCCTATCCATGCAATGGGCTATTATTCAACTATGAAAAGAAATGAAGTACTGACATACGGTACAATGGTAGAACCTTGAAAACATTATGCAAAGTGAAAGAAGCCAGACACAAAAGGTCACATATTGTAGGCAGTCATTGTGGTGCACACCTGTAATCCCAGCACTCTGGGATAGCAGGAGGGAGGGCAGCAAGTTCGAGCCCAGCCTAGGCAATTTAGCAACTTAGTGAGACCCTGTCTCAATATTAGAAATAAAAAATGGGCCGGGTCGAGGATTTAGCTCAGTGGTGCCACCACCTGCCTCGAAAGTGCAAGGTCCTGAGTTCTATCCCTACAACAACAAAAAAAAGGGCCAAGGAGTAGCTCAGTGCTAAAAAAAAAAGTCACAAATTGCATGATTCCATATATATATGAAATACTTATAAGTAGGTAAATCCATACATCCATAGAGATAAAGCTCAGATTGGTGATTCTGGTGGGGACATGAGGAGAAGCTGTTTAATGGGACTGGGGCTTCCTTTTTGGGTAATGACAGTGTTTAAAAACTAGATAGAGGCTGTGCTTGTACAACATTGTGAATTGCTAAATGAAGTGTACATTTTAAAACATTTAATTTTGTTATGAGAATTTTCCCTCAATAAAAGTAATACTTCAGACCCCTCCCTTTTCCCTGATTAAGACCTCATTTAGAAGTAATCGATCCTTTCACTTTATGAAGAGGAAGCTGAGGTCCAGGAAGGCAAGAAAAGGGGTGAGCATGGCTCTCTGGGTGTGACACACACTCCTAAACCTGGAATTGACTTTACGATCAAAACATGAGGGCAAATAGGAGTTGATTAATCCAAGAAGGGAAGGAAAAGTATTTCAGGCAGAGGGAACAGCTCATGCAAAGCCCCTACAAGCACGGAGGGCTGAAGGAAGGCAGACATGGTGGGGTGCAGAGTTTGGGAGAGTATGGTATGAGGTGCAACTGGAGGTGGACAGGGCTTGTAAGGTTATGGAGTTTGTGCCCTTTATCATAAATAATGTGATATATATGTATAATACAATATATATAATGTGTCATGATAACTGGCATATCTATCACTTCAGATATTTATCATTTCTTCTTGGGGGGGGTACTGGGGATCGAACTTGGGTCCTTGTGCTTGTTCAGCAGGCAATGAAACCACTGAGCTAAATCCCCGACCCCTTATCATTTCTTTATGTTGGGAACAGTCAGAATTATCTCTACTAGCTATTTTGAAATATGCAATAAAATGTTGTCAACCATAGTTATCCTATTATGCTGCACAATATTAGAAGTTATTCCTGGGGTAACCCACTTTCCGGTCCACCTTCTGTCTCTCTTGGAATCTTTCTTTCTCTCAATAAATTTTTCCTACTCTTAAAAAAAAAAAGAAGTTATTCCTCCCACCCAACCGCACTCCACATCCTTACCCATCCTCTCTGCCCTATCTCCCCTCCATTTCCCAGGCTCTAGTAACTACTATTCTACTCTACACGACTCTGATATTTGTCTTTCTGTGCCTGAGTTATTTCACTTACCATAATGTCCCCCAGGTCCATCCATGTTGCTGCAAATGGCAGGATTTCATTCTTTTTTAAGGCTAGGTAATCTTTCATTGTGTATTTATACACATTCTTTCTTTTTTTTTTTTTGTACCAGCGATCAAACTCAGGACCTTGTGCTTGCAAGGTGGGGTGGTGCTGCTGAGCTAAATCCCAGGCCTGTGTATACTTTTTTTTTTAATCCACTACTGATGGACCCTTGTTTAATTCCACATCTTGGCTATTGTAAATAGTGCTGAATAATGATGTGAAGAGAGATCTCTTTGACATACTAACTTCTTTTTCCTTTGGATATATATTCAGTAGTGGGTTGCTGGATCTTTGATAAGCAATTTTTTATTTTATAATTTTATTTTATTTTATCCTATTCCCCCCCTCAAGCCCCTTTCCCTCCCTATGTACAAAAGCTTTGTTTCCGTTTTTTTCCTTCTATTTTCACTTTTTTCTTGTCTCTTCTTTCCTTTTTTCCTCCTTCCTCTTTTGTTCTCCTTCACATTTGAACACTTTCTTTCCATTTCCCAGTGGGATTGCTGGATCTTAAGGAGGCTCTATTTCTAGTTTTGTTTTGTTTTGTTTTGGTACTGGGGATCGAACTCGGGTCCTTGAGCTTGCCAGGCAGGTCCCAGAACCACTGGGCTAAATCCCTGGCCCTATTTCTAGTTTTTTGAGGAACCTTTGTACTATTTTCCGTAATGGCCACCCGAATTTGCATTCCCACCAACCGTGTATGGTTTGTTTGTTTGTTTGTTTTGGTACCCAGGATAGAACTCTGGGTCCTTGCACTTGCAAGGCAGGCACGGTGCCACTGAGCTAAATCCCTGGCCTGTTTGTTTGTTTTTTACATTACAACTATTCCAACTGGGGTGAGAGACCTCACTGGGTTTTTGATTTGCATTTCCCTGATAATTACTGATGTTAAACATTGTTTCACACACTTGCTGACCATCTGTACATTTTCTTTTGAGAAATGTCTATTCAGATCATTTGTTCATTTTTAAATTGAATTGTTTGAGCTCCTTATATATTATGGATAGTAATTTCCTGTCTGATAAATACTTTGCAAGTATTTTTCTCCTGTTCTGTAGATTGCCTCTTAACTCTCTTGGTTGTTTCCTCTGCTGTGCAGGAGCTTTTTGGTCTGATATAATTCCATTTTTAAATTTTTGATTTGTTACCTGTGCTTTTGAGGTCATAGCCACAAAATCTTTGCCCAAGCTAGGCATGGTGACACATGCCTGTAATCTCAAAAAACAAACAAACAAAAGAGAGAGAGAAAGAGAGAGAGAAAAATGCATATCTTTTGAAAGTTTTACTCACAGAAGCTTGCCTTTATCAGATCTGTATTGAGAAATGTCCACTTTAGTTAAATAGAGGTCAAGCAGGAAGTAGAGACAGCATTTCAGAGGTTTTGTTTTTTTTTTTCGTTAAAATCATCTTTGGGGCTGGGAATTTAGCTCAGTGGTTCCACTGCCTGTCTCGGAAGTGCAAGGACCCGAGTTCAATCCCTGGTACCAAAAAATAATAATAATAATAAAAAAATAAAAAATCATCTTTGAATGACAGATTTATCATAGTATTACAGTTTTGTTGTTGTTGTTTGTTTTTATTGCCATATAGTAATTATCATTTCCCCCAATCTTTTAAAAAAAGGAAGTTTAAAAAAATAACAAAATTTACCATCTTATTTACTTATTTTTTGTTTTTTGGCAGGGCAAGGTCTAGCTTTGTAATTCAGGCTGGCCTTGAACTCACTATATAGCCCAGGCTGGCCTCAAACTCAGGGCAATCCTCCTGCCTCCCGAGTTCTGGGATCACAGACCTGCACTACCACACCCAGCCCATCTTATCTATTTTTATTAATTTTCTTTTTTTTGGGTACTGAGGATCAAACTCAGGACCGAACACTTGGCAGACAGGTGCTGTGCTGCTGAGCTACATCCCCGCCATCTTATCTATTTTTAAGTGCATAGTTCAGTATTGTGAAATCTATTCCTGTTGTTTTGCAACTGATCTCCAGAATTTTTCATCTTGCAAAACTGAAACTCTGTGCTCATTAAGCAACAACTCCCCATTCCTTCTACCCCCAGCCCAGCAACCACCATCCCACATTTTATCTGCATGAATCAGATTACTCTAGGTACCTTGTGTTAGTAGAATCGTGCAGGGTTTGTCCTTTTATGACTGGCCCATCTCCCCCAGCGTGGTGTCCTTAGGTTCATCCATATCGTAGCACGTGACAGGATATTCAGGAAGCTTTTGCAGTAGTGTGACTAAGACCTGATGGGAATTTGGACTAGGGCTTCGTAACAGATGTGACAAGAAGTAGGGAGATCAGGAGGATGGGGAAAGGTCGAGCCACAGGACTGGGTGTAGGGTGGGAAGGTGGCAAGGCTAGGGGAGATAAGCTTCTGCCTTTGGCCCTGGCTGCAGAGAGGAATGTGGGCAGACCAGTGGCAGCCACACTTGTGGACTCCTTTGGAGGGTGGGCCCAGGAGTAATCCAGGGGTGACTCACCCAGGGGTGTCTCACCAGGGGTGGAGCTGGGACCAGAAGAAACTGAAAGAACTCTCTCTTCAGCCCAGAGGCCCAGACAGACCAGAGAGGAAGGCCAAACAACCACTGTGGCCCCTTTGTGCCTTCCTACAGGTTGCTGGCCTACAGAGTGGGCTTTATGGTTTCCCAAGATAAAAGGCAGGAGGAGGGGTAAGGTTTTGTGCTCTGTCCTGGTGCAGGATGCCAGCGGGTTGGGTTCCCCGTGGGGCCACACTGATGTCTCCTGTTCTTTCTTTCTCTAAAATTGTACAGGTCCTTTCACCCAGGGGTCTCCTCTCTGCTCCTATCTCCCCCAAGAGGTGGGTGATTCTCCCTTCGGAAGGAGAAATCCCTGATCCTGACAGTCTCAGCCACATGGGAGTGGCTTCTCCCCAGAGATACTCCCAGGGAGCAGAGTGGAGTGTCTACTGAAGGCAGGCCTGTGCCAGACCTAAAGATGCAGATCCCAGATGTGAGCCCCACCTTCAGAGGAGCTGCTGCTGGGTGGATATGAACAGGGGTGGTGTTGGATCACAAAAAGGGTTTTTAGTTCTAATTGGTATGGGATGGGAGTTGTCAGAAAAGACTGCATAAAAGATATTTTCTTGAATCATATCTTAGAAGGGTTTTTTTATTAGCTTGTAGGAAAGAAAGTGAGGGAGTGGCAGCAGATAAAGAGTCCCTCATCTGGACAAAAGTGGGAAGATGGAAACAGGCCTATCTTCAGCTCTCTACAGCAGGATCTGTCTGCTCAGGGATGAACAGGGACCCATAGTCTAGGACTTTGGCTTTAGTTTGTCTGGGAATGGAAGTCATCAGGTGGCAGAAATGAGGAACTCTGGTAGGGAAGCCATTTAGATAACTTTTAAGAAATTCCATATAGCGGGCTGGGGGTGTATCAGTGGTAGGGGACTTGCCTAGCATGGGTGAGGCCCTGTGTTTGATCCCTAGCACTTCCATACATGCTCAGTGCTGTTGTTGGAGCCATGAAAGTATTGATTTATGCAATATTCACAGACACCCCACACTAGTCACCCTACACTAGCCACTGTGCTAAGCAGATTAAGGACAGGCCTGGAGGGGGACATGGAAGGAAGAATGGCCAGAAGAATGGCAGCGGTGAGGGTGGAGCAGGCTCTGAGAGGCCTTGCTACCGTATGCTGAGGTGTGGACTCTTGCTTGCCTCAGTCTCCATGTCTGTAACCTGGGGACAGGAGCACCTGCCTCTGTGGCTGAGCCTGTGTGACCAGGTCTTTTGTACTACTGTTTTCATGCTGGTCCTACCCATTGGTGTCAACAGACCCACTGTTTCCTTTGTCCCTTTCCTGGATGTCTTTGGGTACGTGGGCAGGGAGACCCTAGCCTTTGGGAGTTTTTGTCATTTCCTTATGGAGCTGGAACTGGCTTTGAAGCCTGCCTGGCTCTTCGGAGGGAGAGTGGTGAAGGGCGGAGGAGGGTGGAGGTTGAAGTGTTTGGAAGGGCAGGCCGTGGCACGGGCACCTTTTATTTTTGTTCTGAACATGTGAGTCTTCCCACAGAGACTCATTCTGCACAGAGTTGTTCCTCCCCTGTCACACAGAGGATGTGAGAGCCCCTGGGAGGGCTCAGGGCAGGTGAAGCAAGGCTGTCAGCCTCCTGCCCCAAGCCAACCATGCCACCAAAAATAGAAGGCCCACAGCATCAGCCCCAGGAATGGCTGCAGGGAAGCCTTTGAAGCAGGACGTGGCCTGGGAGGGAAGGCAGGGGAAGCAGGGCTGTTAATATGCAAGGAGCAGCAGCAGGCAGCAGTTGTCGCTGGGTTTTCTGTGTCTCCAAAGCAGGCACACCAGAGAGATGTCACCAACCTAGGCTTGGCTCAGGACCTGCTGTGTGACCTGGGCAACTCACCTCCCTCTCTGGGCCTCAGTGGTCCCTTCCCTAACATGAGAGGCTGACTTAATGAGTTCTAGGTGCCTTCCTGCTGCAGTATTCCAGGGTCCCTGCCTTCAGGGCCTTGGCCATGCACCCTGTGCACACACACACACCAATGAGGTTTGGGTCTGGCTGTGCCCAGGACTTGTGCTGAGTCTCTGGAAGGTGGCAGGGATGCAGGGCACACAGGAGAGTGGTGAGTTTGCCCAGAGCACCCTCCTGGGGAGCTTCCTGAGGGAGGGAAGAGGCCATGAGCACAAAGACAGCCATGTCTTTGTGTGTGTGTGTGTGCGCGCGCGTGCGCATGTGTAGGGGGCAGGGTGACATTGGAGATATTTAACAATCAGGGCTGCCCAGGCTTGGACTGATGCATTTGGGGGAGGGGCTGCTGTGCCAGCTGCTAACCCTTTCATTCCGGGGTGGGGGTGTCTGGGGTCCTGGAGAGGGGTTAGAGAAGCAGCAAGGGAGACATTTGGAGGGGTTGGGGCAGGACAGGGCCTATTTATTAATTGGCATGGAGGTATGTTACCATTGTGACAACCTGTGAAGCTGTACTGTGACCTGCTGTCCATCAGCCTATTTATGTGGAGGGAAGGAGGGAATAGAGAATGCTGATGGGCTGCAGGAGCAGGTTCCTAGTCATTTCCTTTCAGTCAGAGTGGGGACAGGTCAGCGTCTCACTCTCCACCCTTTCTTCCCCAGAGCAAGGGTACAATGAAGGGCACTTGCTTCCCCCACTCCATTCCACGTAGAACCCCGACCCTGGCTTACCCAGGGCAAGAGCTTGCCTGGCAGCTGCCAACCACAGGCCAGGTGGCATCAGCAATGGCTCCTCAGCCTTCTTCCGCCCCAGTACGGGGTGCTGTTTGGCACCCCCTCCCCGACCAAGTCCCCCATCCCCTTGGTGAAGTTTCCCACCTGGTTCCTCCTGGCCTGTGGAAGTGAAGCTGAGGTGAGATGGGGAGGTGGCGCGGTGAGAGCAGGTGCAATTTAAGAGCAGCTGGTGAGGGGAGACCCTGGATTCTTGGTGTAGGGCCCCTGCTATGCTGGCGGCCCCAACTTCCCTGTGCAGCAATTTTGGTTTCTATTTTAAACAGTTTGGGTTAGTTGCTTTTCCCTGCCTTCCTGCTGGGTGTTTAGAGTGAGGAAAATAATTGGTAATATTTGCACAGATGTGCTGGTACTGCAGCTCATCATGGGCACCTTTACCCAGGGGACCCTCCCTGCCCCCAGCCTCCCTCTGCCAGCCCGAGGAACCAGCCTGAAGGGGAGGAACTGGGCCTCCCAGGAGCCTCATGCCCCAGACATGCCAGAGGCAGGCCTCACCCAGCAGGAGAAGTGTCAGCCTCTGCTCCAAGGTCTGAAAGGACAAGCCCAGGAGAGGAGGGGGAAGACCCCAGGCTTTTTGCTAATTCCATTTTTTTCCTGAAGAGCCTGAATTTGCAGCTGAGGGTAGGGATGAAGGAAGCTGGGCAGGACCAGGGATGAAAATAGTAAATCAAGCTGGTAAGGTGGTGCATACCTATAATCCCAGCTACTCAGGAGGCTGAGACAGGAGGATCACTTAAATCCAAGAATTTGAGGTCAGCTTGGGCAACATAGTAAGAGCCCATCTCAAAAAGAAAAAAAAATCATTTGGCTTCTCTTCCTTCTTCCTAAGGCCTGGAACAGCACACCAGAGGGCTAGGAAGGAGGTAAGTGGGAACAGTTTGGGTCGGGGGGCAGCCTGGTTGCTGAGGGGGCCTACAGCCCTGTGCCCATTCCAGTGCCTGGAGCCAGCTGGGTGGCAGGATGGGCAGGGCTGGGTGAGAGTTCTCAGCCACCACATCTCCTTCACCCTTCCCCATTCATGTGTGGGTGCACACCTGGATGTGTGCATGTGGTTTTTGTGCATTTGTGGGCCATCCCTGTGCATGAAGGTGTGCATGGTTGCATGGCTGTGCCTGTGTGTGCACAGGTGCATGCCTATGCAAGTATGTGCATATATATATATATATATATATATATATAGCACTGATACATGTTCATGTGAACATGCAAGTGTGTGCTTGGGTGTGGGTTCCCCAGAAGCCAACTGTGAGACAAGGACTCAATTGCAGGGAGATTATTGGAGAGTGGTCCCTAGGAATGGGGAAGACTACAGAGAGAAGGTAGCTGGGGGGGCCAGGCTGCCAAGCAGATGGCTGCTGTGGGCGCTGATGTTCACTCCCACCGGGGGCCCCTGGGAACCAGTGTGGAGTACAACTAGTCCTCTCCCATCCAAGGGGCAAGATGTGGAGGCTCTTTATACATTGAGTCCCATCAGTGGTTGGCTGAAGCCTCCTGAGTCGCCTTTCCAGCATTTTCAGCTTGTCCTGCCTCCTGCCATGTGTCACAGAGTTCCCTGTAAGCACTGTCAGTATGTAGAAGGGAGGGCAGGGGGCACCTGAGTGGACACTGAGTCATCTTCGCTGCTGGGTGGCAGATGTGGTCAGTGTGGTGAGGTGGCACCCAGCGCCCTTCAGGAAAAGTGAATGGCTCTCCTGCTGCTGCAAGTCCTGGCAGCAGTCTTCAGGATAAGGTCCCTTGGGGAACTCAGCTAAAAAACCCTGCCTCACCCATGGTCACATCCCCTTTCTGGGTGGCCCACATCCAAAGACTGATCTTTCACACACCTTTCCTACCTAGGCCAAAGAGCCTCGGAAGGATTTTTTTCCCCCTCAGGGTATGCATCCTGCCTAGTCCTGCATGAAGTCAAGAGCAAGCCACAGGGGAGATAAGAATCCAGGTGACTAAGCCGAGGAGCATGGAGGAGTGTGGGGCAGCGTAGGCTCTGGACACTTCTCCTAGAGGCCCATATGCAGGCTGCTGGGTCAGGGGCAGCAGACCGGTGATGGAGGTCAGTATTGGAGAACTGGGTCAGTAATGGGACCCAGGCAAAGGTGGGCAGGCAAGGTCAGCAAGAGGCCCAGAGGGCACCAAGTGTTACAGAAAAGTTTATTACCAGGATAAATAAATACAACAAGGGGTGTTAAAAGTGCCAGTGATGCATCGAGCAGAGGGTTGGGCAATGTTGGAGTTAGGGGAGGGCACGGGACAAGGCATGGTCAGTGGTGGAGCCATGGCCCTATCTGGATGGGGCATGGGAATGACCAGGTCCCCCAAATGATGCACAATGGGGTCCTGTGGCTTGGGCCCCAACAGGCCTGCCTTCTCACTTGCTGCCTGCCTGATGTCACTAAAGTTCTTGACGTTGCCTTAAGGCTGTGGGGCTGTGAGCAGACCTGAGTGGAGAAGCCCCAGGGCTGGTCAATTGCTATCACCAACCCCCAAACGTTCAGAGATGGAAAACATTACTGACTTTGAGACTCAGGCTCTACCTTCCTCCTTGTGTTGGTGGAGCACTCATAAGTGGCTGTAATTTTGCTCCATCCTGGATGCTCCAGGCAGAATCCAAATAGCTTGGACCGCCCCCCCCCCAACCCAGGAGGCCCTTGCCTCCTGCTCTGCCTACCAACACAAGGGGTTGTGTGGAAACAAATCCTGTAAATGGATCCCACTCATTCTTCTAGGCCATGATCAGGGGACACCTCCTCTGGCAGGCAGCCTAAGCTGCCTGTTTCCTTCCCCTCAGACTCTGTTCACTGCCTTTCCCACAGGGCTGGACCTAGGCCCTGCATCTGTTCAGTGGTTCAGGGCTGCTGGCACTCTCAGTCTCCCTGGGGTAGGTGGGCACCAGCGTAGGGCTCCAGGGCAGAGGCCAGAAAGGATGTGGGGGTGGGGGGGCCCATGAGGCCCCAGCAGGATTCAGGGCCCTCTGACCTCTGTCATCACTGCCCTTTATTCCCCCCCAGGGGAGCCCCAGGAACCTGCCCTCCTTGATGCAGAGTTTACATACTGAGACTCCTCTTCTCTATCAAGGATCTATGTTACCTGCCCACAGGGGAGATAAGCAGCCCCTAGAATCGGAAAGAGCAGAGATGCATGTGTCTCAGTGTATTTCCTTCCTGACTGGCTGGCTTTGGGCACCATGGGCATCACGGGGTCAGAGAGTAGAGCTGAACTGTTCAGACTGTCTCCAGATGAAGACCTTATGGGTGGAAGGGCTGGGGCAAAGCTCTACCCACTGGCACCTCTCTCCTTTCCTGGAACCTCCTGCTCTTTCTCTAGGGAGAAAGTGGGTAGTGGGCTACTGACAGGGTGGGAGCCCCTGTAAGGACTGGCCAGAACAGGCTGGGCTAGGCGCTGTAGAATGGCCTGGTGGGCAGCCCTGTCTCTCCTGCTTCCACTCTGTAGCCTGGGTCAGAGAGTGGTGCCCCTGGTTTGCTCTGTTGAGAAGAAGGGAAGGTTGAGCTCTGCAGGCTGCAGGCTGGGAGCCCTGACCCCTGACAAGCCACTCCCATGGGTTTTCTCCAGGGCCTAGCATGCTCCATGGAGTCTGCAGCCCCAAGCCCCACCGCTTCTCCAGTAGCCTAGGGCAATCAGGATGCAGGCCATATCAGCAGCTGCTAGCCATGGCCATTCTGGGACATGTAAGCTGCCAGAGCCACTACCACAGCCACATAGAGACCGGCCCCCACTGCTATGGAGAGTGTAGCCAGAAAGAGGGCCCGGCGGGAGGTGGTGCTGGCCAGGCGGAAGTCTCCTTTGGAGATGGCCTTGCTGGTCTAGGGAGAGAGATATGCTGTTAAAGAGAGCAGCTTCACGCTCAGCAGGGCAGCCCAGCCCACCAAGCCCCTAACCCCATTCTACAGCTGGGGGAGCCAAGCCCTCAGCAGAGGGAGGTGGCCCAAGTGCACTTACCCCCTGGGAGAAGTAGAAGGCAGCGATGCCCAGTGGCCAGAAGCAGCAGAGCATGGAGAAGAGGGTGAGACCCAGGTGGTCCCTGGGGGGCAGCGTGAGAAAGTTGTCTTCACTTTCACTCTCTGTGGATGTTGCATCACTCTGCAAAACAGTGCAGTTTGGTAGACAGGCCCCAGGTTTTCCTAGCACTGTCACACCGGCAGGAGTTCTTTTTTTTTTTTTTTTTTGGTATGGGGGATCTAACTCGGGACCTTGCGCTTGTGAGGCAGGTGCTGGAACCACTGAGCTAAATCCCTGGCCCTGGCAGGAGTTTTTAAACAAGGTATTACCCATACACAGGGGCCATTGATGTGGGACAATAGGTAGTGTCTTCTGCTGTTGGTGGCAGTGTAGTTTGGTCTCACCACTTTCTACCAAAAGCCTTTACAATGGCCACATGATTCTACTTTTAGGACTTTATCACCAGGTCTCTATATCTGGAGAAGTTCATCACAAGATAGTAATTGTAAAATATTAGAAATGCTCTCAAAGCCCAGTGGCCAGGAGATTGAGTTAATAACGATGGAAAATCTCACAATGGAAAACCGTGTAACTTTAAAATCACCTTGTAGAAAATATTAAATTTCACAGAGCAATATTGAAATAACAGGTTATAAAATTATGTCCAGCAAGATCTTTTTGAGAGAGAGAGAACCAAGCAGGTTATAGTATATGTGCTGCGAAGCAAGCACGGCCAAATAGGTTATTAAAAAAAAAAGGCTTAGCTGATCACCCACCAAAATAATAATGCTATTTTTGAGTGGTAGATAGTTGCCATTTATCACTTGGACTGAAAGTCAACCCAAGCTAGTGCTTCTCAAAGGGTGGGCTGCATTGGGGTCAGAAGTAACCTTTTCTTCGGTGGCAGAACCCAAGCCTGTTAAATCTTGGAGTCTGATGAGGGACCCTGGGAATTGGCATTTTGAGCAGACATGCTCACCTCCTCCTCCTGGTCATCCTCCTGGCCCTGCAGCTCCTCTTGAACCCCGTAGGACACAGTCTGGATGGTGACATCCTCCTTAGCTTGGGTAGGTTCTGTGCACTGCTCTGTGGGTCCTGCTAGGGGCTCCCTGGCCTCCGTAAAGCTGGTCTCACAGCTGCCTGCCCCAGGCTCCTTGACTTTGTCCTTCCCCAATAGGCAGCTGGGCCGGTACCAGGCCTCCACAGCCAGCTGCAGGGACCCTGGGTCCAGGAGCTGGTGGGTGTGTGCAGGGCCAGCACCACTCAGGAGGTAGGAGTAGAGCTTCTCCTGGCAGGACCAGCCGGGTGGGGTCTCGGGGTAGGAATAGGGACCATGGAGGGGGCCAGGGCTCCTGGACAGCAGAGGGTTCTGTAGTTCACTCAGGCTCTCCATGGTTCTGGGGACAGCTGCTGAGGAGGTGAGCCTGGGCCAGCTGAGCAATTCTCACAGAACCTGTCAGGAGAGCAAGACAGATAGACTGAGGCTGGTTCCCCAGATCAGAAGCAGAAGGGGTTAAGAGCCAGGTGTGGTGGTGCACACCTGTAAACCCACATTCAGGAGGCTGAGGTGGGAGGATCATGGTGAGTTTGAGGCCAGCCTGAACTACATAGCAAGACCCTGTCTCAACAAAACAAAACAAAACAAAACAAAACAAAACAAAACGAGTCTAAGAATGCAGGCTCTGCAGTCTGACTTGGCTCAAACTCTGCTTTGCCATTTGCCAATCTCAGGACCTTGAGCTGGCTGCTTCTCAGAACTCAGTTCCTTGGGCCAGGGATTTAGCTCAGTGGTTCTGCTGCCTGCCTCGCAAGTGCAAGGTCCCGAGTTTGATGCCTGGTACCAAAAAAAAAAAAAAAAAAAAAGAACTCAGTTTCTTTATCTGGAAGGTGGGGATAGCGGTACCACTCATCTCTGAGAGTGGTTCATTTATCCACCCGCATATCTGTGTGATGCTCAGGGCTGGGAATAGAGCAGTGAGAAAGGCGAGAAACGGGAGTGGGGGAAGAATGCTCTCTTGTCTTCATGGAGCTTACAGAAGACAATTGTAAAATAACAACTCTGGTGAAGAAGTATAGCAGGTGTGTGCAAGAACATTCAATAGACAGAACTGACTCAAAGATGCAGGAAAGGCCTTGTAGCTGAGATCTAAGGAGATAAAGGGGATGGTGCTGTAGCTTGGGTCTAGTGTGTTCCCCAAAGCTCATATGTTAAGGCTTGGCCTTCGGAAGGTGTGGAAACCTCTAAGAGGTGGGGTCTACTGAGATGTTCAGACCATTTGGTCCCTGGGGGCCATGCCCTTGAAGGGGATTTGAAATGCTTGTCTCTTCCTCTTGCTCCTTTTTGTTTCCTGGCCACAGTAAGGTGAACATCTGACTCCACTATGTGCTGGCCACCATGATATCCTGCCTTGCCACAGGCACAGAGCAATAGGACAAACAGATCATGGACTGAGCCCTCTAAAACTGTGAGCCAAATAAATCTTTCCTGTTTATGAATTGATCATCTCAGGTATTTTGTTACAGTAACAGAGGACTAACACCTATGGGAAATACCTCATGCAGATGAAAATGTGTGGAAAGATGCTGTAGTTAGACAAAGGTTGGTAGGGATGAGAGTCTGGAAAAAGGCTAGTGTGGCTCAGGGATCAGAGGGAGGCATGAGATGGTGTGGGGGGGTCAGACTGTGCAGTCCTGCTGAGGTCTAAGGGGGACTCAGGGGTCTTGGCAGGAGTGATAGGGGGAGATTTGGGTCCTGAAGCCTTCCCTATGGCTTTGTGTGCAAAGTGAATTGGAGAGGGATGGGGTGTGACAGCAGGAGGAGTTTTGCTATTTGCTATGAGGTAATTTGGGCTCAATGATAGCAGAGATGGAGGAAAGATGACAGGCCTTGGTGGCAGGGAGGATTTGTTTAAGGATCAAATGGTACCTTGCTTAGCTTGGACACGGTCCATTCTTATAGCTGGCAGTTCCTGCTGGAGGAGGATGCTTTCCCCTAGTTCAGTCTTGGGGGTACACCTTAGGCTCTCTCTAGGGCAAATCGTGACCTTGGGAAGTTCCTGCAGATCCCAGGTGGGGCCTCCTGTGTGCTGAGATCTGGCCCAGCACATCCCAGCTGGAGTGCAGACACACAGAAGGGACAGACTGTGACACACTTGAGGGCTGCCTTCCATCCGTCAGGCAACCTGAGCAACTACTGTGCACCGGGGAGGCTGGCTGAGGAGGGTAAGCAGCCCTTGAGCATGTCTACAACAGACCTGCACCCTCTAGGGTTAGCAGGTGGATGTGGGGTGTACAGGGAGGGAGGGGCAGGCCTGGTGGCCTCAAGGACCTTGCATTCTCCCCATCCCAGGACCCTCATTCGGCTGGAGGATGATGGGTAATGGCTTGTCCTGGATTTCTAATCTGAAGATGGAGGTCTCAAGGTCTGATCTTGATGCAGTGGGGAGTTTGCATGCCCTTCTGAGTCTCCTCAGCTGTAAAGTGCAGGTGATATTCCCTGCCATGCCATCAGGTTGCCTGGAGGGTCCAATGAGATGGCTGAGGTGACAGTGTGCTGTGGATGGTAGGCGGGAGAGGCTGCTGTCCTTATTTCTGGGCCTCAACTTGTCTTTATTCCCCAGGCCATTTCTGGCCTTCAAGCAGGTCTCTGTTAATGCTAGAAGGAAAAGCACAGGGATAGATTTCTGCTCCCAGGTCTGAGGATTCTGGTCCCCTCTTCACCCTTAACAGCTATCAAAAATCCAGAGGCAGGTCATTCGAGAGATGCAGATGAAAACAACACTGAGATTCTACCTCACCCCACAAAGAGTGGCTGCTCTCAAGAAATCAACCAATAACAAATGCTGGCGGGGTGTGGGGAGAAAGGAACCCTTCTCCATTGTTGGTGGGAGTGCAGATTGGTGCAACCACTGTGGAAATCAGTGTGGAGATACCTCAAAGAGCTAGGGCTAGAGGTCCCATTTGACCCAGCTATTCCCCTGCTGGGGATCTTCCCCAAAGAATTAAAAGAATCATACCACAGCGATATATGTGCACCCACGTTTATAGCAGCACAGTTTGTAATAGCTAAAGTTTGGAAACAACCCAAGTGCCCATCAACTGGAAACTAGATAAAGAAGATGTGGTTTTTTTTAATAAAATAGAGTACTACTCAGCCATAAAGAATGAGAAACTAGAGACATTTATAGCTAAATGGATCCATATTGAGGCCATCGTCTTAAGTGAAATAAATAGGACACACGTGTGTAAATTCTGAATAGTTTCTCTAGTGTGAGAAACTGAAAGTGTAAATAAAGATTAAAATGATTAAAATGAATAATTGATAATTTGAAATAGGAAAAGGTCCAAAGGTGTAGGGGTGGTGGGAGCTGAAGGGGAAAGGAAAGAAGGGAAAGGAAAAATTATGAGAAAAGAAAAAAAATGGAAACGAAATCTATGTAAATAGGGAAGGGTGGAGGGGGTGAAGGGCACACAGGGAATGGGGGAAAAAAATAAGAACCAAGAAACATCATGTACAAGCACCCAATGATAACTGTAATGTGTTGTATACCTAAAATGTACCAATAAAAGAATTAAAAAAAAAAAAAGAATCCAGAGGTAAAGCCTGGGAAAGGGATGTCTCTATTTCTGCTCCAAGAGACATGATGGGATTCAAGAAAGCTGGCTCCTGAGAGACCTGGAGACAGAGTATGGTTCCAGCCATAATGTCCAGGTGGCCGGGCAAAGGGCAGTGAGGGCAGGAGAGGGCCCAGGAGGACTGGAGTGGGCCACAGGGGCCTGTCTGTGTAGGGGCAAAGGAGCGAGAAGCGGCTGCCCTTGGCTCTAAGTGCTGAATCCCTGAGAGTGGCTGTCTTAGAGTGGGAGCTCCAAGAATGTCTGACAAAGACTCACAGAGGGGCACAGAAAAGGGACCATTACCTCACATAGAGACCTCACAAGAGACCAATAACTCACATGGAAGGCACAGATGGTACTGGAGATGCTGGACTGTCATGTGCCTGGGGGCCCTGCTGGTGGGTGAACCTGTTGCGAGTTTCACACAGCTGTCACTCAGCCGGGACAGAAGCTACTCCCCACCCCTACTACCCTGCAATGACAGGGCACACAGGCTTGGGTGAGATGTGCAGGCTCGAGTCCAACCTCTGCCCCTGGGCACCAGAGTGCATGGAGCTCTTGGACTCTGCTCATGTGGAGAGGGCTTCTTGCAGGTGAGGGGCTGCGAGTGTCCAAGGCAGAAACCTCATGAATTAGGCTTGTGTTGGGCTCCTCTGGGCAGATTCCCACCTGGCCTGGTATCTTCTGACTCCCAAGGACAGCCTTAGCCCTGCCATAATGTCCCCTCTCCAAGCAGATGTGACTCTAAGGCGTGGAATGAAGAGCACATGACCACAGGGCCCCTGGGTTTGGGAGTCAGGTACACTGGGGCCCCTCAAGCTCCTCATCTTTTCCGTGAGTGGGTGGAGGAAATGGTCACTGAGGTCGATTGTGTGGCACTAACATTCCATGACTCCATGGCCCATGAAGTGAATCTCCAACTCCCAGTTCCCTTTCAAGAGGCAGGGATAGAAACATCCATCACTGAGAGAGGCATAGTCATTGCTTCCTAGGCTGAGGGTGGCAAGGGAAAAGGTGAGACATCTGCTCTCCAGAAGGGCAGCAGAGCCATGTAGTCATCTCCTGACTTTCCAGCTCTCCCTGCACCTCCCCAGTCTCAGTCCTGTCCTTGTCCTCACCCCTAGTCCACCACACTCACCCTCTGGGAGTCTAGGAAATGGATCCCAGAAGTCCCTCAGCTTCTCCTTTTAATGTATGTCCCAGTGCCTAGAGCCTCTGGGGTCCCCTGCCAAAGCATGGCTCCATCACCATCCATGTGGGCTGAAGTGTGCAGGAGCCTTTGGGGTGGGTAGGGAAGCCCAGGCCCTCAGAGCAGATTAATGCCTCAAATTCACCCCTGCCCTATATTCTGCCTCACAGGAGGCCTTGGCAGGTCCCTTGCCCACCTGTCTGATGCCCTTGAAGGGATGGAAAGATAACTGAAGACCATAGGGGTATTGTAGGGCATGTCCAAAGCAGGCAGCGGCTGATGCATCCCAGCTCACCCCCTGCTCCTGTCAGATTCTCCTGGTGAAAGGATACCCAGCCAAGCTGGAGCATGGCTCTGGGTACTCTGATGGGGCCCTGAGGAAGAGCCTCCCAGCACTTCATGCAGGAGAAAGGTGCAGGATTTGCACAGTGGAAAAATGGGAAACTGCTTGAATGTCCAACCACTGGAAACAGCTTAAATAAGTGATGGCACACGATGCAGTGATATAAGGCCTTTGCGCAGATTTACAAAGAGTAATGACATGAGAAACACTCATGGCAGTCTCCATGAGAAGGAAGAAAAGCGAACGGTTTGGCCTGCAATCTCTACTCCAGTGAGATGTCAACATGATTAACTCTAGGAGTGGGAGTACATGTGCTTTTCATTTTCTCCTTTACACTCTGTTTTTTCTCATTTTTTAAAAAAAACAATGAGCATGTACTACTTTTAAACCAGAAAAAATTAAGTGCATAGATTTCTTCTGAACCAAATTATCTAAAAGCAGTTTAAAGCCTCCCCAGCCTTGGGGCTCCTTCTGGGTTTGGCGGCTGAGCACAATATTAAATCCTGTGTGCATGTGCATGCGCGTGTGTGTGCGCACACACACACACGTATTCATTTTCACAAAATAACTCAAGTTAGTGGCTGCAGCATCCTTTCACAGTCCAGCCACAACTCCCAGGTCTCTACATAGTTTATGTGTGTTCTCCATGACCAACCTGCACCCCCTAATGGGGCCACTCTGGAGTTCATGGCCTGATCTCAGAGGAGGAGGCAGTAGGTCTCTAGGATCAGCCTTCCCTGCCCTTGCTCTGGCCAGGCCTTCCAGCTTATTCCTTGGTCCAAATTTCCCTGTCCTCTGGAGAGGGGGACCAGCATTCAAATCACAACAATTCTCATTGCCACCTCTGCTGCCTGGTTTCATGTGGCCTGTGTGCCTGCCACACTCTGGTGCCACTGCTGGAGTACCTGTGGGTAAGCACACCTGCATGGGCAAGGGTGTGTGCATGTGTGGATGTGCTCTGCTCTAGAGGAAAGACACAAGGGGCCCTGGAATTCTGAAGCTAAGAAGATTGCTTCAGATTGTGCAGCTGAGGCTGCAGTTAGGGCCCTGCAAGAAGAGAGGGAGAGAAATGGCTCTGTAAAGTCCCTGGCTCATTTCCTTCTGAGCTGAGAATTCAGCTGGGCCCCTAAAGTTTAAGGGTTTCCACTCCCTGACCAGGGCAGGAACCATCCTGGGATCCCCTGAAGTCCAATCATAGCCTCCTGCTGGGTGCAGTTGTGCTCGCCTCCAATCACACTGTGGAATGCTTGCTTCCTTATCTAGAAAATGTGTGGGAGAGTTGATTGTTAACAACTCGGCTCAATAGTCCCCAGGATTCTACTGGGAGCAGAAGAACAATAACTTACACTTATTGAGCTTTAACCATGTGCCAGGGACTGAACTGTTCCAACTGCTCATTTGACTCCATAATTCTAGTGGGAACAGAACAGTAGGACTGGGGCTTCCTTTTCCAGCTGCAGTAGACTAACTCTCATCACACAAAACTGCCAAAGTAGCTCGGGAAAAATATGAAGGCATGCAAGAATCACCAAGTATGCAAGAACTTGGGGGTCAAAATGGCAAGAGCCCTAAGGGAAGAGAGATGCAGAGACAGACACAAGCTTGACATCAGGATTCCCTCTGAGGCCTTTCCTGATTCTCCAGGGGCTACTCTGCCAGCAGAATCAGGCTGCAGAGAAAAATTAGAGTTCAGGGCCTGCTAACGGGTAGGGCCCCAATAAACACCTTGGGTTTTCAATTGGGACCGCTCTAAGGTTACACCCTAGAAACAGGAGCAAACCAGCCAGGCTTGGAATCAGCCACCCCTTCCTGAGGGTGACCTGCCCAGAGTGTAACTTCTGTTCCATGCAACACTGGTTTCGGGGCAGTGGCTCTCACATTTTAGTGAGGATCAACATCTCCTGGGGGAGTTATTACATGTGGATTATTGGATTCCATATCATTAATGATTCTGGGATGGGGGCTGAGAATTTGCTTTTTTTTTTTTTAAATAGGAACTTGCTTATGTAGTTCAGGTTGGCTTGAACTCATTTATGTAGCTCAGATTGGCCTTAAACTCACAGCAATCTTTCTGGCTCAGCCTCCTGAGTGCTGAGATTTTACTCATATACCACCACATCTGGCTGAATTTACATTTCTAACAACATATCAAGTGATATTGATGCCTCTCATCCCAAAACCATGCTTTAAGAACCACTGATCTGATAGTCATTGAAAGAAGAGTAAAAGTATGTATAACCAAAAGTTAGTAGATCCGAATATAAAATGGTAAAATTACTTGATTAATCAAAAAGGAGGCAAGAAAAGATAGAAAAAGAACAGGTGAAACAAACAGAAAAAAATAGGTAAGGTGTTAGACTTATACCCAACTATATTAGTAATCACATTGAGTAGAAATAGAATAAAATTGCCCATAAAAAGACAAAGATGGTCTTTTGGTGTTTTAGTCCATTTACAAGAAACTCTAGGAAAGTCAGAAACTATAGAGAGCAAACAGGTGGTTGCTAATCCCAGAGGCAGAGGGAGGACAGAGACTGAAAAGGGGCCTGAGGACTTTTTGGGGTGACAGAACTGTTCCATTGCTTGATTATAGCACACGCAATCATATACTTGAAATTAATGAATTTATTGTTTGATTATTATACCTTAGAGCATTTGAAATTTAATTAATTTTTATATAAATTTACATAAAACATTTATTTATTTATTTATTTATACCAGGGATTGAACTCGGGACCTTGCGCTTTCAAGGCAGGTGCCGGAACCACTGAGCTAAATCCCCAGCTACATAAAATATTTATATAAATATAAATGGAAATTTAAAAAGGAATGAATTTAAAAAACAGTCCAACTAAGTATTATATAGTGACAATGTTCCTGAAATATAAAAATACAAAAGGGTGAAGAATCAAAGGATGAGGGCCGGGGATTTAGCTCAGTGGTACCACACCTGCCTCTCGAGCACAAGGTTGGGAATTTGATCTCTGGTACCAAAAAGCTCCCCGAAGAATCAAAGGATGAGGGGCCAGGGATGTAGCTCGGCAGCACAGTGTCTGGCTGGCAACCATGAGGTCCTGAGTTTGATCCCAGGTACCAAAATAACAAAAACAAAAACAAAAGGGGCTAGGGACTTAGCTCAGTGGTTCCAACGCCTGCCTCAAAAGTGCAAGGTCCTGAGTTCAATCCTAGGTACCAAAAAAAAACAAACCCCAAAACAAAAAACAAAAAAGTCAAAGGATGGAATGATAGTAGCACTCCACACTAACTAAGTTCTTACTGTGACCCTCGCACTGTTGCAAATGCTATCTGTTACCTCATTTAACCCTCATAGCAGCTCTAACAAGTCTAGGTTGGCATCATCTCTGTTTTGCAGACAGAGACATTGAGGAATAATAGATTCATAAGTGCCCAGAGGCACTCAGCTGGAGAGTGGAGAGCCAGACATGAACCCCGGAAGTCCGACTTCAGAGGTAGTACTACACCCCAGTGCCACATGAGTCAGCTACACTTCCAGACTGCGCGCTTTGTTCTGAACACCATGTCAAGTGCTTCAAGTGCATGATCTCACTGAACCATCCTCTTTCATGCAGGGGAAAATGGGCTCCGAGAGGTTAACAGGTTTCCTGCGATCATGTAGCTGGTTAGTGGCGGAACCCCATTTGACCCAAGTCTGACTGACCAGGGTGCAGGGTGCATGCGTTTAACCACTCAACAGTGATGCGGTGCAGGGAGAACCAGTGGTCCTGGCAAATGGAACAGATGGGTCGCAGGAACAGCAGGAAGTCCTCCAGGATTGTTGCAGGGCTAAGGCCGGGAGGTCTTTTTGTGGATTACTGCACAGTGCGGTCTCTGGTGCTCGGAGGAGAGGTCAAAAGGACAGTGTGAGGTGTAACCAGGAGTCAGGTCATCTTCTCAGGATGGGACCTTTATCAGAGCCCTGTAAACTGGTGACAGCTACAATGCCCCCAACCCTAGTAAAGGGTTCTGTATACTGTACCTCAAAACATTAAAATTCTAATGAAGTTTATTATTATTTTTTATGTTACTGGGGGTTGAACCCAGTCCTCTCACTGAGTTACATCCCCAGGCCTTTATATTTTATTTTTTGTTTCGAGACAGGGTCTCTCTAAGTTGCCCAGGCTGGGCTCAAACTTGGTGATCCTCCTGCCTCAGCCTCTCAGAGTGCTGGGATTACAGGCATGTGCTGAGGCACCTCGCCAAAACTATTATTACTTCCCATTTCTCAGATGAGGAAACTGAAGTTCAGATGAATTAAGAAACTTGCCCAAGGTTATGCAATGTCAGAAGCTATATTTGAACTCAGGTTTGCTTCTGTCCAAAGCCTGGCCTCTTACTCTTTACCTCTGTCACGGTGCATCTTCATGGGGAGGATGCCGAGAAGTAGTGAGGAGTTGGTTTCAAATGGGTTAAAACCAGGCTCCTCAGTGAAGAGGATGAGAAATGGGAGCTTTAAGAAAAGATTAAGAGATTTGGGGTGATTTAGTTGCCCAAGGGTGGCTGCCTAGATAACCTTTAAATAAGACCTGGATTCTGATAAATACAGAACCACTATGAGGGTGCTAGACCATCATCCACTATCTCTCAGTGCATCCAAATTGCTTTTCAACTGAAAGATAAAAGCCCTGAACTTCCTTGTAGGGCAGAAGATTAAATATAAATGATTAAAACCCAGGGAAAAGGTAAAATCTTTACAAATAGGTGCTAGACCATCTTCTAGGCAGGTGATATACAAACTGTGCCACACAACTATGAAGCACTGTGGCCATGGCAGCCTTAGGGCTGGATTTGATGATGATTGGCCTATAAGCAAGAGAGCCACCAGACCAGTCAGGGTCATTAGCTGCAGGTTGCTGTGGCCAACAGCAGAGAGAGAAAAAGCCAGGGGTGGGAATGGGGGAGAGGTGGGCAGACTCAAGGAAAATGGGAAACTTAGCTTTCTTTGTTTCAGTTCGCCTCCTCAGCAAACCTAACACAATTGATTATCCTTTCTCTCTCCTCTGTCTCCAACAGCTTCTAACTCCTCTTCCTTGCTGGCAGCACTTAAATACAGTGTAGTCTCTCTCACTTAAATGAAATCGTCATGGAGATTGTCAAACCTGGCTGCAAAGACTTGGACATTGCTATCAAGGAGAGGTGGGGACCCATGTCCCTCTCTGCTTGTCTGGGAGGACTGTGACCTCTTCCCCCCAGAGCACAGCCAATGTGTCACATTTATGAGGGCAGGCACCTTTTACCTGGATCACTAGTGCACTCTCTCTTAGAGCCTCGAGCTGTCCTGCAGGTGGCTGGACCACTCTGAGGTCACCATGCCAGAGGGGCCATGTGTGAGTAGAGGCTCCAGGCAATGCAACCCACTGAGCCCAGCCTCCTACCCATCTTTAAGATGCCAGACATGTGACTAAGCCATCCTGGGCTCTCCAAACTGGCCCATCTGTCACCAGGTGAGCTGTCGGTGCCACATTAGAAAGATCACACAGCCTGCCCTTGGTGCTTTCTGACCCCTCAAAGTCATGAGCTATGATAAAATATCTGTTGTTGAAGCTGGTAGGTTTTGGGGTAGCTTAGGCAGCAACAGATAACTGAAATATACTTTGCCGGTGCCTTGTCCCTCTCAGCTCTGGTCCCTCTCTCTCCTTAACTTCAGTCATGTTTCTCAGAAGTTCCTCTCACATCAGTGTGTTAGCACTCAGCTTAAAGGCCACTTCCTCAGGGAGATGATCCCTCCACCCTCAGGCTACTTTTCAGTACCCTGGTGATCTGCTCTCCCAGATCCATGCTCTTCCTCTCCAAGTGCTTATCACAGCCTCTATTTATATAGGTGTGATTCGTTGATTAGTGCCTTTCTCCCTCACCAGACTGTGAGCTCCAGAGGGAGGGGTACTGTGTGTGTCTTGCTCCTCCCTGCATCCCCTTACCTGCTATATACGTAGCAAGCAATCAATAAACAGCTGACCTCATGAACAGATGAGTGAATTGGTGAGTGAGCGAGCTGAGGGTACTGAGGCCTCCTGGTAAGGAAGTGCTTTCCAGGATCTGATAGGTGGAGGCACACACAGTTGTGCACAGAAACATTTCTTGGGCATTTATTTCAGGCTAGCTCTTGGGATCCAAAAATAGACAAGAAGTAGTCCCTGCAATGAGGAGGGGGAGGAAATAAAGACTAGGAAATTCAAAGTTTCCATAGAATGTGCTGGCAGCTCCCAGAGTGTGAGGGACCCCTGCCCTGGAATGGTAGTGGATGGTGGGAACTAGGAAGAGGCTTCTCTAAGCAGATGACAGAAAAATAAGTCTTGAAGATAGAATAGGAGTCATCAGTTCAATGAGACAATGAGAGCAGGGCATCTCCAGCCAAGGAAATGCCACAAACAAAGGTCTGGGGTGTTGCGGGGAGAAGCCTGGGTGGTTTGGTACTGAGGGAGGAGCCACGTGAGGTGGGAAGGCCTGTGCTGGGCAGAGGGGCTTTGCTCTGTGGGCAGTGGGGAGCCAGTGATGGTGGCAGCAGGGAAATGACATGGTCTTGCCCGTGTTTTGAACAAGGTGCTCTGGTTGGCAGCAGTGAATAAAAAGGATTGCATAAGCGGTGAGTGAGAATGAAGGCTAGGAGTCGTTAGAAAACTATTAGGGTTTCGGCACTCTTCTCTATAGCTAAGATACAAAGCCAACCTAGCTGCCCATCAACAATGAATGGATAAGGACAATATTGTATTATACGCAATGTAATATTATTCATCCATAAAAAGAATAGAATACTATCACTTGCAGCAAAATGGATGGAACTAGAGGACATTGAGTGAAATAAGTCAGACACAGAAAGACAAATATCACACATTCTTTTATATATATGGGAGGTAAAAAAAATTGACCTGAATGTAGAATAGTGACTACTAGAGACTGGGAGATGTTGCAGGAAGGGTGGATAAAGGGAGTTTGTGCAATGTGTACCAGAACACAGTTACGTAGAAAGAATAAGTTTGGTGTTCCTCAGCACTGTAGGTGACCATAGTTCACAATAACCTGCTCTGTATTTCAGAAGAGGGAAGCTCAAAGGCTCCGAACACGAAATAATAAGGAGAGGGAAATGTTGACTACCCTGATTTGATTAGTGCACATTGTGTGTATGTATTGAAATATCACAGTGAATTTCATTAATATGTACAGTGAATGAGAGAGAGAGAGAGAGAGAGAGAGAGAACTAGACACATTATTGTAGAAGCACAGGCAGGAGAGGATGAGGACCTGAATTGCCTGAGGCAGAATGGATGGAGAGGAAAAGTCCTAGCTGAGGAGTAGGCGGAAGGCTAAATGATGAGGAGTTTGTGGTTAACTAGAAGTGAAAGATGAGTCAAGGATGAGTTCCAAACTTTTGGCTTTGTCAACCAAATAGAAGGGGATGAGATGAATTGAGATAGAAAAACTAGGGGGAGGCTGCTCATTGGAGAGCAAAAAAGACAACCTCCTTTCCTTTTCAAAAAGAATGTTAGTGGTCCAAAAATACTGAGAGATTTCTGAGAGCTAAAGAGCAGATGAGGTTCCTTGGTGAAGAAATCAAGGCAAAGAAACTTGCAGCCCCTAAAGCTAGAGGTAAGGACAACTTCCATTTAAGGAAGAGGCCTATTGAGGAAATAAACTTACCTACCTCCAGAGGAGATCCATACTAGCTACCTGTTCCGGTTAATACTTTCCTTCACTCATAAATATGAATAGACAAAAAAGAATAATGAAAAACAGCTGCATGAAAATAAAAGAAAATTTAATAAACAAATAGAATGATTTGCTCAATAAGATTCTAAAATTATTCAAGTTACAGCCAAGATCTTTAATTTTGTAAAAAATTCATATTCTTGGAGAGATATGAGGACATTGCATCTATAAAACAAGTACAGGTTGCTATAAAAAGGGAGCAATCCACAAACATAAGAGTTTTTGAAATTGAAAATAACTGTCTCGGGCCGGGGATTTAGCTCAGTGGTTCCACTGCCTGCCTTGCAAGTGCAAGGTCCTCAGTTTGATCCCTGGTACAAAAAAAAGGAAAAAAAAAAAAGGAAATAATTGTCTAACTTTTCAAAAATTCAGTGGAGAGATTGAATAATGGAATGGACTTGCACTGAGCTACATCTCTAGTGCTTCTTTTTATTTATTTTTTTGACAGAGTCTCACTAAGTTGCCCAGGATGGCTTCAACTTTCCATCCTCCTGCCTCGGCTTCCTGAGTAGCTTGGATTACAGGCATGCACCATTATACCCAGGTAATGACTAATCTTTTTTTTTTTTTTTTTTGGTACAGGAGATTGAACTCAGGACCTTGCCCTTGCAAGGCAGGTGTGATGCCACTGTGCTAAATCCCCGGCCCATGACTAATCTTTTAATGTGAAAAAAAGTTAATGAAATTCCCCAAGGCAGAACAAAAGGACATGGAACACATTTAAAAAGACACAGAATATATGAAAGAAAGTTAAGAGGCATGGAGGAGGGGTGCAGAATTTTCAGAAAGACACAATGGAGAAGACTAGAGGAGAAAAATAATAATTGAAGAAGCATCACATTGTATAGCATAAATATATACAATTAGTATTTGTCAATTAAAAAAGCAGAAGCAGGAAGTATTTCCTGAGCTGAAGAAGAAAAAGAAGAAGGAGGAGCAGGAGGAGGGGAGAAGGAGAAGAAGAAGAGGAAGAGGAAGAGGAAGAAGAGGAGGAGGAGGAGGAATATTTAGATTGAGAGGGCCCACCAACTCCCAAGCTGGAGAAATGAACACACACATGAAAAAACGGGGAGGAGGGCAGAGAAGTGGGTGGATTTGGCTTGAAAATGCCTTTGGGATAGCAGGAGAGAAATTCTGCCTGGCCTTTGAATGTATGAAATTGAAGCCCTGGGTAACGGTCAGGGCTGGAGAGGACTTGAAAATCATTGAAGGACCTTTGGAGAGGGAAGAAGAGAGCCAAGGAAGGGACCAGAAAGGAGAGAACTGAGGAGGGAACCCAGGAAGGATGAATAAAACAGATGGAACCCTGCTGCACATCCACTGGAGGTGTCTTTGTTGCTGGCTCCCAGAAAGAATTGAACTATCCCCTTTTCTATTCTCTGCTGCTCTGGGCTCCCATGAGCCAGACTGGTTTCTCCCTCAAAGCATCATCCACCTGCCTGGATGGGAATGGGTTTGTGCCTAACAAAGATGAAAATTGCTGAGAGGAGTGGGCTGGTGGCTGCACTACTCAAATTAGTCCATTTTCAAGTGGAAATCACACCTTTATTCGTGTCGAAACAACCTGTCTCCCTACTGAAGCAGTTCATTCCAAGCCACTTAGAAGCAAACAGCGCACCAAATGGTGGGAGATGACACACCTAATGGTGAGGCGGAGCAGCGGGCCTTCACTTTCTCTTTGGTTTGCTTGGTGAGGGACGAGTGAGGGTGGCAGCCACAGGAAGGGGTGAGAAAAGAGAAAAAGAGAGGCAGTCGGGGAAAGGAGGACTTGATACAAAGAGCAGGGGTGAGATCCAGTCTTTACTGTCCCCGAGCTTGCAGCAGAGGGGACCTTGCCCCAGATAGAATGCCACCAAGCCTCTGAGAGAAGAGGATTGGAAAACACAGAAGGTTTTGAGAACTGGGGTGTTTCTTCTCCCATAAGTGAAGGCTGTTTCTTCTGCATCTTTCTCCCTGGAGTGGCATACTTTGGAACTGGGAGTCCCTCTAAGACTCACAGATGGATTGGCCTTTGGACTTGAGAGTAATTAATAATGTGCACATCTCTAGATATTCTTTGCCTCTGCTATTTTGCCTGTGCATTGCAGAGGAAGGGATATCTATGTGTGTGTTTCAGTATTTCAACCTCTCTCTTACACATACAAACACACACTTGTGCACTTACACACACACACACCACACTTTCTTAATGACCAAGTTGCATTTTTCCTTTCCCTTCCTCAGCTTCCCTGATCCCTGCCCTAAATAAGAAAGGTCACCCTTCTTCCCTTTGGGGGACACAGGAAGTAGGCAGTGAGCGGGTAGTTTTCCCTGGTTGGGAGAGGATCCTGATGTGATCTGCCTGAATGACCAGGGATGCCCTGAACCCTGACCACTTTGTGGGGTGGACACCCAAAGAGCTGCAGATGGAGATGCAGTGTGTTGTCCTCAGCCCAGCAGCAGGCCAGCTGCCCCACAGACCAGTCCAGCAGAAAATAAAGCCCCATTCTACTCTTCCTGTTGCTGCCACATCACTTTGTTATGAGGGTTAGTGACTGTCCATTAACTCCCGAGAGCTGATTCTTGCCAGTGCTGCACCAAGAGCTGGGAGCCAGAAAGTGCTGACATGGGGAAGGGGGGCTGGTCCCCCACCCTGGCTGGGCACTCACAGAGTAAGTCAGGGAGGTCACTGGCATGGCTTACTCAGCTCTGCCCGAGTGCCAATTAGCTAAGGTTTTTCTGAGCATTGGCTCGGCCTGCCACAGTTGAGGGAATTATTGCCAGAGGAACTTGTTTTGTTTTTTATAAAAAGAGAAACCTCTCTATAGGGATGGATCTTTCCTGACTGTCCTTCCAGTCTCCCTGAGGGAGATCCCTGCCAGCCAAGGTCCCTGGGAAGAGATGACCAAAGTTGGGTTCCTGGCTGGTGACTACTCACAAGGGTTATTGGTGGTAGAGATGGTTCTTTGCTTTTTGGCTTGAAGGCAGGGATCCTATGAGCTCAGCCGCTCTCTATATATGTGTGACTTTTCCAGGGAAATAAGGAAGAGAAGGCTCATATGAAAACACTAGAGACATAAATGGCTTTACCTGGTTCCTATTGTTCCTTTCCACTCCATTCATAAAATCCAACTCATCAATGAAAGGCCATTAACTTACTCTTCAATCCAGGTTAATGAAGGTGGCATCCTGTATCCCCAGAGAACTGGGTTCAGGACAGTCTCAGAGAGCCCCACAGAACACCAGAGCTTGGAATCTAAAAACTCATCGGGTCCAACTCTTTTCTTTTACAGATAGGAAAACTGAAGCCCACAAAAGGGAAGGGGCCTGCCTGAAACAGCCAGTGACAGATCTGGGACCAGAACACTGGCTCCTGATTCCCAGGCAAGTGCCTTTATTTTGATACATTTTCACATTTCATTCCCTTATTTTACACCCAATTACTGAGTCCTTACTATCTTCCAGGTGCTACAGGGGGGGAAGGGCGTGGAGGAAAGCAAAGTGATGAAAACAACACAATCCTTGCCTTCAAGGAGCTATTTCCCTAGATCTGTGATTCTTGAGGGAAAAAAGGAAAAAACTGAGTCAGACTCTCACCCTGTATTATCTCTATAGGTGATGATGGAGGAGGAGAAGTGGGGAGAGGAAGCACTTCTATCTGCTCAAGATTTAGAATTTAAACTTCACTGATTCTAAGATGGGAACAGAGATGGAGCTCACATTTGTATGGAGACATACATTTGGCAGGTCTGTACCTCTGATCAGGTGTATTGCTTGGTTGAGTCCCAAGGCAGTTCCCTGAGGTGAGAAGAACCTCAGAGCTTGCATCCCCATGGTAGGAGTGAGGAGACTGAGTTTAGAGAGATTGGGTAATGGGTCAAAGCCAGTACATGTCAGTGCCCAGCCAGGGACTCCTAGTTCAGGGCTCTTTCTATCACTGGGGGAGGGGAAGTTGTGCTGGGTTGGAGGGTAGGGATGAAGCAGCATAAAGTAACGGTTGTCCACAGAGATAAGCCAAGTCTTCCTCTACGCAGTTTTATTTTGATCGCTACATTCTGCCACTCACAGAACTCTGCTCTGAAGAACTGGAAGCACTTTGCAGCCCTGAATGAGCTCATTCAACATACTCTTGCCAGAAAGAGAGAGAACTCCAAATGGAGGTTTGGTCTAGGGTCATCAGCATTCAGGCACAGAAGAGAAGACAGGACCTAGGTTCCCCCTTCATTGTCCTCATGCACCAAGGACACATGATGCAAAACTAGCCTCCTTCCATGAGAGTCAAGAGGGCCACAGGAAAAAACAGGTTCTTCTGACACCTCCCTTCTTTCCCTGGAGAAATGGGTTAATCAGTCCTGAGAGGATGGGTCCTTTCGTTGGCCCAAAGGCCATTTCGAGGGCAAAGACATCTCAGAGCAGGGGATGCTCACAGCCACTCCAGTCATCCTGGTGACCAGGCTTGGGGAGAGGAGAATTAGTGAAGCCCTCTCAGATTCTGCTAATGTCGCAGAACCTTGGTGGAGACTGGGGTACCAGGGAGTCTGGGAGATTCTCCTCCGTGTTCCTGCAACCAGTGAGCTGGCTGTCCCAGAGCTGCCTGAGGTTGGGGTCAAGGCCTGGTGGTGTGAGGTCAGGGTGCCCAGGTGACTGTCATGGTTCTGGTCCCCCAGGGCCCTCCTAGTGCCCCAGACTGCGTGGTGAGGGGTGAAGAGCGCAAGGTTCGGCCAGCTGGGAGTCAGAGCCATCCCTGAAGGGGCTCCCGCTCCCCTCCCAGGTGGCTCCTCGCTTTGGCTCCCGCTGTGCCCCCCAGACGGCCCCTTACCTGTCCCGCTGCGGACGGTCCCGCCTCCTCCGCCGGGCTCGGGGACCAGTCATGGGGCGGCGAGAGACGGCGCCCCCGCCTCGCGGCCCTGGTGGGGCTCCCCGGAGGGCTCCCCTGCTCCGGGCCCCGCGCCCCCGCCGCTGCCGCCGCTTCAGCACCGAGGACAGCGCCCGCCCGCCCGCCGCCCGCCCCGCCCGGCGCGGTCCCGGGAGCCCCGCATCCTGGCCGGGCCCCGCTGCCGCCGCGCAGCCCTTAGCCCGGCCCGAGGCGGCTCCGCGCCGACTTAGGGGAGCAGCGAGGAGGGTCGCCCTTCCCTCTCCGCCCTCCCGCCGCCACTGCCTCCGTGCTCCGCGCTCCCTTCCACGCTCCGGAACCAGCCCCCAGGCACTCTGGACGCGGCTCCCGGGAGGGCGGGGCGGGGCGGGGCGGGAAGTCGCGGAGCCCAGAGCTGGGGCGCGCAGCTGGAGCCGGCTTCTCTCTGGCTGGAGCAGAGCCTCTCTCTCAGCCCCTCTCTCCTGCCAGCCTCCCGCGCATCCCCCATGCAATGGGCGGCCCTTAGGCTTCGGGAAGCATGTTGGAGCTCCTAGGCTCCTAAACCCCGAGTTTCAATATTGATCTGCCCCAGAAAAAGAGAAACAAACAGGAAGTATTTATTGAGTGCCTACTATATACCAGACACCGTGCCAGGTTATCTTTTAAACCAACATAATCTCATTTAATTTTCTTAACAACTCTATTAGGCACCCCCCCCCCCCCTTTTACAAGATAAGGACTCTGGGCTCACAGAGATTAAATTTCTGATTTGGTGATAACAGTACTGTGCTGAAAAGTGCACAGGCTTCAAATGCCATGGGCCCAAATTTTGAGGGCAGTGTTCCATTTACTTACTTAAGCAAGTTAGCTAACCTTTAAAAGTCTTGGGATTCTCATGGGCAAAATGGGGGAGCTGTATCCATCTATGAGGGATCATATGAGGATGTATTGTACGAGAGACGTTAGCACCCAACAGGCCCAGAGTGGGTGAGTCATTGACTCAGTTCTCACAGTGGGAAACTCGAAATCTGACCACAGGTCTTCTGGCTGCTTTGTCTCCCACACTGTGCTCCTCTTTCTCTCCCCCTCCCTCTCCCCCATTTTCCTTTTTTTATGGGGAAGGGGTGTTATGAATGTATGAAGCTACTCTCTCCACCCCGACAAGGTCTGGAGTCTCATCGCTGGATCTGGAGGTCGGAGGGAGAGCAGAGTCCTCATCTTCTGAAAGTAAGGAGGAGCCTTACTTAGGGCTGGGGCTGGGGCTGGAAGGCAGTGGGGACCAGGTTCTGGCAGTGGGATCCTTTCCTCTCCCCATAACTCCCATCCAAAGGCACCAGAGCACACCGAGTGGTGGGCTCCATAGGATGTGGGCCACCAGAGCAGTTCCTTCAGGTCCCAGCATGCAGAGAAGGAGCCCAGACAACCCCCCACCCCACCCCATCAACAAGGAGCTTGGGTCTCCTCCCTTTCAAAGTGGGCAGAGAATCCTTCTGCCTGTGTCTGTCTCAAGGCTGGTCTCAGAGCTTAACCTGTTAGATGTTAAATACATGCTTACTCTTCCTGCCCTTGCCCCACTAGAGTATCAGCCCCTTGAGGCCAGAAAGGCTCTTGGTCCCAATACCATGTCTACACAGATCTTTACTTTCCTTGTGTCCATGCACCCTTCTGCATCCTTGCTTCCTTCTGGCCTTCCCCCCACAAGTGCTTATGGCCCCTGCTTGTCCTCAGCCTCCCTCTATTTCTCACCTCCCTACTCTGGCTTTGTTCCATGCCCAGTCTGCTTACTGAATTACTAATTGAAAGAATAATAAAAAAGCCAGTGAAGCAAAAGCCGCATATATATTCCAAATAGTAATGTTGATGATTATACGCTGCTGCCCAGAGGGGAAGCTCAAAGTGCAAAAGCCCTGGCCTGGGTGCCAGGAAAGCTGGGTGCTAATCTTGCCTTTGTCTCTAACTGGCTGTGCAACCGAAGCAGTCACTGGAAGCATTGCTTCCTTAGAATTCAAAGCCCCTTCAATTGCTTTAAGGAAATTGTAGGAACAATGAGCAGTGTATGAAATTTGTTACAGAGAACAGTGGACTAATTCAGTGATGGAAATTTCTTTAAAGGAAATTACCTTTTATTCCTCACTAGATATATGTGGTGGCTCAGGGACTGAGGAATCTATAATTATGCAAGTTTCCATTCCATTTTCTATTCCCTCTATCCTCTCTTTTCTTTCTTCATTGAGCATTGTCTGCCATGTAAGGAAGATCAGCTTCTGTACTAGACCCTGAGAATGCAAAGTATAAGTCCTGGTCCAAGTCTTTGAAGGAGCTAGAGTGAAGGATTTTGGGTAGACACATTGATTTGTGATTCTGACACCTGAGATAAATGTTATCATGGAGTAATTGAACAATGCTCTGCCCTGGAAAATCCCAGGGAGGCTTCCTGGAGGAAGTGGCATTTGGGCTGAGTTTTATTAAAGGATGAGACATCTTTGAGGCAGGACAGGAGAAGAGGGAGCTCTGACTAGGATGGCTGGACTGACAGGAGGAGGCTGAAGAATAGGAGAGGAAGCTGCACTGGAGTCCAGGAAGAAGGTGGTAAGAATGTGAACAAGGCCAAGCCATCAGGATGGGGAGCAGAGGATGGCATTGAGACACTTCTAGGTGAGAACAGAGAGGAGAGATTAACTGTGGGGGAAGAACACAGGGTCCAGCAGTAATGCTGGGTTCTCTTGCTTCTGGGAAATTGATCCTTCCTGCCACATGGTATCAGGAGGGGGGCAAACACTGCAAGCCATGGGGGCTGCTGTGGGGCACCACACCCCACAGAGTGTGCAGGTTTTTATACTTTCTTTTAAAATTGTATTCTTCCTGGGCCAGGGATTTAGCTCAGTGGTGCCGCAGCCTGCCTGGCAAGCGCAAGGTCCTGAGTTCAATCCCCATACCAATAAATAAATAAATAAATAAATGTATTTCCCTTTTAGTGAGGGTGATATAGAGTTGCTGGAGCTCTTTAAAGCCCCTCCCATTGTATTTTGATTGTCTTCGAGGTAAGGGAAAGGTCCAGACCTGGGGCAGGAGAGCTCAGGGATGCAGCCCCTGAAGCCCACCTACAGGAGGCAGCAGGTTTCTTTTTTTTTTTTTTTTGGTACCGGGGATTGAACTCGGGACCTTGCACTTACAAGGCAGGTGCTGGAACCACTGAGCTAAATCCCTGGCCCAGCAGCAGGTTTTTTGCTGGGAGCAGAGCAAAGTCTGTAGAGAAGAGACAGAGTAGGCACTGGGTGTCATCTGGAAGGGGATGCCTCTGTCGTGTTCTCCCCCCAGCTCTCCTGCAGTACCAAGCAAAGTGCAGCACTGGTGGGGTCTGCTTTGGTTGGAGTCAGCTTTGGCTGCTAATCTCTTTCCACCTGGGGACTGCCTTTCATAAGCTTCTTCATGCATAAACTCTTAGTTCTTTTTACAAGGGGTTGATTTCTTCACAGTGTTCTCTGGGGAATGTAAATCAGCACCAAATGCAGGGAGATCTGCTTCTGTTGCTGCTTCAATAGGCCACACATTGAAAGAGATGCTCCCCTTAAGGAAGAAGGTGAGCTCTGCCCCAGCCCAGGGAGCCCAGAGCCTCTCAGTCAAGCTCATGATCAGGGCTATTCGGCTGTGACCTACAATGTCCTGGGTAATAGGAGAGGCAGGCTGGCAGAGGACAGGGACAGGTGGGCCTTTGAGCTGCCTACTAACCAAATCCTCTGCATGGCTCCAGAATGTCATGGTTCCAGGGAGGAGTGCATTTGTGGATGTACGCAAGTGGAGGGAACCAATTCTTGCCTCTGGACCCAAAAGAGAAACCTGAAAATCCTCACTGCTTCTGAGTCAGGACCTTTGGTTAGAGGTAGACCTTCCAACCCCAACATGCAATAGTACTCTTAGTCTGTCTCTTAAATTTTTCCTGGGCTGGGGAGTGGTCCTTTGGAAGTGCATTACCAGCTGCTCACTTTCTCTCTCCATGGGAGAATGCAAAGCTGAAGATGAGCTTTAGAAACACACTGATTCATTCCAGGGAAAGAAGAGAAGTCTCAGCATTGGTTCTGCCCAACTTCCTGCTCTCCTGCTGGGCATATGCTCACTCAAGCCTAGGGAAAGGAGTGGGTGAGTTATTGCAACTCAGAGAGGCAGGGCCAGAGCATAAGGCAATAAACAGAGCAACCCCAGACTGTGCATCTCAGAACCCCAGCACCAACTCTGTTTTCCACAGACTGCCTTGGGGACATAGGAGCATTTGTTCACTGCAGGGAAACCTGCATGGTTGGCACTCTCACACTTGGGCAGAGCAGAGATGTGTGAGTGTGCCTTGTGAGGGTGTAGGGTGCTGGGTGAGGAGCGTCAGCAGTGGCAAGCAGACAGAAGGGTTCTTTTCACCTGGTGCAGTGACAGAATAACAATGGGAGAAAGAATAAGAATGCTTTTTATTTGCCTCACACTCTACAATTTTGGGAGCATCTGCTCATTTGATTTTCATAGACATGCATCATCTCCAGTTTACAAACGAGTCCTAGAGAAGTTACTTCTAACTTGGAAAAAAATAGATTAATGCCAAGCCAAAGGAAAAGAATGAAATGGATGCATGAGCCCACCTGCTTCCTGCCCTTGAAGTCAGTACCATCGAGGTCTGCAAAAGGAAGCCTTCTTTGCCTTCACCCTGATCTGGGACATTGAAGGGAGGGGCCCGAACTTCAAGGCACTCACTGGAGCCCTCTGAAGGACTAATGCTCAGAAGCTAGGACCACTCCAGTGTGTGTGTGTGTGTGTGCACGTGTGTGCAGCCTTTGCTCCAGGGATGACTATCTGAGCTAGGAAAAACTTTCTTCCCCTATGTGTAGGAAGATACTTTCCTTATGCCTCCCTTGTATGTGTCTGTGTCTGAAGTGCAGGAGAGAAATGGTCCTTCTCTCCTGACCACTTGCTGCTTTGGGGAGACAGGCAGCTGGAAGACAAAAGGGTAATTGGCACTAAAAAAAAAAACATTCCTAGAGAAGCTGGATATTTCTTCTCTTCCTCTCTTTCTCCTTTGAGAAACTTCTTATTCTCTTCAGCCCAGGAACAAGAAGAAGACAGCCCATCCAAGTGCCCAGTCTGTGTCAAACACTTTATCTTTTAATCCTCAAAACAATTCAATTAGGTTGGGTTTTTTTTTCTTTTTGTACCAGAAATTGAACTCAGGACCTTGTGCTTGCGAGGCAGGTGCAGTGCCACTGAGCTAAATTAGGTTGTTTTAAATCAAGCCTCACAGAGAATAAATTAATGTGCCAGATGCATATCTTCACCAGTGACAGGCAAGATTTGAAACCAGGCCTGTCTGATACCAGAGGCAATCTCCCCACTTCCCCACCCCTTTCCCCAACACCCTATCACCCTCATTGTCATTCCAGGGACTGGGACATTTAATGAGGAAGCAGGAGGAAGCCACCTCAAGGTATAGAAGAAAGCTCTCTGGACATCCAGTATATGTTTCTCAGGTGGAATGGCACCAGGTCCCAAATTCTCCCTTGGGTCAGGAGACTGTACTTGTCAAACTCAAAGACTGAAGGTTCTGATGTGCTTCCTTCATCTGTGTCCCTTTTGTTTTTCTGATGTTCTCTTTGAAGATCTGTCTGACTCACCCGACAGTAAAGGATGAAGGAGGGAGGAGCAGAGGGAATCCCGTTGGGAATCTAAGCACAATACTAACAGGTGACATTTATTGAGTAACTACTATGTGCCAGGCAGTGTTCAAACTGCTTTAGGTGAATCATCTTATTTAATTCTAACAACCCCATGAGGCAAGTCCTCTCATCATCCCTATGGTATCAATGTGAAAACTGAGACACATAATTTACCCAAGGTCCCATGGTTCATAAGGGCAGATTCTAATTTGGGCAGCCTGGCTCCCTGGCCTCACTCTTTAACCCTATACCATATTTCTGTGCAAACTTGGCACATAAAATGGCCATTGAAGAATAAATTATTGTTATAGAAAAATCAGAATGCATATAAATGTCCAGCAAACAGGGCAATGGGTAAATAAGTTTAAAGAATGTTTTGGTATCATGGAGGAATATCTTGTGTATGACATGAAGTGAGAAAAAAAGCATGTTACAAAATTGCACATGTAACATAACTATGAGTATGCAAATAAACCCAGAAAAAGTTCTAAGAGGAATGGAAACAAAATGCTACAAAGGGTTGTCTCTTGATGGTGGAAACTGTGGCTCATCTAAATATTCCTCCTTGTTCTTTTCTGTATTCTCTAAATTTCCTGCAATATACATGCATTCCCTTAAAATTATTTTAAAGCATAAGTAAAAATAAATGTTCACTGAGTGAATGGCTGATACCATTGGTATCCTTTGAGACTCATCTCTACTCCCAGCAGGGACAGTCATGGGGTCGGAGGTGACCTTGACCTCTGGCCTGCCTTAGTGGGAGAACTGCAGCAAATGAGAACACATCTGTAAAGGATTATGCTCCCCTATGGCCCTAGTGATCCTCATAGCAAAAAGGAAGGGAGGGAAGAAAGCAGTGGGGAGGAGGCAGAGGGTGGGACACATAATGGCAGGGGAAAAGCAGGAGGCAGACGAAATGGTGAGGAGGAAAGGGGAAGAAATAAAGAAAGCAAGAAAGCTGGCATCTCAGGAAGGGTCAGGGAGCTGGGAGAGGAGGAAGTGAGGGAGTGATGAGGCGAGATAAAGAGGGGGGAGGGGGGAGAGAGAGAGAAACATAGCAAACTAGTAATAGATTTAATTCTTTTCATCTGTCAAGGTTCCAGCTAAGCTGCAGCGGATTGTCCCAGTGTTACAGAAACCATTTTCTGCAGTTAAATGCTGCTTATATCTAGGGGAAGCTTTCCCAGGGATTGCAACCTGAATCTCTCTCCCAGCTGCCTGGCCACCTCCTAGTCCTCACAGTTCCAGCCAAGAAGGATCTCTGTGGACTGTAGCCATTGTGATTTGCCAGGAACAAGTAGACCTATCCCTGCTGCAACTCAACCAGCCCATACTGGGAGATATGGTACTAATGGACAGGAATCTGGACATAAACTCTAGGATTAATGCCCAGTTGTCCCAGACACTGTGTACAAAGGCTGCCTGTAGCTCCCAAAATTATAGACCAAAGCATTTTTTAAAAATCTTGGATGTCAGGCATGGTGGTGCACACCTATAATCTCAGTACTCAGGAGGCTGAGGCAGAAGGATCACCATGAGTTCAAGGCCAGACTGAGCTACATAGTGAGTTCAAGGTCAACTTGAACTATATAGCAAGACAAACAAAAAACAAAACAAAACAAAACAATTATGGGACAGTGTGAGACCTTCAAGGGTCATCTATAGAATCCAACCACAGGGAGAGAAATGAGGCTCAGAGATAGGAAGACTTGGCCAGGGCCAACACCTGGTTGGCAGGAGAGTTGAGGTTTATGATTTCTTACCCAGTAGAATGATCATTTTTGAGCATTGTTTTGTGATTTCAAGGGACTTGCTATGGATTGGACTACATTCTTTTACTCTCATATTATACCTTGAAGTAGGTAACCCAGGAATAAGCTCCATTTTTTAAGGTAGCAAAGCAGCAGCTCAGAAGAGCATCACTAGGATGACAACTGCCAGTTCTGAGCTCAAACTAAATCTTCTCAAGAACACGTACAGGAGGGTTTTGTTCAGCCATACACTTTGTGGGGAACTTTGAGCCCTGGGAGGATAGGAGCAATTGCAATTTCTATGATTTGTTGGAGTCCTCAGGTCTTTTTGGGGCAATATGGCAAGTATTGGGGGCATAGAGTGAGTATATTTCTACTGCACTGGTTTGGTTTCTACTATGAAACCGTCTGTATTGCTACAGTTGTGTTGTGTGAGGCCATTATCACAGATAACCACTGATTGAGCATTTACTGTATATATTCAGAGAACAGGGTAGGTTCTGGGGCTGCAGGGGGATATAAGACATGGAAAGGATTATCTTAGCAGTGGAATAAAGCCAGATACATACAAATACCAAGAGATGACAGGTTAACAAGTCTGAAATCCCTCACAGTGCCCAGAGTTTGGTGTGTGTGTGTATGTGTGTGTGTGTGTGTGTGTGTGTGTGTGTGTGTGTGTTTCAGTTTCAGTGCTGGGGATTAAACCCAGAACATCACACTTGCTAGGCAAGCACTCTACCACTGAGCTACATGCACAATCCAAGTGCCCTGCCTTTGAATGCACTGTTCTGTCCCCTTGAAACCCTTATCCCACTCCTCTGCATATCATTAAAGCTCAGCTTGGGTATTTCTTTCTCTGTGTTGCCTCAGCCTGGGGTGAATGCCCTCATCTGGCTTCCTATAGTAGCTTGTATTTTCTCTACCGTAGCACTTTGTTCACTAAACATTTATATTTCACTTGTCTCTCTCTCTCTCATCTGATTCTGAGTTTCTGGGAAGAAGATGGGGCTGTATCCTATTCCTGGTACCTAGCCTATGCCTGACATAAGTAGAAACATAGTAGATATTTGTTGAATAAAAAAACAACAATTCTGCTTCTACTCCCTCCAGGTTATGAGCTCTAAGGATCCCTGTGGTCTAACGCACTGCCATTCGAGACACTGATTTCAGTGATAGAATGCTTAGTCTCACTGAGACTGGACATGATTTCACTTAGAAGAGAAGAAAACCACCTCCCTATGCCCCTCTTTCCTTCTCAGTGACCTAATGATAACTCAAGCACATCTTGTTAGAATGACCAGGGCTGGCAAGAGTCCAGCAAGAACTTCCTGTCCATTCCTAACAAATTTACCCATTTACCTGGTTGCCGGACAGGTGAGGCCGGGAAAATTTAGTGGCTAGGCAACGGAGAACAGCCAGAAAAACAAATTAGCCAGAAGTATTTGGAGATTAAAATGGCAAGGAAACTTGATGGAAACAAACATTCAAAGTACCTGCCAGGCTTTTAATAATGTCAGAGAAAAAAAAAATGTCAGAGAAGAAGAGCCTGGAACCAGCTGGAGGAGAAAGATAAGACACACATTTATTTCCTCTACTCAGACCACACCAACTGTTCCCCCACTCTCTCCCCTATACATTGTGTTTTACTATTAGAAAACAATTGGTTGCGAGCTTCATCATGTTGATCTCTCTATAAGTAGGAAAAACTGAATCCATGACATTGACATTTAGTAGAATCCTTTGGCAGCCTCAAAGGCGCTGTGTTGCTGTCCTTGGTGCTGAAATCTTGGTAGAAACCCCACCCCCACCCCCACCCCCGAGCCGAGCCTTCTAAGTCTTAGGGCTTCCTCTCCTCCCACAGATGACACTGTGATGAATGGTAGGAAGAAGCTGGGCTGTGGACAGGGAAGATCTGAAATCCTCTATGAAAATACAGGTCTACAATTTATTATTTGAAAGCCCTAGAGCTAGTTATTTTTTCAGAATTCAAATTTTTCTGATTTGAACAAGGTGATATGGTATGGTGCGTTATGGTAAACAGCAAAATTCTTAGCCAGGTTGGGAGCAGCACCACACAATCAAAAACATCAATATTTCTCCAGTAAACTCTAGGGCTAGTCATCCCTTGTGTGATCAATAAAGACACTATATAACCTCTTGGCTGGTCAGGTCAGGGTCTTCTTCCAAATAAACTCAACTCAGACTTACACACAAAAACAAAGTTGAGCATGATGGTGTTCTGGGAGGCTAAGCAGGAAGATCACAAGTTCAAGTCTTTCCTGGCCATCTTAGCGAGACTCTGTCTCAAAAGTAAGAAGAAAGAGGAGGAAGAGGAGGGGGAGGAAGAGGAGGAAAGAGAAGAAGGAAGAGAAGGAAGAGGAGAGAATGGATCAAGCTGTTCTGGAAAAATTCCTATGGCTGATCAAAATTGCCAAGCTTGTAAATTTCCTGCCTGAGGGTTGGAGACAGGGGTGTGGATGGCAATGAACTCAACCAAGCTTGGACCATTTGTTTCTCACACCCCCCCACCCCCCCACCCCCCACACATGCAAGCATAGCCTTCCTCACAGGAAATATAGCTACTAACTGAGGTATATTTGGAGAACCTGGAGACTTCCTGGGAGGTAGGAAGATTGAAAAAATAAAAGGCCATTAGTTCTTTCTTTTACCTGAAGTCTGACTGCCCTTGACTATGGGCAAACTCACATCTTTTATCAGACAAGCATAAACGGGGTTGGAACCCCTGTGGTGGGGGAAGAATGTTTTGTTGTCGGTGCATAATAATGGTCTCATTACTCAGTACCTGGGAGCTCTGGAAGAGGTGCTTGACATGCATTATCTTTCTTATTCTCTGTGTGAGGTTCTGCCCTTCCATTTCACGGATGAGGACGGTGAGGCTCACAGAGGTTAAGGAAAGCTAATGAATGGTAGAAGCCAAGAACTGAATCCTGATCAGACTGATGCCAGTGCATGCATTACTTCACCATTCTCTTATGTTGCCTTCATTATCCTGGGTGCTGACTTGAATGTGCAGAGGGGGATTAAAGTGTGACTGGTCTTTTTCACATTTATTACTATTATTACTATTACTATTATTATTAATTTTTTGGTAATACTGGGATTACAGGCATTTACCACCAAGGCCTGCTGCTGCTAGTCTTGAATTAATTTAACTTGTTGGGCTGGGGATTTAGCTCAGTGGTTCCACCACCTGCTTCAAAAGTGCAAGGACCTGGGTTCGATCCCCAGCACCAAAAAGAAAAAAAAAAATTTAACTTGTGGTGGGTTTTGAGTTAACCATACTGTGAAAAAAGGTATACTTACATTTATAATATATATTTTTTACTACATACTTTTTAATTTTTTTGAGACAGGGTCTCATTATGTAGTTCAGATTGCCCTTGAACTCACTATGGAGCCCAGGGTGGCCTTGAATTCCAGGTTATCCTTCTCCTCAGCCTCCTGAGTGCTGGGATTACAGGCATGTGCCACTACTTTCGGCCTGTATATTTTAACTTTGAAAAATTATACAAGTACCTTGTAATCTCAGCACTATGGGAGGCTGAGGAAGGAGAATTGCAAGTCAGAACCCAGCTTGGGCAATTTAGTAATTCAGAAGACTCTGTCTCAAAATAAAAAGATAAAGCCAGGGATTTAGCTCAGTGGCACCACGCCTGCCTCACAAGTGCAAGGTCCTGAGTTCAATCCCCAGTACTGGAAAAAATAAAAAATAAAAATAAAT
>NW_004624734.1:27093580-27202480 GCF_000247695.1 Heterocephalus glaber | reverse complement strand
GAACTTGACATACAGATAAGTGAGGCATATAGGACTCCAGCTAGCCTTGATCAAAAAAAATCTACACATAGGCATATAATAGTTAGGATTCCAGAGAACACATTTGGATGACAAGTCCAAGCAAATGGAATGAGAAAAATCCAGTCAATCCAAAAGAAGTCAAGAAAAGTGAAACAAAATGTAAAAATTTATAAATGTTGTTACTGAAATTACATTAGACCTGGGCCGGGGATTTAGCTCAGTGGTTTCGTTGCCTGCTGTGCAAGCACAAGGACCCAAGTTTGAACCCCGGTACCAAAAAAAAAAAATTATAATCATCAAAATAAAAGAAAATCATTTAAAAAAATAGATCAATAAGCAACAACTAGCTATATGTTATCTCAAAAAGACAAATCCAAAACATAAAAATACAAAAAGGAATGTAAAATAATATACTAGGGAAACACTAACCTACCCACCCATCCGCCCCCCAAAATTAAAAAGTCTATTTCAGCTGTATTAATAACAAAGTAAACTTTAAGGCAAAAAAAAAAAAAAAAGTAGAATAACCAGAGATAAAGAGAATCACTGCATAGTGACAAAAAGCTTAATTCAGTAGTCAAACAATAACAGCAAAACTTCCAAACTCACATGTTTCTGAGAACATAGTTTCAAAGGGAAAGAAGAATCAGAAACTTACAAGGAAAAACTAAACAAATCCACTGTCATAGTGAGAGGTATTGTGGGGGGTTTTGTGCATTTGTTTGGTTTTATTTCTGTTTTTATGGTACTGGGGATTGAACTCAAGGCCTTCACGCTGGTACTTCCCAGGTACTTCCCCTCACCACCACTTTTTTGAATTTTGGGAGTGGCTCATTAAGTCACTGAATTGCCCAGGCTGGGCTGGAACTTGTGATATTCCTACCTCAGCCTCCCAGGTTCTGGGATCACAGGCATGTGCTACCCACACCTGGCTGTAGTGGGGGACTTTAACACGTGCTTCAAGACTGATAGATTAAGAAGACAAAACCTCAGGAATGTATAGGAGATTTGAAAAATACAAGTATCAAATTTGGTAAAATACAGAACATGAACCCCAAAGTGATAAGTACAGCTGTAATAAAAATGTATTATGTGATTCATAATATATATCTAAATAAAATATATCACAACAATAGCATAAAGGCCAAGAGTGGGGAAATAGAAGTATACCATGTAAGATTTTTTGTTTCTGCTTTGTTTTGTTTTGTTGTTTGAGGTAGGGTCTCGCTATGCAGTTCAGGCTGGCTGGCCTTGAACTCACTATGTAGCCCAGGCTGGCCTCAAAATCAAGGCAATCCTCCTGCCTCAGCCTCCGGAGTGGTGGGATGACAGGTGTGCGCCACCATGCCCATCAAGGGTCTTAGTTTTTTTTTTGTACTGGAAATAGAACTCAGGGCCTTGTACTTGCCAGGCAGGCACTGTGCTGCTGAGCTACATTCCTGGTGTGAGGTTCTTATAGTCTATGTGAAGGGTTATGATATTACTGTGAAAAATTGGTTTTTTTCAATTTTCAATCAGATCACACCAACTTCCCCAGCCACCTCTGCCACATCCTAGTCTCCTGTCTCACAATCACTAAAGTAACAGAGTTGATAAGCCAACAAAAAGAAAAGATAGAAACAAAAATATGCAATTGGCCGGGCTTGGTGCTGCATACCTGTGATCGCACCACTCAGGAGTCAGAGGGAGGAGGAACTCCACGAGCGCAAGGCCAGCCTAGACTCCATAGCAAGATCCTGTCTCAGAAAACAAAACAAAGTTGCCTCTAAGAAGATTATAGATTTATTCTGTCAAACCTCAAACTATAAAACTTCAGAAAGAAAACAGGAAAATATGCTTGTGACTTATACTAGGCAAAGATTTCTCAAATACAATACCAAAACATAACCCATACAAGAAGAAACAATAAATATACTTTATGAAAAATAAAATTTCTGCTCTTTGATATATATATTTTTTGACAATGTCTCACTATGTAGTTCAGGCTGATCTTGAACTCACTATGTAGCCCAGGCTAGCCTGGAACTCACAGTGATCCTCCTGCCTCAGCCTCCCAAGTACTGGGATTACAGGCAGGTACCACAATTTCTATTGTTTGGTAGACCCTGTAAAGCAAAGGACAAGACAAGACAAGACAAAGGACAAGAGTGAGAGAAAATATTTTCAAATCATATCTGCTAAAGTACTCATATAGAGAACATAAGAACTCTTGTAACTCAATAATAATGAGAAAAACAATTCACATTTTTTTAAATGGGCAAAACATTTTAGCAGACACTTTACCAAAGAAAATATGGAAATAGCAAGTAAGGATACACAGAGATACTCAACCTCATTAGTCATTCGGGAAATAATGTACAAGTTGAAATGACAATAAGATACTGCTGTACTCCTCCCATACGAATGGTTAAAATGAAAAGACTGAGCTTATAAAGTGTTGATGCTGATGTGGAGGAACTAGAACTTCCTGCACATTGGCAGGAGAACAATATGGCAAACCACTTTTGAAGCAGTTTGACCATTTTTCAAAAGTTAAATATACACCTAGCCTATAATCTAGCCACTCCACTCCTGAGAAAAGAGAGCATGAGTCCATACAAAGACTAGCCCTGAACTGGAAACAACCCAAATACCCAACAACTAATGAATGGATGAATAAGATGTGGTTCATCCATGAAGGGACCACTAATCAGGAATAAAGCAGAATGAAGTAGTAGTCACATAGCATGAATGAATTTCAAGATAATTACACTGAGCAAAAGAGCCCACCCCCCTGAAAAAAGTGTGTACTACTTCATTTGTATAAAACTCTAGAAAATGTGAACTGTAGTGACAGACAGCAGAATAGCTGTGTGGGTAGGGAAAGGGGCAAGGAGAGGAATAGGAAGAAGAAATTACAAAGCATGAGGACACTCTGGTGAGGGATGGGCTCCTAGGTGATGGTTTCACAAGTGTATAGAAACCCATGGATCAAGACTCATCCAATTGTACAGTTTAAATACATGAAACTTAGGGTATGGCAATTATACTTCAATAAAATTGTTTTTAGGAAATGTTAGAGAAAGAACAATTGAATAAAAATGAAAGAAGAAAGAGAGGGCTGGGGATTTAGCTCAGTGGTTCCTCTGCCTGCCTTGCAAGTGCAAGGTCCCAAGTTCCATCCCAGGACCAAAAAAAAAAGAGAGAGAGAAAGAGAGAGATAGGGAAAAAAAGAGATAGGGAAGGTGAAGAAAAGGAAAGAGCAGCAGAAATTAATTAAGTAAATCAGGGAGGTTGTTATCCAGGATCATAAAGAATGGCAGAACTGGTCCAAATTCAGATTGGTCTGACTGCCAGAGCTCTGGGTTTTTGTTTTTATTTTTTGAGACAGGGTCTTGCTATGTAGTCCAGGTTGGCCTTGAATTCAGGGCTTCTGCCTCACCCTCCCAAGTGCTGTGGTTACAGGCACACCACCACGCCTGTCTCTCCACCTTCATGATTTTTATCTTCTCAAGTACTTCTTGCTCTTGTTTAGTTGATATTTTTCTCACATTGACTCTGTCAGCATGCAATATGTATTATGTACCAATTCCCCATGATGAATATATTTATTAAGTATTGCACACATATACTCATAAAAAGGGAGAAAAAGAATTTTCAGTAAAAAAAATAAACAGCCTCATCTTAGGCAGTAATTGCTGGGAAATCAAGGTTTTGATAAGCTGTTAGACTGTTTTGAATACATGTTAGAAAATAATGCATACCAATGAAAAGGAAAATCAGTTTACTTAATGTGGTGGTTAATTTTGTGTCAGCTATAGTACTAGGTTATACTACCAAGTGATTCCATCAAACACTGATTTGGTGGGCCGGGGATTTAGCTCAGCGGTTTCGCCGCCTGCTATGCAAATGTGAGGACCCGAGTTCGATCCCTGGTACCAAAAAAACCCAAACAAACAAAAAACACTAATTTGGGCCTTCGCTGTGAAGGTATTTTGGAAATGTGGTTAACATCTATAATTGGCTGACTTTAAGTAAAGGAGATTATTCTCCATATCTTTCTTATCATTGCTTTTTTTTTTTTTTTTTTTGTGGTACTGGGGATGTAACATGGGACCTTGCGCTTGCGAGACAGGCACCAGAACCACTGAGCTAAATGCCCAGCCCATCCTTGCTTTTTTAGGGGAGGGGGTACCGGGGATACCAAGGCAGGCACAGCACCATTGAGCTAAATCCTCGGCCCCAAATAGATGTTCCTTTCTTTTTTTTTTTTTTTTTCTGGCACCAGGAATTGAACTCAGGACCTTGCACTTGCCAGGCAGGCACCACACCACTGAGCTACATCCCTGGCCCCTTATATCATCCTCACCCAAGGGGTTAGAAGGCATAGGAAGTTCTCCGAGGAAACAACTCTGCCCCAGGATGGGCCCCTGCCTGAGAGGTTCCGCCTGTTCAACTGGCCCTGCAAGGCTCACACGTGGTGGCTCCCACAGCTGCGAGGGTCGATTGCACAAGAAATCTCTCAACACACGTGTGTCCCACTGGCCCACTCCTCCCGAGGGTCCTGCCTGGCACACCCACTGATTACCCATTTCTTCCACTCCTTAAAGTCAGAAAGGATGGGGAGAGGAGCTCAGTAGTAGAGCACTTGCCTAGCATGTGAGAGACCTGGTCTGGGTTTGAGCCCTAGCACTGCAAAAACAAAAAAAATTAACAAAAAAAGAAAGAAAGAAAAGAAAAAGTAAGATTAAAAAGGATGAAAAGAAGAATTAAGATGAGTCATGTACATATACCAACTTGCCACGATGAGTATAATCATTATGACTGCAAACATGTACTGATAAAAATAAAAATTAAAGAAGAGAAGCAATCAGGAAGTGGGAGGGGAGAGGGCGTGGTCCAATGGGGCTCTCCTGAGGACCCCACCCTGTGCGATGTCAGAAATGGCAATGCAGGAAGCAGGCTGGTGCCCCGGGGAGGGGCTCTCCTGCCAATTTGGATGGGTGCAGCCAAGAAGCACAGTGGCCCCAGCAGTTAGGCCATCCCCAAAGTCACAGTGGAGGAGTGGTCCAAGCCAGTGGAGATCACCCCCACCACAGACTCTGAGCCCTTCTTTTTTTTCTTTGGTGCTGGGGATGGAACTCGGGACCTCGTGCTTTCAAGGCAGGTGGCAACACCACTGAGCTAAATCCGCAGCCCATCTGACCCCCTTCTTTAAAGAGAGGAAACTAGAGCATGAACCTGCCGGCCAGGCACCCATGCAAGTGCAGAGCAGAGCGGTTGATACCCAGTCCTGCTGTCCAGTCTGGATCCTGGAGCTGCCCACAGTTACATGCCCCATGCATGGCCCAGGGGTGGCCACACCAGGAAGGAGAGAACACAAAGATCCACTGGTCCCTCATCCTTTCCCAGCCCTGGTTGCACATTAGAAGTGACTGGGGAGCATTTTATTTTATTATTTTATTTTGTGGTACTGAGTATTGAGCCCAGGGCCCTTGCACTGAGCTACATCCCCAGCTTTTAAAATTTTGAGACAGGATCTTGCTAAGTCACTAAATTGCCCAGGCTGGGCTTGAATGTGCAATCTTCCTGCCTCAGCCTCCTAGAATGCTGGGATTACAGGTGTCACTACTATGCCCAATTCTGGAGAGCATTTAAAAAAAAAATCTCGGTATCCGAGGCCCATCCCAAGGCAGTTATATCAGGATCACCAGAGTGGAGCTTAAGGATCAGTATTTTTTTGAGAGGCCCCTCAGATGACTGTCACTCTTGGCTGGGCTGAACTTTGCTGGTCTGGACAAAGCCAGGGCAGCCCAGTGGCTGGCTTCACTTTGTGCTTGGTCCTCAGTCTCTTCCCAGCCCGGGCTGTCCATGCTCATCACTCTTGGCGCTCTGCCTAGAAAGGGCTGAATGAACCAAGGAGGAGAATGCGTCTGTGTCACCATTCAGCCCTGGAATGTGGTGCCTCAAGCTGCTCAAAGACATCTCATTTGAGCTGCTGTTTGGCTGAAGCCGGAAATGCCAGTACCCCACCCTCTCCGGGAGACTTGGCTCCACCTCCCTGCCTTCCCCAGCCTGCTGCCTGGCTGGGCGCCCTTCCCCCACTGTGCTGTTGTCCCTCATGGGTAGGTGCTGTGGCCCGATTGATTCTTCCTTTCTGATGACCCCCTGGCTGCCCTCAAGGAGCACACCTGCCCAGAATGGTGCCCCAGGCTGCATCTCCTGCCAGGACCTGGGCTCCATCATCACTGGGGGCTTCATGGTCTCCAGACCACACACTGGGGTGGTTGGGGTGTGTGGAGGGGGCAGCCTCACACCCTACAGTCCAGGCTGAGAGAACCCTAGCAGCAGCCACAGGGACAAAGGACTGTTTTGTTCCCAGTCTCCTATGGAGGCCCTACTGTGTGCCGGGCACTGGGATTACAAAGAGGACTAAAGCACTGTCCCTTCCCCCAAGGAATTTCTAACCAAATAAAAAGTAGAAGTACTTATGAAATAGGAGAGAAAGGAGAACAAGGCTGGGGTGGTGAAAACCCCTACATTATCAGTACCTATTATGCATGAAGCAAGATGCCATCTTCTCAAGTGATCCCAAAGCCTCATGCTATTTTCCCTATTAGACAGATGAGGAAGCTGAGGTGCACAAGGGAAAATAACTTGCCAGAGGTTAGATAACTATTAAGTGGCCAAGTTGGGATTTGAGGCCATGTCTTCAGGCTCCAGCTCCAGTGCTCTTTCTGAGAGTCTGACATCTATGTCATATCTGACCCTATGCTCTTCCCACTGAGCTGTGGGAAAAGCAGAAACCCAAGTTGAGGGCCCAGATTCTTGTTCTGGGGTGGCTGCCAGCTAGCTGTGTGACATTGGACAGTATTGTCCCCTCTCTGGGCCTTACTTGGGTTTCTTACACATAAAGTAAAAGAGGTAAGGTAGGTAATTTTAAAGATCCTTTCAACTAGATGATTTTTTAAAAAATTCCATTTCCTTTTCCCAGTCAGTTCTAAATTCATTTGGTTTTCGTCTTATAAGAAGGGCTACTGGAGCTCAGAAGTGAGGTCACATAGCCAGTTTCCTGCCAAGGTGGGGGTGGGAGGGTGGGAGGTGGGGAGTGGTTGAAACCTTCAGTCTAGAGCCTGGTTCATTGCCTTGTCCAACACTTGGCTGGATCAGAGCACTAGGATGCCCCGGGGTGATCACTGTGGGTCCCAGCAGCAGATTCAGGAGTCAGAGCCTTGGCTCTGCAAGAGCCACTGAGAGAAGTAACTCAGTCCACAGAGTCAGTCCAAACTGGAGGAGAAAGCCAGATGTGGTGGCACATACCTATAATGCCAGCACTCAGGAAGCTGAGACAGGAGGATCATCATGAGTTCCAGGCCAGGCTGAACTATGCACATAGCAAGACCCTGTCTCAAAAAACCAAAAAAAGAAGAGGACAGCCCAGAGCTAGTCACTTCGAAGCCTCCCCCAGCAGTTTACAGTTTTGAAAATGGCCCTGAGAGAGCTGCTATCAGGAGGCATGTTTAATGGGTTTTGGAAATTGGCTAATTTTGTTGCAACTATCTGAGCATTGTCCAATGCATGCTAAACATCCAGGGCCAGTGTGGTCTTGTGCTCAAGGCCTTCAGGGAGACGTGACACCAGCAGGAGAGGGCACGGTCGCTGTTGGTTTGTAGTGCCCGAGACACCCCAGGTAACCTCAGGCACCCAGGCCAGGTGCTGGGTCAGTGGCCACTCCTGCCCTCCAGGAGTCACCCTGCCCATCTCCTCCACCTGCTCCTGCTCAGGCTCTGCCCTTGTCTCTGCATGGTCCCCCTGCCCACTCTTGCCCACAGCCCCCAAGCACTGAGCTAAGCTCCCCCTGCAGTCACCTCCTGTGTCTTGGCTCAATAAGCCATCAGTATGCTGCACTGAGAAGCAAGGACGGCTCCTTGCACGCCTGAGTCACCAAGAAGTGCCCTCCCCATCCCTCCCGGGCTCTCCCACGCCCTCTCCATCCTCTGGCCTGGCTTCTCCTCCTCTAGAGACACTGCCATCCATCAGTTCTCTGCCTCACTGGTCACATTTACTTTCTCTAGCTGTTTTCAGCTCAGTTGTTTATTTTCATTCTCTCCTCACTTCCCACTCCCTCCTTCCCCCACTTGCTCCTGGACCTGGCTTTCTGGAGGCTGCTTATCAGGGCCATCCTGCATTGTGGGGCAGAAAAGAGCCCCAGAGCCTCATGGAGTGCCCACTAACCCTGGCCCCACAGGTGCCTCGTTGCTCTCCACAAAGTTTAGGATCATGGAGACAAGAAGCTACAACATCCCTTGGAGGAAAGTGAGGTGATTTCAAGGACTCAAGATTCAGAATCCAAAAGCTTCAGTAACAGAAGTAATTCTGACAGAAACTTGGGTAGGTCCTCTAACCTCTAGGCCTCAGTTTTCTCATTCATAAAATGGAGCTTATTAAGTCTATTTTTTGTCAGGCTCCCTGCTAGGCACTTTCAAATATGATTGGATTTATACCAGTTAATGTGCTTTGTAAATTAGAAAGTCCTAGGCAAATGCCAGTTATTATAGACAATCCCAGAAAGCTATTATTATACCCACATGGCTCTCCTTTGTGCCCAGAAAATAATTAAATGAGCACTTTTGAATTATTTTGTCAACAAAACTTCACATGTGCACGATCTCATTGACCTTCACATGGTTGCTGGGAAGCAGGGAAGCCAGCTATGAGTGGCCCCATTGTGTGGCTGAGAAGACCAAGAGGAGGTGGGACCCAGAGCGCCCTCTGCAGGCTGGGGTGGGACAAGCAGCTGGTCTCCAGAGGGAAGAGGGCGTGATGCGGACAGCTCCCAGGTCACTGTGTTGGCAAACCACTTGTTGGTCAGAAATTGGCAGAAATGGAACCACATAAGTTTAGTTACCATGTGTAACATGACAGAGCCTCTGAACCCAGGGCTCTGAGTGAGGAACTGTACTTACTCTCTGCTAACCTCAGGCCAAAGAAACCACTTCCCAAAGCAAGCTTGGTACTCATCACTGGAGGACACCAGGCCACACTGTGGTCCCAGAGCCTTGGAGGATCCTGTGGTCCCCTCCCCAGGAGCCAGTGCAATCATCTAGTCCTCAGCTAACTCTTCACTTTGTCTCCTGGCACCTGCACCCTGCACTGGACATAACAACCCCACAGTAGGCCCGATGGCTCTCGCCTTCTGCCCACGGTGGTCAGCTCAGATCAGCCCCTTCGGAAGACTCTGTCCAGTCTTGGATGCTTTAACTAAAGGAGAAAGGGAGGGGCTGTAAGAGGAAGTAAGGAGAAGGCCAAGAGTTAGTGAGCAACGTGAGAATCCTCAGCCTCTGATGGAGGTGTCTAGGGGGTGATTTGATTATGGATTTAAGGTCTAAGGAAGCCCCTTGCTTTGAGAACTATGACCAACAACCTCATCTTCTCCAAAGATCAAATAGGAAAAGGTTAAGTTTTAGTAATAACAGAAATGACAGATCCAGGTTAGAGACAGGGAAGCATTAAATGTCAGGAATTAGTTAGCTACAGAGATGTGGAAGATAATCAGCAGATTGTTAAAGTAGACTAGGCTTTTGCACATCTGAGACAATTCCTGGGTACACCGAGGTAAGGGTAGGGTGGGTTGGATAACCCGCCACAGCCCTGCATATTTATGCGGGCCTCTGCCACATGAGCGAAAGGGTGGAGGGAACTGGGGGGAGCAATCCCTGGCTGGCTTCCAGAAGTAGGATCTGACTGTAACTGTGACAACCTCTGTGCCACAGGATGGCCAATAGGGGCGTAGCAGCCTGGCTATGGCCGCTTAGTTGTTCAGGCCTGAAAGAAGCCAGAGGGTAGACTGATAGGAGGGAGGAAGGGCAGAGAAGTTGTTATAGTTTTTTTCTAGTGCCTGGGATTGAACCTAGAGCTTGAGGTGTGCTAGGCAAGTGCTCTACCACTGAGCTACATCCCTAGCTCTAGGCTGGTGTTTAGAAGAGGTGTAGTTAGGGGAAATCAGCTTGTGAAGAAGCCGGCCAGGGCAGGGCATCTTCCTTCAGGAAGCCCTCTCTGATACCCACACATGGTTTAGGGCTCCTCTCTGTGCTTCCACACCATCCTGAGCTATCTTTGTCTTTAAGTGAGTTTGGTGGTATTCGGGTGATCTAAGGGTTTTTCTCTCTGCTCACCAAACTGAGCTCCTTGATGGTAAGAACTATGTTTGGCCTTGAGTAGCGGAAAGCACTTATATTCTCAGCTATTCAGGAAGCCAAGGCAGGAGGATTGCTTGAGCTCAGGAATCTGAGGCCAGCCTAAGCAATATAGCAAGACATCATCTCTTAAAAGAAACAAAACAAAACAAAACTATATTCTGTTAATGGCTGTCTCTGGGCCTTGGCACAGGATATGGGTCATAGGAAGTGCTGGGTAAATGGGTCTTGACTAATGCACCACTTTAGGGGATTTTGTGTTCACATCGTCCCTAGAGGTAACTTCAAAATAGCCCAGAAGAAAGCTCTGGCTTTCTCGAACCACATTTCAGTAAGACAACTGAGGACATGATTCAAGGAAATCTGGGTTCAGAATGTACTGAGCTACTCAGCAGCATGACCTGATCAGCACCTAAAAACCCACTTCCTGTACCTCAGTTTCCTTATCTACAAAATGAGGGTGATGATCCACGGATTCACAGGGTTGTCTTGAAAATAAGTTAAGCTCTTGGGTGTGCAGGCGGTAAAAACATCTTGAGAAAGGTCTTTAAGACTTATACAGAGGTAAGAAGTTATTAATAGCTTCATTATTATTCTTACCCAGAATGCCCAAGGAGAAGCAGCATGTGGCAGCCCCAGCCCCCGCACCCCACCTTTCCATACTATTTCTGTACCTGGAAAGCAGGTTCTTGGAGTTAGTCCTCGGCTTGCCACTGTGGGGGAAAGAGGTAGAATGTCTGGAAGATGGGGCTCCCTTGGCTCTCCAGCCCACGCCTCCCTGGGCCTCTCACCAAACCTTCTGATTCAGAAAACATGGCTGACAGGGGGACACCAGCCAGCTACAAGGTTGTGGGCGGCAGCTTATCTCTGTCGCTTCACTTGCTGCTGTGTGGTACTGGTGAGGTGCTGAGGTGACCCCTCCTCAAGGAGGTCTGGACAAGTCTCATCATTTGGGCTAAATCCTAGGGCCACCTATCACCCTGGGAACCTCTGACCCTTCTTCATTAGGTCCCCCTGCTACACAGGGAAGCAGCTTTTATTCATCTCTTGCATTTCTGAGGTAAAGTGAGCAGCTCCTCCTATCTCTCTTGCCACAGCTCCACTAACACCCAAAGACCCCATTCCCAGAGATAGAGAGCTCTGGACGGAAGTGGAAATAAAGCCAGCTCTTCTCTTGTCCCACACCACTCTCTTCCCATACCATTCAAGGCAGGAGGGCAGCAAAGAGAAACAGGTGGCCCACAGATGAGAGGAGGATCCCAGGTGGCTAGGGCTGGTAGTGCCCTTGTGCTCCACAATGTACTGCAGGCAACCCTCCGGGATCTGTGAGCCTGTAGAATCCCCCAGTGTGTAAGCTCCGGGGACTCCCAGCAAAGGCCTGCCCATCCTAGGCCGAGCTCTAACCTAACCTGTGGATGGCAGCTTGGGGGAGGTACAGATCTGTAGACGTGGGGTCTTCACTGGCTGTGGGAATAACCAAACCCCCAGGTCAGCAAGCAGTGGGTACAGAAGAGAGAAAATGAGGAAACTATCTCTGAGGTCCAGGGAAGGCTGGAATCTGAGATGAGGTGTCAGGCTGAGGCTCCACTAGCCCTGCCCAGGTCTCCATTCCACAGAAGGAAGACTGGCAGCAGATATGGCCAGTCCCACGGCAATGTTCCATTATCAGAGAAACACAGCCTGACCATTTTGAGGAGGTCTCCCATCTCCATACTTGGCCAGTCAGGTCAGCTGAGCTCCCCCTCCCCACTTGGCCAGCCAGGTCTGCTGCTGCTGACTTAAAACGCTGCCCTCAATTCTATCTTTAGCTCTGGCTGCTGGGAGCCTGACTGACAGGCAGGGTGGGGGCCTGTGCTGGGGTGGGAAAAATTTGCAGCTACCAGGTTTGCTGAGAAGGTGGCGCTGACTGAAAGGAGCAGGGCCCATATGATATTCATTGCTCCATCTGAAGTCAAGGAGGTGGCAGGGACAGAGTTCCATCCATGCTGACTGGGTGGGCATGGATGGATAGATGGATGCATGGATGAAGCAGAGGCACTGAGGAAGGGAAGACAGCAAGGCCAGCTGGCCCATAGACCAAGAAGACATGAACCTTGAAGGAACTTTGTATGACTTTGGGCAAGTGATGTCCCCTCTCAGCCTCCTCTCTTTATTTGTAGGAGGGGACTAGATAATTGGTTTTCATTTACCTCCATGGCCACCACCACTGACTTCACTATCACCTCTCATCCTTGCCACCCCAGAAGTAAAGGGAGCTGCTGAGCTTGAGTTGGAAGGCATGAAGGTATAGAATTGACAGGGCCCTCCTACTGGTTTCTTCAAGGCTGAACTTCCTGAAAAGAATTTTGTTGAAGTGTCCTGTGGTTACAGAGTGATAACCACTGGACTAAACAATCATAAAAGATCCTTTGGAAGCTGTGACTTGCTCACACACTGGGAAGGTGTGGGGATCGTGGCTGGGTCCAGAGACAACTGTGTGTGTGTGTGTGTGTGTGTGTGTGTGTGTGTGTGTGTGTGTATGTGTGTGGTAGAGGATGCTGGGGACTGAATCCAGGGCCTTTGTACTGAACTACATCCCTAGGCCTTCTTTATTTTAATTTTTAAATTTTGAGATGGTCACACTAAATTGACCAGGCTTGGCTTGAATTGGTGATCTTCCTGTCTCAGTCTTCCAGAGTGCTGGGATTAACAGGCATGTGCCACTAGGGCCAGCTCAGGGGCAACTCTTGATTTAATATATGTTTTACTGGAGACAGAATAGTGAAGTCCTCTGGATTATACTTTTCTCTCCCACCCCCAAAAAACTTTCTTACACTCAATAGGAGAGAATTCCTTGAGCCATGTTACCTGCAGGATATTTCCAGATTATTGGCTTTGGGTGTAGAGTAGGGTTTGTATAGTGCATAGTTACCTCACATTTTTCTCATTTATGTTATTTTATTTATTTATTTTTGCAGTGCTGGGGATTGAACCAAGGGCCTTGTGCTTGCTAGGCAAGCACTCTCCCACTGAGCTACATCTCCTGTCACTAATTCCTTTTAGAAACTTTGGTGACACCCACCCTGTCACCTCCAGCGTAAGGGTCCTGTTTGGGGCTGGGAGGAGGAGTCAAATTTTAAAATGAAGGCTGAGCAGCTGCACTCCCATCTCGTCTCCCTTAGGCAGAAGCTCAGCTTCTTTTCAGCCCCAGGTGAGGGGCAGCAGCTCAGTTTGTGAAGCTGTTACCCACCCCACCCCCAATCTCCCGGTGAAGCTCAGTTTGACAAGTGCATCCAGACTTGGCCGAAAAAAATTTCTTTTTGTAGCAGGTGGCAAGAATAGCCTGTCGACTGCCTCTCATCAGGACTGACATGAAAATACCTCCTCTAAACAATAAAACACCAGCAAGCTTCCATGCAGCCAATTGCTTTTTTTCCAATAAGAGAGAGTGAATTGCCCAAAGGAAGATGTGGAGAAGTCGAGGGAAGCACTTGCAGGGCAGGAGAGGGTTGACCCAACCTCCAGTCGGACCTGGGGGAGACACCTGTGCTGATGCAGGGTCTCAGTAGGCTTGAGACTGTGTGAGAGGAAGGCAGAGTTAGAACATCTCCCGAGGGGGAGGACCCTAGGGCACAGCAATATCTAGTGGCCTAGCCTCCTGGGAAGCTGGGTATCACTTGGAGGGCGCTGATGAGTGAAGCCCAGGGAATGAGGTCCCTGGCAAGTCAGAAAGGCCCCCGGTGAATTCCTCACCCTTCCTCTTAGAATGCCCTGGGGAAGGAATGGGCCTGTGGGGACCTTGGTTGGGTTACTTTACCCACTGTGCTTCCATTTCCTTCCTTGTTATAAGCACGTCATCGCCTCTGACCCTGCCTGCTTCACTGGGATGTTCTGATCAGTCAGACTGCAGATGTGAAGGTATTTCTTTCTAGGTATTGGCACTCTTTCACAGGTGTTATTCAGTGGCCAAAGGGCTGGGTGTGGCTGGTTGGTGTCTACTTCTTCTAGGCTCCTGCTCTGGCAAATTTGTGCCATTGAGGCCCAGGCTTTCCTGTACTTTCTCCTGGGGATTTCCTTCCACCTTCCTTTCTGAAAAATCTTTTCCTACCCCTCTTTTCCCACAGCCTATGTCTCGGTCCAGCCTCTAGCACTAAGCTCCCAATATGGCAAGAGCTCCTGTTTAGATGCTACACTCCAGCTTCTGCTCTTCCCACACACTGAGCCTGGGATTCTGCTTGGAAACCTGCTTCGGGTCCAGATGTGTATCACACTGTGCCCAACTTACTGGTGACTGCCTGGGCCCACTGCCCGCTCACTGACTTGACACCCCAAGCATGGACCTTAACGTGGCCCCTTCCGTGGACAATCAGATTTCTACTTCCTGCTGCCTGAAAACCACCCCCTCCTCACCACCTGCAATGCCTTCCCCATTCTCTCCACTAAATCAAGTACATGCCCTTTGAATAATAGAATAACTGTCTCCTCCCCTCCAGGAAACCTTCCCCAAATAACCTTGCAGCAATTTTGTCCTGTTTGCTCCAACACTTTGCAGTCTATAAGAGGATTGGCTTCTCCCTAGGATGTGCATATACAAGGGATGTGTCTGTGGGTTCTGTTAAATCCCTCAAGGGTCATCCTTCCCAAAGGGACCACACCCACGGTTCCCATGGTGAGATGGGCCCAGGCCCCTGGCTGATTGGCAGCTTCAATATGGGGGAAGCTGACCAGGTCAGGTTTGGTATTTAGAAGATGGCAGGACAGGATAAGGTGCAGAGGCTACAGTGACCTTTATGACAGCAAGGCTTCCCAGAGCCCTGTCATGAAAAGAGGGCCACATGGTGTCTTCTTCTAACCCTATTCCACAGTACTCCCTCACTATGGCAGGGATTTTAGGTGAGATAGACACAGCCACTTGTCACTTGCAGGGTGGTTTGGATTGCGTGGGCTCCCTGCACATTGCTGAGGGATAAGGGGTCAGGGGGTATTCAGGTGCAGAGATTCAGCTCAGCACAGAGTCTTGGGCTATTGTGTAGTTTTGAATTCAGAGATGGCAAGAACAGTGTGCTTTTGCTGCACAGTCAGCCAATTTAACTCAGATTAACCTTTAGGTGCTTTCCAGTTCTGTGATCTCTTTGTTTACTGTTCTGGTTAGAAAATGACAAGCCCTCCCAGCCAGCAATTAATTTACCAAAATAAACAAGATTTCTGCTTTTCGTGACAAAGACAGTCCCTGAATGCCAATCTTAGGGCTGCTAGATTGCAATTTCAAGAGGGTGCAGCCAGGATGGTTACAACTTGCAGGTGAGTTATTCTTTCTTTTTTTTTTTTGGTACTGGGGATCAAACTCAGGACCTTGTGCTTGCAAGGCAGGCTCAGTGCCACTGAGCTAAATCCCCGGCCCAACTTGCAGGTGATTTATTGTGGAGAGTATGAGAAAAGTAGAAAGCGCAGCCAAGAGGGAATAAAGTAGAGAAGTATTGCCCTGGAGTTCTTGTCCTCATCTCTAACTTTTCTGGCAACAGATCTCCGTGCCCTTGGCTTGCTACCTTTCCTTTTTTCATTGCAGATGATTCTTGTTTTTCCACTCTGTCCTGTTTGGTTTCTTCCCAGCTCCTTCCTGACATGGGTGCAGCCTGGTTCTCTGCTGCCAAACCACTTCACTGCCCATTGGCATCTTGCAAGCATTTGCCATCCAGAGCCCTTGGCTGCTGCATTTAGCCAGTGGGTCTTGTCCTTTCATCTAAGAGCCGCTTCCAGGGTCGTTGATCGGACATACTCTAGAAACAGTGTCCAGACTGCAGATTCAGCCTCACTCTTCCTTCTCTGGGCACTGAGAGCATGGGACAGAACAGAGGAGGAGGGGCAGGAATGGTCTGAGAGGAAGAGTTGCTGAGAAGTTTAGGTGAATTAGAAGGATGTGCTCAGGTAAGCAGAGCACAGAGCGGAGGATTTGTGGGTGGAGGCTCTGAGTGGCACCAGCCAGAGACCATTAGAGCTCACACTGGGGGAGTTAAAAGCAGCACTGATTAAGTCTGAGAACATTGTCTTCTTCCTCCCAGCCCTGCCAGGAACCAGCCCCTGTGATCACAGTGCTATCACAACTGCTGCTCTCCCAGGCTCAGTATACCACCTGGTAGGTAGATAAGGAGAGAAGGACCCACAGTCCTCTTCAGGCAGCAAGACTTTCAGCTCCCTGCTTCCCCAGGCCTGCTTCTGAGAACGCTGCTCCTTATAGTTTGGCAATGTGCGTGGTTATCTTGCCTGGGATTTTATCTACTCTGATCCCAGGGATTCCTAGAGCCAGACAGTGAGCTAGTTGGGCGTGGTTTCAAGGTGCTTAGTGTTAAAAACAGACACAGCCCCAACTTCAAGGCGCTCACATTGCTCCTGGAGTCCAGATAAACACAGATAACAATGGAAACATGCAGAGAAACTCGAGAATCATTTCCCTAAAGGCAACCACAGGAAGTAACATGTTCTCCATTCTCCTTTCATCTCACTCTTGTTACCTCCCCTAGGATTCTGTCTGGGAATAGTCTGGACACAGCACCCCATGGAGTCTTTTTATCTGGATCCTTCTGAGAGATAAAGAACTAGTCCCAAGTCTCTCTGGAGGGGTGGATAGGAAAAGGATTCTTTTTTTGTTTTTGGTACCTGGGATCGAACTCAGGACCTTATGCTTGCAAGGCAGGACCAGTGCCACTGAGCTAAATCCCTGGCCAAGGACTCTTGACAATAAGATCTAATTAACAATTTACAGTCCGGACTAATGAGTTGTTAGCTATGGATTCAATTCAACACTGAATGTGTAACTACTGTGCCCTCGGAGCACTGTGCTAGGTCTTAGTGGGAGTGGTGTGTGGTACAAAATGAACAAGAAGTTTTGCCACTAAAGAACCTGTTCTCTGTGCATTTCTTTTCTCTTCTCCCTCACGCCCCCCCCCCCCAACCTTCCCTTCTTCCTCCTCCTCTTTCGGCCGTGCTAGGGATGGAACCAAAGTCTTGGGCATGCTAGGCAAGCACCCTACCACTGAGCCACACTCCCAGCCCCATGCATTTCTAATAATATTTGATTTCCAAAACTTGAGTTCATGCAGAATCCTTTGGCATATAATACTTTTTTTCCCCTAGCGTTTTGAGACATGGTCTTGCTATGTAGTTCAGGCTGTTGTTCTGGTCTTGAACTCATTATGCAGCCCAGGCTGGCCTCAGAAGGGTGGCAATCTTTCTGCCTCAGCCTCTTGAGTGCTGGATTACAGGTGTGTACCAACATGCCTGGCTTGGCATATATACAGTAGTACTTTGATGTATTAATAATTCTTGAACTCTTTCCCTGAACTGTTAAAGTCACCTAGGCAGCTGATGCCTAGCTGGACTTATTGAACCAGGTGGTGCTAATTACAGTATAATTATGTTACTGCTTTCCCTTAGGGAAAGGGAGGCATGTAGGCCTGACCATTGGATCTTTATCTTGAGGCTTGGCCTTCTTCAGATACTCCTCCAGCCACCATTCTGATGTCTTTATTTTTTTGTGTGTGCTGACTTCCTTGAGAGCCCAGTCCCTCTCTGACTATATATTAATTTTTATCTAACTTAGCTGCCTATAATACTTGGACTAAGAGCTGTGCTAGACACAGGGGGTAACACGATGAACAAAATAGAAATGTTGTCCATCCCAGTGGTGCTTCCAAGTTACCTGGAAAGACACAATCCAATACTCATATCACGACAAGAACTTGAAGTAGGCCATGATGGAGGGAATAGGGTATCATGAGAATGATCTGCTCCAGGGGAGGTGGTGAGGAAAGACTTCCCCAAGGAAGAGACATTTCAGCAGCAGTGCAGAGAAGTTAGCTGAATGAAAGGGGGTGAGAGTGACGGAGGGCTTCCCCCGCACATGGAACAGCACATGTAAGAGTCCTGTGGCTAGGGAAATGAGAACAGCCAACTTGAGGAACTGAGAGGAGACTGGTGTGGTTAGAGCATAGAGAGAGAAAAGAGAAGTGGTATAAAATGTGCTGGAGAGAAGGTGGGGTCAGAATCCTAAAATCCAAATAGATAATTATAACTGGGTATACACTAGGTGCATAGTCAGAATGTAACCAAATATGCTTACTAAGTTCCAGAGCAAATTAAATAGGAGAAACTTTAAGTAAACACAAACTAACCAAGACTAGCAGTGCAGTAGAAGGTTAATTCACTTTGATAAATATTCCACAAAATCTTAAAAGACAAAGGCAGAGACCTATTTGTTGAATGAATGAAAGAATGGATGGGTAATGGATGAATAAAGATTGAGCACAGTGTTAGATGCCTCTGTGTCCAGCCATGTTACAAGCAGAAGCCCAGCCTGGCTCTTTCTCTTCCAGAGCAAATTACCCACAGTGCTCTTCTTTCTTGTTGCCATGGTGCTCTGTCCACGTGACTGTCATGGCATTGCCCCACTGTATTGCAGTGATGGTTTGCGGCTGGCCTTTCTCACTAGACTCTGAGCTCCTTGAAGGCAGGGACTATGCCTTATTCATTTTTTACGTTCAGCACCCTCACAGTGCCTGGCACATAATAGGTGTTCAGTAAGTGTTGGCTGAAGAAATGTACACTGTCCTGTCTGTATAGAATCAACTAGACCACATGATGATCAGGATGATCAAAGAACATAGTTGCCTAAGCTTGCTGTACCTTCATGACTGCCAACAAACATTTCAGGAGAGCCAGCTGCATTGCAGGTCTGTTTTGTAGCCAAAGAAAAACATTCACTGAGTCAACTGTAACTTTACTCTTTTTTGAGACAGGGTCTCACTGTGTAGTTCAGGCTGGCTTTTAATTCACTATGTAGCCCAGACTTGCCTTGAACTCACAAGATTCTCCTACCTCAGCCTCTCAAGTGCTGGGATTACAGGCATGAGCCACCATGCCCCGCTTTTAACCTCATTTTTTTTTTTTTTTTTTTGGTACCAGGGATCAAACTTGGGTCCTTATGCTTGCAAGGCAGGCACGGCACCACTGAGCTAAATCCCTGGCCCAACCTCATTCTTATGGTGATTAAAAAGCTAGGATCTTGTGGTGTTTTTGGATTCCCCCCCACCATCCTGGGATTGAACCTAGAGCCTCCAGACTGAGCTATATCCCCATCAATTTTTATTTAACTGTTAAAAGAAATTTTGACACTAGGCATTGTTAAGTCACTAAATCACTCAGGCTAGGTTTGAAATTGTGATCCTCCTGCCTCAGCCTTCCAGGGTGCCTTAAAAGCTTTGTGCCACCAAACCCTATCTGGGTTTTTAGATTTTGTGGGTATATCCAGTTAGTCATCCAATCAACAAGATCTAAGTAAGAAAATCCAGGGGATTAACTGCTAGTCCCTTGTACTTCCTTTGTATTTCCAACCAATGGGGAATACGCCCAGCATTTCCTCTCCTCTATACAACACTTCTAGGAGGTATTTAACCGAAGAGGCTAAATGCGTCCCCGAAAATTGAGATAGGAGATAGGGCATGGCTTAGACTGGCTGGGAAGAGGCGGGATGGGATCCCAGGGTCTGCACAGCTCTGCCTCTCAGGACCCCATATGTAAACTTCTCAGGGTTCCCGAGAGATGTGGACTGCGTAAGAGACAGGAGGCCATGAGGAGCCCGCTATTGAGACTCTTCACAGCAGCCCACCCAGAGTCTCTCAGACCATGGTGTACTTTCAGTTTTGTTCTTTTTCTCTTTTCCTCTCCTGTTCAGCCCAAGTTTGCTCCATAGAGCCAGTTTCTCCCTTATTCCTTTACCCCTCACTTTCAAATAAACTTTTGGCACCATTTTTGGCTTGTCTCATTCAATTCTTTGTTCAAAGTGAAAAGGACCTGGAATAAGTTTAATTGCTCAGTCATTTCTAAAGGAGCTACCTGACAACAAAGTCACACGGCAAATGGGTCAGGTCTTTTCTCTCACATTCCGTTGCTTTACTCCCTAACCCCAGCACTGTTACCTACCTCAAAAGGAGACAGTTCACAGCCACAGTCTGGGAGATGCTCTGCTGCGATTTGTGCCTTCTTCCTGCCAGGCCAAAAGCACTGGCAAGCTCTGGTGGGACGCCGAGGGGTCTGACAGGGGCTGCAGACATCCAGTACACCAGAGGAGAGTTGCAAAAGCCAGATCCACTTCCTCTCCCCCTCCCAGAGGCAACCTCATACAGCTTGCAGCTATAGAGCCGTCACCATGACCCAGAGGGAGCAACCTGTGAGGGAAGCTTGCTGAACTGAAGACAGACAGCAGACAGAAGGAGAGGGGGAACCCAGGGCCAGGGAGCTTTTGGCCTGGAGATGAACGAGTGCTGACAATAAGTCCTAGACACAGATGACAGCTGGCATCTAGAAGATGTGAGCCCTGGTCCTGCTCCAGAGCTGCTCACCTGGGATGGGGCACGGCCATCCCTTTCTTCAGAAGCAGGAAAGCAAGTCAACTGTTACTCTTTCCTCCCCTTTGGAGATAAGGCTGCTATAGGGTTAAATGGGCAGCTTCAAAACCTAAAGAAAAACAGCCTATTTCCCTATTTAAAAATTCATTAAATAATTGCTGAGTGCTGAGTTCTAGGCATTTACTCAAAGATGAAAGGGCAGTCTCTATTCTCAAGATGTTTACAGTCTAGTAGGAAAGTAAGCTGACACACAAAAAATTGTACATGAGAAAGAATGTGGTTAAGTGTCATAAAGAGGATTAGATGCTGGCTTAATGAAGGCGAAGCAGAGTGGGGCATCAGGGAGGCCATCCATTTTGAAAGGTGCCTGGAATTAAATTTGGAAGACAAATGGATGACAAACGCCTCAGATTCTAGGCCACTGAGCAGTTTCTATGGCTGCAACCTTCCTTTCTTATCTAGGGCAGTAATAATAATACCAAGGACCTTTCTTGGGTACTTGTTACTTCATGTTATCATTACCACTACCCAGAGGTGATTGTTCTATCCTCCTGGTTTATAGCTCAGGAAATGAGACTTTAAGAGGTTAAATAACTTAGCCAGTCAATCAGTTGGAAAAAGTTGGAGGTGAGACGTGAATCCAACTAAAATTAAATCTATAAATAACTGGTGCTTTCAAAAGTAAAATCCACCCCATAGATTCTGGGGAAATGCTCAATTTTCCTGGGGAGCAGCTCAAATTCTAATAGCATATCTCTCTCTCTCCTCTCTCTCTCTCTCTCTCTCTGTCTCTCTCTCTCTCACCAGGCTTCTAGGCTCTAAAGCTCCTTGGGAAGGGCTGGGATCAGCAAACTCCAGGCAGAGGGCAAGACTGGGAGAGAAAATCAACACCATACATCTCAAGAGTTCTAGAGAGCCAGGTGGAAGTTCCCACATCTGAGATGCTCTCTAACTCGAATGACTTGGCCTTAAGTCTTAGTTCTAAGCCCCTCTGGACTCTAAGGATTTTCCTGACCCTCACAGGTATGGGCAACTATGTCTGTTTGCCTGTAGTACTTAAACTTTCCTTCAGTGTCCCAAGGACTCATATGTTGTTAGTCTTGATGGAAAACTTAGAGATGACCTAGTCCAGTCCTTTCAATTTCTACATTACACAGTAACAGAAATTAATGGCAGAACCACTCAGATGTCTTTGGTTTTGCCACTAAACACTGAAGAGTTATTTCCCTTAATTATAAAACACAAAAAAGAATCTTACCACTGTGTGCACTCCTGAGAATCTCCATCAACCATCATCTTTTAATTTTGTGGCAGAGCCATGAGGGTGGGTAGGGTGTGTAGAGAGCAGAGTAGTGCATTTCTCAATGCTGAGAACAGTCTGCTGCTAGTGGGCTGCCCCTCTGCTCTCTGACCTGGCACACACAGCATCTCTGCCGTGTTCAAGGCCAGTGGCCATCTGTTTTGCCTGCCAACTTCCTTACTGGTTGAGTTGCTGGCAGTCAGAGCTAAGTGAATCCTATCACCTGCTGGCTGCTTACCTGAGGCACATGATTTGTAGAGATGGGCCTTCCAGAGAAAGCCAAGACTTTCCCTTTCAGCCCCTGCAGAGGAGGGTAGCAGCTCTGACCTGCCAAGCCCACTCCAGAGTCTCATGGCCTTACTGTCCATTTAGGACAAGCATCTGTGCTTGGTAGTCAGCAGGGGCCAATGAGGAGGACAGGCGAGGAGTGCCTGTGCAAAGTAGGAGAGGGCACCTGTGGAGCTGGCCATGCCTGCTCATATACATTGCTCACCCTCTTGGACCCTCAAGTCACCTACGCAGTCCAGCTCCTGGGCTCTACCCTCCCTATCCCACCCCTTTTAAGCAAGCAAACCTCTGGTCTGGAGAACATGGTAGGTTCCCACAGCGATGGGCCTTTTAGCTGTTTCCATGGCAACCAACACCCAGACCATTTAGTTGCTAGTCAACTGACAGCTGTAAGTGAATCAGTTTAGAAGCTGAGGGATAGGTCCAGGGATTCTCTTCAGAGAAAGAAGATACAACCACCCAAAATGATTCAACTCCTCTTAAGACTTTTAGGCAGTTATCTGTGGAGATATATTCTGTCCCTCCACTCCCATCCCCAACACACACATGCAAACAATGTTACTGGCTAACCCAAGCCTTTAAGTAAAGCACACCCCAACCTCTAATCCTTGTTCTGTCTCCTTCCAAGGGCCCTGGACATCACTTGTTTAATGGGACCCGCACCTGAACAAGTTGCTTACGTGCAGCTCTCCTCTGTGTAGATGTTTTTCCAATGTACTATGACTTTGTCCTCCCACCAACCCAGTTATTGGAGAATAATTTCCTTTTTGGATTAAAGCAAATGGTTAATCCACAATGATCTTTACTTCATTGACCTCATCTATTTTAAGTCACCTTGCCTATGCGGGTGGGAATTGAGACCAGTCTGCTTTATGAACTTTTGCAAAGCACAATCAGGGTCACTCTGTTTCTTGACAAAAAAACAACAAAAAACTGGCTGAGATTTCAAAACCCAAGCATGCAGAATTTGAAATTACTCCATGCTTATTGCTTTTTTTTTTTTTAGTGTGAAGATTGGACTACCATCCCTCACATTTAACTTTCTCCCAAACTGAAGATCTGAGGTGCTATGTCCCTTTATTTTGTAAACAGGGGAGCTTCTTGGCCTTTTTTTTTTTTTTTAAGTTTTTCTATTAGTGTATGATTATAATATATCAGTTACATTTGTTTTGGGAGACTGGTATAAGTCTATAGCATATTTTTGTTTTGATTCATAAACAATTGGAGCCTGGCATTTGTCCACCTTGAATTCATGTAACAGTTGGGTCTAAGCCTCCAAGGCATGCACAGAGTAGAAAAATGATGTGAGAAAGAGCATGATCCTTTCTGTACACCTAAGATTCAGTGCGACTCAGCGTTAATGACTGTAAGCTTTCAGTAGATGACCTTTCCAAATAATCCCCCCACAGGGAGCCCTACCTCGCTCACTGCTGCAGGCTCCAAGGACCCCCACAATGGTGGGGAGGTAGAGTCCTCAGCAATTAGGATCCCTTGCTGTTCTGATGGAAGGCTATATACTAACTGAGCTGCTTTGCTTGGTCTTTCAACACCTGAGAGCACAGGAGTATGAAATGCAGGCTCAGTAGCTGTTAGCCCCAAAGGAGTTTAAAAATATGAAGAATCTTCTGTAAGTAGTCCACAAATACATGTAAGAACTGAGCTTTTCTAGACCTTCAGAAGGCTCCTGTGCACAGCAGATAACCTCCTTTTTTTTTTTTTCTTCAAACAGTCTTGCTATGTAGTCTAGGCTGGCTTTAAATCCATAGCACTCCTGCCTCAGCCTCTTGAGTGCTTGGATTACAGGCATGTGCCACCACGCCCGGTTGTTAGCCTTTTTCTGAGGAGGCATATTGCCACACATAAGATTGGACTTCCTGGTTTTCCTGTTATTTCTAGAAAAAGAACAGTGCATCCTGGAACAACAGCTAAAGATTAACAGAGTGTATGCCACGGGTCATCTTAGTGTCTTACATGCCTCATTTCATTTAATCCTCACATCCCCTCTTTAACAGATAAGGAAACTGAAGCACAGAAAGATGAAGTAATTTAAAGATCACATTGGCAATCCTATTAATTAGTAGAGCCAGGACTCAACTAGGGCAGTTTGAAGTCAGAGACTGTAATAGTTAAGCACTTCTGGAATTCAGACAATTCTGATACACCTAGGGTCTGCATGGGGAGACAGGGTGGCTGTCCCTCTAGACTAAATGTGACAAGCCACACAAGAGACATTAGCTGAATAGTCTTGTGGTTGAATGGCTGCCAGGATTAACTAACAAAGCTTGGCGGTCAATAACTTCATTTCTGACCTGTTGCTGTCCCCTGGTGGCTTTCCTAGGAAATTCACGGGTTGAAGAAATCCAAGGGTCTAGTGAAATTATTGGCCTGAAAAGAACCGTGATCAAATGAATTATTTGCTCACAATGTTTGTTCAACACTTTGTCAGAAGTCAGAAAAGTTTCTTTCTTTTGCCTCAACCTAACAACAGACGACCTTCCAAGGTCCTTATTACTTAAGTCAATCATGAAGAGGGTTGTAGTTCCTTGGCCACCTAGAAGCTGACTTTAGTGCATGGATTCAAAGCAATAAACTCTGTGCTCCCATGATCGTACTTGTTACTTTTTTTTACTTTTCTTTTTTTTCCAGTGCTAGGGATTGAACTGAGGACCTTAAGCTTGCGATGCAGGCGTGGTGCCACTGAGCTAAATCCCTGGCTCTTACACTTATTACTTTAAAAGCAGGAAACTCCAAGACTTAACAATTTTATTGTGCTAACTGTAACTTCACATTTTGCCTTCAAGCCTCTAGGCTTTCCCCATCTTACAAATGGTTCCCAAAAGATCACTGAGTCTCACCCCTCAGATGTTATTATTCAACTATGGGATGTCTGCTTTCACTGTTTCCTGCAAGCACGCCATTCTCCTGCCTCAGCCTCCTGAGTGCTGGGATTATAGGTATGTGCCACCACGCCCAGCTAGAAAAGGCAGTGTCTGAGAGTCTATCTTCTCTGGAGTCATAGAACTGTGTGCCCACCTTCATGGATCTAGGGAACTTACTGTCTGAAAGAAGCAGGTAACCATAGCCCAAATGCAGAAAGACTTCGTTTTTTCTTTATTCAAAGATTCAGATGCAGGAAAAGGACACAAGTTAATATTGTTAAAAAAAAATCTAACATCTGCTAACCAACTGTTGCCTTTAATGAAAACCAACTAAGACGGAATAAGAGACATGAGACAGTCATGGAACAGTCAGCCATCTGAGCTAAATTTCTGCTGGAGAACATCTCTCCAGTGATCTCTGGATACATGGAGCACAAGTCCCTACTGTTGAAGCCACGGGGCTGAAGGTGCTGTCAAGAGCCAGCAGACCTGTTGGCTGGATGCACTGGATTCTGTGAGGCACTTGGAGCTGAGGAACCCGTAGACACAGGGCCACAGCTACACAGAAGAGGTTTGGAAGCCATTCTCCACAGTGAGCACCTACACCCTAGAACCAGTTATCCTGAGATCCCTAAGCCATCTCCCCCGAGTCCTGCCTGGCTGGGCCCACCCTCATCCAACAGCAAAAAACCATGAGACAGTTAAACCAGTCCTCACAATCTGACCCTCTCTCCTTTCTTTCAGCCCTTTTACAAAGAAAATTATAAAGGCTACAGGTCTGAGTTCTCAAGAAATAGGGTCTTAGATGTTTTGAAAGGTTGTGAGGCATAAAACAGCAGTCTTGAAATTCCTTTCATCTTGTGGCACTGATTTAGCTTCAAGTCTGATTTCCTTCCATTCTTCCCTTCCCTCTACCCAGCCCTCTTACCCCCACGTAGACATATTGGCATCAAATACTTCTAGCCTTTGATCTCCACTGGGATTTCCCAGCAGAAGAGATCTTGTTTTTTGTCATCCAAAAGTTCCCATTTCACCACCAGTTTTACCTAGAGAAAGAGAAAAAGAATTGGGAAAAATGAAACTAGGATTTGACCTTAATCCATAATTGGTTTAACTGCATTTTCAAGATGTAAATTGTAATGAACCACCTAACTCCTCACCATTTTCTTCTAAAATCATTCCATCATGAAGCTGACTTAGCATATATATAGACACTGCCTGTGGCCTCAAACTCAGAAGAATTAACCAAAATGTATCTCCTATGAGTTGGTGTTAATGATACACACTTAATTTAGTCACCTTAACAAATGTTTCTAAAGCATTCTTTTCCTCTTAGATCAGTGGCATGTAAATAAAAATCTTACAAGAAAAATAATTTTACATTTGAATAATTTTGCACGTATTTGACAAGTGCCGAATTATAGCACTCTCACCACCATTCATATCTTTAATACAGGTTCACTCCAGTTCCATCTGCTTATAAGTGCTTAACAGAAAAATAAGTAGGAGGGCCAGGGATTTAGCTCAGTGGTGCGGCTGCCTGCCTCCTAGGCCCCGATCCCCGGTATCAAAAAAAAAAATTTGATGGAGAAACCAGGGTTTCTGAGGATGATGCTAAGATAACTTGGACCTTGAACTATTTGGTACCTGGCTAAAATCTTTTAACATTGCACAGACTTTGATGTTAGAAGACCAAGCTCTAAACTTAGCCTGCCAGGTTTCTTTGTGGAGTGGACTCTGTATCTTAAAACTTAAAAGAGGCTCAAATTTCCTCATCTGTGAGACAGAGAGTATCATCTCTGCATAGGGGGTCATGAGGATCAAGTGCAGTGTTGTGTGTAAAAGTGGCATCACTAGGGCTCCCAGCTAACCATTAGGCCACGGTGAAAGGACACATGCACACAATGAAAAATATCTGCCCTACCCCAAGATTCCTAACACTCAAGCCTATTTCTTTTTCCCTCTGGCATCTGCTTCATCATAGAGACAAGGGGCCCTTTGTCCCCATCTTTGCTTTCTGTTTCTTGCCTCAGATTTTTTAATTCAGCCCCAAGGTCCTCAGAGCTTTCAACAACAGTGGCACTTACATCAGGGTATTCACTCTTCACTGGCAGTTTATTCAGGTAGTTGTAGGTCTTGTCTTTTTGGATGGGGCAGCTGATTCCACTCTTACAACCGTCAGGCTGAGGAATGGGAAAAGGGACTGGAACCTTGAACAGGATGCCATGCACGTAGGCTGTGCTATTTGTAGATTGAGTATCTTGAAGAAAAAAGAGAATTAGGCAGAAAAGAAAATAGCGTATTTATAAATTCTAAATTAAATTTTCAGATATATTCTCAAATAATAGCCTCATTATACTAGCAAATCAGAAAGCCTTACTTCTTAATTCCTAGGGTCTTTGCAGTTACGAATAGTATCTTGCATGATGCAAGCAATCAACAGGCAGGAGTTGTTTTCTTTCTCCTACCTTTACCTTGGTCTCCACTGCACTTCAGTTCCTCAAGAGAATCAGAGCTACCTGGATGAATAACCTTATCTAGCAAGGCAACTGACTTTTGACAGTAAACTTTGTTTGCTATTTATATCAGCTTCTATTATACTGTGTGCTTTAAATACCAAGGTCTGTGATGACAATGAAAGTGGTAACCCTCCAGATACCTGGTAAGATTAAAAACAGGTACATTTCTTGGTAGCCTTTAACTTCTGTATCACAAGGTGGGCAGAAGAATAAAGGCATTATGAAATCAGAGCAAGCAGACTTAGGAGATAATAGGGTATTTTGGAGACACAGGGCTGTTTTGTGCTTCCTGCCTGATTGGGTACAATTTTTGTTTAGAAAGCACATCCTTCCACCCTTGCCCAAGGGTGTAGCTCATGCTTAACATTTGAGGCCCTGGATTCTATCCCCAGCATGGCAGGGGTGAGGGGAGGGGAGAAAGAGAAAAGAAAGCATATCCCTCCAGTTTATAGTCCAGGAGGAAAAACAGGGAGCTCGGACTCACAAGTAGACTTCAGACTTATGAACAAGACATGACAGGAACTTTGAGGTTCCTTAGTAAAGTATCGTTTCATAGGATATAAAACTAGAGGATGATTCAAGGTAGATGCTCTGCCCAGAAATAAAAGTGTTAACATTTATCTCCATTCTTAGGTGATCCGAAATGATGAATGAGGTGCAAGAAAACAACCCAAGCTTGAACATTATGTCTTCACTTAAAGACAAAGCTCAGGTTTTTTGATTGTTTCTTGAGTCCCCAGTGAGTTCCCTAAACCTTATAGAGACTGTTAAAATGTTAATTGCACCTCTATTTGCATTTTTATGGTTTTTTTTTTTTTGGTACCAGGGATCGAACTCGGGTCCTTGTGCTTGTGAGGCACGAGGCGGAACCACTGAGCTAAATCCCTGGGCCTCCACCTTTATTTTCAGGCAGGTATAGACTTAATGGCTGAAAGGTAGATTTCTTGAAATAACATTTTTTTTTCTTGGTTTTTTGAAATAAGGTCTTGCTGTGTAATTCAGGCTGGCCTTGAACTCACTATGCAGCCCAGGCTGGTCTTGAATTTACAGCAATCCTTCTGCTTCAGTCTCCCCAGTGCTGGCATTATAGGCATGCACCACCACGCCTGGCAGAAATAACATTTTGGAGGAGTTCCAGAGTTTACAGAATTGGAGTGTGTACTAACACTCACAGTATGTAGCCAGAGCTGATATTCCCATAAAAGCCTGCTGTGCAACATGGGCTAAGACAGGACAGAGACGAGACAATCCGTAGACACAGGGAATTTACCCTTCTTGAAGTCCAGTGAGCATGGACTCTGAGAAAGGGGCAATATGGGGACCCAGTATGAGAAGGGTGTCTAAGGGGCTTAGTAAATTCCAGCTTTGCACAAGTTGGAAAGGAGGTCGCAAAGTTCCTGACAGTCACCTTCTCAGCCCCTACATCCCGTGTTCATCCCAATATTTGATGTTTATGTTATGCTTTAGCATGAATTTTAGGTTAAGAGCCACATTTACTCACTGCTGGTAAAGGTCACATTGACACTATAGGTCTGTCCTTTGTCCAGTTCACATGGTTGGGTGGGGCATGGGCTCACATTCACCTCCTTTATAATTCCAACCGTAGAACCTGAAAAAATAAAATAAAAGAAAGAAAAGAAAAGGAATTGGAATAGGAGGAAAGGCATGCCACAGAGGCTGTCTACTTCCTAATGGGCCTGTGCTCTCCTCTCCCAATTAGGGTGCTCTCATTCTCTTCTGACTGCTTTCCTGGGATGGAATCTTAAAGACAATGTGCAATTAAAAGAGAGAATTGTATCAGGTGAGGTGACACACACCTGTAATCCTAGCACTCAGGAGGCCAGGGCAGGATTGCAAGTTTGAGGGCAGCTACATAGCAAGTTCCAGGACTACAGAGAAAGATGCTCTCTCAAACAAATCAACAAAAAATGGGAACCCTGATTCAACTTACTGCTAAAACCATATCCTATAAATTATCCTATAAATTGGACCAAAAAGGATCTAGTTCATTTCCTGATGAAGACAAGTTATTATTTGTCAAATATCCAGAGACCATATGCCAAAAGGATTAAAGAGATTAAATTATAACCAAAGAAACTCAGAATGTTCCTAGATTAAAAAAAAAATTTTAGTGCATATTTGTAGTACATAATGATTACATTCATCATGGGGAGTTGGTACATATACCTAGGTTCCTCTTCTTTTTTGGTTTTTGTTGAGGCAAGGTCTCACTATGTAGTTCGGGCCAACCTTAAACTCACTATGTAGCCCAGGCTGGCCTTGAATTTACAGCAATTCTCCTGCCTCAGCCTCCCAAGTGCTGGGATTACAGGTGTACAACACTATGCCCGGCTGTTCCTAGATTCTTATATTGCATACCTAATGCAAGAGGTCATAGTTTAAACTTTTTTTTTTTTTTTTGGTACCAGGGATTGAACTTGGGACCTTGTGCTTGCGAGGCAGGCAGCAGAGCCACTGAGCCAAATCCCTGGGCCCTCATAGTTTAAACTTAAGCCTTGAAAATATCTGCCTCAATCCTCTTCTGAATTTCTTATTAGAATATTCCTGTTTCCCGTTTCATTTTCTAGCAAAGAGATAAGCATGTTAATTTGATCAAAGTTGTTTGCTGGGGGCCGGGTAGGTGGATGGGACCATACTTTATGCAAAAACAGCTGGAAGACAAACCTGGTATGAAGGAAGATAGAAGGAAGTTATGCCATTTTTCTACCCCAGGTCCTACAACAGCAAATGCTGCTTTAAGGAGTTCAGTATTTGTTGTAAAATCTGCCAGAACCCAGAACAGACAAAACCTCTTTAGAGTTTAAGTTTTAGCTCCTGAGTCATCATTTTTAGGCCCTATGGAAGTTGTACCTTGGGTAGCAAGGATGAGGAAAAGCTGAGGCACTTGAGAAAAAAACCTCACTATCTAACCTCCTTGTTTTAGATGCTAGAAAAAAGAGAAGCATAAAGATTACTGTGATTTGTCCATGGTCACATTTTCTGGAAAAGGCAGATCCAAAATTTATGGAATTGGCCTGATTTGGTCTTTTTCTCCCCCTCCCTCCTCCTTCTTCTTTTTTTCTTCCTTTCTTCCCTCCCTCTCTTCCTTCCACATTGCTAGGGATCAAACCCAAAACCTCATGCATGCTAGGCAAGTGCTTTACCTCTGAGTTCATCGCCAGCCCTACTTACTCTTTTTATCTTAAAGGTTCAACTTCCCTATCCTTTGTGATATTCAGTGATGAAGTATCTTTGGTCCAGATTTTATACCCTTCCCCCAAACTTCTTGTAAACCCTTTGCCCATATTCTATCTTCCTGAAATATCTTCATTCATCCCAACCTGGTTTCCTAAAGAAATAAGCTGTATTATTAAGGTACAGGTAAAACAATGAAATGAATATCTAGTCTTTTCTTTTTAAATTAGTTCACTCACCTGCAAGTCAGTGGACTAGGGAATTTAAGAGGAACTATCATCTTAACCCTCAACAGTAAGAGAGGAGCTCCCACTAGTCTATATAACTAATATGCACTAATAATTTTTAAAAAGAGAGAGGAAAAAACCCCCCAAAATAGTAGAACAGAAGAGCCAGGAAATGGATGGAGTTCCCCCTAGAGTCTCCAGAATGGAATTCGTACCTACCCACTCTTGATTTTAGTCTGGTGGGACTGTCAGGTGCCTACCCTCCAGAATTGTAAGAGAATTAATCTGTACTATTTTAAGCAAAATAAGACAGACAGACGGAGAGGGACAGATACTACCTCTGTTTCTCAACAGGGAACGGAACCATCTCCACAATACTTGAGTTCTCATTATGATCAGTCATGTTCTCTGCTGGAAGACATCTAAGAGGCTCACTAATGAGTCATGAAGTATTTCAGGTGAAAAAATAATAGGCAGTACCTCAGATCTTGACTAAGTCATTAGGACCTTGATTTTTTCCCTCAAGAATCAAAGAAATGAAGAGGGCAGAGGTCAAAGTCTTTATAGCTCCAGTAAAAACTTTGGGCCCAAATTAAACTTTAAGCCAAATATGGCTGATTCACACAGCCAAGGTATCAGAAATAACAGTTGTGTTAGAAAATATAACTGAGTCTCAGCTTCTTCTCCTCTGAAGTACTTACTTGCCTAGGTATAAATTGCTGCCAGGGATTTAGCTCAGTGGTTTTGCCACCTGCTGCGCAAGCACAAGGACCCGAGTTCAATCCCTGGTACCAAAAAACACAAGAAAGAATAAATTGCTGCTGAAAATATTACATTTGCAAATACTACAAATGTCTAAAAAATAAGTCAGATGTTGGAAAGTGCTAGGAAAAGTCAGAAACAATTGATCTGACCTGTCAGTGTTGTTTCTATGCAGTTGCAAAAATTGGTTTATGATTTATAAACTAGGTTTAGCTCAGGAGTCATCTAATAGAAGCACTGAGGAACAACACTAGACATTTTCTATAAATCTGAGCTAACTCTCTCCAAAAGGAGCTACAAACTGCTCTTAATCTCTAGGTAAAGGGGAATGCTGTAAATAATAAAGTATATATGAATAGTTTGCCTGTTCTATATCTTGGGAGATGAAGACCAGGGAAACCCTTCTATCCCTACACAAGGTTGTAAAGCAGCACATATCGCACCAGTGATAACTCAAGTTGTAGTACTACCATTTGTATTTGCAATCTGAGACTAGCTGCTCCCGATATGTCTCCATCTCTCCCCACTATCTTTTCAAGTCAGTGGTCCCTCATGCTTGACGATGGACCCCTACCAATAAGATCTGCAATATACAGACGGACATTTCACTTTGGAAACCTATGTGCTCTAACATGTGTCTCGAAGGCAAAGAGTGTATTTAAAAAAAAAAAAAATTTAACCAAGGACAAAAGTGCTTTTTGTACACAACACACAGACATGTGTTTAAGTATGAGTCTTGAAAAATCTCATTTCTCTATCCAGCCTTCTGTGGCTGGACTGCTGAAAGGGAGGTAACAGTGTCTGTGTCAGAGTTAAGTTAAGCACTACCATCCTGCCAACCTTGCTGAGGTGGATTCTGGGGACTGCTGCCTGGGTTTGAAATCTCACTGGCTCCACTACATACTGTGCAAGCTCAAGACACTTAACATCTGGGAATAAAAAGGATCCCCATCTTATAGGATGGGTGATGGAACACACATCCAGCTCTTAGCTAAGTGTCTGGAACACAGGAGTACTACTTAGGGTTATTGTCATATTTTGATTCAGTCCATGAATTTAATCTAGAGTAGTTGCTCTCGGATTAGCAAGTCCCCCTTTGACACCAAAGCTGAGCTTCTCTCGCTAAATACACTTCATTTACAGAGATTCTATTTCCAGCTAATAATATGGACTCTTACTGTCTCAAAAGCAGAAATGTATGAAGACAGCAGGCATACTGCAGGTGGAAAGCACATTATGTGCTGCGCAGTCATGGATTAGCTCAGTACTGTGAAGGACATTGGGAACAGAGCTGGCCAAGTAGATGCACTTTGTTTAGGCTGCCTGTTCCTGCCCTTAGGGTGAACAGTCCCTCTAAATTACTTCTTCACCACAAGACCCACTGCCCTAGCCTCTGGCTAGGTCTGTAAATGACAGTCAGCAGTCTCTTACCCTCAGGCTTGCTTGTCCCTCACAGCAAAAGTTTGAAAACTGTACACGTACTCAGCACCTTTGAGAAGCACTCACTTTCATTCCATCCCATCTTCCCTGAATATTAACAAGCTGTTGAAAATCAGTGCTTATGTTGAGGCATTCCAGGTCCAGCTTCTACCTGCTTATTTGAAAGCTGTGCAGTGCTTATAACTCTTTCATCATTTTTTTTTTTTTTTTTTTTGGTATGGGGAATCGAACTCAGGGGCTTGAGTTTTCTAGGCAGGCACTGTGCCACTGAGCTACATACCTGGCCCTCTGACAAAATGTTCTTGAACTTCAATAGAACAAAGCCCTCTCTGCTCTAACCTGAAAACATTGCAAAACTAATTTGCTTGGTCTGATTTCTCACTTGAGCAAGTCCCACTCCAAGGAAAAGTGGGTGTGGAGTGGAATGCAAAATCTTTTGATGTGGGTGCTCAAGTTTTTACACTGTATTTCTCAATTCAAAAGTAAATTGAGAGCCAGACGTGGTGGTGCATGCCTGTAGTCCCAGCAATCAGGAGGCTGAGGCAGTAGGATCGCCATGAATTCTACACCAGCCAGGGCTACACAAGTTCAAGGCTACACAAGTTCAAGGCCAGCCTGAACTACAAAGGGAGTCTCAAAAAAAAAAACAACAACAACAAACCAGTAAATTGAAAATCTGTGATAGGAATTCTTCTTTAAGAAGGTTTCCCATAGGTTGTATCTTTTTCCCTCCAAAATGAACAGAACAATTTTAAGATTTGTTTCAGTTCTCTTTCCCTCCCTTCCTCATGCCTTGCCTTTCTTTCTTTCCTTCCTTCCTTCTTTCTTTCTTTCTTTTTCATTTTTTGGTACCGGGGATCAAACTCAGGACCTTGCACTTGCAAGGCAGGCACAGTGCCACTGAGCTAAATGCCTGGCTCTTTCTTTCCTTCCTCCTTCCCTTCTCCTTTCTTCTCTCTCTCCCCCTTTCTTTCCTTCCTTCCCTCCTTTCTTCCCTTGGGCAAGTTACTCTATGTGCCCTACTTTCTGCTTCTGCAAAACAGATTGTGAACAATGAATGAGTTAATAAAATTAATAGAGTTATCTTCCAAATGTTGGTTATTAAGTTTAGTGAAGGGAAAGGCATTAGGTGGAAGCAATAGTTGCATCTTTCAAGTGCCAGTCTCCAACCTCAAAGAAAAAGTATCTGCTAAGTGTTAAAAGGCCAGAGGTCTTTATTCCTCAATCACTCCAATCCCCTTGTCCCCCAACTTGGTTTTTGACTCAACATTAATTTTGATGACACAGTGGAAAGAATATATATATCCTCATTTACCTTTTCCAAATTTTATTGAGTAATTATTACCTGGATACTGAGTATAAAGGAGCAAACTTATCTCGGTTACTTGCTCTGCCATATGACTTTAGGCAGGCTAACTGAAGTCCCTGGAATTCAACGATTGACTAGCTGATCTCCAAGTTTCCTTCGGGCTCAGGTACTTTTCTATAAAATCGTATCCTGTCTTTCATTGATCATTGCACCTCTCCACCTCCAACCTTCCAACAGAACTGTTCAGTTCTGCTCCAACAGTTAATTCTACAGACTCGACCGAATGAACTCAGAATTTCTCCGTCTGTTGCATTTTCCAGCAAAGATTCCAACCACGGCGTTGAGAGGGAGTAATGCGTCACAAGACACGATTAGACACATGAGTTTTACAGGAGGAAAACTGATTAAGAATCCCAAAACTCCAGTCTAAAGGAAGATATTCTGTAACAATAAATCATGAAAAGGGGAATTGACTTTTGATTTGTCAGCAAAAGGGAAATTAAGAAAGGCAAAAGGAACGGAGGGGCAGGGTGGGGGATGGGCGCGCTAACCAAGAGAAAACATAATAAAAAGTTTCTGGGCCCCTCTCCTAAACCCTGGCGCTGGATACAGACATTCAGATGTCTGCCCTACAAGCTTCAGAGACCGTTGGCAACAGGTCCATCTTAGGAGAATCCAGGGACCCCCAAAATACACGCTGCAAGGAAAGAGACAAAAGTTGTGTGCGGTCAAGTTTCATAAGAGCGTACAGCATCTCCTGCCCCAACCCAGCCCACTCCACCCGGGGTCCGAGGCAGAGCCTTCCAGTCCGAGGAACCCGCCCAGCCCAGCCTCGGGGTCTCAGCGCGGGACGCCGGGGAGGGCACGGGGCTTCCCTAGTGGACGCGAGGAGCTCAGGCGGGCCCGGGCCTCACCACAGTCCTTGTACCGGACCGACTCGGCCTGGGCGGCGGCGATGCACACCAGGAGCAGTAAGGAGGCGGGCAGGAAACGCATGACGGACAGCGAGGATCCAAGCTCTAGGAAGGAAGAAGCAGCTGCTGCGGTCACAAGATAAAGTTGTAGGAGCTGGCCGGGGAGGAGGGACAATCAGGCAACCTGTCCCCAGCAAACACCGCTGAGGCCCGCCCACGTCCCGCCCACGTCCCGCCCCTGGGAGCCCGGCCCAGAGCCTGCTAGCGATCTATCTCCGCCCATCTTTCGATTGGTGGCCGGGACTGCGAAGAAGCCGCTCTGCTCCGACCAGTCTGTATTGGCGCACTGCCGCCGTGAGAGCATTTCTAGCCAATCAAGCCCCTGCTCTTCCTGGACTAACCAATAGGCATGCTCGGGGGGGGGGGGTCTCGCTGAGGTCCCACCCACAGACCTTCTCTCCAGTCCTCCCGAGTCCGGGCGGAGGCGGGAATAAGGGCGATGCGCAGGGCGGGGTTTGTGGAGGAAGATGGCCGCCACCAGGGGTCAGTACGTAACGGCTGCGCTGCTGAGAGCGGTCATTCCCCGGCAGAGGAGCAGGTACCGAGGCTGGAAGGGCACTTGGGAAGGATGTTAGTGTCTGTTCCTCCAGGACAAATGGGAACTAAGACCCACGGAGGAGAGGAGGGTTTGGCGTGAGACAGTCCAGGTGGAGTCTCTAGGTTTGGCGGGAAGTCGTCCAGGTGCCCCTTCTGCTCCCGGGCGCATCTTTCTTCCTTGTGCGACAGGATCCTCGAGGCCTCTGCGGAACTTCAGGCACGTCGGGAAGCGTCGTCCTCCGGCCCCGAGGCTGGTGAAGGACAGATCCGCCTCACGGACAGCTGCGTCCAGGTAGGGGGCGTAGCGGGGCGGCGGTGCCCAGGTGAGTGCGGGGAGCGCGGGGATCTCCCTCACCCACGCCTCCACTGTTTGGAACTCTTGATCCCCTTTTTGCATTTCAGAGGCTTCTGGAAATCACCGAAGGGTCAGAATTCCTCAGGCTGCAGGTGGAGGGAGGTGGATGCTCCGGATTCCAATACAAATTTTCACTGGATACAGTTATCAACCCCGACGACAGGCAAGGAGAAAGGGGTGGGTCCGCAGGATGTATGGGGGATGAAAGTGTCTCCAGTTCAGTGTGCATTGTTAGGACAAATTGAAAGACTTGCTAAAAGGTTAATAGTGACCATCTCACTGAGGAATGAACATTTGTTGTCCTGATTCAATATAACCAAGTTACAGGTGGAAAATTGACTGCCTAGGTCCATAGGATAGTCAGAGATAGTATAGCTGGACTAGATTCCAAGCCGAAGTTCTTAAAAATTATTTTTCAGAATTTATTCCATTAACTCTTTTTGCTTCAAAGAAAATCAGCACCTCTTTGAGGTAATAAGGAATGTTTCAGAAAAAAAAAAGAAGGTGCACCTCTGGCCTCAGAGGGTTTTGATGTTTATAACATTCATTACTGCCTTCTGTCTTTTCAGGGTATTTGAACAGGGTGGGGCAAGAGTGGTAGTTGACTCTGATAGCCTGGCTTTCGTGAAAGGCGCACAGGTGGACTTCAGCCGAGAACTGATCCGAAGCTCATTCCAAGTGTTGAACAATCCTCAAGCACAGCAAGGCTGCTCCTGTGGGTCATCCTTCTCTATCAAACTTTGACAAGATGACAGGTGACCCTGAGATTGGCACCAGCTCTACTAATCTGAGAAACCTGGGATTATAGAATTCTAGCGGTTTCTTCCAATCATATCCTCCTCTCAATTTTATTTTCCTTAATCCAGGAGTGTGTGTTTTGCCACTATTATTTCCCAAATGTGAAGCTTTCATACTTGGCCAAAATAGCCTCCCTCCACTTGCCCTCTATATGATGCTAAGGCCGACCTTCCAAATGCTGTTACCTCAGATTTAATCATTGGTTGAAACCCAATATTATCTATAGAGCCCCAAAGCTCCAAAATTTGGAGTGACTTCTTTGGCCTTCATAACTGCTTGTACATATGTGTATAGCTATGTATAAAAACCTCATTTTAAAGAAAGTCCTTATGGTGTTTTGAATCAGGGTTACAGATTAATTAGGTAGTTTGAACATCAGTTACTAGGCCAGAACAGATGAGAAAGGCAAATGAAGTGTCTTTTTCATTTCACATGTCTAGAATGTGCTACTGACTTAATTTTATTTTGTATTGTAGCTCATTTGCCACTTCCCATGTGATAGGGCAGATACATTTTATTGTCTGACTTGTCAATCTGCTAGGATTCATAAAACCAAGAGCCTGTCCACCAGAAGACTTGGATCAAACCCCTGCAGATACCTGAATTACTTGAAAAATAGCCTCTTTATACTCATGTAGACATTTGAAGAGTCTGTGAACAGTAACTGAGTCTTTTTGGGATATGTTGCTTCGCCAAATGTCTTTGGTCTCATTCAGAGCAGGAAGTAGTCTTTTTGTTATTGTAGATAATAGATAATGGCCGTTTGGGTTACCAGATGAAATGCAGGATGCCCTGTTATATTTGAATTTCAGGTAAACAGTAGCTTTTTTAGTATAAGTGTGTTGTTTAATCTTTTAAATAATTATGTCTCATACTTATATGTCTCATCACAACAAATAATACTATACCAAAGTTGAGGAAACCACAACTGGGTTGATTCTGGAAGAATTATTTGTTAAATCCATCTTTTTCTTGGGAGCCTAAAAGTTTGTTACAGCAAAAACTTGCTAAACTGGGTAGGAACTAAAGTTATTTAATAAGAAAACTTGCCATTAAAAAAAAATGGAAATGTGAGAAAACCTAGAACTTGCAATGTGAGAAAACCTAGACCTTCTGGGCATAGTGGTGCATGCTTGTAATCCCAGCACTCAGGAGGCTGAGAAGGCTTGCTTCGAGTTCAAAGCCAGCCTGGCCTATACAGCGAGACCCTGTCAAGAAAAAAAGAGAACCTAGAATTTAGAGAAATCAAACCTATCATGTGTTTAGAAGAAAGAAGAGAATTCTTGGAAGCCTGAACAGATTTCTTAGCTGCCCATGGAAGGAGGCAGAAAGCAGTGTGCCATGGAAATGTCTGCATACTCACATTACTAAGACAGAAAGTTGGCCCAGTACCTGGCCTAATAAGATTTTCAGTTCAGACTACTTAAGTCCTTTCATCATTGTTCAAAAGACATCTTGCTACACTTTAAATGTTAGAACCTATTCTGGAATATTTTTATAGTTTATTTATTGATTTGGTGGTTTTAAAATTCCAGAGTCTAAGGAGCATAGCTTTAGTTGCTAAATATATATCCCATTAAATTCCCGTGGTCAACTGGCCAGAAACAAGGTCCCTTGAAATATAGAAGTATCTACTATGAGTGGGAGAATTGGAATTCTGTGTTTAGAAATAGGTGGATTAGGGAAAATCACCTGACTTTACACTGAAAGGACTGGATGTGGCACCAAGAAGTCTTCATGGGAGGGGGTGATTTAAAAACACAGGGCAGGGATAATGACAGCAGCAAGAGGACACTGAGCCATTTGCTTGAGTAATCAACATTGTAAACAGATTTAGGTTCTTCTGCAGGCCCTTTTCTAGCCAGATACCCTCTTCCCAACTGGCCATAAATGCCAACGGATGTTTTCACAACTTTTGTTTACTGTCCAAATTCATTTAGGAAAACTTTATACTTTTCCCATATCAATTGGAAGATCTTTACTTTTCCTATTACTTTCCAGGAGAGATTGTCAAGGCCTTATTTGCTGCAGAATTGGCTTTAACTTTATACAAACAGGTACCTGGATGTCATTACCCCCGTCCCCCCGCCCCCTTTTTTTTTTGCAGTGCTGGGGATTATACCCAGGTCCAGGGCCTCATGCATGTTAGGCAGTACACTCCTTGTCCTCTTTTCCCCTTCTTTCCTTTTCCTCCTTTCCTTCCTCCCTCCCTCTCTGATTAAACCCAGGGAATGTGTGGGAAAGTTTGAAGGGATTAGGAGAAAATCTGTTCAGAGATTAAACTGGGCATAGTGGCACCTGTTTGTAAGCCCAGCACTCAGGAGGCCAAGGCAGGAGGATTGCCATGAATTCAAGGCCAGCCTGAACTACATAGCAAAACCTTGTCTCAAAAAAACAAAACCAAACAAAACAAAAACAAAGCATCAGAGTAGGGTGCTGCATTTGGCAGGAGCAACCAGGTATAAGGAGTGGATAGCCTTCCCTTGAACTCTAGCCCCAAAGTAATGCTGTGCATCTGGCCTTCAGCAGGGCCTAACACTGTCCGTGGCAATATTATCGTTTTGCATATTTGTCCAAAAGGCAAGAAACACCTTTATTTTTATTTTTATTTATTTATTTATTTTACCTTTATTTTTCTTGATATCTAAGATTAGTACTTATAATTGCTCTCTTAAAATCCATTTGTCCTTTCCCCATAAAAATGCTACCGGGCTGCTTAGTGAAAGATTGCTTTATTTTTAAAATTTATTTATTTATTTATTTTTTGGTACTGGAGATCAAACTCGGGTCCTTGTGCTTGCGAGGCAGGCAGCAGAACCACTGAGCTAAATCCCCAGCCAAGATTGCTTTATTTTTTGTTCATTTGTTTTTGTTTTTTGAGATAGGGTCTCATTATATACTCCAGGATGGTTTTGAACTTGAGCTCCTCCTGCCTCAGCCTCCCAAGGGCTGGGATTACAGGTGTATGCCATCATGGCTAGTGAAAGTTTGCTTTATAAAATTTGGAAATATTTATCAACTGGCTTTAATTGTGAAGTGTAATCAGATAAATGTATAGAATGAGGGACATTTAAGCAGTCTGTGGCCAACAGCTGTATTTAAAAATATTTTATTTTTTGAATAAGTAATACATGTACAAGTTTAAAAAGACACAAAAGGGCTTAACAGTGAAAAGTCTCCCAGTATTGTTCCTATCCACCCTCCCCACAAACTGCAATTGTTTCAAAGAATTTATCCCAGAGATATAATGTGAAATAACATATGTACAAGAATATTCATTACAGCATTATAAGCATAAGATAAGAAACAATGGAAATGTCAGTCAGTGAGGAACTGATTGATTATGGTTTATCCATTCAGTGGAATGGTATACATTCTATGAAGTAGAATGAGAAAATCCTTTATGTGTAAGTATAAAGTGTAAAAAGCAAAGTACAGAACAGCATGCAAAATATACCATTTGGGCTTTTAATAAAAGGAAATATGTGTGTACACATGCAGTATGTCTAGAAGAAGCAGGAAGGGTTGGAGGGTTAGGGAAGGGGCAGCGGGCACAGCAGGGTATGTAATGAATGATGGGTATAAGCTAGAGTGGCGAGGATGAGGTTAACAGCTACTCACTTCTCTCTTCTTTAGACAAATAGCAGCATATGTTACACACTGGTGTATAATCGCCCCTTTTCTCTTAGTCTGTTTTGGATATCTTTTCTCAGAAGGCATTAGAGCTTTTTTTTGTTTCCATAGTAACTAATCTTTTGCTATTACAAATAATACTATAATAAATAACATTTTACACATGTCATTTCACATTTAGTGTGGAAGTTAACATCTGAAAATTAAATTCCTAGAAGTTATTACTGTTATAATTTTGAAAGACACGGTCATATTGTCCTCTTGAAAGGTCAAACCACTTTATATTCCCATCAGCTAGTATGAGAGCGTCTGTTTTCCTAGATGCTTGCTAGATGCCAACTAGGAGTCTTAATATAAGTTTTTGATCTTGGCTAATCTTAAGTATATCACTGTGCATTTTAAGTTGGATTTTTATTTTGAATGGAAGAACATTTTCATGTTTAAGAACCGTTTATTTTTGTCTTCTAAAAACATCTCAACTACTGTAGTGACTTATAACAAATTATTTTAACTTTCTATGCCTGTTTCCTCACCAGTAAATTGAGAATAAAAAAGTAGGATTGTTGGATGATTAAATGAAATTTATGCACAGTACTGAACACAGTGCCTGGGATGTGACAAGCCTGCAATAAATTATTATGTGATGGCCGACAATCAGAACAGCAGGTAGGACAGGACAGATTAAATTAAGAAAGTAGCATTTATCACCATCTCCAGTCACATGCAGCCTCATTTACATTGCCATCCATCAGAGAAATACATTCAAAATTTTACTTGTCTTCAAAGAGTAAAGAGCTTTTTCCCATTGGAACCCAATAGTATGCTATTGGCAGAGTGGCCTCATCTCTTAATTGTTAGACTTAGCCAATGTGGTACAGAAAGCTGGCCTAATATGAAGTGAAAACAGGAACAGAAGAGCCAGGATATGTATATTTCTTTACCAAGGTTCTGAACTCCCAGCTAGCCTGGGCTGGAAAGAGTCTATTTGTAAGCCCAGAGGGATTCCAGACATTGGTTTTCTGAAGAAGAGGGTGGGCGCTCCGAGCAGAAGAGAACAGCATTGAAAATCTGGCTTCCTCCGAACAAAATCACACTAGAAAGTAGACCTTTTCACTGTTAGCAGATCAAACTGACTTTCACCAAAAAGATCCCAGAGATCTGTTTCCTGTAAGAAGTGTATGTATTTAATAAATGGAGACGAATACTCTTGTGGCAGCCCTTGCTGCTAGTGCACAAGGGATATCAGTGGGTGAATTTTGAATATTTACCCAAAGCTACTGAATATTTCTTTAGAATTGTATCCCCCTTTTGTGTCAGCTCCCCATATTTTCATACTGCCTTCTTGTGCCCTCTTGCTTTCTCCGGCTCTTTGCTCCTCTTCATGTGTGTCTCTTACACTCAGCAAGCTAATACCAGTCTTGCTTCTCAGAGATGAGGGGATCTTCGGTCCTTCCTTGAGGCCACAGAACTGGCTACAGGGTGGACATGTTGCAAAATCAGGGCCCAGACTGGCTGGGTGGCTGTGACAGTTCTGAGTGGGGGCGATGGAGTCATCCCCAAACTCTGCCAAACCCTTTCTTGCTCCTCAGATTCTGAAGGACCATCCCAGGGCAGATCTGGCTTCTGTCCCACTTGTGGAGTCATCGAGATGATGTGTGGATCATAGCTGGAAAGGAGTCCCTGCAGTGTGAGGCCACTGGGCCCTTCACGGCTGCACAGCCTGAGGGGGAGGGGGAGGGCTGTCTTTGATAGCATCCCACAGCAAGGCCAGGACAGGTGGTGGGCTGGGCCTCATGGCCTATGGCTGAAGCATTAAAGCGTTTGGTGGTATTTGAGCCAAGCAAGGGCATGGAGGCAGTGACAAGCTCACAGCCAGAGCCTAAGCTGGGAGAGACGAAAGCAGGCAAGTCCAATGGAGGTGGGCGTCAGGACCCCAGCCTGATGTTGTCATGGTGTCTTCCCAGCTAGGAAAGCATCCTCAAAGCCTCTGCCTGTGGCTGGAGACCATTTCCAGGTAGCTGCCCACACCTCACTGCTACTCAGCAGCACAGTGTGGGGGGTCTGGCTTGGCCACATAACCTGGGGAGCAGTGGCAGCGATAGGAACCTTCTGTGTTCTCACAGTGACCATGGGCACAGAGGGCAGCAGGACCATTCAAATCATCGCACTCGTTCACATCTAAGAGGAAGGGAAAGGAAAAAGCTGTGGGGAGCCCTCTGCTCCTCTGGTCACTAAGCCCTGGTCCTGCCCTGTGATCTGCCGCCTTGAGACCAAGCAGCCACTAGGGGGCGGCAGCGGATTTCTCAGCCCTCCCAAGTGCGTTCCTGTCTCTGGGCAGGGGCCGGTCTCACTTCCTGTCCCGACTCTGCACTTACCCACGCAGGCCATGTGGGCTGTATCCAGCTGGAAGCCCTCAAAGCAGTCGCAGGTGTAACCCTCTCGCACGCGCACACAGCGGCCATTCTCACAGCCGTTCAGGACGCCGCATTCCTCAGCCTGAAGCCCTTCGAAGGCGGCCGGGGCCTCTGGCGGGGGGAATCAGAGGGAAGCAGCTGAGGCTGGTGCTCAGACTCCTGCGCTGAGACCCTCACCCTCCGGAACAAAGGGAGGGTGAACGATGTGGGTGAGGATGGGCAGGGGAGGGTCACAGGTTCTCACAGAAAGATGCTAAAACAAAGGCCGTACTGTGCCGTGTATTAAACAAAGGCTCCAGGAAGAGCGGGACTTCATAATGGCAGGGTCCTGCCCATTGCACGTTTCTGTATAGTTTTGGGGTTTGGTATGGGGAAGATGCTTTATTTAAATCTGTGCATTCTTTGGGTGCAGGGTTGGCAGCAGAGGAGCCTCACTCAACACAAAGCAAACTTGATCTGCTTTACCCTCTCCTCTCCCTGAGCACCCCGCGCCCTCTAGAAATGACCCAGTCTCCTGTGATGGGGTGGTCCTAATCTGGCTGACACAGTGGCTGCCCCTGTGGCGGGTACTGTGCCCACCACACAAGTGCCAGGCCTGACTTTCTCTTAAGAATACAAAGCCTGAGTGCCACGGTCATGCCGTTCACAAAATGGAAGGTCAGCACAGTGGGCCTTGCAGGTTATTAGAAATCCTTAATTCACATTTCAGGTCACAAGTTCAATTGCCAGATTTCCTTGGAACAGGCTGTTCTGCATCCTGTATGTGGTGTGGAGAAGACAGATGGCAGCATGCCACTTTCTGTCGCTTCCAACTCCCACAAGGAGACTTGAGGTTGGGGCAGTGTCCTGTACCTCTTTGTGTCCCTGTGCTAGTCATGACAGAGAGTTGGTAGGGCCTGACCCAAGCATTTGGAGTTATGTCTAAGCGACCCATAAGCAGAGACATCTAGCTGGGTGCTTCTTTTCCTTCCCCATCCTCACCTTGCTGGCAGTATGACTGGCAAGTGGGGAGATGAAAGGGAAATGGCCTAGGGCTCACCTCTTCCCCATTTTTTGCAACACACCTGGATGGCTGGCCACATAGCGGGGCTGGAGTTCGGAGGGCTGTAGGGGTGGCTCAAGGATGGGGTGTCTGGCCGTGTTGGAGAAGGGGGGCTCAGGGATGGTGTCCTCAGGTCCCAGGTAGTTGTAGAAGGGGCCCCCATCTGGGCCATAAAGGCTGTAGTGCAGGTCATCTGGGCCAGGGCCGTACTCATAGCCTGGCCGGAAGTGAACCCCGGCCTCCCGCTCTGCCTCAATCCGGGCCACGTTGCACAGCTGAGCATAGACCTCTGTCAGGGAGGAGGGAGAGAGGATGCTGGGCTCCAGCTCCTGCTGGCTAGAGCCTGATCAGCTGGTTCACTTGGCAGAATCCCCCAGGAGAGAGGCAGTATGGGAGACTGGTACCCTTTGGGAGCTCTGGCAGCACTCCCCTCCCACTGCCCCCAAACATGGGGATGGAAGACAAGGGCAATGCTCTGCCCTACTCCTTTCCAAGGTTAAGATGTCCCCTTCCCCAGGTTGGGCGCAGCCATGCAGGGGTCCCCTCACCAGAGCTCCTGGGGGGACACAGAGCACACTGCTGGCTCCAGGCCTCGCCATCCTGACAGCAGCATTCCGTGTACGTGGTCTGGTGCCCGCGCAGGGGTTGGCTGCACACGTCATTGGTCACTTGTTTCCAGCAGATGTCCGTGTGGATGTCATGGTCAGGCAGGTCCTCTGGTGGCACAGGACCCAGAGGCACGTGAGCCTTAGCCCAGGCCCACATCCCCTGTGGCCTGAATCCAAGGCCACTCACCTGTGCTGCTGGTGCTGTTCACGCAGCGCTGCCCACTGAAGTCCAGGGTAAGCGGGGGGCTGCAGAAGCAGTGGAAGGAACCTTCCGTGTTCACACACTCACCGTTCTCACAGGCCATGTCCTGGCACTCGTTGTGATCTGTGGTGGCGGGGCAGGGGAAGTGGAGGAGTGGGTTAGGGCCAGGGTGGCCTGTCCACAGACTGTGCTCATGAAGGGGCTTTCCTGTGATGAATCACAGAAGAGATGCCCCTCACATCTGCCCAGCCCAGGAAGCCCCTCCCCAGGGACAAGCTCTGAGGGCCCAGAGCTTCCCTCACCGCAGACCTGCCTGCTGCTTGGGCATCTTCCCCAGGAAGGGGGCCTCCCAGCAAGAGGGACTGTCTGCCTGGGACTGGGAGTGGGCAGGGCCAGGGCAGTCCTCACCCTCGCACTTCCCTCGGGAGGCAGAGTAGTGGTAGCCAGGATTGCACAGGCAGATGTAGCCGGGCACCGTGTTGAGGCACCTGCCCTTCTGGCAGAGAGCAGGCCCGAATAGCACACACTCGTCAGCATCTGCAGAGGGCAGAGGAGTTAAGGGGAAAGGGAGAAGCAGTAGGAGGGAGTTCTTTCAAGCAGGGGCTCTAAAGCTGGACTGTGGGTTTGAATCCCTGCTGTTCCACTTAGGAATTGAGTTACTTTGGGCAAGCTGCTTACATTCTCCTTGCCTCAGTTTTCTTTCTAAAAAATGTGGCCAATTACTTCACCTCTTCTAGTCGTTACGAGGAGAATACATGTAAAGTGCTTGGCACCTAGCTACACTCAAGAAAAGCTACCTCTGGGACTGGAGATGTAGCTCAGTGGTAGAGCACCTGCCTCACACGCCTGAGGCCCTGCGTTCCATCCCCTGTACCACACACATGCACGCAAGCTATTTCGGTTTCTGTTACTTCCTTCTCAGGACTAGCTTTAGGACTAAGGCACTGAGAGGATCCCTGGAGTTTCCAGCTTGGTCAGTGGAGGATGGGAGTTGGGCCACTGCACCTGGCCTCTGTCCCTGTGCTCACTAAGACAGGGATGAGGGTTAGTCAAGAACCGTAGTTCCTGGATAGCACAGGCCTGAGCAAGCAAGGAAATTGAGGTGAAGATCATGTGGACACTAGGTGGCACTCAGGTCTGAACTTCCAACTAAAACTGCAGGGAGTCAGCCAAAAAAGATGGAAGGCACCTGGAGGCCAGGGCTGAATGTGGCCTTCCCTAGGGGCCTCCTGGAGGACCAGGCCAAGGGCACTCCTGCTTGCGGTGTCTGGGGAGGGTGTGGAGGGAGGTTACCTGTGTACATGGTCTGTGCAAATGTCCAATCTCCTTCCACAGGAACGTAGCCTTTCCCACTGGGGCAGAGCTCCCTGAATTCAACTGTGAAGGGAGGTGTCAAGTTTCAAAAGGGAGAGGTGCCCCCTTTCCTCCTCCCTCCTTCAAATGTCACCCTGGACAGCCGACTCTAAGAGGATTTGGGCCCCTTGGGGTCTCACCAGAGTCCTCAGATGGGCAGAGGTCACAGGCGTCTCCCCATCTGGTACCCTGGGTGCAGCAGCACTCGGCCTGCGTGGAGTTGTGGCCCAGGATGCTGGAGCAGGGCAGATGGCCATCCTGTCCTGAGTAGCAGTCCATGCGGATGGGGCCTGAGGCATGGTCCCCTGTTGGGGCCTCAGGGATGCTCTGAGCTGTGTGGTAGATGCCCCTCATTACTGTCTGTTCATGACTCTCTGAGGCACCCTGCCTCTTGAATGTATTTTTTTTGTATTAAATTCTTTTATTGGTACATTGTAGGTATACAACACAATTACATTTCTCATTGGGAATTGTACCTTTATATAATGCATCTTGGTTCTTATTTTTTCCCCATTCCTAGCCCTCCCTTCACGCCCTCCACCCTTCCCTATTTACAAAGACTTTATTTCCATTTTTTCCATTTCTCATCATTTTTTCCTTTCCCTTCTTTCCTTTCCCCTGTGCCTCCCACTACCCCTACCCCTTTGGACCTTTTATTCCTATTTTACATTATCGATTATTCATTCTAATCATTGGTACATTTTAGGTATACAATATAATGACATTCATCATTGGAAATTTGCACCTTTACATAGTATCTCTTGGTTCTTGTTTTTGAGTGTATTTTTTAAATATAACATTTACACAGCATTACAATTTACAAAATGCTGTTATCTATATTATTTCACTGGGTACTTTCAACAACAACCCTATGAGTGGATACTATCACCTTTTTCAACAGATGAAGAAACTGAGCTTAGTGAAGCTAGGCAGCTTGACATAGCCACACAGCTCTTAAGGGTGAGGCTGGGGTTTGACCTCAAAGCCCCTACCCTTTCTGTTCTACCCTGCTTTCCTCTCTTGTGGGCTGCTCCCAGCTCCTGCCATACAAACAGGGAGCCCTCTGATCATCCCATCTCAGGTACCTAGCCCCTCCCACCCTTCCTTGTTCCCTATAAGATTACTTCTCCCCAAGTCACTGAGGCCAGCTGAGTCATGGTCCAGTCTAAGGTGAGAAGCTGAGCCTGCAGCTCTAGGGTGGAGTGGGTAGGGCAGAGTCCAGCTTAGCTCAGGTACAAGTCCTTCGTTGTTCAGAAGACTCATTCAGGGGCTGGATGGATTTAGGGTCCCTCCAAGGCTGAGGTCCCCGGGGCCACTAAATCAGCATCACAACTTCCCGAGTTGCCTCTAGGTGGTCACACCTGTGCCTGTATGTTGCCTGGTTGGAGCCAACCTTCCTTGTCTTGGCACATGCTGGACTCAGACACCTGCCCTTCCACGCTCCATTCCTAACCTGCCCTTCAACACTGCCCCAGACCCTGCCCAGTCCCCTCTCGGCAGCCTTAGGACAGAGGAGTAGATGCCCATGGGTAATGACAGAAGTGCAGATCATTCCTGTGAGGCTCCCAGATCTCACCTCCAGCCACCCGGGGACGGCAGAGCCCTTTTTGTGCATCATACTCCTCCATGTCGTTGGCACAGAGGCACAGGAAGGAGCCCTCTACATTCTCGCAGAGCGCAGCCCCACACACAGCGAGCATGAGCTCACACTCGTTCACGTCTGCCAGGCATGAGGACAGGCTTGTGGGCAGAGACAAAGTGGCCCGTCCCCTGCCCCTGACTCCTGCCCAGCCATGCCAAGTCCTCATTCCCCGAAAGAACCAGGCTAAGCCTGGCCAGAAGGAAGCAAAAGTGGGTGTGAATTAGGAGGATGGAGTGGCAGATGGGCAAAGGAGCTGGGAAGGAAGAGAGGGGAGGAGTGGCCAAAAAGAAGGGTTAGTCCTCTGTACATTCTGCGAACATGGTGCCTCTTGGGTCTGAGGTCTCTAGGGAGGGAGAGGAGGCGGTGGGGTAGGTGAGCATCCTCAACCTGCTTGCTCCCTCTGCTGGCAGAACTTGGCCATGCTTTCCCCTTCCACCCCAGCAGAGATGGCAGCTACAGGGGGCAGTCGAGATTTCTTCCTCCAGGTTTCCCTTGGCCACCCTTTGGGGACCCAACATGAGACCCTGAATGTTTCAGGAGGAGAGTGCTAGGGCTTCTGTCCAGGACAGCCAAGACCCATGGAGATGAGAAGGGCCCAAGAGCCTTCCCTGGCCCAGACCTTGGGTAGCCCGCAGGCTTCTCACCAACACAGTCCCAGCCTGAGGGTGAGGTCTTGAAGCCCTGGTCACAGAGGCAGCGGAAGGAGCCATCCGTGTTGTCACAGAAGCCATGGCTCCCACACACCGTGTCATTGGCACACTCGTCTATGTCTATGGGAGAGCAGGGGCCAGGGTAGAGGGTGTGAGTGCTCTATTCGCTGAAAATACTGATTTATCTGGTCTGTTAATAGATTTGTGAAAAGCAGTCTTTGAACACAGGACACAAAAGCTCTAACAGCAACATTCCTTTTTAATTTTTGTACAAGGTCTGCTGTATGGAAAATATATAAACTTCAAACATCTGCACAGTCAGTATCCACAGGAGAAAACCATTTCTAGTTCAATACAAGGAAGAAGAGACGTTCGCAGCCCTCCTGCCTCTGACTCAACCCTCCTACTCACCAATGCAGTCTCCAGTCGGGGCCATATAGAAGCCAGGCTGGCAGCCCAGGATACAGCGGTAGGAGCCAGGGCTGTTCTCACACCTCCACACCCCACACACTGGGTCTCTGTAGTCCTCACACTCGTCAATATCTGTCCCCAGAGCCAAGAGAGGGCACAGCTGTGACCAGGTCACTGTTCTGGCCCCACCATGCTAGCATTACAAGGTCATACCCCGCAACCTCTGGGGTCCCTTGATTTGTTCCAAATTACTGTGCTCATCTTAACCCCAACCTGTCGAGTTCAGGACCATCCCCCTGGCCCAGCAGGGGTGAACATCTAGGAAGAGAACTGTATGCCATTTAGGAAGAGCTCCTGGCCTTCTGTGACACTCCCTTCCTTCCACTGCCTCCTGTCCCCAACAGCAGAGCACTTTATACTTCTCTCTGTGTTCAACTTTTACCGTAGCAGGGAGCAGTCTTCATGTCTGTCTCCCTTACTCAATTTCAAGACTGTCTATAACTGTTTGCCCTAGCAAAAGACATTGAGCATAGCAGGTGTTTAATGTCTATCAATTTGGCCTTTAGAAATAGATTGTGTGGTCTGCCAGCACAAAGATTATGGCTGTCTTCATTTTGTCAGCCTCAGACAGTGCCTGGGCCAGCAGAGGCTTGAAAAAAGCACTCTCTGCTGGATGATTAATCCATGGAAAGCACTCCAGTTCCTGGGAAGTGGCAGTGGCTTGTTCCAGGGAGCTGAGGACCAGAGGGTGTGGGCAGACATGGGGCCGGGGCCTGTCCACTCCCCTGCAGCCCTTACCCACACACTCCCCGCTCTCTGGGGAGGGCTGGAAGCCAGGCTCACACAGACAGTTGAAGGAGCCCTCGGTGTTGACACAGTGCCCTCCCTGACACGGGTCTGCAGCTGCGCACTCATCCACATCTAGAGTAGAAACATCTGTCAGCAGACTCAGCCATGGGTCCCTTCCATGTCAGGTCCCCAGCTAGCCCTTAGGAGCTACCCAGCAGGGCTGGAGAGTGGCTCAGGTAGAAAAGGAAGATCCCAGGGAGAGCCCAGAGCTGGAAACCAGAGGTCATTCTGGGGGTGGGGAGCTGGGCTATCAGGGGTAGAAGGGCAACGCGGAGAGTTTGGAGAGGGTGCACGCCTGCCTCACACGGCATGGAGAGGCCCTGCTGAGAGGCTCCAAGTCCCTCCCCAGACACCTGGCTCCCCTGCATCTGGGTGAAGTGTGAACATTTTAGGTGTTTTTCAGTCCCAGAATTCAGATGGATTCCACTCCAGACATAGCCTCCAGCACCCCCGCTGCTGCGCCTGTCGTGGCCATGCTGGCGTCTCACCCTGGCAGCTGGTGCCCCCCTCCACACTGGCAAAGCCAGGTGCACAGAGACAGAAGAAGGAGCCATGGCTGTTGAGGCACTCGCCCCGGGGTGCACAGTGCTCCTCCCCTGAGCACTCGTCAACATCTGAGGGGAAAGACAGTGAGTGTCTCCAGGTGCTCCCACCTTCCCATACGCTCATGGATTCCTGCCCCAGTGGGGAGATGGGAGTGCTCACCCTCGCACACAGTGCCACTGGCCAGCTGGAAGCCCGGGGGGCAGAGGCACTGGTAGGAGCCTGCTGTGTTCTTGCACTCGCCTCCCAGGCAGCTGCTATGGGGGTCTTCACATTCATCCACATCTGCAGGGCCACACAGGGGAGGGAGGCAGCTAGCTGCCAGTGGAACCTCCCAAGGACAGAGCAGAGGGAGAGGTCTCCCAAGGACCTGGCACCTGCCTGCAGAGACTGGACCCATGGGGCCATCCCACCCTCACAGAGCAGCACAGCTGGGGGAAGTTGGCGAGGGCACCCAGGGGAGCAGGATGACTACAGCTCTGACCACTTGGCCCTGCTCTGACTGGGATCCTCCACTACCTGCACTGCCCCAAAGCCCTGCCCCTGTCATGGCCGAGGGGGCTCAGAGTTCACTGGGAAGCAATTGGGAATAAACCAAGGAAACAGACATGGGAATGTGAGACTGCCTGGTACAGACTAGTGCTCTCCCAGCAGCCACCCTTACAAGGAATTCCCCGAGGAGCTTGTCAGAATGCAGATTCCAAGGCCCCTCCAGAGTCCAGAGGATGCGTCTAGAATAGGACCAGGAGGCTGCACGTTGAACATTGCCCCAGCGATGCTAACACACACGAAGGCTTGTAAGCCTTGTTGGCGCAGGAGCTCTAGGTCTGTGGTTGCTTTTCTGACTTCTGTTCAGGGAGGATTGAGGATAGGTGTCCCCAGCCAGCCCACCATCCTAGGTGGACAGAGGGCCCCTGTCCATTCTGCCACCTGGAGTGACGGGTTTGTTCCCTGCATCCCGTCTGGGCTCCTCCCACGCAGGCTCTTACCTTCACAGGCGTGGCCCAGGGGGCCAGGCCAGTAACCCTCGTCGCAGTCCTTGCAGGAGAAGGAGCCCATGGTGTTGGTGCAGATGCCCACCGGGCAGACTCCAGGGAAGGCGCACTCGTCTAGGTCTGAGCACACAGTGTGGCCAGGGACCCAGCAGGGCTGCTGCCACCCAGTGAGGCCTGCACCACACCTCTGGGCCCCGCTCTGAGCAGGGAGGACTCTGGGGCCCTGGGGAAAGGCAGGCCCTGCTGAGGACCTTCCCTAAGGCAACCCCCACATCTCCACCCTAGAGAGCTCCGTAGGTAGCTCTCCCTGTTTCCCTCTTGCCTCTATGACCTCCTGTTTCTCCTGCCCTCCCTTTTGAGCTTGGTGATTATGACAATAGAAGTTGTCCTTGGGCCAAAGTCCCTTTACAGGGATCTCTGTTCTAATCTAGAGCCCCTTAGTACCAGCCCAGGCTTGGTAAGAAGGTAACCTCCCCAGGGCTACCTTCACAGGCAGTGCCATCTTCATTCACCCAGTATCCACTCTTGCAGGCAGAGCAGGTAAAGGAGCCCTCGGTGTTGAGGCAGAGGCCTTTGGGGCATGAGGCCCGGCTGGCACACTCGTTCACATCTGAAACAGGGCATCAAGTTCTATGTGAGACTGCGGGGCAGACATCCCAGAAGCGCCAGAGACTGACACATGGCCAGGGATGTGCTCGGCAGCATGGTTAGGAATGCATGAGCAGGCGTGGGTAGGGCGCATGTGCAGACAGAAGGAGCCACAGACTGGATTGGCCTGTGGAGAAAGGGAGCTCCAGTCTTTTTGTACCTTGGCAGCGCTTCTTGTCTGAGGTGACCTCGTAGCCCTGCTCACAAGAGCATCTAAAGGAGCCTTCCAGGTTGATGCACCGCCCATGAGCACAGACCCCAGGGGTCAGACACTCATTCACATCTGTAGAAGAGAAGTCCAGGATGTGGGCTGGCCCCTCTCCTTCATGCAGCCCACCTTGGCAGGCCAGGAAATCAGCCTTCAGAAGGGGTTTAAGGCCACCCTGGGGAAGCTGTGAAGCCACATGCCCCCATTCTACCCAGGCAAGGCAGGGTCCCTGCACCCCTGAGCTCCCCTCAGCCTCATCTAGAACACAGACCACTAGGGGCCAGGTGACCAGGGTTAGACTGATTTAGTCCATCTGAGGACACTGGGAATGAGGTGTCCAAAGACCTCATTGTGGGTCTGATTCTCCCTAGTTTCCCACCTGTCACCAAACAACCCATGTTCCCAGCCTGACAACCAGCTTCAATAAGAGGGTGGGCAGTGGGAGAGAGGCCAGCCAGGCCTGGGCGGCTGTGGCAGTCTCAAGGGCCTGGGAACCGTCTGCCCTCTCCAGAGCCTCAAAGCATCTATTGAAAACACAGTCCCTCCTGGCATTCTGAACCCCAGGCCCTTCTTCCTGCGGGGGTTGCGGGGGCGGGGGGGAGGACCCTCCTCCTCCTGCTCACATGCACCCCCCTCTGGAGGGAGAGGGACAACTGCTGTTGAGTGCTGCTCGGACAGAAGAGCAGAGGGGCCTGGCTGCTGGCTCTCACCACCACTCAGCCTTATCCCAAGACTGGGATAAGACTCCTCTCCCCACCCCACAGGAGCCAGCCACAGAAACTCCTGGGACCTTGGGCTGTAGCTTCAGAACGGATGTGGCCAGGGAGAGAGGCCCCCACCCTGGCTGATTCAGAGGGCTGAGCACCAGAACTGAAGCACACCCATGCCATACCCAGGGTCAACTGGGAACCCAGCTGGACTGGGGAGGACAATAGCCTCTAAGCACTTCCCTCTGCCTGCCTCTTTCTCTCCCTGTGTGTGGGCTCCACCAGCAGTCCCAAGGCCAAACAGCCCTCTTGGTGCCTTGGCAAGCAGCCCTCACCTACACAGCTCCCGCTCTGGCCCCTGTAGCCCTCCTCACAGGCCACGCAAGTGTAGGAGCCAGGGGAGTTGACGCATCTCTTGTTAGGGCAAGTGCCAGGCTGACGACATTCATCGATATCTGTAAAACAACAGCCCCTCCCTTGGTCATCTCTGGGAACCGCAGCCCACGGGTAGCTCTGTGACACAGCAGATCCTTGACCCTGCCCTTGGTTGGGGAGAGGGATGTCAGCGTCTGTATAGATGAAAACAAGGGAAGAATGAGACTTGCCCTGTGTTCTCAACTCCACCTCCCACCCACTGTCTTGGACAAAAGAGAGATGGAAAGACTTAAAAATAAGAAAGGGAGACTCTCCGGGTGGGTGCAGTAGACTGTGGTCACTGTGAGCTGTGGGAGGGTCAAAGAGTGCTATTTTGTGAGCTGGACTGTTTGGGAAGGACCTTCATAGCTCCCTTGGTGAACTCCTAATCCTTTACAAATGGTGACCATTACTGGGATTGGTTGTGCTTGACACAGCAACCTATTGGACTGCTTCCACAGATCAGAGGGGCAGTAAAGGACAAATGAGCTTCCTTTCTTTAAGAAATGAGACCAAGGATGAATCCCCATCTTGGATATGACCCAGAGCAGCCCTGAAGCTGAGGACAGACCAAAGGGACAAGGTTGGCATGGATTATCTGCTGGGGAAGTGTCAGACCTTCCTTCCAGGCAAGAGGTGTAGGGGTCTTGGCACCCACTCTGCTGAGAGCCAAGAATGTCAGACAGGAAGGTTGAGCCCGGGCTCCAACCAGAGAGGCAAGGAGATGAGTGACAGCAAGGAGGATGGGAAATTGTTCCCCGGGGAGTTGAGTGCACAGTTCTTCCCTGGTGACCTAGCCTGCTGAGGAGTCTAGGGGACCTAGACTGAAGTAAAGACTGAGCTCTAGGTCAAAATTGCAGGACATTATGCTCCTCTTGCCCAAGATCAAGTGTCCTGCTCACCATTTATGACAGATTGGCCAATCTCCAAAGGAAACAGGGAGATTTACTCTTTCAAAATGGGTAATTATTCTCCTGGAGGAAGTGCACCACTGGTGCAGCTTCAGAGGCCCCCTGGCAGAAGGAAGAACTACTCAGCACCCGTGGAGAAAATGTAAGAGACAGGCCAAAGTGCAGAACACAGGCCTTCTGTAAAGGGACTAAAGCCAACAGCAAAGCAGGATGTAGAACCCAAGATAGAGGGTGAAAATAAGTTCCCCTGAGGTTGCTTGGTCTGCAGAAGTCAGGACACATCAAAGTTCTCTGTCCCAGGGAACTGGGACCCTCTTGAGCCCAAAGCTTGACCCCAAGGATCCAGAAAAGGGATGTACTGGGATGGTGGTTATTCAGGTGAGAATCTGCAAAGAGATGCTCACAGTTCCTGGGTAAAGTTGGGGATACTGAGATAAGGCTTATCTTTGGAAAGGTAGAAACCATGAGCCCCTAGTTGGGTTATGGTGACACTAGGTTAAATTATTCTAAGGTGTCAAGACAAGATGGAGAAAATGAGACAGAGATGGGGAAAATGAAGGATTCAGGACCACTAACTTTGGCCACTGTGGAGAGAGCATCCAGCACCATGCCCTTTTGGCCTGGCTGGGGAACCTGATGGAGGACCACAAAGCCATTGATTACTTCAGGAATGAGAGACTTTGGGGATGAAAATAAAGTCACTGAGGCAGAGATCCTCCTAAATCCATAATGAGATAAAAATGAAGTCTTTGAACCTCTCTTGCAGAGGCCAGCTTGCCAGTCTGCTGTCCAATGTAGCCTGGGAGGATCCCGGAGCTTCTCTGCCCAGGGATCAGCTTTTGCATGAGGAGATAGAAGGTTGCCCACATCTGTTCCTTTTGGGAGCACAGAGTGGGGGTGAGGAGGCCGCTCAGGCAGGGACCAGCAGCTCAGGGGACCTCAGATGTGGGTGGGGGACATCAAAACCCTGGAAGCCTGCAGGAGAATCTGTCCCTGTCCATGGGAACACAGAGTCCTGGTAGGGTGGAAATGCCATGGAGACTGTTGCGCGGGCTGCTGTCCAGACCACTCAGCCTTTCACCAGAGGCTTTGGGTTTCAGTAGAGAAAGCGGTTTCTTCATTGGACAAAGAAGAAAGAGGGAGAGGAAATTGACTTAGCTCCCGGGTGATGGGCCGGGTCTGTGGTTACTGATGGAAACCTGGGGAAGTGGGCAGACTACATCATTCTTTCTTTCAACAGTCTCCAAGTGTCTGCCCAGGGCCAGGAACTCTGCCTGACCTCCCAGTCGAGGTGCATGTCTAGAATCTTTCCTCTAGATGGGCAGGAGACAGTCCAGAGGAGGGCAGTGGGGATAGAGGAATCTGGACATGAGAAAGGACAGGCCTGACAGTCATGTTTGCCCCTATTTACTTGGTGTCTGTATGTCCCAGAGATGGGGCTGAGCTTATCCCATCCTCACTAGAGCTGCTGAGATGGGCATGATAATTTCCATTTCCAGACATGAGACAAGAGCCAGACTCTGGCCTGTCTGCTCCATAGCCTGTACCCTTAACACGGACTGGTTCATAGAAATCTGATATTTTAATGTTCTGGTATTTTCTTAGTTCATTTCCTTTAGTTTTTCTTTTCAACAGGCCCTAATGTCAAATTCATAATATTGTTGTGATACTTAAAAGAGGTTATCTGACAACCACATAGCACAGCCACTGGCCCACAGTAGGCACCCTCAAGCGGTGGGGGCCTTCACTCTCCATTCACTTGGAAAATGCCAAGTGTCTTTTTGCCTATCTAATGAGGACAGAGGGAGTGGCTTCTGGTTTTGATCATGCAGTGGCCTGAGTTTTACACAGGGAACACCTAATGGGAGGCATTTGGAGAAGAAGGTGACACACTGGGGGAAGAGACAGTTGTTTGTCCTATACCTGCAGCCGCCTCTCCCTTTTGGTAAGACCTCCTAGGACTCTGGACTTTGTTTCCATGGTAATGGATTGGGGAAGGGGCTCTGTCCCTTCACAGCTACACAAATTCATCCCTTATCTCCAGGATCTGGCAAGTCCATATGTTGGGACCCAGGGCAGGCTTTGTTTTGTTTTGTTTTTTATTTCCCAGAGAGAGCCTTGATTTACCCTCATTTATTATGGTCTTAACCAGGCTTGGGACATATGACCTAGTCCTTCTGAAAGCATTTAACACCCCAGCCTGGCAGGAAGGTGGTAGTGACACAGGTGGCTGGAGCTTTTCAGAGTTGCTGTGGTAGTGGTAGGCTCAGGGTATCCTGTAAAGACCAGTTGGTACTGTTACCACCACCATTGTTAGGCTGCATCTGGGAAAGGAGAGAAAGATTTGGGACCTATTCATTCATTCATTCGTCAGTCAGTCATTTATCGCTTGTTGGGTGCTTATCAAGTGTCTATGCATGGGTCATCTAAGGATATGGGCGAACCCTCGGGAGCTCACAGTCTAACAAGCTTTAGCAAGAAGGCCAAGGCTTCCAGATAGATGGAAGTTTGCCACATAAGGAAAGCCCATTTTTCAAAGTAAGGAAGCAGAGATGTGCAGAGATGTTCTCAGGGTGTCACGTGGATTTGCATTTCCCTGCTACAGTGGGGAGACAGGATGCCAAAATATCATCAAGGCAATGGAAGGACTCGGGAATCCACAGACACATTTTTGTCCATAGGAGTGGGCTCAGCACCAATGGGCCCAGTGAGGGACAAGCAGAAGGGGAGTTGAGTTGGTGGTGGGCAGTGTGTGGGGTAGCAGCCTGAACCCCCTGTCCACTTTCCTTACCTTGGCACTCTTCCTTCCTCACCAGGATGTAGCCAGGATCACACTCGCAGTGGTATGAACCCTCGGTGTTGCTACATCGCCCCCCGCTGCACACCCCTGGGTGCTCACACTCGTCTACATCTGTGAACACACAGGATAGTCCTGAGTCAAAGCCAGCCCCAGAGTGGGTCTTAAAGCACCTTTTCCAGAACAAGGATACCATGCTGAGGCCCAGGTGAGGAAGGCATGCTTGCTGCAGCCATGGTTGGCTGGAGGGGCGAGGACTGAGACTGACCAGACTCCAGCTGACCCAACTTCCTTTCTCCCACGGTGGCTACTGTAGCTCTCGCCTCATGGGAGGGCTGGCCTTGTGACCATGGCAGTCCAGATGGCATGATCAGAAGAGGTCAACAAAGTCCCCCTCTTGACCCTAGTACAGTAGACATTGGGTCTACTTCTACGGTGCTTCTCACTGACCTTCTTAAAGGTTAATTAAGCAGCCAGAGAGAGAGAGAGAGAAGGGGGGGCGAGAAAGTATTTTAAGCAGCCAAGGATCTGCAGGGTATGGGGTATGGTTTGTGTCATTCATTGTCCAAAGCATACTGGTGCCCCTCATGGTCATGTCACTTCCCACTTAATCCCTTGTAGGGTGTCCCTGCCACCTGCAGTCCTACTTGCAACCTGTCTCATGGCCTGGCCTCAGCCTTGCTATAGTTGCTGGTTTGCATGCACCCCTTGGTGCCTTAGCTATAGCAGATTTCCACTGGTCCAGCCTCCAAGTCTTTGTTCATACCAGCGCCACTGCTGGGAGTGTCTTTCCTCACCCTGCTAGCCAGTGGATTCCTACTACCATGTCGAGCAGAAGCTCAATGGATCAACTCTGGCTCTATTATTATTACTTTGGCACTATTGTTATTATTCTAGTGGTAAACCTCCCCCACAGAATCTAGGCTCCTCAGCCTGGCATGTAACTGCCCCTGCCCACTTCCCTCAACTTGTTTTCTGCCTCCTATACAATACTTGGCCACATAGGACCTGCCATTGAGCCTCCACATATGCTGTTCCCTTTTCTGGAGCAGCTCCTACCCCACTCCCAGCCTCACTGTGTCTTACTCATCTTTTGGCATACCTGGCTTCTTCCCTCCTGCCTCCATGCTCCTTCCCGGGGTTCCTTTCTGACCCAGTCCTTAGATTCCCTGACCTCCGGTAATGTACTTCATTATCTCAGTGTCTCCTGTGTCTCCTGCCCAGCATAGAACCCCAGTAAGTACTTACTACAGGGATAAAATAACAATCATTTGTTTATAGATGATGTTTCCATTTGAGCAATCCTTCAAAAAACTCCAGTGCAACACATGTGTTTAAACACTGCATTGTTTCTCTGGTGTGAGAAACCGAAAAGGGAAATAAGGACCAAAATGTATAATAGACACTGGGAAATGGGGAGAAAATGTTCAAATGGGAAGGGGAACAAGGGAGGGGGGGAAAGGGAAATAAGGGGAGGGACAATTAAAAAAAGGAATAGAAGGCAAAACGGGAAACAAAGCTTTTGTAAATAAGGAGGGGAGGGGGGGTGGAAGGGAGGAAGAATTAAGACATCATGTACAGGTACAAATTCTCTATGATGAATGTTATCATTATGTATATCTAAGTTGTACCAATAAATATTTTGCTTCAAAGAAAAATAGAAAAGAAAAACTCAGCAGAGCTGAGTTGCTGGCAGTGGTGTCCCATACACAGTCCGGGCCACTGTGTGCAGATCCTGTCCCTGCAGTGTGTGGTGGTGGTGGTGGGGGGAACCTGCCGCAACTCAGGAATAACTAGTTTTCACTTCGAGAAGCTCTAATCCCAGTGGAGAGACAAGGGAACACATAGGCAGAGCTGTATGTAGGAACTTGATGAAGAACCCCTAAATGGGGTGGGAGGCAGGATCACTGTCTGAGTTGATACTGGGAAAACCAGCTCATGGAGTGTGAAAATGGAAATGGAGGAGAGGGACCTCAGATGGGCTAAAGCATCCCATACAAGGTAAAGCAATAACCGTAATGAAAGAAAGTGTAGGGCGGCTGAGGGAAGGGGAATTACAAATTCAAGTCCTGCTTTGGCAACTTAGCAAGACCTTGTCTTAACATTTTTTTTTAAAAGGGCTGGGGAGGGCCGGGGATTTAGCTCAGTGGTTCTGCCGCCTGCCTCAAAAGTGCAAGGACTGGAGTTTAATCCCAGGTACCGGGGAAAAAAAACCCAACCCAAACCAAAACAAAACAAAAGGGCTGGGGATATAACTCAGTGGTAGAGCAACCCTAAATTCAATTCTCAGTACTGAAAAAAAACTGTAGATTATCCTTGTGACTTACAGGAAGGAAAAGATTTTTGTTTTTGTTTTTGTTTTTTGAGACAGGGTCTCACCATGCAGTTCAGGCTGACCTTGAACTCACTATGCACTATGTAGCTCAGGCTAGCCTCGAACTCACAGCAATCTTCCTGCCTCAGCCTCCCAAGTGCTGGGGTTACAGGCATGTGCCACCAGGCCTGGCAGGAAGGGAAAGACTTCTTAAATAAAACTCTCAAACCATTAAAAATAAGTCAAAAAGGTGAATTTCAATACATCAAAATTAAGGATTTCTGTTCAGAGAAGGACACAAGGATAATGTTCAAGGGAAGAGGACAAATGGGTGAGTCATAATATCAAAATCCAGCTAAGCACCTAGAATTTGGAAGGGACTCCTAAAAAGCCACAAGAAAAAAAGCAATTGGTTTTCCAGTTGCTCATAGAAAAGTGAGCCAAAGACAGAAACAAGCAATTTACAGATGAGGAAACTCAAAGGCCAATGTGTCAAGAAATCCTCACACTTATTAAATAATTAAATAAATAATTAAATAATATTTAAATAATTTATAGTGATTATTTCTATGTATATTAACTTATAAACAATAATGGTTTCTATTATTAATTATATAAATTAATTCATAATTAGTTGTGAATTACTAATTCATCAATGAAAACTAATTCATAAATAATTCAATATTAAATGAAGTCACTGAAATAATGAGGTATCAGGCCAGGGATTTAGCTCAGTGGTGCAGCGCCTGCTTCAAAACTGCAAGGTCCTGAGGTCCTGAGTTCAATCCCCAGTACCACAAAACAAAAACAAAAACAAAAACAAAAACAAAAAACACCAGAAAGAAGCAAACAGAATCAAGGCATAATTAAAAAAAAATTTTAAAAACCCAAAACAAAAATAATGAGATATCACTTTACAAGACTGGCAAAATTTAGAAAGTGGATCTTATGCCAGTCAAGGGCTCTTCAAGTGGCAGCCAAGCCCCACTGGGAAAAGCACTTTAGCTGGCCTCAACCTCTCTCCTCCTCAGCTGTCCGGGCTGGCAGAGATATTCGGACACCCAGGCTGGTGCAGAGCAGAACCCCTGGTCTGGGCCAGTCCTGGCGACACTTCCCTGAAGCAGCCATGCTCCCCCTGGGCCAGCTCCCCAGGCTGAGTCTGTAGACAGAGGGGCCTCTGGCCACAGTAGCTGCCCAGGCCCCACCTCTCCCTGGATCTGCCAGCCTACTCAGGGCACGGCTGCCTGAGTCGCTCGCTGGTGGCCAGCTGACCCAGTCAGTCACCACTCCTCTGCTTTTGGACTCCTGGCTGCCACTGCCCTCAGGACAGCGTCCAAGCTCTTCAGCCTGGCACCTCGAGCCACTTCCCAAACTGGCCTCAACTCCTGCCACTTCCTGCCTGGACTCCACGCTCCAGGCACACTGACTTCATTACTAGTCCCAGGCTGCCAGGCCTGCAAACTACTCTGGTCTCTGCGGAGATAGTTCCCTTTGCCAGGATCACCCACTGTTCCCGTTCATGCTCCACAGTGGCATCTGACACCCTGCATACAAAAACTGTGTCTCTGGAAGGAAGCAAGCCGTGATTGGGAGCTGGAGTGACTTTGGTTCTATTTCCAGTTGTGCCATATCCAAGTGTGAGGCCCCTCGGTATTTCTGTTCACCTCTCTAAGCCTCAGTTTGTTAAACTTAGGCTGGAGTGATGAGCTTTGTATCATAAAGCTCATTAAATGGTAGCTATCATTATTATGCCCCACTTCAAGCACTCTCTGGGAAAACCTTTTGCAATTCTCTCCTGTAGATCCAGTTGTTTGCTCATCTGGATCCCACAGTGTCACCGTTCACACTCATCTCAGCTTTCCCAGAGTTTTGCACAGTGCCTGGCACATGGTGCTCAATGCCTTAGTGCTCACGGAATGATGCACCCAGTAATCCACTCTTTCATGGAGTTAGAGATTATCTCCTCTACCTCCCTTTCCCCCATAATCAAGCGAGAGGACCTGGATGGCTTTGGTTCCTATAGGCCAGATCCTTGGGGGGATCATGAGTTGAGGGGACCCTGGCATGGGAGGATGTACAGCTCTGGATGCTCTGGGGGGCTGTGATGACCACTGGGCTGCCCTGGCCAGAACCAGCAATGTGAACCCCAAAAAGAGACAGTGCCATTCTTGAGGTGAAGATTTCCCAACTGGTTAGAAATCTTTTTTGGTTTGTTTGTTGCTTTTTTTGAGACAGGGTCTCACTATGTAGTTCAGGCTGGCCTTGAACTCACTATGTCACTGCGATCCTCCTGCCTCAGCCTCCCGAGTGCTGGGACTCCAGGCATGTGCCACTACACCATTCTTGGTTAGAAATGTTAAGGCACTGGTTGGAAAGCACTCCCTTCTATTCTTTGTGAACACATTTATAAAAATGTATGAGACTCATTCTTTGTTAAAGGGTTTTCACTGGAAGTGTGCCTACCAAGGGTTCCCCTAGCAGTAGGCCAGGACTTCCCAGGGAGAATCAACGGCCTGCAGGTGTCTCAAGCTGCTGGGGACCTGAGTTCCTCCCTCAAAAGCCTGCTTCCCAGTCTTCCAGAAGTCCCAGTTCTGCTCCCAGCTTCCCCAAAATGAAAGTAGCTTCCTGTCACTCAGAATTTGAGACCTGGCTTTTGGTCCCCATCTCCACCCAAGTCCCTTGATGCCCTCTTGGCTCCAGCCACAATTCTTCGAGGCTTTTGCAAGCACTGCTGCCTTTTGGATTCCTTTCACTCCTTGAGTTCTCGGCATAGCACCAGCTTCCTCCCAGTTCCACACCAGTGTTCTCTCTCTCTCCTCCTGGCTCCTGTACTCCTAATACTACAGCAGACTGAAGGCTGTATTTATAGCCCAGGTCCTCTTCCATCCCAACTGTGTGCGGCCCAGACCAAGCATGTTCTTCTGCACCCAATCTAGCCCATCCCAGGCCAGGGCGGGCTCGGCTTACCTTGGCACTCCTGTGTGGCCCCTGAGGTGGCCAGTGTGTAGCCAGGGTAGCACAGGCAGGAGTAGGAGCCCACGCTGTTGACACAGTGCCCTCTTCCTGCACAGGGGTCCCTCACACACTCGTCGTCCTCTGACCAGAGGGAGACAAGGAGGGAGGTTAGGAGGCGAGTGTGCCTTTCTCTGGGCACCTGCCAGCAACCTGCCCACACTAGGGGATGGCGCTGTGTGGCATGGAAGGGGTGAGGGGACAGAGGGGGCTAGGGAGATGAAAGTCTCTAGGCTAAGCTGGGCGTGGTGGTGCATGCCTGTAATCCTAGCACTTGGGAGGCTGAGGCAGGAGGACTGCAGTGAGTTCCAGGGCAGCCTGAACTGCATAGTGAGATCCTGTCTCAAACAAAAAACAAAAACAAAAAACAAAAAAAACCTAAACACAACAACAAAACAAAACAAAATAACCCCCCCCCCCCAAAATCTTTAGGCTAAAAACCATAGGGTTGGCCCATCAGGCCCACTTGGGCACTAGGATCCCGGGGTGACCACTAGCAACCACTCCCTGCCCTTGTCCCCTTCCTCCTGTGGCCTTGAAATTGCTTCCTTTCTTCTTCAAAACCACACTGGATGTGGCCTTTATATAAAAATATTCCAAGGGGAGCAATGAGGTCCACACTTGATTTTCTTGGCCCTAGTTCTCTCCTCCAGGTAGGGCCCTGGTGGAGACCCTGGTCTGCTCAGCAGGCAGCAGCATAGCTAGTTTGAGGAGTGGGCTGATCTCAGGGCAGGTGTAGACCCGGGTGCACTGGGGTGGCTCCCCACTCTCCTGGAGTCCAGAAGCTCAGTGAAGGTCAAATTGGCCTTGTCCATAGGGACTGCACTCCTAAGCTCATCAACAACATAGTACTGCCTGGACCTTCTGCTGCCTGGACTCTTGACTCAGTTCTGTGCTCCTGCTCCCATCTGTAGGCATACGACACCCAAGTGAATACCCGTGCAATAGGCCTGGCTGGGGTGCAGCTGGTAGCCAGGGTTGCAGACACATCTGTATCCATCTGGGAGGTTCACACAGGTTCCTGGGCCACAGATGTTGGTGGGTCCAGCAGCGCATTTGTCAGTGCCTGTGGGAGAAGGAGCAAGCAGAGGTTATGGCAGGGTGGATGGTGGATGAGGGCAGTGGAACAGGGCAGGGAGAGTACTGGGCAAGGGTCTAGAAGACTAATAGGAGTCTACCCCACCTTTGCCAGCCCTCCCATATCCACGTGTAGCATGGCCTTGTGTAAGGCCCATGGGACTTCCAAAAGCCAGGGCCCTGAGCCCTAGCCAGGATGGAACTCACAGCTGTGTGTCCCCTTGATTAAGCCTGAATGATTCTAGTAATTTGCATTCACAGAGAATGCTGAGGCCTGCAGGCTGACCTCACTGAATGTGGGCACAGTTCTCACCAGTGGAGTCCGGTGCCGCCTACCTCCAGCAACTCCTTCCCAGTTTCTCCCAGAGAGATGGCAGATCTGGTGAGGAAGGCACATGGGGAAAAGTCTAGGGGCAAATGAGAGAGGAAGGACTGGGCAGAGAGAGCAGGCTCTGGAAAGCCACATTGGGACTGGCCCGTGAGCAAGGGGGTCAGGGAAGGGGGTGTGATCAGAGCTGTCACAGAGAGGCCACTCGGCAGCAAGACGGGCCGATGTGTTGGCATGGAGGGACACAGAGGGCCCTAGAAACCGACTGAAATCATTTAAGGCAGGGTCTGCCTTGGGAGGTGGCAATGAGGTCAAGAGAGGGGAAAAAGATGCTGGACTGAGAAACAATTTGGAGGCAGAATTATCAGGACTCAGGGCTGACGCTGATAGATGGAAGAAATTTGATCGTTGGAATTGTGTTCCTAATACTAGAGAAGCACCTAACACTTACAGTTGAATGAATGAATAGTGCTTTCAGCCTTTGTATCCACCCTGAGGTGTTAGCCTAACACCCACATATACCCAGGGATCCCCACCCTGTCCCCACTGCTCTGAGAGAATCCTGAGCCCCAAGAGAATGGGTTGGAAGTTGGTACACAGAGGGGATTCACCATGTTTACTAAATTGTACCGACTTGAATGCATATACTGGGGTTTTTGCAAGACCACCCTCCCCACTGGCCTGGTTCCAAGTTTGTGTCACCCTGGGATATCACAGAGGTCCCCAGATGGGTTCTAGATATCTGCCCACAGGGTGAGGTTGGAAGATGGTAGAGAAGGGAGATCAGGCAAAAGACTGAGGCTGCTGGTGGTGGAGGACCTGACAGCCATGTAGCTGAGGGCCACTGCTGAGCCAGACTTGGTTTCCCCGCAGGCCATTCTCACTATCAGAGACTCAGGGCTCCCCTGCTGAGCCTTTTTTGCCCAGCCCCTGCTTCCTGCTGGGAATAGGATACTGCCTGGACCTCAGGTCTTGGGAAAAAGATCATTTGCAGGGCATTTGCAGTAAGATCAACTCCTACCCCCTCCTCAACCCCCACCCCCTGTGTCGGGAGCCATTCTACATAATTTGGGGGAGAAATCATTTCACAGTTAAATTATGATTGGCTGTCTGAGGCCTCAAAGGTCCCATGATGCTGTGATGCTCAAGGGCAAGATTACATCAGCTAAAGACATCCTGGCTCTTTAAGAACCAAATAGTAATACGAAAAGAGAAAGGTTTCACCTGGGAAGGGGCAAATTCCTTATCAGTTTAACTCATCCCACCTACTGTTGTAAGAATTTTTTTTTTTTTTGCTCTTCCTAATCAACATAACCTCCTCACCAGCATAAGATCCTCATCATCATAGCATTACTGTCACTCTCTGAGACATCTGATATTCCCTATGAACCCAATAAATAGTGGCTAGCTCAGAATGTCTTTGTCTTCGCCTGTGCTGAGGCACTGACCTCCCAGGCCCCCATACTTGAAATCACGCAAGTCTCTATCATCTTTTTTCTTTAGTTCTCGCTGTCCCCCTTTCTAGCCAGTCAGAAAATCGACTGACCTCTGATACCCCTGGACTGTCCCACCAGGCTGCAAGGGCTTTCTCTTTGCTGGAGTGAATCCAGAACTCCCCTCACCCTTGCCTCCTACTCAAGGTGACCCAAATCTCAGGACTTCATTTGGTGAGCTAAGAGTACACCCAACTCCTGGAGAGGGCAGCCAGAAGGGCACACATGTGCACAGGAGCAGCTGCCACAACAGTGGCCTTGCTCCTTTTGAACCAAATGCTCAGACAATGAGCCTTTGAGGAGGACACATTCCAGAGCAAGGTGGATTTGCCAGGGATCTCCCCACACCACTCTCATCATTGTAGCTGAGCAGAGGGAGTAAAATGCAGGCTCTCAGGCCTTAAAAAACTTGGGTAACAACTGTGCTCCTTCCTAAAATAACCCTCCTTTGGACAGGTTGCTGCCGCCACCAGGGCTCTCACTGAGTCAGGGAAAAAAAGTGTGGAAAAGCTCAGGTCCTGCTCCATGTGCACTCCTTGCTTGAGATTCTCCTGGAAGGACCCCTCCCTGGAGAAAGCCTGAAGGGAGTTCACTGGAGATTGTTCATCTGGTTGAAGAGGCAAGGAAGGGATGCCGCTCATGCACCTGCCCTGGGTTTGGCTCTGGACAGCCATATGTCACAGGGGTGGTGGCAGAGAGCCTCCCGAAGGCTGGCTGCAGCTACCTGGGGGAGCTGAGGTCCCCAGCACATCAGTGGAAGGGGCCACGTGCTCTTCTTCCTGGGTCTCTGGAATCCCCTGTGCAGGCAGTGGTAGTGTTGGTCTTCCGATGGCATCCACTGCAGAGGGGAGAAGGGAGCAGATGGGACCAGGGCCTCCTTGGCTGGCAATGGCCTCTCCTTTCCACTGCTCAGACTCCCAAGAATCAGGGGTGGAGCCTAGGTGAGTCACTCCTTGTGCCTCCTAGCCTCCTGGAACTGGAGTTGGCCCCATACAGGGTCAGAATTCTAGAGCAAATTTAGTCTCACCCTCTACTTCACAGGAGAGGAGAATTAGACATGGCCACTTGTCCAAGGCCAGCCATGTAGCTGGAGGCATAACTGAAGTCCAGGTCTCCTAAGTCCCACTTCAGCATTCTTCTCTGCTTGTCAAGTGTCTTATAGTTTATAGAACTCTGCCACAAATATCAACGTCTTATTGTCTCAGGAGGCTACAGGACAGGTGTCAGTGTCCATTCTATGGCAGAGGAAGCAAGTCAGCCTCCTGGTTTCTGAGCCCAACTCCAGGGAGAGGCAAGCTCATAGTTTCAGAGGGGACATGAGGTCCCTGGGAGAGAAGGCTCTCGGGAACCAACCAACTCCCTGCTCCACCCAGTGCCTCTTTTTTTGCCCTGATTTACATGCTGAGTGGCATCATGAGATTCAGTTTGGTGGTTAGAAGATATTTGCAAAGCATCATGGGTCTCTCACTGACTTCAGTCCCTTGGGTGTGTAGGATTCCCAAGGGTTCACATGCCATGTCACCTACGACCTCTTCTGATTGGACTCCTGGAACAACTCATGGACAGTAACTCCACCACTAGACGAAAGGCTCTTGCTCCCTCCCATCTCCTTTCTCTGACAGCTGGTAGGACAGGGACTCACCTGGGACCCAGGGAGCTGGGTGGGTGACACTGGTTGTGACCTGCACAGAAATGAGAGAAGGTCACTTTGGACTCCTTGGTCACCGTCATGACATGCTTCCTTTCCCAACACTCACCTCACCTTCAGCCTTCCTATCCAACCCTCTCATTCACTTTTCATCCATTCCAAGAATGGATGAGTTCTTAATATGCACTAGGCATTCTGCTAGGCACTTCATATCCATGGTCTTAATGAACTGGTGGACTGTAATGATTGAAGGAGCCAGAGTGTGTTCTGTACCAGCTGAGTGTCTACACATGGTGGACATCAGCAGTATAGTATCAAGGCTATGATCCCCACGCTGCAGGGAGAGCAAGAGACATTCCAGAGCTTAACTAGAGCATCCAGGGCTCCAGGGCCAGCATGGTGAAGCCAGGACTCATGACCACACCTGGTGTCCCTCATCACCACTTCGGACACAGGCAAGTAAATAACAAGGAAGCAGAGGAGAGAATAGAGGATGAAGAGGTACTGGGGTGTGGCTGGGGCTGGGAGGACACAGAATGAAAGCTTCAGTCTGGGAGGACAGCATGTGGTGCTGGGGGTGGGACAAAGCCACTGAGATACAGTATTTGAGGACAGTTAGATTTGTGGGTTGGAAGGGTAGGGGATGGGTAGGGATTGGTGCATTGATAGAAGATGAAGCAGATACACACTTCTGGAGTGGTTTCTTGGTAGAAGCCAGTGTTGGGTGTACAGAGGAATCCTGGGCCCAGGGAAGGGAGTTCTTCTGTCCTTCTTTAAGAGCCTGGACTGTCCTAGATGAGAGGCTGCTTGCACAGTGGCTGCTGATATTCTCACTTCCTTTGGGATCAAATGGGGTCTTCAACCCCACCCCATTGTCACCTTTCCAAGTAAAATCTGACAGAGGCTCCATCCTTCTCCCTCCTCTCCATCATGGGACACTGCCCTGGGGCCCCAGGGGCTGCCAGGTCCCCCATCTGATACCCTTGCCCATCTCCCTGGTGAAAGGACCCACTCACCTGTCCAGCCTGAGAGTCACCTGGGAAGGGAAAGGTGAGAGCGTGAACTTGGCAAAGAGAGGCAGTGGCCCTTGCCCTCTACCCATGGTCTGGCTGCCTCATAGTCTGCAGCCCTGACTGTGTCTCCAGTAGGGTAAACAGTGAACACAGAGAGCTCTGCTCATCTTACCTGGCCCCTGCCCCCAGCCTCTCACTTGATGAAAAGAAGTCTCCTCCTGCTTCTTCTAGGCCTCCAATGACAGGAGTCCCACTGCTCTGGGTCAGTCTGCCCCATTAGTTCTGTAACCCACCTCCTTGCACTGCCACCTAAAGCCAGGACAGGGGACCGAAAGCCTACAGACTCTCCAGGATCCACCTGCCAGCTCTTTAGGGCTTGGAGCAAGCACTATCCTAGAAGGCCTGACCAGCTGGGGTGAGGCTGCTGCTGACCTCTCCCAATTCCACAAGTAACCTCCTTGGACATGAGCACCTCTTGAGGCCTTGCTGTTGCGCCAGGCCAGCTGCTGCTCCAGCTCCCCTTCCTGATGCCCTGAGATGGGATCCTATGACCAAACACCCCATGCTCAGTGATCTCAGAGGAAAGGAGAACCCCTCAGATTTCTCCCCCAGCCTAGATACCCTTGTCAGGGATGGTCTCAGCCTGCAGCCAGGTGTTGATGGCTTCCCGGAGTGGCTGCCTCTCTCCCAGCCCAGGCAGGGCCCCATTGGTCTTCTGTGCCTGCTCCCTTGAGGGCCTGGCCAATTCCTCCTCCTCAGCTTTCCTCATGGACAGGCGGATGTCTGAGCTCGAGTAGGTATAGCCATGGCCAGCAGGGCAGATCTCCCTAAAGGCCTCTGCAAAGCCAACAGCCGGAGGACAAGGTGAGTGATGCCATTCCTATAGGAAACCAGGGTCCCCTTTCCCTCCCTTTCAGGGGAAAAGACAATTATGGCAACAATGTGGGAGTGAGCCCCAAGTGGAGATAAGTACCTGAGTAGGGAAGGAAGACTAGAGTCTTTGGCTTGAGGGGACCACCAGGCTAGGGAAAATGGCCACTGGCTGTGAGGAAGACCTCGGATGGCCAGAGCTGGGATGGGGATAGGGGTTACCTGTGTCAGGCAGGGGGCATTTCTCACACTTGCTGCCCCATGCTTTGCCCACACGGCTGCAGCAGCATATCTGCTTGGTGATCGTCTGTGCCAAAGGCAGGGTACAGGTGCCAGGCCCCAGTGACCGGTAACACAGTCCCTGCCGCATGGAGACAGCTTTGTCCGCTGCAATAGACATATCATATGGGGATGGGCCGGTGGCCCAGCAGGAGAGGAAAGTGTATGCAAAGGATGGAGGTGTGGTTGGCTGCATGCACTCAGACTTGCCTGGCCCATGTCCCAGTCTGGAAGTTTGGGACCCTGAAAACACTCACAAGAACGTTAGAAGACATGGCCACGGTGTAGTACAGCAATGTTGGCAAGACTGACAGAATGTAAGATTAGGGCATCTGGTGGCCACCTTTGAAGAAGCTGTGAAACCAGCACAGGAAACAGAGCAAGGGTCATCCTGGGGACACTGTGGGTGCCTGCTGAAACCAAGGAGACCACATCTGGCCCTGCGCTTCCTCGTTGTTTGGATCAATTCATTTGTTTTTACTCAAGGCAGTTCGGGTTGGGTTTCTGAAACTTGCAACCCAAAGATTCCTGCCTCATAAACCTTCTTCACAGTGCGGTGGAGATTAACTAGAGCGAGACAGGTGAGAGTGCCTTGTCAGCGTCATCGTGCTATGCACAGGTGACTTAGTGGCTCCCTGAGCCCTGCGTCATCAGGTGTGATCTCTGCCTCTAGCAACCACTTCCCTCAGGATGCTGTGGGAAGCTATTTGTCCCATTGAATACCAGGGTAGAAACAACACAGGAGGGAATGTCAGGAAGCTGAACCAGCCCAAAACAGACTGCTCAACTTGTCTTGTCAGGTGTCGGGGGAAAGGGCAACCCTCAGAAACATGCCTGTCCTCTCTCCTACAGGGAGACGAATCATCAGAGGAGGCTCGAGGGACTAACACTGGGGAGGCAGGAAAAATAAAGAATACCCAGAGGCATTGCAGCTTCCTTGTATTAAAGGTCTTTTCCAGGTACCAATAAATAAAAGTCACCTTGGGTGTTAAACACACCTGCCTGATAAAAGAATCTTAAGTGACATGGAGGAAAAGGAAGGGGTGTAAGCCCCTTAAGGCTTTGATTAGAAATCATGGCCTGATGTGTTGTCCTCATTCTGGGCCCCTCACTCTCTGGGCCCTAAGTCTCCTACTGTTTCCTCTCCCTGGAGACGTGGGGTTCAGTCTCCCTTCACATGAGGTGCATCCTCTGGGTGGCACCAGAGTCTTCTTTCTCCCCATGCCCCACACACACCCAGGGCCAGGTGGTTTGCAGACCGAAGGCTTGGCTCATCACAGGGAGCTCTGCTGAGCTTGAGGTGGCCATGCCCCAGAGGCCAGTCAGGACTGGTTTTATTCAGCTCTGATCAGGTCTTCCTGCCCAAGGAAAGTTCCATCTGGGCCGTGGCATCAGCTCTGCCATCTAGGGGACTGCCAGGCTGGGGCTCTCCCAGCTGGAAACCACAAAGGTCACTGGGAACAGCTGCCAGGGTGTTACACGCACACACACACTCCTACAATGCTAATGCTCACAACTCATAACACATTGTGTTCGTGGGCATGGAGACGAACTCAGAAGGGACTGTGGAATTATAGAAAAGCTCTGGGATGAGGAAGGAGTGCCATTGATCTATGAATGTCCCTTCAAGAAAGGGCACTTAGCAGCCACATGACCAGGCTGCTAAGCTCAGGCACTGGAAAGGGCAGCCACGGCTCAGGCCAACACTACAGCAGGGCAGCACATACACTCCCAAGGTCAACAGGGCAGCAAACAGGACAGAAATGGTCAGAGAGAGAGAGAGAGAGAGAGAGAGAGACAGAGACAGAGAGACAGAGAGACAGAGAGACAGAGAGACAGAGAAGACAGGAAACATAATCCCCAAACTGCCAAGTCCCAGAAAGAAAGCCTGGAGTAGAAAAGGAGGCAGCAACTGCCCGTTCCAGCAGGAGGAGTGGATCAGTTTTGTACATTGGCCTGACTCCAGGTTGAGTAGTGAACACTGGTCCTGGGCATGGAATGATGAGGCCTGAGACAATTTAATGCTCTGAAGCTGCCTGTGCACTGGAAAGTGACACTGAGTCTGGTCCCCAACAGCACTCACATACACAGCGGCTCCGCGATGGATCCAGCATTAGGCCCTGTCTGCATGTACACAGGTAGCTGCCTCTGGTGTTCACGCACTCCAGGTCCTTGCACAGGCCTGCGATCAGGCACTCATTGATATCTACGGGAGCAGAGAAGATGACCAAGTTCCCACTTTACCTGGCCTGATGTCAGGAAGGGGCTGTTCAGAAACTTTTGAAAACTTTCTCCAAAAAGAATGACAAGGAGAGAGCTGCTCTTCACTAAGTATGTTCCTTTTCTTGGTGCCTCAGTTTCATCATTTATAAGATGGGAATAAAGACAGTAACTATCAGACTGTGTTGTTAGAAGGATAAAATGAGAGAATTTTTGAACCACTTGATCCCGTCTGGCATGTAATAATGATCCCGAGAGTAAACGCTAAGGTTTATGGAGTACCTGTTGCGGGCACACTGTGCTGGGTATTTAACATACAATACCCATTTAATTCTCACAGACAATGTTAGCATGTAGGTTCATGTATCCTCATTTTATAGAAGAAGAAACTGAGGCTCCACAAGTAACTTGCCCAGAGTCACTTAGCTCTGGTGACTGACAGCACATAAACAGAAGAAATGGGCAAAGGAGACCCTCTGGGTTGGAGGGTGGCAAATGGGTAGCCAAGTCCCTTGTATCTAGCTTTTCTGAAGATTCTGTGGAGCCCATCTGCAGGGCCCAAGACCTGGGGTCACAGGTCTGCTGGGACTGGAAGCAGGGGGCTAGGGGTAGTGCTGCGGAAGGGAGGAGAGGGGTCCACAAGGTGGGCTAGAAGAGGAAGTCTGGAGAGCCTCATGAATGCCTTCCTCAGAAAGGCAGCACACACCCTCCAGCCCAGTGGAGGCAAAAATAGAGATCTCACCACATCACCTGTCCAATGTTCACCTTCAGAGTCTGACCCTGGTAAGGTTAGGCCTGAGGCCTGACCTTTTGCCTGGTCTAAGCACCCTTTCTTATCCACAGACCTGAAATCCCTTCAGCAGCTAGTACTCCACAGGTGGAGAGGCAGCCACACAGGCTTCCTCAGGCTCTTTGCTCCTGAAGAAACATCTGGGAGAGGATACTAGGAGGCTATCTGGGGCAATCCCTGTCTCCAAGCCAGCTTCACCCAAAGCAAGCCATGCAGACATCTACCTGTTGACTTGTTGAAGCTTTCCAAAAGGAAGCTGTCTCAGCTCCTTGCTGGCCCTCCCAGACTCAGGAGCCCCTTGCCAGCAGGAGGCCTCTGCTGAGGCCCTTAGTCCATGAGGGCTCCTGAGTCTTCTCAGTGGTGGCAGCTACCCTTCAATGAAGTGGTTCCACCCCACCTGCCTTAACCTCCAGCAGTGACAAAACCATCGCAGAGCTCCTCCTCTATCCTTTGTCCCAAGATGCCCTGGGCCTGGCCCCTCTGTGGCCTCTCTAATGCAAATCACCCCAACTTCAGCTGGTCCACAGAGCCATTAGCCAGGCCAGCAAGGCCAGGACAGGGGCTGGGCTTTGTGGCACCCCATTCTGCCACCTGCACCCCACTGCTTGCCCCTTTCTAGCTGTGGGTTGAGGCAGGTGGGAGGAAGGCAGGAGCAGCTACTCTGTTGGGAAAAGCCCATAGAGGTCCACACCAATCAGGCTGATTTGAGCTCCTGGCTTGGTGGGAATTCCTCCCATTTCAGGGAGACCACATCTGCCCCGGAGGTGAGTAGATGCATGAGGATGGCCATGGCACCTTCAGACACAGTACAGCCCGAAGAAGCACCTAGTCATGAGTAGGGGCTGGAGAAGATGGGGAGGAAGGGGGGCTTGGCTCCCTTGGCTCACTCCATCATTCTCAAACAAGTTCCCGACTTCCTTAGCCCCTGCAACAGCTCCCCACACTGGGGCTTAGAGGTGCACACCGGAGGCTGCCAGGCAGTGACAGATGCTCCTCTTCTGGGGGGAGCATCACCTGTGCATCAGCAGGCCTCTTCATGTCCCCTTCCCGAGCCCAGCTCTGCCCGGTTGTCCTTACCTTGGCAGTGAGTGACGTTCAGTCTCTTGTACCCCAGGGGACAGTCCAGCTGGCCATCTTCAATCACCGGGGAGGCTGAGGAGTGAAGATACAGACAGGTCTCACTGGAGGACCCTTGGGGTCCTATGTACTCACGCTGGGAAGTGGGGTGTGATGTGGATATCCAGCTTATTCAGCAGCTCTGAGCCTCCTGTCCCCCAAGCCATTAGCCCGGGCAGCTGCACCACCTGGCCCTCAGCAGGCTCCTCACAGTTCACTCTGCTTTTATTATAAATGACATTGAGTAAAATAAGCTAGGCACAGAAAGACAAATGCAGCATTTCTCATTTCTACGTGTACTCTGAAAAAGGTGAATCCATAGAAGCAGGGAATGTAATGGTTACCAGGGGCTGGGGCTGGAGGTTGGGGAGATCTTGGTCAAAGGATACAAAGTTCGGTTAGGTAGGAAGATCAAGGTCAAGGCACTTACTATATAACCTGACTATGATGAATAATAGTACATTATACATTTGAAAATCACTAAGAGGGTAGGTTTATTAAGTGTCACCACAAAAAAGCACACACACAAAATTGAGCTAATTAACTTTTACATTACATACAAGGTAATATACATGTTAATTAGCTTGATTTCACCATTCCGTGATGGATTTCTTTTCCTTTTTTTCTTTCTTTCTTTTTTTTAGTGGTACTGGCATTGAATCCAGGGTCTTCGCACTGAGCTACATACCCAGACCTTTAAAAATGTTTAACTTTTGAGACAGGGTCTCACTAATTTCAAAGCATCATGCTGTGTGCTATAAAGATATGTAATTTTTATTAATTAAAACATTTAAAAATACTAAAATCATTTTTTCACCTCATATAGTTACAATACCATACACAGTATTAGTCTACTACATTCATGTTATGCAGTATACATATGGCTGAACAAATACTTTTTAACTTTTTCTTTGAAAAGAATTATAGCTACATAGGCAATGTCTGATTGCAGATTGATCAACTAGGAAATGTTTGTCAGTATTTTAACGCAGATACACAATTTGCCTTAATTTCACATGATCTACTTTTATATCTGAGACAAAACAAAACAAAGCAAAACAAAACAAAACCCAAACAATTGACATTAAATAAAAACAAGGAAAACATGTCCATCACTTTGGAGGGACAGATAAGTGTGTCTACCTTTCTGGAGAGCTTTGTAGACAAGATACTACTGACAGCCCCCATCATCACAGAAAAGGGCAGCAACTGTGGAACTTTTTGTTAAAAAACAAACAAGAAAAGTGTGGTGGGGATGTAGCTCAACGGCAGAGCACTTGTTTAGCATGCACAAAGCCTGGGGCTCAATTCCTAGCTCCAAAAATAAAAAATGAATAAGAGAAAAAAGGGCTGGGATTTAGCTCAGTGGCACCTTGCCTGCCTCCTAAGCACAAGGTCATGAGCTTGATTCCCGGTCCGCAAAAAAAAAAAAAGAAAAAAGAGACTCTGTGTGTGTGTGTGTGTGTGTGTGTGTGTGTGTGTGTGTGTGTGTGTGTGTTGGTACGGGAGATGGAACCCAGGGTTTTCAAATTCCTTTGCCAAGACACAGACAGTAGTCCTCATGGGGCACAAGCAATTTTCAGGCTTTTATTTCATACAAAGTCCCATTAAGATGCCATCAGGCCTAAAGGTCTCATTTTGTGAAGTTAGCACAGGATGACTTCCTGTAGCAATCCTCTTCTGGCTTTGATTATCTGAGGTCAATAGCTTGTCTCCAGTTGCTGTGGTGAAGAGATCCCTATCACTTTACTCCTGCGCCTTTATTTCCAGTGCAGTGTCACTGGCTGCGCTTCCAGAGTTATTTTCTGAGCTTATTTTTATCCAAGAAGTCATTTACTGTGAGAATAAATCTTCTCTTATTCTTCCCTTCTTTAGTGGTTTACAAAAAAAAGTAGTTCTTCACATGATTTATTGTTGAAATAGATTCTTGAAATACCAAGAGACATGTTAGAAAATGGTATACTTTCATCCAATCATATAGCCAAGTTTGGTGTCTTAGTGTTTAGCCTTTGTTGCATCATGAGCTGCTCTCTCTGGGTACACTGCATACTTAAGGCCAGGTTTATTATTAATGATAGCAGATACATATCTATATTTCATATAGTCTTCCTGATTGTTTGGCTGTTGGGTACATTTTGGGTCCCATCTGACAGGTTTTTATTATTTTTACCTTGTGACATGTCTGATGACATGTTAGAAGTATGTCATCATGAGAATTATCTGAGTTACATTTTCATGATTGCTTATGATTGTATTATTAGCAGTATTTTGAATCCACAATTTCTTTGCCAGGATTTTTTGGTCACATGTCTGCTTTGTGAGGGTCAGTTAACAACAGACAACATAAAAGTCCACTAAACTGAACACTGTGAACCACACTATGTTGTAATAGGACAAAGACATGAGGGGGTGCCACAGTCCCCTGGACCTTCCCCTCCCCTGAGGATCCTATCACATGCCAAGCAGGACATGTGATGACAGTCTGACATACATACAGACAGACCAAGTAGAGCATACACTAGTAAAGGTTCATATTCTTTAGTATTAAAAAATATAAATCGAAGTCCTAATATTTTTCCTGACATGGCCTGTCTTGCTCTGCGTTTGCATGGTCCACCATGGAGACAACACTCTGGCCTAGCAGGCCCCTCTTGTGGAGGAAAAGGTAGACTGAAAACGCTGAAATTGAGACAGAAGCATCTGTGCCCCTGTCCTGGGGTCTGAACTGAGGACAGAGAGGAGGGAGGAAAGAAGGGACACTGAGAGATTCACAGAATGAGCTGATTAGATACAACCCATGTACATTATGAAGAGCAGAAGGAGAGAAAGAATAATGCAGGGCAGTTGCCCAAGGCCTGAGGAGTGATAGCAAGTTAACACTGTGCACAGCTTCAGAGTTGCCAGGCTCTGAGGCATGTTACCCTGCCTGTTTCTCACAATGATAATTCTTGAAGGCAGTATTCCTTATCCCCATTTTACAGATTAGGAAAGCAAGGCCCAGAGAGATTAAGGGTCTTGCTCAGGTAAGGAAGCTGGCTGGAGCTGAGTCAGGGTTGAATCCAGGTCTCTGGCCACAAAAGCCATGTCCTTTCCACTCCACTCCACTGTCCCTCGCTAACACACACACACACACGCACACACACACTCTCTCTCTCTCTCTCACGGAGGGAGGGCAAGAGAGGCACCTCATGGAGAGACAGACAGAAAGGACAGAGAGAAATCAGGGAGATTATGATGAGCCAGCAGGCAGGGCGGCATCACCTCTGCTGATGTCAAGAGGTCTTTGCTTCTTCAGTGATGGAGAGAAGAGTGGTAGAGAACTTGGATAGAGCTGGGAGCGAGAGGGAAACCAGCTACTGGCACCTGCAAAAAACTGGGAGAACCAGAACAATGAATTAAGCTGAAGGGCCACAGCTATATTTCTTAGTCTGGAAATGTACTTTTTCTTGTTCTTTTCTTTTCTCATCTTTCCTTTTCTTCTCTTTCTTTTTGGGATTGATTGAACTCAGGAAGTTACACCTCACCTCTTTTTTTTTTTTGGTACCGGGGATGGAACTCGGGTCCTTGTGCTTGCGAGGCAGGCGGTGGAATCTCTCTTTTTTTTTTTTTTTTTTAACTTAGAGACAAGCTCAGGTTGTCCTTGAACTTGCAGTCCTCCTGCCTCGGTCTCCCTAGTAGCTAAGGTCACAGGCCTCCACTACTACAACACAGCAACATGTGGTTTTCCTATAAAGTGATTTCCTCCCTTTGGAAGAAGACTCTGTGCTCCTCCTGGGCTGAAGAGAAAGGTTTGGATGGGCAATGCATTGCCAAGGCGGCTTCTAGAGAGAAATAACTGAAAGCCACTGTCTGATGAATGCCATTTTTCCCTGTATCTCAAATCAGGGCCTATCAGTGCCCTTCTTCACATCAGCCACAGGCAGTCAAAAGGGACTGGTTCCCAGCTTCTGTAAGATCAAGACTAGGATCCAATTCAGAAAAATCAGCTCAAATCCCCTTTGGGAGAAAAAAAGTTGTGTTGCCTGTCTCTCCACTGCAGTGTAAGCTATGTGAAGACAGGGACCTTGTCTTCTTTATCTTTGCTATGTCTCCAGTTCCAAGCCCAGCACCTGGAACAATATGGGCACTCTGTCCAAATGGAAACAAATAGCAATAGCAAGAATTGAAATTGTTACCAAGGAAAAACTTACAAAACCCTCTAGCCTCACTTGCTCTAAATTGGCTTAAAAATCACTAATTTCCAAGGTCACACAGCTGGTCAGTACATCATTAGTCTCCCAGTAGCTTCACTGTAGACAGCACCTCTGAAGTGTGTGTGTGTGTGGAGGGTGTGGGGGGAGTATGACCATAGCAGCTGCCTAGGTTACTTTTCCAGACCTGAAGGCTGGATTTGCTGAAGGCATTGGCTCTTCCCTTGGACCTGCCAACGTTGGATGGGTGCCTCAGGCAGAATGGAAAGGCTCAGCATCTCTGCTTTCATATTGGTTCTGTCTTTTGCTGCCTTAGCCTTTGGGTCAGATTCTCCTCAGCTCTGCATGTAGACATTTTGAACATTTGGGAAACCTTTATTCCAGAACTAAGATACAGGGTTAACTCTATCTAGGCCTGCCTAGTCTCTCTCTCCTCTTCAAGATGAAAGACATCTACCAGCTGCCATGACCAGAAACATCAGACCATGAAAGGAGCAGAAAGAGGTGGCACCTGAATTCCTGGAAAATCTCCACCTGTTCCAGAAAAGACCCCTTTATTAACCTATGTCTCTTCTTCCTTATTCCTATCCTCTATCTGTAACCCTTCAACATCTTGGAGTTGAGAAGTTGATTTGTGAGCAAAGCTCCCATGACTCCATTCTTTGGCCCCTGAATAAAGATCCTTCTTTCCTCTTGACACTTGTCTCTTGGACATTGGCTTTTATGGGATGAGCTTCTAGACATGGGTTTGGTACCAAAATAGCACTTACTACAGACCAGGCCCTATTATAAATGTTTTACAAATATATTAACTTATTTAATCCCCATAACAGCCCTTGGAGGTATTTATTAGTCTTTAATTTTTTTTTTACTTTTTATTAGTACATGTTTGCAGTGTATAATGATTACTTCACTATGGGGAATTGGTACATGTACATAATACATCTTAATTCTTTTTCCCCCTCCTTCCTCTCTACTTCCCTTTTTTGGCCAGCATCAGATTCATTTATTTATTTTATAAGTCCTTACAAAGTTAATTATTATAATACGTAAGACTAATAAGTAGACCAATAGGCCAAAAATATATAAAACACATAAGATGATTGCACTAAATCAAGGTACACTTTTAGATACATTGTCCAAGCTGGATTACAATAACTTCATTTTTTATCTCTTTTTTTCTATTGTCTGTCTTTTATTTTGCACTTTATTTATATATTGAGTTTCTCATATAAGAAAGACCATGTTATATTTAAGCTTGTATGTCTGATTTACTTCACTTAACATTATAGTCTCAAAAAGAAAAAAAAAATGGAAACGAAGTTTATGTAAATAGGGAAGGGTGGAGGGGTTGAAGGGCACACAGGTAATGGGGAAAAAATAAGAACCAAGATATGTCATGTACATGTACAAGCACCCAGTGATAAATGTAAACGTATTGTATACCTAAAATGTACCAATAAAAGAATTTAAGCAACAAAACAAAACAAAACATTATGGTCTCAAGATGTGTCCATTTTCCTACAAATGACTCGTTTATCCTTCTTCTCTTTTTTTTTTTTTTGGTACCGGGGATTGAACTCAGATCCTTGAGTTTGCGAGGCAGGCAGCAGAACCACTGAGCTAAATCCCTGGCCCTCGTTTATCCTTCTTTATGGCAGAGTAGTATACTTGTGTACAAATACCATTTTTCTTTATCCATTCATCTGTTGATGGACATATAGGTTGCTTCCAAGATTTAGCTATTATGAATTGTGCTGCTATAAACATGGCTATGCATAACATCACTGTGGTGTGATGTCTTTAACTCTTTTGGGAAGATACTAAAAAGAGGAATAGATGGGTAAAATTGGAATTTCTATTTTTAGTTTTTGAGAAATCTCCATACTGATTTCCATAGTGGCTGTACCAGTTTAGGCTCCCACCAGCAATGAAGAAAATTAAGAAGGGTCTCCACCCTGCCACAGAGCCTCACCAGCATTTGTTATTGGTTGATTTATTGATTACAGCCATTCTTTCTGGAGTGAGATGAAATCTCAGTGTTGTTTTAATTTGCATTTCTCGAATGGCCAGCAATATTGAACAATTTTTCATGTATTTATTGGCCATTTGTACTTCTTCATCTGAGAAATGTCTATTCATTTTAAATGCCCATTTTTTAAATTGGGTCTTCAAATTTGGGGGTCTAATTTTTTGAGTTCTTTATATATTTTAGATATTAATCCACTGAGGAGTAGCTGGCAAAAAATTATTTCCTATTCTGTAGGTTGTCTCTTCAATCTGTTGGTGGTTTCCTTTGCTGTGCAGAAGCTTTTTAATTTGATGCGATCCCATTTGTTGATTCTTGATATTATTTCTTGTGCAATGAGGTTTTGTTCAGAAAATCTTTGGCTACACTTATGTCTTCAGGAGTTTTACCTATTTTATCTTCCAGCAGATTAAGTGTTTCTGTTTTAATATTTAGATCTTTGATCCATTTTGATTTTAGTTTAGGACGTGGTGAGAGATAACGGTCAATGTTCAATCTTCCCCATGTGGATAGCCAGTTTTCCTAGCACCACTGGTTAAAAAGGCTATCTTTCCTCCAGCAAAAAGGATTTGGCCTATTTGTCAAAGATAACACAGCTGAGTGTGCCCGGAGTATTTATTAATCTTATCCCTTCTCTTTTTTTTTTTTCAGAACTAGAGATTGAGACAAGGGCCTTTGTGCTGAGCTACATGTGCAGCCCTTTTTCAAGTTTTTATTTTCAGCCTTGCTAAGTCTTTAAATTGCCCAAATTGGGCTCAAACTTGCAACCTTCTTGCCTCAGCCTCACAGAGTGGTAGGATTACAGGCATGCACAATCACACCTGGCTTCTTATTCCCAGTTTATAGATGAGCAAACTAAGGCACAGATACATTAGGAGTGACGGACAGTGAGATTACAGCTGGTGGATGGATGTGAGATTACAAACCCAGTCAGTCTGGCTTCAGAGGAGAAGTTCTGGACATAATTCAGCATTATTTTCTCACCAGAAAAGTTACTCATATCTGTCCTCCATGCTTCACAGGCATTCTTCGATGTCAGACTCCTTGGAATACAGGTTGATTCCAACTGGTCCCTGGCAAATGCTTTGGCTTTATTTCAACTCTGGCCCTTGACCTTGGTCCTGAACACTCACTTCTGTATCCTCACTGCTCACAGAGTGGGGAAAGGAATGAAGGACCCCTGCTCTCCTAACTCCTGTCAGCTTCTGGGTACCTCCAAGGAGGTCTTAGCAAAGGCAAACAAAATATGGACATCAGTTTTGCCCAGCTCCAGGAGTGGAGCCGGGGAGGAGAGAGTGAAAACATGGGTCTGGCCACAGGGCTGTTTACAAGCCCTCCCATCTCAGCCTTCGATGACAGCAAGAAGATATGGCTGCGCTTGCTAAGTCTTTAAGTTGCCCACACACAGGCCATGAGACTGAACTGGGTGCCACAGGGACATGTGAGCAGGCTGAGGCCTTGGCCCCTTGATTTGCAAACCTCAGGCAGGCACTCAGAGAGAAATGTCCACTCCCCCAGATGGAGCATGTGGTGCAGAGCAGCTAGAGCCGCAGCTGATGCCAGGCTCCACTCTGACTCGCTCTGTGACCTGGGGCATATGTCTTACACTCTTTCAGCCTGAATTCCTTCATCTGTAGACAGCATTTCTTCATCTGGGGACAGCAACTCAGTTTGTAGGATTGTCATGGGAATTAACTTTGCTGAAACAATATGTGTCAGACTAAACCTAGCATGATGCCTGGCACGGTCTCAGCAGATGTTTCCTAAGGCTTAGTTCCTCCTTCCTTCCCTCACTTCTTCCCTTTCCTTCCCTTCTGGTCTTCCTTTCTTCCTTCCTCCCTCCCTTCCATCCATCCTTCCTCCTTTCTGCCACTAGTCTTGAGAACAAGCTGCAGGCCCACTGTCTGCCACCAGCTGGGTGGATTTGGGCAAATTACTCAACTCTCGGAGCCTGAGTTTTCTTATTACTAAAATGGGGATGACAAGTCCTTGCTCACGAGGTTATTGTAGACATTAAGTAAACATGTAAAACTGAGAACAACAGTCATCACGTTTTAGCAACATGCATTATTCATATGCTTCTCCTTGGCAAGGTGCCATGAGCTCCCTGCAGTGAGGATGGGCATTTCATCGAAGACAGCCTCAGACTGCTTCCCAGAGGGGCACTAGAGCCAACATCACAACAGCGAGGGGGAGAGGGGTCTGGGAGACCCCTAGCTCACATGGGAGCCACCCAGCCACACTCAGGCCCCAGCCTATCCTGGACTCCTGCAGGCCAGAGATACCGCCAATCATGAATGCCACCCTGCAGGGTAGGGACGGGGCTAACTGAGCCTGGGACACAATTCCCAGGAGATTTCCAGTCCCTTGGAAGAAGCTCTCAGAACACCGCCCAGCCACAGGGACATTGCTTTACCGGAATTCTGAAAATCCCATCTATCCAGGGCAGGGGACTGGGTGTGTTGCCTAGAGTCCCAGAGGACAGGAGCTCCACCCAGTGCAGCTGTCCCCCAAGCTAGGGTCTTCTGGTTTACCAAATGCCCAACTCCCCAACCCCCCAACCTGGTGCACAGGCAGCCATTACAGAGAGGCTGAGAGAAGGGCCTGGAATCAGATAGACCTGGGGTTCCCAGCTCGACTTCCCTATCTGTGAAATGGGCACAGTGGCACCCGATGCCTAGAGACATCATTGGTGAGAAACACAAGAAGCCCTTAGTGTGGTAGGGCACTTTTAAGTGTTTGGGATAAACAGTGGTTATCATGGCAATGTGACAATAATGACATTGATGCTGTGCCTTGCCCTAAGGCTCCCTGTTCCACTTCACCCCCACACCTACCCTCCCCAGGGGCTGGCATCTCAGAGCTACACCTAGAACATTCCTCATGGCTCAGGTCAGGACCCAAGCGAAGCAAAGCTTTCTTTCTGTTGAGAGTTTCAGGTAAATCCTCAAACATATATGTAAACTCTCATTCTCTCAAAAATAAATCTACCTTTCCCAAGTCCTTTGATAATCCTGTTCTTAATAGGTATACCTCTTGTGATGTGGAGCTTAGTACCTTTCTAGGCATGACACATTTTATGGCCGGACCCGTTTTCTCCCCTCCTCCCTTCTCCTCCTCCTCCTCTTCCTCCCCTTTCTCCTCTTCTTCTTTCTCTCCCTCTTCTTTCTTCTCCTTTTTTTCTTCCTCCTTCCCCTCCTGCTCTTCCCCCTCCTCCTCCTGCTCCTTGTACTGGGAATTGAACCCAGAGCCTCTGCCCTTAAAAAACATTTGTTTTTTTGTTTTTTTTAGTCAGGGTCTTGCCAAGTCACTAAGTTGTTCAGGCTGAGCTTGAACTTATAATCCTCCTGCCTCAGCCTCCCAGAACACTAGGATTACAGTCATGTGCCACCATGACCAACCCCTCCAGCATATTTTTAAATTTTTATTTTTAGGGCCGGAGATTTAACTCAGTGGCACTGCACCTGCCTCACAAGCGCAAGGTCCTGAGTTCAATCCCTGGCACCAAGTAAATAAATATAAAAATAATTTTTAAAAATGTTTATTTTTATTAGTACATGTTTGCAGTACCCCTCCAGTTTCTAATAATTTGTCCCTCATGCTCAGTTTTAAGTTGAGCTCTGCTTACCGGAAACATCTACACTTTAGCTTTTGTTCCTTTAGAAGCACAGGGAACCACCCCATCCTCTTCTGCCTATGGCAATTCTTTGACCACGTCTCTGTTAAGTCTCAGGGCTGCTCTACTCTATGTGCTAACTTGCCTGTTGGTTCAACCCAATTTTCTTGAAAGGTATTGTCCTTTGAGTGACTCCTGATTACAATCTTCATGGGCACCCTCTGGGCTATGAAATTCCAGTCTCCTATCCTGAGTTTTGTCTCCTTCAGGTTAGCCCGGAAAGAAGAGGGAGAGCTGGGCCAGCTGAGCATCAGACATACTGGGGCTTGAGTCCTGGGTTCACATGTCCTAGCTGTGTGTCCTTGGATTAGTTCCTTAGCCATGGCTGAGCTCTATTCTCCTTTGCTTGCCTGCATCTGTGCAAATTCAATGAGACAATCCAGGTGTGGGGCCAGCATAGTGCAGCGGCTCAGCAACTGGTGGCCATTTTCGTTTTTAGGGGGGAAAAATGTGAATTCCTTGAAGGGGCAGAGTGAGAGAACTGGCTCTCCCTGGAGATGCAGGGAGGGGCCCAGTTCTCCGGGGAACTCATCCCAGGCCAGGCTGAGGGAAAGATGATTTTATGGCAAACAGCTGGACCCCACCACTGTGGGCCTCAAGTCATGTGCCAGCCCCGCGTGTTCCAGCAGAGGGGCCTTGGGGTTGACACAGCCAGTGCCAAGCCTGATGGGGCAGTGGCCAACTTTCCAGTCAGCCCAGATGTCTGTCTTATATGGAAACTTAAAAATGTGTCCTCAATCAAAGTGGCTTTTGAGAGCTGTTTTCCCAAGACTCTGGCAGGGGCACTGAGGAGGCTCTGGTCTGGGACCTTTGATAACTCCCAAAGGGTCAGGAAAGACCAGGCTCAGCTAAGTCTCGGAGGTCAGAGAGAACACACTAGTTCTCAGTCAGAGGAAAGGGAGAGGAGAAAAACCACAGGCAGCCTAGACTGACTCCTAGAGACATCTCCCTGAGGAAGGGGAATTCTCTCTGAAGAAAAGGGATCTCTGTCTGTGCCATGCAACTGAGACTTCAAGGTGGTCCTTTTCAGTGTCAGAAATAGCAACATTCTGCAGTGACCTTCTTTGAGAGTCGAGCATGGACCCGCAGAAGACCAAAGGGGATTGATTGAGAGAGCCACGAAGTTACATGGTTCTCAGGCTGACCACTCTATTATTCCCATATGATTTTGCCAGACCACCTTGCTGAGGATGACAAAGTCTTCCTTGTGAGGTGTAGTCCTATTTCACCAGAGGAGAAATAGAGACAGAGCTGCTTGGGGCCAAGAGTGTTCTAGAATCCGGATGTCTTGCCTGTCTGCCAAGCATCCCCAAACCCACCCCAGGAGCAGCTTGTCCTTCCCTCTTCTGATGCTTGCACAGTAGCTTGCCTGTCATGTCTACTTAGCAGCCCCTGCCCCCCAGCCCTAGGCTCGGGTGTGGAGCTAGGTGTCTGGCACATGGTCAACACAAACAAGTTTCCTCAACATCTTGCCCCTTCTCTAGACAGTGCCCAGCTACACTTCCATGTATTTTAAATGTTTATGTTGCCCTGGTCTTTGTTATTTCTTGCTCAGTGTGCTGGAATGCTCTACATTCCAGGCTCTGTACCCTGGTGCCCTGTGTGCTGAGCTATACTGAATACAGTGGGCAAGGGAAGGCAGGAGAGATGGAGGCCACTGGCTGGAAGATAACAGGGTGGGAGGGCAGGGCCGAACTTTGAGTGTGTGTGTGGGTGCAGCTGGTGTTCTGCACCCCCCCCACACACACATGGGCCTTGGCAACGTGGCCCACTACACTGGGCTCCAGAGCCTGCCTGGACAGAGCTGGCCAGCTCTGCTGGGAACAGGGTCCTTGGTCACCCAGTGGGCTGAGCGCAGGACATTGGCTCACAGCTAGGACAGGTGTAGGGCTGGTTGGCTGGCAGGCAGCCCCTGAAGTGCAGGCTTTAGCCTTCTCTTCTGTTCTCCACTCTCCCAAATGAGGGCTCCCCATACTCAGAACTGATTCTAAGGTCTGGGAACATGGCCACTGTGCCCACTGGCCCTGGCTGAAGGGTGCAGGCCTAGGATCTTTCACTGATTACCACTGTCTCTGGCTGTGGGGCTTACAGCTTGCACCTCTGGATCCCTGAGGGGCTGCCACAACCTGGATGGCAGATCCCTGTGGCCTGCTTAGACTCTATAACCAGGGAATTTGATACACAAATGAGGAATTCAGGGTACTCTGATTCTCATTCCATTATCACCTGATAATTCTCTGGTCACTAACATCACTGTCAAGGTATTCTAGTGAATTGAAGAGGAAAAACTGGCCCTGCAGGACCCTAAGTGCTGTCTCCCACCCACCAAGCTGCATCTCAAGGCCTCAGGATCCTGCTGAGTGGAAGCCAGCAATGAAGCAGGATTCTGGGGGCCCCTTCCAGATCCCTGTTCCTCAGCCACAGTCACCAGTCTATTCCTTTGCCACCCCCAGCTATTGGCAGCTGGGCCCACTCTTCCCCTCTCTATGTATTCTCAGACTCCAGAGGCAACACCATGGCAGCACCCAGGCCCAAGACAGCCAGGAGGAGATTCTCAGGCTGCTCTGGAATTGCCACTGGGATGAAATTGTTGCTCCTTCCTAGGAGACCACTGCTGGGCCAGGAGGTGCCTGGGCAGGTCAGCACCTTGGCCAGCAGCAGCCCACGGTGGGCTGATAGGCCCCATTTGCCTGAGGCAGCTCTTGGGAACCAGAATGCACCTAAAGAAAGGGCTTGGGAGTCCTGGCCCCACCTGGCCCTTCAGATATGCCTGTGTTTCTTCAGGAAAGCCAGGGCTGGGCAGGGCCTGGCAACAGACACATTCTGCTTTAGGAAATTTGCTCACTTTCACGGTCTCACCTGCGTCTGTAATTTCCTTGGGTTGTTAAACTCTTCCCTACCTCTTTGTCATAACCCCTAATCATTCTTCAGATCTCATCCTGGCTGTTACTTCTTCTAAGAAGTTTTAATCCACCAGTTTCAACTAGGGCTCCTTTCCTTATCATGTACAGATGTATTGCAAAAAAAGCACCACAACAAAGGGAATCATTGGCATCCTAGATTTATATGCCTGTGAAGACGGTTCTGAACAAATGGAAGGGACACCTTTTCCTCATTTCCAAAAAGGTGCTCCAGGACTTCTGAGTGGCCTGGTTCCAATGTCTCTGTCCCTACAGCTCCCAGCACTTGTCCAGTTGCTGTACTGCCTCTTTATTTCTGATGCCCACTAACTGTCTCTGGCACCCATTAGATTATAAGCTTGGAGAGAAGAGGCACTGCTTTTACCTCATTTGTCACTGGTACATATCATGGCCTCATCATAAATATTTGTTGATTAAAGAGACTGTGGGATATAGAAAGAAGTCTCAAGAATTGGCCTGACAGGAAGGAGGAAAGGAAACAAGGAAAGAAAAAAAATGGCAAAGATATCTCTGGCCTGCAGGGGAGATGCAGAGCAGTTCTATGCATCAGTAGGTTGGACTTCTTTTCCCTTTCTTGAGGATACCTCCTATTATGGTTTGGGTCCAAAATGCGCCCCCTAAAGGCTCATGTGGTGTTTTTGGAAAGTGATTAGATCCTGGGGTGATAACCTCATAAATGGTTCAATACACTGATGCATTCATAGCTGAGTGTGCTCTTAGGAGGTGGGGCCTAGTTGGAGGAAGTGAGTTACTGGGGCCATGCCTCTGAAGGGTATATCTTTCCTTGAACTTCTTCCAACCCTCTCTTCTTCCTGGATGTCATGAGGTGAGCAGCTCTCTTCTGCCAGCTCCTCCCATCATGATGTTTTTGTTTTGGAGCCAGCTGACCATGGACTGAAACCTCTGAAACTGTGAGCCAAAATAAACTTTTCCTCCTTTAAATTGCATGTGTCAGGGATTTTTCCCCAGCAATGGAAAGGTACTAACACACCTTCTAATAATAATAATGATATTAATAGTACAGTCATCCCTCAGTATCCATAATGAACTGGTTCCAAGACCCAAACAGTTATCAGAATCCACAGATACTCAAATCCTAAGCTTACATAAACTGGCACAGTGCTTGCACATAATCTATGCAAATCCTGCTGTATATTTTAAGTCATCTCTACTTAATATCTAACAGTGTAAACTTGATGTAAATAGGTGTTATACAGTATTCTTTAGGGAATCATGACAAGAAAAAAGTCTGTTTAGTAAAAATGTTCAGTGTGGAGGCAGCCATCATAGGCCTAAAATGAAGTATGAGGCAAACAGTGCCCCATTGAGTGCTAGAGACAGACTGAGGATCTAGAAAGCAGCAGAAGGGTATAAAAGCACATGGCTACACATCTTTCACTTGTGTAGATTTAGCATGGTTCTCAGTGCAAGGTAAATTTAAGTTTTACTTCTCAAAACTTTCTAGAATATTTCCCCTGAATATTTTTGACCCATAGTTGGTTGAAACTGCAGACACCCAAGCCACAGAGATGGAGGACCAGTTGTAATAGCCACTGTCTTCTAACCTAGTGCTAAGCACGTACATCACCTCACTTCAGCTAACGTCTATGCAGAGAGGTCAGTGGGCAGGGTAGGGCTGGGACCTGGTATGTGTCAGATGCTCAAGCCTGGAAGTTAACTGCTACCCATTGCTGCCTCCCTAAAACTTCTATCACACTGTGAAGCCTTCTGCACTTTTTAGTTTGGAAAATGTAGTCACTGCTCCATTGCTGAGTCTGATGTTGGAGACAGCCTTGCCCCTCCCACTTTTGGGCTCTGCTCCAAACCGCCACAAAACCAATTCACTGAGCTGGCTGCTGACTAGCAAAAGAAATGTACACCAGGGCCAGGCCCAGGGCCAGGAAAGAGGCCTGGGGGGAAGATAGGCTAAGCAGGCAAAAGCCAAAGAGGTACCTGGTCATCTCTTCCTGGATGTCAGACCAGACCTCTGAGATCAGCAGTAATGGGCATTTTGCTGACTCCTGAATCCTCAGTGCTTGAAATACATGAGGGACTAGGGAGTATTTGCTGCCTGAATGAATGAATGAATGAATGAATCCAAAAGAGGGCAGGGAACTAGAGTCCTCACACCTCAAGGCTGAGGACATTCTGGACAGGCAGTTCACCCTGGTTCAGAGACCAGGAGGCAGGAACAGGAGGTGAGGAGGCGAGGAAGAGGCCTAGAGTCTTTTAAGGAGAGAAAGAGGGAAATACCAACTCAACAAACCAAGACCTCTGGTGCCTGGGCAGGGGTGTGTGTGAGACAGGAGGGTGCAGGGCCCCAGCACCAGACAAGATTCCTAAAATCTACTGAAGAAGGAGTGGCCCTTCACAGGCAGGCAGTCAGAGCAGTGGGCCAGGCACCTGGGCTGGCTGAGCTGTAGGCTTGGTGTACCAGCCAGAGTCTCTGTCAAGGGCTCTGCGATGAGGTGGGGTGAAGGGTATGCCTGGCAGCAGAGACCAGGCCCCGAGAGAGCTTCCCCAACACTCTGGATTTTGACACCAGAACTTACCTGGTCTCGGTGGACACGGGGCACACGAGGTCACCCCCCAGAAGGCTCCCACACCAATGCAACAGTCCTCCTGGGAAGTCAGTTCCAGCAGGTGGTTGGCACACTGAAAAAGAGGCCATGGACACCTGGGACCTCCCATTTCCCTCCCTTGCTGTGTACAGAGAGGTCCCAAGAAAGCCCAGCACCTAGAACGTAGCCCTCTCCCCTTCTGCCAGAGGATGTCCCCAAGCCAGGGGAGAAGGGCTCAGCCAATGCACCGGAAGGAGGCAGAGAAAGTTGTGGCCCAATCTGCCAGACCCTAACCTCATATTGGAGAGGGCACAATCCAGACACACAATCTGCCCTGTGCAGCTCTGCAAACTGCCACACTCCACAGAGAGTCCCACAAGATGAGCTTTCCTCCATCAACCTTCAAGGAAGTCCAGCATGAGGGCCCTCCAATGAGTGGGGCCCCAAGCTCGGGGACATCACAGATTGAAGGTCGGGGAGGATCTGGGACTCCAGTCCTTATCCCTTGGTTACTCACCTCCTCAGATCCCCTGACCTCAGAAACTCCAAACTGCGGTCTTAAGAAAAGACACCGGGAGTCTGGTCTCAGCCTTGTTCTTGGGTGCCTAACCTGATCCTCCCATCAAGAACTGGGGAAACCTCCCAGGGGAAATGGTGCGATTCTCATCTTGGCACCACCAGGGCTTTAGGGTGCGAAATGCATTCACCAATTCCACATCCTTGTGACCCTAGTTGAGACTAGAGACCAAACTCCTCACCAGACACTAATAGTCCTACTGTGACTCAGCTTTCAGAAAGCCCAGGATTTTCTGGGGCCAAACATCTAAGCAGCTTTTGCCTGGGGATGCTGGTGACAGCTCTTCTGCAGAGGGGCTTCCTTGGTCGACTTCCGCCTGCCTTGCACCGACAGGGGTCAGGGTAGGAGGAAGCCCAGCCTTTCTAGACTCAGGCTCTTCTATGCCCTGGGTTTTCCCATCTGGGAAATGGGATCTTTTTCTTTTTTCTTTTTTTCCTGGCACTGGGGATTGAGCTCAGCACCTTGCGCTTGCCAGGCAGGTGTGGTGCCATTGAGCTAAATCCCTGGCACCCCATCTGGGAAATGGAAGACTGCAGACACACTCCACAGAGCAAATGGCAGAGAGAGAGAAGGGCAGGTCAATGGCTGTTCTGGAAGCCTCCAGGGCTGAGGCAGGGGCTGACCTCTCACCTGTCCATTCACAGTGTTCAGGTAACACCGGCCCAGCGGCCCCTGATGCCTGGACATCACTTGAGGTGGTGACTGAGGGGGTTCTCCAGATCGAGCGAGGATGCTGTTGCTGTCCCGGTGGCTGTGCCAGGGGTTGGCAGGGAGCTGGGGTGGGGCTCTGGCCTCCACACTGTTCTCCAGGAACCCATCAGCCTCACCTCGCACCCGTGCCACCTGGTGGATCTGTACAGAGGCCTCTGGCGGGTGTTGGATGTGTACTTTCACCAAGGAGGGGTTCGCAGAAGCTGGGCACAGGGGGCTGAGGTCAGAGCCAGGAAACAAGGCCTCCCTCACAACATCTACCTCCCAAAGAGCACCCATATCCCTGGGCCCGGCAGGCTGGCTGTCTCTGAAAAGCTCCCCTTCCATTGCTTGGCCACTTGAAACCCTGGAACAATTCTCCCCTGAGAGAAGAAGGAAGGGCAGATGCTTCACAGAAGGCCCCTCAGTTACAAATCTCAGACTCCCTCCTGATTCCACCCACCATGTTCCTGCACAGCCCTGGGCTCCAGCCGCTGACCCCGGCCTCACTCTGCCTCGATGCCCTTGTTCTTGATGCTGCTCCCTCTACTGAACCAAATGCTGCCTGCTGGTCCTGGGCTAGCAGAGGGTCATCTTCTCCACTGAGCATCCCAGAGCACCCTGGGCCCAGAGGTTCCTCTACCCCTCGACTCCTATACCATTCTTCAATTCTTTTTTTTTTTTGTATCCTTAATTCGGCATCTACCGATAGTAGCAGGAAAAATGAGATGCTGCGTTTTATGTTGAAATCTATATGCCCAGGACCACAGGCACCTGAGGGCAGGATGCTGCCCTTACACGGCTTTGTCTTTCCCAGCACAGGCTAGGGAAAAACATGTTGAGGCATTGAGCTGGAAGGGGAAAGAGCTCAGGGGACAGAATAGAGCCTGCCGGTGGAGGAGAAAGGTTTGTCATAAGTGCAGGAGGGAAGATGCTTCCCTGTCCCCACTCAGCACAGTAGGTGACAGTGCCCGCCCTGCCTGGTGGCACTCACCGCGCTGATTGGAGAGTGGCAGCGTAAAGGTGGATCGGTGCAAGGGGTTTTCCAGCACTGCCCTGTGGTGGGAGCCTCTCTTGGAAGGCTCCCTGTCTGGCTGTGGAGCAGGCAAGTGGCAGAACTTCCCAGTGGAGTTGGTGGGGCACCAGCACTCATCCCGGCCAATGCAGCGGCCTCCATTCAGGCAGGGGATCTGGCAGAAATCTACAACATCAACCAAGGTGACCCATGGTGGGAGACCAGCAGTACCCGGCATGTGGCTAGCCAGTGACAATAGAGAAGCACCCACACGTGGATGGCCTGGGGAGCCTAGCTTGCTCTGAAAGGCAGGAACTTTCCTTGAGGCTCTGGAGTGAAGGAGGGCAGATAATAATCAGCCCTAGCCCTTCTAAAAACCCCTTTTATGTCTCTCCCTGCCCCCAGTGACCTAGGATACAGGGCAGTGGCCTCATTATGAACTCCCTCCTCTCTTCTCAGTGTAGGTAACTTGGCCTCAGAGAAGTGTGTGACTTGCCTGAGTCATACAACCAGGCTGGGATAGGGATGGGAGATGACACAGCTCTCTGTGTGGTTTGGGAGCAGGGGAAGGCTTCCTTCCTACAGAGGAGCTGGGCTCCCGTCCAGGGCAGGCCTGTCGCTTCGCCACCCCAACCCCCAGGACCATCCGGGAAGCATTTGGGGGGAAAGGGACTCACAGATGCGGAAGCCAGACTTGGGATCATGCCCATGGCCACCCTGGCTGTACAGAGTGGTGGTGTCACCCCTCTCACAGCTGTTGGCACAGCGCCCACGGGCACAGGTCTGCTTGCAGATGGTGGGGGTGAAGACAATCTTGATCTTCTTGATTTTCTCCGTGAGGTTCAGCCCTGTGGACAGAGGGCTTGGGTCCAGGGGGCAGGGCTGAGAGGCACAGCTGTGACCTCCAGAGCCTGGTAAGAAAGGCCCATGGGACTAGGGCGCAGCCATCCCCAGGGCATTTGTTGAGGATGACAGGATGGCAGTCCAGAGTAGGGGCTGGGTAACACCTTTCTTTTTCTTTTTCTTTTTTTTAATCAGACAGGTTCTCATTATGTAGCCCAAGCTGGGCTGGAATTCATGATCCTCTTGCCTCAGCCTCCTGAGTGCTATGATTGCAGGTGTGTGTCACCACACCCAGTCTATAGGTAACATCTTTGAGATGCAGCCGCTGAGCTCACACTTTGTGCACATTAACTCTCAACCCTCTAGATGGGTATTACTTTAGGTTCAGCCCTCACAAATTGCCATTTTCATAGGTTAAAATGCCTGCTTACTGGCAATTTTCAGATGTCCAACAACAGCTGGGCTTTGAACGCAAGGGCATGGAATGGAACCTGGCTCAGATGGACCATAAAGGAGGGCTTCCTAAGAGAAGTAGAAGAAGATAAAACCTGAGGAATGGGCTGGGGATTTAGCTCAGTGGTTTCGCCACCTGCTGCGCAAGCGCAAGGACCCGAGTTCGATCTTCGGTACCAAAAAAAAAAAAAAAAAAAAAAAACCTGAGGAATGATTAGAGTCAGGTCTTGTGGGGCCTGATTACCAGAACGGGATCAGGCACCTTATGTGGTGGGTGGTGGGGAAGCCGCTGAAAGTTTCCAGCAAGACATCAAAGAAGTGTGGGAGGACTAGTGATGTGCAAGGGAAGCAGGTGACCGGCTGAGAAAGCACTGCAGTTAGCAAGGGTGGTGGCAGTGGAAATACAATGGAGGGCTATTAATTCAGTGTGGGGAAGGAAGCCAGAGGCAGCGGGTTGAGGAGGGGATAGAGGCAGGAAGTGGAGAAGCACACTCAGACTGTAAATAAAGAAGCTTCCCTGTGCAAGGAGGAGGTGGAGAGGAGCTAGTTCCCAGCTTCTGCAAGTCAGGGGGGCCTGGAGCAGCCACTCTGAGGAAAGGGAGAGAGAATGTTCAGGCAGGCATGGAAAGGACGTGAGCAATGACAAAGTGTATGCTCTGGTGCAAATTCAGATATGCTGAGGTTTTCTCCCAGCAGCAGAAGCCCAGTGTTAGTGCTACAGAAGCAGCTAGTTGGCTGGTCCAGGAGGGACAGGGTTAGCAGGAAGGAGGAGGCAGAAAGGCCTGGGCCATGAAGTTGAGGTTCAAGGCTGGATGTAAAGGAAGCAGAGGCAGGAGGGGATGACAAACTGGCCGAGGCACAGCAACCAGGGTTCTAGGGTCTCAACAGAGGCCAAATCCAGATCAGCTACTCTGGCACCCTTGGGTCTTGGCACAAAGCAAGGACTCGAATATTCTTGGCTGAAAGAATGAGAGACAACTCAGCTTCTCCTGCAGAGTGGAGGAAGAAGCAGAAGTGGGGCAAAGAGCAGCCAGGATTTAGATGGCCTGCTCTTCTAGGCCCCAAGGCAGTGCATCCTTACCCCAGGGGGATGAGAGGTAGTCCAGATGTGCTGCCTGCTGGGCACCATCCCTCTGTTCAAATCCTGGAGGCAGAGCATTGGAAGTCAGCTGGCCACTGGTGGCAGTGGCTGGGTAACGTCGGACGGTCCGGGACAGCCCCACATGCTGCTGGGAAGGGTGGGTCTGGCTGAGTGCACTCAGAGTCCTGTGGAGACAACCACAGGGGTTTGCATCCCAGAAGCATGTCTCTCTGCCTTCCCTCACCTGGCTGTTGCCTGCCTGTCCTTGCATTGCAACAATGCTTCAGTTTGGCTGACTCCTGGCCATGGAGGTCCCCCAAGACAGAAAGTCAGAGATGTGGGTGACCAGCCATCCCCAGGAGCATACCCACCCCTATGTGGAATAGCCAGGCTTTTGCTAGATTATTCTGGGTAAGCCACTCAGCCTCTCCACCCCTTGGCTGCAGAATAAAGGCATTAGCCTGCCCCAGTATAGCTCTGACGTTCTGAGAGTCTTGAGAGCCCACTTCTGGGGCAGTGCCTGCCCTGAAGCCAAGTCCTGTGCCTTGAAGCCAAGTCCTAGGTCCTTCCCTAGCCTCCCAATTGGACTCTGCCACTTTTTAATACAAGCCTTTATATGACTGCCTGTGGGCCAGAGGCTAGAATCTCCTTTTCATTTATCTTTGTTGTAAAAAATAATATAAGGACAATATTCAAGGAGAATGAATTCATCTTCCCCCAACACAGCAAATACTTCCATTTCCTTTCAACTTTTTCTATTGATATCTATTGATACAATGTAAATTCTAATTTTTTTCATTTAACATTAGATCACACTTTATATATGATTTCACATTTTTTTCCTTCTTATCATTTTCACTGTCCTATGACAATCAACCTGCAGATGAATCACAACTTACTCATATTCTGTTTTTAATTTTTAACTGTGGATACTTTTACACATATGATTTTTTTCCTTCTATTAAAATATTCCTTTAGCAGGATTCATTGTACCATTTCATTTTATTTTATGTGTTTGGATTTTTCAAATAATACACTTTTTATTTATGAGAGGATTCACTATACTAATTTATTCTGTATTTGAATTTTTAATAATAAACATTCTGAAAAGGGTTACTACTTTAGGATTAATTCAGTTCTTTGAGCTACAATGATTGTATCAAAGGTTATAAATATTTATAGTTCTAATATATACTGATGTATTGCTTTCTGAAAATCAAAATTACATCAAAAAGTATAAATGTACCATGTAGTGCACAGTCTCATCAGTGTAGCATATTAATTTTTTGTACTTTGTTAATAGAATAAGCATAAAATATTATATTTCAATATTGTTTTTATCTCCCTTTAAAAAATAACTTTTGGGGTGAGGGATTTAGCTCAGTGGTTCTGGCACCTGCCTCGCAAGGTCCCAAGTTTGATTCCCAGTACCAAAAAAATTTAAAAAAAAACCTTCCGAAGTTGAAATTTTGTTCATGAGTTTACTGGCTAATTATGAAAGTTTTCTGCTCATGTCCTTTGACATCTTAACTGAGTTGTTTGTCTCATCCATTTGAATAGATTCTCTTTATTCTATTATTGGGCAGGCTATTCTAACAAGGCAGCCTCTATTGTAAATACTCTGTGTTGCCCCCGTATGTGTGGACCACTTTGTACACAAGTTTCTACACTGAGCACAGTGGATGTTGAAGCTAAGCAGGATTAAGAACTTCCCCAAGATTATAGAACAGCTAAATTGGGGCATCCAGATGCCAACCAGGGCAGCCCCATCCCAAAGCTGTGTTCTGTGCCACCTAGCAAACCAGCCCAGACCTCAGTGGTGTTCCTAGGTCCCTTCCCCAGACTCCCAATTGGATTCCTTGCCCAACTGGGTTAAAGTCTTGGATTTTCTCCCTTCCTCACTGCTGACCCCAGGTGCCCAGGCCATAAGCAAGCTCCTTCTTATTCTTTTCTGCAGAAGTCAATGTTAGAGCCTGGTTACCCATTCACCCCAGTACCTACCCCCACCCTTGAGTTTTTCCCAACCCTGATGGCCTGGGCCTTGGTTCCTGTGAACTTCAATGCTCATCTTCATTCCTAGACTACCTGCAGCAAATCTCTACCTTCTTCTGTTTCCCAGGTTTGGGGGCTAGAGCAGGAAAGAGGTCCTGTCAGCCATCACGGAAGTTCTATGAGCCCGGACCTCAGGTGCCTGCTCCTCAGCACAACCCACTACTGAGAAAGCAAAATCCTTCCTGTGGCTTCCAAGAGCATGCTCGAGAGACTGGTTGAGGAGCCTGTGCATTGCTGGAAGCCTTCTCCTGGGCTACAGGCTGGTACCACAGCTCAAATTAGTGCCCTCACCACAAAGCACCCTCAGAGGTGAAAGCAACAGCTCATGTTCTGCCTAAACCACCTGACATTTTTTTTAACTTGACCCTGGCAGAGAACCCTCTAATGTGGTCACACTGGAAACTCAACAAGGTCTTTCTTGGTAACCTGTCATTATTATGTTTTTGCTGCTGTCGCTTGTTGCTTTAAATGGAACTTAATGCTAATGGCATGAAGATTCCCAAGTATAAGTTCCTTAAGGGCCAGTTGGTTAGCTTTGCAGAGAAAAAAACCAATAAATTTTTTAAAAGAAAAAAGAAAAAACATGACTTCCCTTGTTGTACATAGGACCTGGCTGCACAGAGGAGATAGGATGAGATTTAGACAGGAAAGATATGTCAGTTCTGCTTCTTCCTAGCAGTGTGGCCTCAAGCAAGTCACTGAGCTTCCCTGAACCCCAGGTTTCTCATCAGTGAGACAGGAAACTACCTATCCTACCTCACTGGGCTATTGAGAGGGCTAAGGGAACAGTGAGACCATGCACTTTTTTTTCTTTGCAAAAACAAATAAATAGTTACAAGTTGAAAAGTATGCTAGAATTTTAAAACTGCATGAACAAAAGGACACAAAAGGGTTAACTATAGTTTGGACTAACTCCCATCCTCAAGCCAAGTAAGAAAATGTGACTGGTCACTTAAAATTCTTTCTTCTTCATCTACAGAATAAAAGGACTCAAAGAACAAACAAACATCAAAACTTGTCACTGCTAATCAAGCATCTTTACATATGGAAGGCCAAGTGACTAATCTGGCATCAACACATTTTTAGTAACCAGAGTCCTCTGAGCCCAATTCATTGCCATTTACTGCTGTGTTGGAGAATTAAGCGTTAAATGGCAGAGCCAGACGTGGTGGCTCGTGCCTGTAATCTCACCATTTGGGAGGCTGAGGGAGGAATATTGCTGCAAGTTCAAGGCCAGCCTGAGACTACGCACAGAGGCCTTGTCTCAAGGAAAAAAAAAGAGTTAAATGGCAGAAATCCAAAAGCCTTTTGGACTAAGAGTAGCAAAGGAGGAGGCCTCCAGGTCTACATCTTACCCTGGGAGCACCCTAGCTATATTCTTCATACATCCTAGCTAGTCCTCAGGGGCCTACAAGGAGAGAGGTAGTGTGGGGGTTGCAGGCTCTGGGCTCAGCTCTGGCTCCCTGGTGATCTCCAACTGGTTGCTGCTGCCATCGCCATGTAGAAGGGCATAGGCAGCTGGGATGGGGTAGACACTGAACTGTACGATTTGTACGCTCAATCATCTGCTATGTGTTATCTTTGTATTCATTTCCCTTAAGCAAATCATAAGCCTTCAACCAAGTCCTAGTTGCGTGTCTTATCCTAGTCTCAGGTTATGAGAAATAAAGAGAAGACTCTGGCACCGTGTTTGGTCCAGGGTGGTCCAAAGAAGCAGTGTCTGTCTCCATCCACCCCTCTCCAGGGCAACTGAGTAGTGGCAGCAGAGGCAAGTGGAGAAGGTGCCTTTCTTGGGCAACAGCCCCTGGGGAAAGGGCCTGTTGACTATTAGCCTTAGAAGACCTGCAGCTGTTTCGTCAACTAGCACAAGAATAGAACTTGCTATCTCTCTCTCTTTTTTTTTTTTGGTACCAGGGATCAAACTTGGGACCTTGTGTTTGCGAGGCAGGCGGTGGCACCACTGAGCTAAATCCCCGGCCCTTAGAACTTGCTATCTCTCTGTGGTTGTTCCAGGGAATTTCTGGTGAAGCTGCCACAATGCACTAAAACAGCCATCAGCAGACTTTAGGATTTAATGGATGAGTACAATTTTGAAACAAATTTGGAGGACTAACATAAATTGCCAGCTTTTTGTTTAGACAGAGTTGCCCGTTCATCACGAATGTCACTGTGACTGGATTAAGAAAGGCCTAGTGGGTTGGTAAAACACACCTCTGGGTGTGTCTGGGTGGGTTATGGAGGTGTGACTTTGGGTACTATATCTGGTCCTTGGGCCCTTCCTCTCTGGTGCTGTTCCCCTGTTGTTTCTCAGCTGCCATGAACTAAGCACCTTTGCTCTTCCATCTGCCAGGATGGTCCTGCCTACATCCTACCAATCATGAATTGAATCCTCTGAACCTGTAAACCAAATCAAACCTCTCCTCCATTAAGTAGTGGGTGTCAGACATTGTATCCCATCAATGGGGAAGCTAATACAGTAGGTTAAATATGCACACAAACATACGGGTACTATTTATTACCAGCACAATTACATGAAAGAAAAGACATTTCAATGTCAAAAAAAGAAATATTTGAGTAAATTTAACTTCATGAAAATCTCCCCACACTGAGTTTCTTTTCATGGACCATGAAAAGTTCATTGAAGACCAGCACCAAGCCAAAGGGGAGCCAGTGGATTCACTAAGTCCTGCTCTCACCTGAGAACTCCAGAACTCTTTCAACCGTTCTAGGGATGCCCATCCCAGCTATCTGAGAACTTCAAATCCACATTGTCTGGACAGTGTGTACCCACAATGCCACTCAGTTAAGTGTGCAGGGTGTGCCCACACCTTGGTCCCCCACACTAAGGTTTTCAAACAATGATGGTGACACACATGGCTGAAGGCTCCATGCCCTCCATCCCATCCACTTTCACCCCCATCTGGCGGCTCCACTGTGTCTAATTTATAGAGATATAAATAATTTGGATTTCTAAATGCTATTTTGTTTTAACAGAATCTTTGTTCTTAAGAGAAAAAATTTAAGATATCACTACAAGATGCACAAAACGGTTATCATTACCATTGTTTGAGCACAGAGCCAAGTGCTTTAAATATGTCATATTATCTACATCACTTCAGCGAATGAGAAAAATAAATTGCAGATTAATAAGGATAGTATGCTTTCAGTTTTATATTTTAAGTTTATGTTAAATGTCTCCCTTCTGCCATACACATTTCTACAGCCATCAGAAAGGTCTGTAAACAGTGGATACTCTGAGAATGAGAGTGCCTGTGTGTGAGTAATTATAGTTTTAAAATGATGTTATAATTATATTATTTCTATATTTTCAGAATTTTTAAACAATAAATATGCATCACACAGAATAAATGTTTACTTATTTTGTAATCAAAACAAATATTTTCCCCAGGAACTCCATTTTATAGACAAGGCAACTGAAGCTCAGAAAAAGCATGGTAAATACCCATAAATAACGAGGACCCGAGGTGGACGGTGATGGCAAACAGAGACACGGAATTCAAATGCAAGTAGGACTATATCTAGTAGAAGGGCTCTAGAAAGCTTCAGGAGGGAAGCAACTTTCCAGCTGCTGCTTAATGAACAGGTAGAGCTTCAAGAGCTCAGAACAAGAAGACCTTCCAGGTTAGAAAAATAACGTAAGAAAGGCACAGAGATGGAAACATGGGCTATATTTAAGGAAGAATAAGGAGCACTAGTTGAATAAAGCACAGGATGGAGAGGGGGGAAGAGAAAAGAAATAATAGTAATTAGTGCCTATAGGCAGCAGGCATCATAATAACTGTTTCACATATCATTTACCTGATCAAACAACTCTATGATCAGAAATCTTTGCCTTTCCCACTACCCCCCCCCAAAAAAAGCCTGTGAAAGGTAAAATCATGCAGAAACCCTTATTTGACTAAAACCATCTTAAAGTAGTAAGGCAAATGATCAGATGGGGAAATACACATGCAATTGTATCATAGACAAAGACACATTCCCATATTATCTAAAGAGTTCCTGGAAACAGAAAAGATAGAGACTAAGAGCCCTAAAAGAAAAATCAGCAAAGAATATGAGCAAAGTTCACAGGGAAAAAAAGTCAAATGTTTTTTAAACAGAGAAATGTGCTCAACCTTTCTCCTTATAAGAGATGTACAAATGAAAACTCTGGGATAGCATGTTTTAGTAAAACTTCAAGAGTTTATTAACATTCATTTGGTGAGACTGCAGAAACAGGCACTCTCAGATGTTGCTGGTAGAAGTGTAAATTGATACAACTCTTGGAGAGCAATTTGGTAATGTGCACTCACAGGTCAACGCATGGATGCTATGGCCTTGCAGTTCTACCATCAGGACAAACCTGCTGTGGTAGGGCTGCTGCTGCTCTGGTTGGGCCACCTTTGCAGCTGGAACATCCCCAGCAGCTGCATTACTGCACTTTACTCTTGGCCAATGGGAGTCACCTGAAAAACTTCTCCCACTCTCATGACTATGCAGCCAAATGCTGCTGGAAATAGAAGTTCAAAAGCCCCTCCCTGGTCCCTTGTCTCAAGGTGGGACAACATTGTAAGCTCTGTTCAAAATCAGCACAAAGCTTGATTTCCACGAGTCTTCATCCTTGCTTGACTTATTCCCTTAACACAAGCCCCCCCAAATCATATACACCCGAATCGTCCTTCTAAGGGACCTGATCTAAGACACTTGTAAATGTCCAAAATGATGCATGAACAAAGGTTATTCACAGCAGCACTCTTTTGTAATAGCAAAATATTTTTTACAGAACAGAAACAACCGAGGTGCCCTTCAGTGGGAGATTGGTTAAACAAACAGAATAGCACTGTGTGCTGTGGAAACAAAAGCCGCTCCTTCACATCAATAAGGAACACTCTCTAAGATAGATTCAAACATGAAAAATGACAGCCCAAATCCTAACACTGGTTTTTACATTTTTAAATGGTTGGAAAAAGTCAAAGAAGAATAATATTTATTGACATGAGAAAATGAAATAAAATTCAAATTTAAGTTTCCACGAATAGAGTTTGATGGAAACACAGCCATAGTCATCGTCTAGGATTGTTTTTACTCTCCAGTGGTGTCACTGAGTAGTTACAGAAGCCATCTGTCATAGGAAGCCTAAAATATTTTCTATCTGGAATTTTATGGAAGAAGTTTGCTGACTCCTGATGTAGGACAAACTTTTGTGTGAAAATAAAGACACAGGTTGTGTTTGTTTGCATATTCATAAAGCAACCATGGGAAAGATACCCTGGGAAATTAGTAATAGTGGTTACTTATGTGGGGGGAGGGGAGTGGGAAGTGGGGTGGGGGATCAACAGGTGCTACAATTTAATGAATGCTTACTCTGTGCCCAGCTCTGTACCAATAATGCATGTCATGTGCATTATGTCACATATGACTTGACTACTCACCACCCTTTCTGTAGTTGACAAAATAGAATGCATGCAAGCTCTCTATACCTTGCTAAATGCCGCAGGACTCCTAAGTGTAGAAGCCAGGCTACTAAAGCAGATTAACTTCATCCAAAATCCACCCATCATTTGTCATTTGTTTATCACCATTTTACAGATGAAGACACTGAGGTTTTAGGGGATGAAAGAACAGGTTTGGGCCTACATGGCAGAAGGTCTGCCTGAAATGCTGGGTGAGGTATCTGGGCTGTAATGAGTAGGTGAGGGGGAGAGCTTAGAGATTTGGGGGCAGGGAAATGACACCCTCTTTCAATCATTCAAGAAGCACTTACAAAGTGTGTCACATGTCAGGCCCTGGGGCCCAAGCTTCCCACCTCATCTCCAATGGAGACTGGAGAAAGGGACCAGCATCTCCGTAAAGGTGAGGAGACCCAAGAGAAGCCAACAGTAGCCTTAAGACCTTAGCGGCCTTCAAGTAGGACTAGGCAGGATGGATGGACATTCCTAAGTGCTAACTATCCTGGAGAAAGCCTACCTGGTGGTGGACAGATCAGGGGCGGGGGCTGGAGGCCTGCTGGAAGGCGTTGGCTATACTCTGGACTAGCTGTGACTGAGGATGATACTGAGAGGCAGAGATTCAAGGGATATTCAAAATGCAGAGACGAAGACAATTCCCAGTGATGGCTTGAACAAATGGGAGGAAGGGGTTTCAGGGGCCCAGAGCTCAACCTGAGAGATCCAAGAAGTGGACAATGGGCTCAGTGCTGTGTATGATGGATGTTCAGTATCACAAGATGGATATCAAGACAGAAACATCCAGGAGGAGGAGGAGGCAGGACTCGGAAGAGGGTCCTTAGGGCTGTAGAAACATCAAGGTATGAGAGGCAGGGTGAGGGGAGATGCTTATCGGTGAGGAGGCACTGTCTGCAGAGTTAAGGGGGAAGATCAATTCCAGGCAAGGAGAGGATGCAGAACAAGCCCAGCCTCAGCCTTGGAAGGCCCTTGCTCATTCTGCTAACACCTCTCATGTGAAGGGGAAAATCTGTTAATGAACAGAGGGGTCTCAGTTTTAAGTTTTGTTCCCATAAATCCTTCTCCAACCATTGGCGCTTGCCACCACTTGTCTGGTAGTGCATGATTAAACAAATGAACAGGCAATAAACTAGTATTAGCAGAAAACTCTTGCAACAGCCCATCAGACTTCACTCAACAGTTTGCTCTTTTCATAGACATGTGTGCTATGGAGCTGCAGTGGGGTTTTTTTCCCCCCTTTCGCGTGCACAGACGATCGTCATAGTTTCTGCTAATAAAACTGTTTCCAGCTAATTCTAATCATGAATCAACTGTATTGATGGTTCATAGCAATCTTTATGATTTCCAGGTGCTCTGACACCGAAACACTTTGAGAAATGTAAGAGTACAGAGAATAAAGAAGGGTGAAATGGGGTTGGGGAACCCAAGGTTTAGGGAGCAAACAAGGAAGAGGCTGAGAAGCCAGGGAAGGAAAGGGAGCAAGGAGAGAGCGGAAGAAGGTGTTCCCAGAACTCTCTGCTTCCAGCCAAAGCAGAAGCGGTACTCCTTCCTGTGACAGTGGGCCCAGCTCCCTGGAGGTTAGCATGCCCTGGCACCTCCCAAGTGGCTCAATTTCTCCAGAGAACTTGGGTGCTGGTAAGGCTGAGGGAAGCCCTGGCGGAGCTCTATCCCTTCTCCCCTTCCAGATGGCCAGGCAGCCCTCACACTGAGCCCAGGTTCAGACACGCTTGGCTGCCACAGCCCCGGGACCTGAGGTAGAGACACATGGGGACAGTGCCTGAGTGGAAGTCAGCACCTGCCTATTGCTTGGCACACTGAGGGAGCATCGTCTACACTGGTCTCAAATCCCCACTGCTCTCCTGAAAGGCTGAGAGCCAGCCCTCCAAGGTGTCCTCCAGGTGCCTCAAGATAACTCCTGCTTCTGCCCACCATGTCCACCTCCCCAGCCCCTCAGCCTCACTGGTCACCTTGAGGTCCCCACTCGGCGGCCTCACCCTACTCCCTATGAATCACACTCCCAGCTCTGAGCCTCCAGGCCTCCAGCTCTTTCCGTGGCCACACCCAGGTCTGAGAGGCCTGGAGCTCTGGCACCCAGACCCCAGGGGTGCCCCTGCCAGGATGTGGGGTGGGGAGGAGGCACAACCCTGGAGGTGACATTCCTGCCCAGAACTCCATCCTGCTCTGCTTCCCAGCCACCTGGGGAGAGAGCACAGCATCCCTGTTTCCAGGCAAATAAATAAGTGGCAGGGGGAGACTCCGGCTCTGTGTGTCCCGGGGAGTGTCGGGGAGAGGGACAACCACACCCTGCCTGAGGCTCATCCCCACTTTAAGAGCAGCACTCTAGTAGGTTCTGCCTCTGATTCCAAAGGATCCAGAGCCTCCTAAGCACCTCATTTCTCTCCTCCACCCTGCACACCAGTCACACCTCTATAACTGTGAGCACATTTCCACTGAACTGCCTGCCTTATAGGCTGCCAAGCCCTCGGCCTGTTGCATCAGCTTTGTTCTCTCCTGGCTGGACAGGCCAGCTGGAGCAGGCTGCCTGCGCACTGGGCTCATACCTGTGGCCCCTCAGGAGAACAGGTGGGAGGAGAAGGTGGCCCTGAGGTCTGCCTAGGGCCCAGAAAATGTCCTTTATCTTCTACCAAGCTTGCCCAATATCAAACTCCTACACAATAGTCTTCTCCCTCCCACAAGAAGAGGAGCCACTCCCAGAGCCCTATGCCTCCTGGGCCCAGCAGGACCCCCTGAAGCAGGCTGAGGACACAGACCCCAGAGGGGAAGGGACTGGGTCTTAGCCTTTTCATAGCTTCCATGGGATTACCACAGTGCTGGGCACACAGTTGCTTCCCCTCAAATGTTAATTACATGAACTTGGAACTTCTCCAAGCTTCTCCCAACTCTCCTACCTCACTGGAGTTACCCGCCCAGGCCAGGGGAGGCTCCCTTCTACAGCCAGTCAGGGTTCCTGAAGTTTTGGGCTCCAAGTTTCCCCGGGCAGGACTTGTCAGACCTCAGGAAACCCAGATTTCATGAATTAATCATTCAGCCACCGCCAAGGTGCACTTATGTATCCTTGAAAGAGCACAGTCCCATTGGGCACTATGGACAGACATCTTGCCCATGGGCAGCTTACAAGCCAGACAAGGAAAGAGAGGGTAGAAGGGGGCCTGACATACCAGTTGCCTTTGTATGCATTAGAAAGGGGCCCCTCTGGGCAGCCAGGGACAGAAGTTGCCCCACTTCCTTCAGACCAGAGCAGTGGCTAGATTTTAGCCTCATTCATCCCCTTCCCAGTACTCTGGGCAGGATGCAACATGCACAGCATATACAACAGCCCAGAGACCAGCCCCGGGATGTGAGTGCTTCATAACAATCCAAGAGACAGAAAGCAGGAGAGCTGCAGGAACCAGGAGTCTCGTGGCCTGGGGAGCTGTCAGCCCAAATGATCCAGGCCTCCTGAGCTGATGTGCCCCTGGTGTAGGTGGCTGGAGAAAGCTTTCCAGATTGTGAGAAGTGGCTGGAGGAAGGGATGGGGAAGACAGAGAGAACCATGAGCATAAAGGGATAGATCCAGCAATGTGCTGGCAGTGATGTTCATGGGGGAACAAGGCCTGTGTGGTTAAAGAGAAAACAAGAGGAGCCAGGGATGATTATAATAACAGAGAAGAGCTACATAGTGCTTATTATGTCCCAGGCACTATGCTAAGCATTTCCCATATATTAATTCATTTAATCATCATCATTAAAATTAGGAAGTAGATATTATTATTATTATATCCATTTTAGAGATGAGGCACAGAGAAGCTGGGTAACTTGCCTAAGGTCATACAGCCAATGATTAACAAAGCTTGGGACCAAACACAGGTATTCAGCAGATAATTCGGTTCCAAAGTCTGCACTCTATCTAAACTGCTAACTTTAGCTCTGCTTGAGAAATATACTTTGGGACTGAGCTGTAGAAAACCAAGAATCTGGGCTTCATCGTGTGAGACTTTGTGCATAAAAGGGAACCCTTGAAGAAGGCACTTTTTTAAAATCAGGAAGTAACAAGGTTAAAAATGGTCTCTTAGGAAGAGGATCATAGAAAAACTCTTTCCTGGAGGGCCTCTACTTGCCCCTGTGGCACACACTGCTCAGAGATGCTCTCTTCCCCATCTCCAAGAGCACCCTCAAAGCCCTCCCACAAGCCCGGTGTGCGTTAGGGACTGGTGCAGGCCAGGACAGGGTTTGAGCTCTTGTAACCTAGCACTCCTTGTGCCTGGAATAAAGGAAGGCCAGAGGAAAGGAGAGAGGAAGGGAGGGAGGGAGGAGCAGAAGGAAGGTGGGGAGGCTGTGCAAAAAAAATTCTTGTCAGTTGTCTGACCCAAAGATTATCCCTCTTTTAGGCATCCTTTCTTCCAATCGGTCTGAAAATTCCATCATGGCAAAGGGATTACGATGAGTGCAGGATTCATGCAGGAGAGGGTTATTTCTTTTAGGGTTACCTCTTGGAATGTCTCTTGGGAGGTGCAGCTAAGGGAGCTAATTGCAGGTGATCCCCTCTTAGTGCAAGATGCTGTACTAAGACATCTGGAGATGTTGAAATGCTGGACCCAAGTGTGGGCAGATGTGCTGCCAGAAACAGATCAAGGCCTCCTCTGGCTATTGGAAAAGGACATCTGCTTGTATTGAAGGGAGGGTTACTGTTCTCAAACCCAAGGAGAGGAAGCCAGCTGAGCTGAGATCAGACAGGAATGAGACTTTTCTAACAGAGTCTCCTCCTCTGGATATGTGCCATCCCAAGGCTGGGATGGGAGGCAATCAAGTCTCTGGGAGACACAGTACTCCCTACAGAACCCTTATTGGTAAAATACAGTAGTTCCCCCTTATTTGCAGTTTTGCCTTTCATGGTTTCAGTTATTCGAAGTCAAACTCAGTCTGAAAACATTAAATGGGAAATTCCAGAAATAAACAATTCATACGCTTTAGACTGTGCACTATTTTGAGGTGCATGATGAAATCTTTCACCCTCTCACTCTGTTTTTCCCGGGATGTGAATCATCCCTTTGTCCAGGGTACCCACACTGTAGATGTGACCCTCTGGTTAGTAACTCGCTATTTTGGTTGTCAGATTGACTGTCACAGTATCACAATGCTTGTGTTCAAATAACAACCTTATTTTACTTAATACTGTCCCTAAAGTGCAAGAATAGAGCTGGCAATTTAGACATGCTAAAGAGAAGCTATGTCAAAGTGCTTGCTTTAGGGTGAGAGTTCTTGATTTAATGAGAAAAGAAAAAAAATGATGAGATTTCTAAGCCCTAAAAATCTGCTATCCATGAAATTGTAAAGGAAAAATAAATTGGTACAAGTTTTACTGTCACTCTTCAAACTGCAAAAGTTATGGCTAGAGTGTGTGATAAACGCACAGGCGATAGGAAAAATACTAAATTATAGGATTCAGAGCTATCTGCAGTTGCAGAGCATCCAATGGGGGTCTAAAAATATATCCCCCTGAGATAAGAAGGGATTACGGTGATAGCCACACTTACTGAACACAGACTAAGCACCAAGTCCCAAATGTACATCACCTTATAAAGGTCCTCATAACAACCTGAGAGGTAGGTCTCAGTATCCCAGCATGGCCTTTAAGAAATGCATCTGAAGAAGGAAAGCAGCTGTCTCCAGGTCAGATGTCTCAGGAATGTCATGACCCAGGCTTCTAAACCTCAGTGTGCTGGGCTTTAAAGCTCTGTGTGCTCCTCTCATCGCAGGAGCCAAATTCTCAACTCTCAGGCTCTGGCCACACATGGAGTCTTGGTGGTACTGCCTGAAGTAAGAAGTGCATGAAATCTGGAAATGTGTGGAGATCTGAAGCCATAAAATGGATTGAGAACAGAAGGTAGCAGGGATTTAGCTCAGTGGTGCTGCTGTCTGCCTCGAAAGTGCAAGGTCCTGAGTTCGATCCCTGGTACCAAAGGGAAAAAAAAAAAGGAGAACAGAAAGTAGGGTATAAGGGACCTGCCAAGTGTTGTAGGAGATCAGAGGTGGAGGAGGGACAAGAAAAAATTTGAAGCTGCAGAAATTGAGTGAGGACCATTTCCCAAGGCCACAGAGAGCCTGGTGGATGGGTCTCTCACCACCACCTGGTTGGCCATGAGGTGTCCGCCTCCTGAACTCAGCCTCCTCTGTCAAACAAATTATTTCATAGTTCTCCCCTCACACGCTCCTGAGTTCTGTAGGGCCTCTGACCTCCACCCAAGAGAACCTGTGGAATCCATTTTTTCCCAAGGAAGGGGTTCTGATAGGGTGTGGCCCGGCCAGGGATTTGAGAGGATGCTGCCTTCCTTGTCAGCAGTATCAGACTCCCTTGTGGCACCTCAGCCACAGCCCACAACCCTGTGCCAGCCCACGTAGATGGACAAGTGAGACCATGGCCAAGGGCCGAGGCCCCAGGAGGAAAACGCTGTGTGGGTGACCGGCTGGGAACAGAAATGTAGTAGCTCCAGAGGTTTTGATTTATAATCTTTGTTTTGCAAGGAGCGGGGATTTTTCTCTTCAAGAGCACTCGACTTCCTTGAATTTTAGACCTTTCACAAATATTGTTTTAGGAGAAAAAAGAAGAAAAAAAATATCCTCACAGAATGCCTGTCCCAGCTCCTCACTTCCACAATGAATCACGAACACAAAACCACAGCTATGTGGCTAAAAAAGCTAAGAATGTGTTTTCCCACTTCGTTATTGGAAATCATTTAGCAATCTTCACTATGTCATAGGCCGACAGAGGGACAGACAGGCAGACTGTCATACTCCTTGGGATACTAAAAGCACCCATTTATTATAGGCTCATCAGATAACTGCACCCCTCCCTGTTTTTCCCTTTTAATCCTTTTCTGGGAAATTATCCTGCTGAGTTTAAATCTCCCTCTCAGCCCCCCTGGAAAAGCATTTGCACACACTTGTGTGCAAGGGGAGGGGGAGAGGGATGGGGAAACAGACAGATCCAGAGAGTCCTGCGGTGGACACAAGTATATGCTTCAGTCTTTTAAAAAAATTACTGTTATCATAATACCATTTTGATTTGCTGAAGTGATTTTCACCTGGGAAGCTCACAGTGCCTTTTCTGACAGTGGCAAATGAATTAACCGACGGCAGATTTACGGATGGAGTAACTGGAAGCACTACTGAGCCTATAAATCAGAAACTTCCTCAGCATTCCGGGCAACGAGTGAAACCTGATATATATTTGAAAACCTAGAGCTCAAAAGAAGTCACAAGGTGTGAGAACTTCCTTTAGGATGTTTGAGGCATACTCTCCCCACAGTTTTTAATCCAGCCTTCTGTTACCCCCCACCTCCCGGGGTGACACTCACCAAGAAGCAGAATTCTGTCAAATGTGGCCGGCTGGGACAGACCTTCCCAGGGCTTTCACCATCTTTCCATTCCCACTTGCTCCCTCGCTCCCTACCTAACCTTCTCCTTCCAAACCGAAATCCTAGAGGATTTAAATCTCGAAGTGAGTACAGCCGTAAGCATGCTCTGTTTATTGTTACTACTTTTTCAAGACTGCTGCAGGAAACTGCATACATGAACATTTTCCTAGGCCAGCAACCTCCCTTTGCTCCACACCTGGCTGTCCCAGGCCCTCACGGCTCTTTGGATTTTTCTGAAAAGACTCTGAATGCCTATCTGGCCCAATTGTCTTCTGCAGCTCCCCACTAGAGCCTGGTATTCCCAAACTTGCCCATTCACTCACCCCAGAGGCCCGTCAGCAAAATGTCGGCAAGCGAGGCTGCCCTCAGTTTCCTTGTTGTAAAGCAGGGTGACAAGAATAGCCTTCTCACAGGGAACTGTGGGAAATGGCAAATGCCCCTCCCAACTCTGGAGAGGTTCCTTCACCCTCTTCCTTCCAGCCTGGTTCAGCCAATGGGGACCTCCAGCAAGAAGTCAGAGGCAGGGCCGGGGATTTAGCTCAGTGGTTCCACCGCCTGCCTCGCAAGCGCAAGGGCCGGAGTTCGAT
>NW_004624734.1:27047182-27093480 GCF_000247695.1 Heterocephalus glaber | reverse complement strand
AAAAAAAAAAAAAGAAAAGAAGTCAGAGGCAGGAAGAGTGAGTGGAGGTCCCCTGCCACTGTCTCCCCACAGGCACTGCAGGTGGGTGGTTGTGTTACTTTGGGTTCCAGCAACTGCTGGTCCCATGCTCCTTTAGACCTGGAGGTTTAGGGCTGTGCTACATACCTACCTGTGGGGCCCATCATCCTTTGCAGTTTCTGGCCACCCCTGTCCTTGCCTTTGTAAACTGTCCCTATCTCTTTCCTGCCAGAACTTTGATCCAGATAAAAACTATTAGCTATGAGTACTGAGCACTGAACTATGTGCCTCAGCACTTTCTCCACATTCTTTTGTTATTCAGACCACAGCATTGTGCAGTCAGTATTAGCAATAGCATTTTACACCCAATGTGCAGTGACTGGTGCACTACAGAATCACATGAAACTGAAGTCTGTCTGATTCACAACCTGTGTTCTCACCCCTGTGCTGTGGTGTCTCCACTGCTAAACTAGATGGAACCCATAAAGTGCTGGCTTCCTCATTAAGCCTCCACAGCTGGGAGGTTCAGACAACAACCACACTACACCTAAAACACCCAAGTCTAAATTGTGCTTTACCATAACCCTAACCACAACCCTCAGACCACACTAATGTTGCACCTCTAATCCTACCCTAACCACTATTGCATTGTTAAATTGAACATCCTCCTAACCACAACCCAGTTCCACCCAGACCTACTCCAAGCATCTCCCACCGTAACTATAAACCCAGACCCACCACAAGGCTGTGATGAGTACCCAGGCCTCTCCCTGCCCCTCTGTGCCTGTCCAGTGGCAGGTACAGCCCCCACCTCCACTTATACTCCTCTAGTTGGACACAAGTGGCCAAAAAGCATTTGTGCAAAATCCCCTTCCTGAATGTCACTGAGCTGGTGACTGCTGTGGGGCATCAAGGAGGGAAAAGAGAAGAGGGTCAACTGGCACCATGCCTGAAACACAGCAAGGGTGGACTAAATCCTATTCGTGGTGATGATGGTGATGATGAAGAAGGAGAATTAGAAGAGGAAAAAGATCTGTAGTTTTCTCTACCACCCAACTACAGAATATGGGAAGGCAGGGGACCAAGAGCTCAAATCTCAGATTTGTGAAGGGCTGGGCCCAGGGCTGGGCTGGGAGGAGTCCCTGCTCGAGTTTGGATTTTGAATGATCCCTAGAGGTCCAGGTGTTGGAGGCCTGGTCCCCAGAAAAGCTCGACTGGGAGATGAACCCTTTAGAAAATGGGTTCTACTGGGTCCTTAGATCATTAGGGGTGTGCCCTTGAAGGTGGTGATGGGCTCCTGTCTCTTCCTCTTCCTCTCTTGGTTCCTGGCCATGAAGTGAGTAGTATGCTCTGCCTCACACTTTCCCCCACTGCTGACCAGAGGCCTAAAGTAATGGGTGGGTCTGCCACATCTTGGACTGGAACCTCTAAAACTGTGAGTCAAAATACCCTTTCTCTCTCTCTCTTTTTTTTTTTTTTTGGTACCGGCTATTGAACTCTGGTCTTTGCACTTGCACAGCAGGCAGCCAAACCACTGAGCTAAATCCCCGGCCCCAAGCCCTTTCTCTTTATAAGTTAATTATCTCAAGTATTTGGTTACAGTGATGGAAAGCTGACTAATGCAGTCCTCTTCTAGAACCAAACCCAGGGAGGGGTCCTGATAATCCTTAACCCTGGGAGAATTTAGAAAAGGGAGGCACTCAATCTTCATCCAAGATCTTGGGGCCACCTCTGGTAAGAAGTCCACCTTCAGGCTTAAATACAAGAAGGGAGAGGAAAGAGGAAGTATACAGGAAGCAAGCACCATTTCCCTCAAATCTGCCCAGCTGCATATTGTGGGAAGCAGGAGGAGCTGTTAAGAGACCCAGGGCCACCTTCTCCCCTGAACACTCAGAGGCCTGAGCTCTGCCTCCTCACCAACCCAAAAGTGTCTGCCCTGGGTGGAGCATCCAGAAGGAAGACACTTGCTAGCTCTGCCACATGGTGAGAAAGAAGATACACTGGCCCCTACCTTCCTCTCAGCCTTTCCTGGGACCCCCTAGGCCCAGGGTCAAAGCATAGCCAGAGGACCATCCCCTTTCAGAGGAGATTCAGTTGCAAATCCAGCTGGAGAAGACTCCCTTGAAGCAACATGCTTTGTAGGGGAAATGGGAACAACTTTCTCCCAGAAAGAAACCACATACATAGGCTAGGCTCTGCACAACTCTTGGGGTACCTGTCCCAGATGCTGTAATGGTGGGTCTTGAAGCTGAAGGTCCAGTGCAGAACAGCCTGCCTCCCTCCTCTACCAGGTTAGAATGGAGCACTTCTGACCTACCCAGGCTCTCCAAGCAGCCTCTACTGGGTAGGGATGCCTCGGGACAGGCAGTGTTGGCTCCCAAAGCACCTTTCACAAATTTTCACATGGCCTGTCTATGCTTCCAGAACACATCCTGTACAAACAACAAGGAGAGGGGTGCAGATATTAAAGATAGCCCTCAGCTGAGACAAAGATCTCTGCTCTTACCAAAAATCAATCGTAGAAGTTGGATTTGGTGGTACATGCCTGTCATTCCAGCTACTTGGGAGGTTGAGGCAGAAGGGTTACAAGTTTGAGACCAGCCTAAGTAATTTAGCAAGACCCTGTCTCAAAACAAAAAAGGCCAGGGATGTAGTTCAGAGGTAGAGCACTTGCCTAGCATGCATGAGACCCTGGGTTCAATTCCTAGTAAACAAACAAACAAACAAATAGTAGCAAGCATCTGTAACTTTAGAACTGGGGGAAAAAAACCCTCTTCACTGGCCTGGCTGGAGGCCTCCAGGAGCATCTCCTCTGGGCCCTTCCCACTGGGCCCTTTCTCTCCTATACCCACATTACCAGGGAAGGTGTTTCATAGGGCTCTCTTGAGGGCCAAGAGATAGAAGAAACTGGAAGGAGACCCCTTCCCAGCCACCACAGCCCCCTCTGAAGATGCTTGGCACTCACTTAGGTCTGCTGCACCTGTCTTGCTTATGCAGCTGCCAACCTCAGGAGGCAAAGTTACCCTCAGCTTGCCCTGGCTCTCAGGCCCCCTTCAGTCAAGGGCACAGGGCAGGCAAGTGGCTGCCTGCTGGGAGGGTTGGGAGGGTTGGGAGAGCCCCTCCCCATCAGTGACATGCCAGGGCATGGGCCCAAGACCATCTCCCTGGCTCCTGGCAGCACGGGAAGATGCAGCATGACAGGGATGCTTTTTCAGTAGATAGTGATTTACTGAAGGCCTGCTATATGCAGGGTACTGTTCTAGGAGCTTGGGCTATATCAGCACCAAAACAAAGGTCCTTGCCCTTGAGGAGCCCACATAGAAGCTAGGGGAAAACAGACCTTAAACAAATATAATAATAAATGTCTTACTTTCTCATTGCTGAGACACAATACCAGACACCCACAACCTAAAGGAGGAGAGGTTTATTCTGGCTCACAGTTCATAGAGTTTTCAGTCCATAGTTGGCTAGGTCCGAGGCAGGGAAGCATGGCAGGGGAGCGTGGCAGAGGAGGCTTGCTTATGGCGTGGAGGCAAGAAGGAGAATGCAGGACCAAAGGAGGAGGGAGGGAGATAAACCATCCTAGGCCTCACCCCCAGTGACCCACCTCCTCTGACCAGGTCTACCTCCCAAATCACCCTGAGATATAAAATCTTCAGTGGACTAATCCACTGATAAGCATCACACCCCCATGATCGAATCCTCCCAAAAGCCCTACCTATGAGTGCATGAAGCTCTGGCAGGACATATGGATATAAACCATAACAAGAGATAAATTATATGCTTTGTTAGAAAGTGGAAAATAAAAAATACTGTGGAAATAAAAAAGTAAACCAGATGAAAATACTCTCAAGTTGCAGGTTGACAATATTAAGTAATGGGGAAATGGGAGACACCTTCCTCCTGGGAAGAAAACAAGTTCAGGGTCACCACATAAGCTTCACAGGCTGTTCACTGCCCAACTCTCGGAGACGTCTGTCATAGAAAGGATGACGTAAAAGATGTTCCCTGATACTGTGTCTGGGAGCTAAAGTTAACCATAAAGTTAAAATATTGAAAAAGTGGTTGGAGAGGGCCTCACTGAGGAGTTTCTTCCTGAAAGCGGCGCATGTACCTACACGAAGCGTAAGTACATCCCCCAGCTCTTTGTCAGGACTGCTAAATGACAACAATAACAGGTATTTGCAAGGCACATTTCAGTCCACAAACCATTCTCTCCCAAACATTGCCTTAGTGAATCCTTATGATTTCCCTGTGAGGAAGGAACTGTCTCCCATTTTACAGGCAGGGACATTAATGCTTTGCACAGTTAGCAGCTTGCCTCAGGAAGTGAGGCCTGTTAGTGGCCCAGCTAGGAAGCAAAACCAGCTCTCCAGATTCTGTATCTATTACAAATAGTGTTTTCAGGTTCTAATGGTTGGGAAATTTCAGAAAACCCTGCGGAGGGGGGGAAGGTTGGGATTCAGAATTATAAAAACAAACCGAGAAAAAGGGAGAAAAATTCTAAAAAAAAAAAAAATGAAGAAAAGAGGAAGGAAGGTGCTCAACTCTCAGAATATCCAAAAGTCTGGAAGGCTGAGCCCAGCTGGGAGGCATCACTCAATGCCTGTGAAGAAGGCAGGGGGGCAGCACAAGAGAAGCAGACTCCTTTACTCCACTGGCCCTCACAAGGAGGATCTGAGGCCAGGTTGTCAGGGACAGCTAAAGTCTGCCTGATGAAAAGCTCATGTGTCCTTGTCACAACCTTGGAAATGGGCAAAAGGGGCAGTAAGCACCTTCACTATCAGGATGGAAACTGGCCAGGATGGAGGCCAGGATCTGAGACCATTTAGCTCCTGCACCTAGGGAAGGTCCATTTGATCCCTCTGCTTTATAAAAGTGGAAACTGAGTCCAGGGAGGGTAAAGGCCTTCCCAAGGTCTTCTGGCACAAATCTGTCTCGAGTCAGAGAATGGCCTTGGGTGTGAGGGACTTGAATGAGGAGAAAGGAGGCCAAACAGGAGGCCACGTAGTGCTCAGGAGAAGCAGAAAGCACTCAGAAACCCACTGGTGCTCACAGGGTGGAGGCTGGAGGTGGCTAGAGCAGGACCAGGCAAGCCTTCAGATGGGCCCTGAATAGGGCAGGCCCACAGCCTAGCTGCCAACCCCTGAGCTGCCTCAGTTTCTCCATCTATAAGCTCAGACAGTAAAGTGGAGAAAAATCTATCCTGGTAAATGGGATACTTACATTGATTTGTGACCGACACAGAGGAAGGCAGGTAGGTGAAGAGGTTTAGTTTTTATTGAACTTACTGTGTGCTAGATACTTCTGTCACTCTAAGTGGAGTATTTCCATGAATTCTCCCAGGCATTCTCTGAGATGGTGTTGTGGTTTATATCTAGATGTCCCCCAAAGCTTCATGTGCTCATAGGAGGGGCCTCTAGGAGGTGATTGGATCATGCGGCCATGAACTAATTTAGTTCACAGCTAAATGTGACAATGGGAGGTGAAACCTGGTTGGAGGAGGTGGATCATGGGGGTGTGGCCTGGAAGGGTCTATTTCCTTCCCTCCTCCCTTGATGTCTCTCTACTTCCTTTCTGCCAGGCCATGAGTAACACTCCCCTGCCATGCCCTTCTGCCATGCTGCTCTGCCTTCAAGCCAGCAAACTACCGTGAGCCAAGATAAACCTTTCATCCTTAAAGGTGTGGGTGTCAGGTGTTGTTTCTCAGTGATGAGAAAGTATCTAAGCAGACTTGTATTAGTTTCCCATATCAGAGTCAAAAACATTGAGTTTTAAGGAGGTAGAGTGGCTTGCATACCTAGTGTGTGAGGGTAGTAGGGCTTAAACTCTGCCTAACATCCAAGCCCATGCTCCTCCTGGCACTTTGCACTGCCCCTTCCTCCAACCACCAGACTCCATCTGCCAGGCGCCCAGCACTGCCAGAGCCAGGAACCAATCTTTGTTCTCCATGCCCGTACCACAGGGCCTCTTTCCTGCCGGCCCAAGCCAAATCCCAATTCTAGGATCAGGATACCCTTATTTCTGGGGTTGGGAGGAGGAGACACAATGCACAAGTTGCTAAAGTTTGGCTTCACTAAGCACAGCATTTCTGACTCTGGGCCATCAGGCTCTGGGATAATCTTTGCCATTCTGCTGAGGGGAGAGGCTGGCTTCCCTGTGCCCTTTGCCCCCAGGAAGGGATGACTGGGTGTCCCCTGCAGTGACTCATGGTGCACTGATCTACTGAGAGGTTGCTCTGCTCCCCCAAATTTACAGAGGCCCTCCATTTGGGGGCAGAGTCTCCACCCTCCCCTGGGCAAGGCCTGGGGGGAGGGAGGCAGCTCTCCCAGGAAACCACCAGTGGCACACCCTCAGTAGCAAGGGTTAAAGGTCACTTGTCTGGAAGTGCCAAAAGGGTCCTGGGAGCCTGGACTGGGAAGCCTCTGCCAAACGACCACTGCTCATAGGTATACCCTGCCACATGAGCTCATAGTCCCCAGCCTTCCTCTGTCTCCCCACAGACAAAATTGTGAAGAGGCTAGTAGTGTGCAGCCCAGGCCAGGCTGGGCCAAGGAAGAGGGGATGGGCCACCACCTTCTGTCCTCATCAGTGGAACAGGGAGACTGGCAGACTGGGCCTGGGAGCTGTGGGTGCAGGAGATACTGTTAAGGTGCTATAGACACATCAGCACACAAGCCAGGCGTGGTGGCACACACCTACAATCCCAGAATTTGGGAGGCTGAAGCAGGAGGATTACCATGAGTTTGAGGCCAGCCTGGGCTACAGAGTAAGTTCAAGGCCAGCCTGAGCTACATAGCTAGACCTTGTCTCAAACAAAGAAAAAATAGATCCATCAGCACACAGAACAAAACTCTTATCCTTCTGAATCTGACATTTTACTGTAGCAAGAAAAACAGTAAATCAAAGAAATAACCAAAATATCTAAAACATTAGTGTCCTAGAGAAAAATAGCCAGAAGGGAGAGGGAGTGTTTGGGGAGAGGGTCCTGCTGAGGGGGGAAGGAGAGGAAGTAGCCATGGGAGAATCTGGGGCAGAGTGGGTTGACTGTGTCTCCATAAAACATATACTGCAACAGTGAGTGTGACCTGATCTGAAAATAGTCTTTGCAGATATAATTAGTTAGGTTTAGAAGAGGCCAAACTGGATTAGGGTGGCTCTAAATCCAGTGAGTGGAGTACTTATAAGAAGAGGTGACACACAGACGCACATATGTAGTAACAGAGGCCATGTGATGACAGAGACGGAGATTAGGGCAGTGCAGGTACGAGCCAGCAAATGCCAAGGATGGCTGGGAACCACCACATGCTAGCAGAAGGGCATGAGACAGTCTCTCCTATGGAGACTCCAGCTTTTCCAATATCTTGATTTTGGACTTCTGGCCTCCAAAACTATGACAGAATAAGTACTATGTTTCCCCTCAAATAAGAACTAACTGGAAAATGAGCCTTGAAAGCTAGAGATCAAAAATGCTCCAATCAGGGCCGGGGATTTAGCTCAGTGGTTTCACCGCCTGCTGCACCAAGTGCAAGGACCCAAGTTCGATCCCCAGTACCAAAAAAAAAAAAAAAAAAAATGCCCCAGTCAGCATATCCCTGCCTTACCTGCCTTACAGAGCGGCCACCAATCAAGAGAATAGTGAGATAGAATCTCCTGCATGTCACTGGCCAACACCATGGTAACGACCAACTAGGACTTACTTTCTAGTTAGGTTTTATTTTGGAGGAAACACGGTATTTGTTGTTTTAAACCACCCAGAACATGGTAATTTGTTATAGAAGACCTGGGAAACTATTATAGTGTTCTAGAGAGGGAGGAATAACAAGTACAAAGGCCCTAAGGTGGGAGCATCATAGCGTGTTTGAGGAAAAACCAGTTGGCAGGTGCGGCAAAAGGAGGTGAATGGAGGAGGCAAGTGGTGAGGGGTAAAGTTGGAGGCATCAGGAAGGTTTTGGGGGGCCAGATCCCCAGAAACCCTTGTGGTAAACCTTTGATAAAAGGAAACTATCACACTTCGGACAGAGGGTCCTGGCTGGTGTAGGTTGAAGAGAGTGGGTGTGTTTGGTCCCTCAAGATCTCCATCTCTTGGTGTTAGTTTCATCACTGAATATGTCACATGATCGCTTCTCAGCCTTTTGGCTAAGATCAAGTGACTATGTTACATGAAGTGGCAAAAGATTTCATTCTAATACAGGTGCAGTTAGGATTGCCAATAATTACACCTGTAATCCCAGCAATCTAGAGGGGTGAAGTAGGTGGACTGCAAGGTTAAGCCTAGCCTCTCAGTGAGAAGGCCTTGGGTTCAACCCCTAGCCCCCAGTAACACACACACACACACACACACACACACACACACACACACACAGATTGCTAGTCAGCTGACTTTAAAACAAGGAGATTGTCCTGCATTCTCTAAGTGGGCCCAATGTCATCATAAGGGCTTTTCAGTGCAGAAGAGGAAGGCAAGAGAACAAATGAGACAGAGCGGATGGGCCAGGCAGAAGGGAGGTGCACACTTGAAAAGCACACCTGCTCTTGGCAGCTTCAAAAGTGAGGGAGGTGACCACAAAACAAGGCATGGGCATGGCTTCTAGATGATAGGAACAGACTTCAAGCAACAGCCAGCAAGTAAACAGATCTCAGTCCTGCAACTGCAAGGAACCGAAATCTGCCAACCACCTGAAAGAGCATGGACATGAATTCTCCAGCCCACAGGCATCTTGATTACATCCTGCTGAGATCTAGGTCAGCTGTCTGACCTATGGAACTGCATGCTAACAAATCTGTGCTGTTTGAAACTGCTAACTTTGCAATAATTTGTTCTGGCAGCTAAAGAGAATGAATATAGTGAAGGTATTCAGAAGTGGGTGTGCAGAAGAGAAGGACAGACTGGACAGTAAAAAGAAGGCAGATCCTAGCTGCTTCTTAGGGGACAGCCTGCCAGGAGCCACCACTCTGGGGTCGTCACTCCCCAGACACCCCTAACCATGACAGCTGCCTTGCTCAGCACATCCTCTGGGTTCCTGTTGCCCATATATTGGCCATGCCTGCTTAGGATGTCCCCAGGGCTCAGCCTCGAGGACCCCAGGTCTGGCTGAGAAGTAAACTCAATAGAGGGCCCTCACATTCTTGATACCTCCCCTCAGCCACCTCCCAGGAGCTGGTGCCAACAGTCCTGGCAGTGACCATACCCTGAGTCAGCTAAAGCCACTACTGGTGCTGCTGTTGCACCTGCTAGTCATGACTCCGCTGAGGCTGGGATCTGGACTCTGACTTCTCCCAGAACAGTTGTGGAGCATAAGTGTGTGAGTGTTCATTCCCATTCCCTCCCCTCCACCCAAGTCCTCATGGAAAGTAGAACCCACTTGCCAGTCGCTACCACACCTTACAAAGAGCTCTACTCACATGAGCGTATTTAATCCTCCCTGTAATCCCTTTGGGTAGAGACTAGTGGCTCAGAGAGGTTAAGATGTGACCCTAATGCCACACAGCTGAGGAGTGGTAAATCTAGACTGGAAACCTGGGACGATCTGAATCTAAACCCCAGGCTCTAGCCCTTAGTACTGAAAATGTGGTCCATGGGTCAGCAGCATCAGCCTCTCCTACGTGAGAGATGCTCGTCCAGACCTGCTGACCAGAAGCTGCATGTTGACAACTTCCCAGGACATTTCTGCAGTGGGTGCACACTTGTGTACTCCACAGTTTTCCATAGCCTGCTGGGTCCCTGATTCCTGTAACCAGTCCCATTATGATCTCTCAAGACCCTTGCCCAGCTGCCTCACTGTTGCTCCCCCGGTGAGTTATGCCCTCTGCTCCCCCCTGGGAAAGAAGTCTGGACCTGCAGCTCGAGGGAGGGTCCAGGCCCCTGCAGCCTGCTGGACAAATCAATCCACATCTGGCCTGGAGGACGTTCTGCCTGATGCCCAAGACTTTCCCGGCTGCTCCCTCTTGTCTGCCTCTGGGACATGGCTCTTGGCCTCTACCCAGGGCTTTTCTGAAGGAGGCTTCTGGCCATCACCGGTCCCCACAGCATCTCCCTTCTCCAGACATCTTGTACCCACTTCCCACTCCTAACGTGTCCACTACATCATGTCACCCCGGTGTCTGGACACTCAAACCCTGTCCAAGTTGCTATCAGGAAGGAGCGGCTGCTTGGGAAACCTGGCCAAGCTCACAGGAAATGTCTGACATCACCAGGCATGTAGGACTTGGCCTCCCAAAGCAAAACACAGCTGGGCCAACAGTGGCGGCTTGGACTTTCCCAGATTTCATGGCATGGTGGCCCCAGGGCAGAGAGGGACTGGGCTGGCCTGGAGGCTGCAGTTCATTAAGAACATCACAGTAGCCTCTGGCCAGGAAGCCTGTGGAAGTCAGAGATCAGCCCCACTGCTGGCCAGAAACCTCACCCAGGACCTTAGCCCTCCGTTGTCTCTTGCAATCCCTGGGGGATTGAAGGCTCACAGCTCACACTCCTCATCTAGGAGCCATTATTTATCCATTCAGCTTACAATGGTTGGGCACCTATGTGCCAAGCATTGTGTTAGATGCAGGGACTCGTACATGAACAAGCAGGACACTGTCCTTCTTCAGAGAACTCCTGGTTGAGGCAGCAAATGAACAGACCCCACCCACAGTGAGAAGTGGTTCCTGAAGGGAGCATGAAGTGCCTGTCTGGGAATCAGCAGGGCCTTGCCTTCTCCAGTCCCCTCAGCAGTATATGGGGTGGCATCCTGGGGTTCCAGGTACAGGATGAGTATTCAATGCCAAGTGGGCCCTTTGTCAGGCTAACTGCAGTTTTCAGTGGGTGTCAGAGAGCAAATATGAACTGAGCACCTTCTTCGAGCCAGGCACTGTGGAAGGGAGGGAGTCACCACCACCCAGGGCACAGCCCACAAAGCCCAGGCCCATATGCAGGACAGAGACCCTCCCAACACAGCGCACACCAGCAAGAAAGTGCTACAGGGGCCAGAGAGCAGGGTGGACAGAATCAGAGGAGGCTTTTTGTGGGAAGTAAACTGGGCCTTGAAGAAAAAGGAGGAATGAGATGAGCTGGAATATTGGGTAGGGGTATCAAATGGTTCTGAATTGGGTGCAAGGGTCAGAGTGAGTTGCCAAGCAACACGAACATCCACAGGATCAATGTATTATATAGAATGAGGAAATCCCACAAGCCAAAAGAGACTTCCAGAGGGAAAGCCCAACTGGAAGGACAGTGCACCCAACCTGCCCCTGGATGGCCCTCACCCCAGGCCCACCTACCTCTGTCCATTGGCTCTGCTGTCCCTGCTGTCTACCTGGGCCCTTGGCTCTGCTCTCTGTTTTTGCCCCAGCATTCCCAGGCTCAGCCACAGGGCTTGGCTCTTCTGGCTTTGACCTTGGAGCTCCTTCGGCCTCGATAGGAGTCCTTTCTTCCTTTCTTTCTGCTCCTAGCTGCCCTGCTTGGGTGCTCAAGATCTTGGATCCCCACCTTACCAGGACCCTGGTCTCCCTGCCCCACTCTTTCAGAACTGCTAGACAACTCCACCTCCTCTCCTCCCTTGCCCTCCAACTCAATGTCTCTCCTGGTCTTTCCTGCTAAGGACATATCCTCAAGATCAATTTCCTCTCCAGTTTTCTTGTCTTTGGAGAGGCCAAATCCTTTTTCCCCTTAGTTCAGCAAGACAAGGTTGCAACATTTCAGGAAGAACTTCCTAAGTAGAAGCAAATGGAAAAATCAACGTAAAAATCCCAAAGCAAAACACAACCCCTAGAAAGGGACCAGTTTACAAAGTTCAGATTTCCTGTCCTGAACTAGAAAAAGTCTAGCCAGATTGGCTGGCAAGCAGGCTAGGGACTCCTGCCCATGAAAGCTCCCTTGTCTACTTTTATTCTGCTCCCTTCCCCCACATACCTCTTTTCTTCCCCTCCAAGGAGAGGGGCTGGGTGATGAGTGAATGGAGGGGGCTCTGAGGAGGAGCCTTCCAAATGCCTGCCCTCATATCAGGTGAGGAGAAGGAGGAAGAGGAGGAAGAGCATTTATTAAGAGCTTACATGTGCACCAAGCCCTGTTCTAAGCACTTTTCTTATATTAACTAACTTAATCCTCACAACAATTCTGTGATGTAGCTATTAGCGCTGTCCCCTCCTGACTGATGAACAATCAGAGACACAGAGAGGTAAGTAACTTGCCCATGTCATCCACCTAGGAAGTGGCAAAGCCAGGACTGAAACCAAGAGACTCTGAGGCAGGAACACGCTCCCCTCAGCTTTCTTCTGGCCACTGGAGGAGAAAGACTTCACCCGCTCACACACCCTATACAGTCTGGCAAAGGCCCTGCCAACCTCAACCCCTGCTCCCCTGCCCCATAGCCCTGAAGGGAGAGGGTAGGGGAGGAGAATGGGGAGGACAGAGGAAAGACAATGCCTGTCTTCCCCACAGTCCTAAGGAAGAAGTCCCTCCTGACAGAGATGGAGCCCCGGACCCAAGGATCCCACTGAGGAAAGGACTTACCTGGCTGGTGACAGCTGTGGCACCAGTGGCTGTGTTCTGGCCACAGGGCCTTCTCTGGCCATGCTGCTCCTGCGGAGGTTGGGTCCCCTCTCAGCCGAGCGTCGGGGGGCCAGCCTGGAGTTCTGGGGATCAAATTCCTCCTCAGGAATGACCTCCTCACAGCGAGTCCCTCGGAAGCCAGAGCGGCAGATGCAGAGCTGGGGCCGGCTGCAGGAGCCACGATTCTGGCAGGGTGGCTGACACACGGCTGAGGAGACAGGGAGAGAGGCTGACAGCTGTGTCAGAGGCTGTGGGCTGCCAGACATTCTCCCATCAGAAGAGCTTCCTGACCCTGAGAAAGGACTGAGTGCTTTCTGGCCCCTCCTTCAAGTAGGAAGGCAAACTCCTGGCCCCAGAAGATTCCCTGGGCCCATTTCTCTCTCCCCACCACCCACAGTCCTCTGGGATAAGTCTGCCTTTGATTTTGGACAAAGTACAAGATGGAATAACCAGAGCTGTGGGCTCACACAGCACTTCCAGCAGAATATCTGAAGGGGAAGTGAATTGCCTACCCGCATATTTATACTTAAATGTCCACTCTAAGGGGCTGGAAACCCCATGAAAGGCATTTAATTTTGTGCCCTTTGGTAGCCCCAGCACTTAGAATCATACTGTCAGAGAGTAGATTATCAATAAATACTGAATGAATGAATGAATGAATGAATGTCTTTTATGGAAAAGGGTTCAACATTAGCCTGAAAGTCAGGTTTGAGTTGTTGGGTTTTTCTGTTACTCATGATCTGCATGACCCTGACCTCAGCCTCAGTTTCCTCTTGCATCATGAGGGGTGGGCAGAAGTGGCTGGGGGACTCTAAGGACCTCCCAAAGTTACCTTCAGCATGACAGTCTCTCTTTGCCTTCCTCTTCCAGAAGCACTTTCTGTCAATCCCCTACCCACCCCAACAAGGTGGAACTCCTGCCTAGGATGAGTCTACCTTCTGGCCCTGGGGAACAAAATGGGGCTGAAACTGGGCCCCTTCCCCCAAGCCAGCATTGCACATCAGCCACCAGACCTCCAGGCCATGACTTCTCTTCTCACTGCCCTTCACCACCTTGCAGAGTCTAGAGCTACACCTAGTGATCAGCGGCCAAGGAAGAGTCACATGCAGAGACCACACTGGAATGCAGAGCCCTGCCAGCCCTCCTCCCAGGACCTCCCATGGTCTGGTTCATACTGTGCCCTCTAAAACCATTGTCTCCCTGACCTGTTATTCATACACTCAGTAAATAGTTGTTGAGCCCTCCCGAGTTATAGGGAGTGAGGACAACGTCCACCTTCATGGGGCTTGCAGTCCAGCAAGGGAGATCAAAAGGAAGCAAGAAAATAGTATGTTACAGTATTGTCCAATACCAAGGGCTATGAAGATAGTTAACCAGAGGGCCGGGGATTTAGCTCAGTGGTTCCGTGGCTTGCCTTGCAAGTGCAAGGACCCGAGTTCGATCCCTGGTACCAAAAAAAAAAAAAAAAAGATAATCCCTCAGTGGTTCCGTGGCTTGCCTTGCAAGTGCAAGGACCCGAGTTCGATCCCTGGTACCAAAAAAAAAAAAAAAAAAGATAATTAACCAGAGTGACACAGGGTTCCAGGTCCGTCCAGATGGGGTGGTCAGGGCCCTCTCTGAAGAGTGAGATGGGAGTGGTACAAATAGGGTGGACTGGAAATGTTCAGACAAACTCTCAGGCAGAAGGCTAGGCAAGCACAAAGCCCTGGAGGCTCAGGGGATCAGGGAAGCTGGGGTCTGGTCGAGGAGAGAGGAATAGGCAAGGTCATTCAAGGGCAGCAAGAAAGAGTCCTGGAACAAATACTCCAACCTTGCTGCCTGTCATTTGAAGTTTATTTGTGAAAATACCAGGCACCCTTGGCCAGACAGGGTTTCGTCTGGGTTTTTGTTGGCTGAACTCTCCTTTCTGGGAGGAGTACTAGAATTCAAACCAGAGGCTGTTCTGGTCAAATCACCTAAAAATTCCACCTGGCCCATGTCACCTCCCCCTTAGAGACCCTCAGTGGCTCCCCGGTTGCCATCAGGATACAAGTCCATAACTCTAGCACTGGAGGAATACCAGCACTGAAGACATTCCTGAAACTAACCCTAACAACTTTCTAAGTCAGCCTGCTGCCCAAAGTGGCCTCTGCTCTTTCTTCTTTCTGCCATCACTTGTGCTGTGTCCCCTCTCTGGAACATTTTCCCCATCCTGTCCACTTACCTAAGTGCTATCATTCCCTCAAGGCTACTTCCCTCGAGGACCCTCCACTCACCAACTGCTCCCCCTGTGAACAAGGAAAAGCTCTTACTGTGCACACCACCCACTGGCCATCTCCAAGGTGCCACCATCTGTACAGTGGGCTTTCCGTGTATGTCTCAATGTCCCCACTCGTATGGCCTGCCCTTGGAGAGCAGTGGTTGTCCTTACATCTCTTTGTACCTTTAGCTCTTAGCACATTCCTAACACTAACACAACCATTATCTTTCCATGATGGAATGTCCTGACCACTGAGTTCTGACAATACACAAGGGACAGTGCCTTACACTGTAACCTCATGTTATCCTCACAACAAGCCTATGCAACAAGTGTGATTATGATTCCCGTTTTATAGATAATGCCTCTGAAGCTCAGAGAGGTGAAGAGATTAGGTTAAGGTCACCCAGCTGACAGAGAGTGGAGCTAGGATTCAAATCCAGGTCTGTTTGATTAAACAACACAGTCAACGGGCTATCTGTACTCCCATTGACTCCCAGCAGAGCCAGTATGGCTCTTCCTGGCTACCATCTCTGACCCTTGTCCTGGAGCTGATGATGAAACAAAAAAAGATTCATTGGCTTCAAGTTAGCCACCAAATGTGCTCTCGGTAGCTTTGCACTGGGAATCTACACATCTCACTCAGGCCTGGTGGTAGAAACCCTAGAACCCCATGAAACCCAGAACCCCTTACCTCTCCAAAGCCCACACAGTAAATTTTAGATGGCAAGGGAACCAGCTCATGCATCCATTCAATGATCATTCTTGGCACACTCTCTAGCTTGTGATAGTGTCTCTACCACATAGAAAACAGGACACACAGTTCACAGGATGAGTGCTGTATTCACCAGAGCCTCTAACTCAGGCTAGTCAGGGAATAGAGAAAGTCAGGGAAGTCTCCATAGAAGGGGCAGTGCTGACCAGGACACAAAGGTTGAGTAGGTTGGGCTTGTGCCCATCAAGCATGCCCAAGGGCCAGCCCACCTAGCCAGCAGACATGGGCAAATGGCAGCTCTCACTGTAGGAGTCCAACTGCAAGCTGGATCCCAAGGCCAGAGCATTTTCCCTAAGCCCCCAGGTAAGGAGATCATTGTAACCAGAGCGCTTCCCCTAATCCACCATGCAGGATTAGTATCTATTGCCTGGCCATCATTCCTTGCGCCTAAGCAGACTTACCCTCTATCTGACCACCTGCTGGGCTGTTGTTACCACCACCAGAGATACAGCCAGCTGGGGCCCAGCCAGCAGTCAAAGCTGGGCTCATGAACACTGGAGAAGGCAGGTGTGCCCAGGATAGGTCTTGGCCTTGGCATTGTTTTAGAGGGGAGAAGCAAGGGAAGGCCTGAGCAGACACACCCTTCCACCAGCATGGGTGAGAGAAGGGTCATCTTTTTAGTAGAAAACAGGCTAGATTCTGCCTTCCCCTCCTCAGCTCCAAGCATGGCTCATCCTTGGCTTTATCAGTAAGATCTTTTCCCTCATTCTCTGGAAACCTCCGACCCCCAGCCCTGCCAGCTGAGCCCTGTGCCTAACTCTGACCCGCTCAGTCCTGGTCCTGCCTCATTTGCTAATAACTCCCACTGATATTAGTGATCACCTCCCTCAGGCAGACTGGGAGGGGCAGGCACAGACATGAGCAAGACCTTTCCGAATGCCCAGGGAAGGCCCTGGCCCAGCAGGGAATTTGGTCCTCAGTGTGGACTTTGGTTGGCACAATGAACAGCTCAAGGGAAAACTATGGATAGAGTGTTTTATATATATATCTGTCATAGAAATAAATAAAAGTTCTAAAAGGCTTCTAAACCAGTCAGACGTCCTGGTGGGGAAATACCCATTTGGGAAGGTAATCTTTCCAAATCAACGATGTAGCTGGCAGCCATGGAAAGGCAGATCCTCCAAGTTTTGGACTTTCAGAAGTTTGAACCAGCTCTCACCGGTGTTACCTGTGTCTGGTTTTGTGTGTTTTTCACAAGTCTCAGCAAGATGCAGGGCTCCTGGCTTCATCACTGAAGTGCTTACACATTTTATTCCAGGCTGAGCATATGCCTTATGGAATTGGAATGTAAACTCTTCACTTCTCTCTCCACTCCTCCAAAAAGCCACCCCCAATTGGCCCACAAGGATGGCTCCAACTGCGTAAGACAAGGAATAGTCTGACAATTTTTACTGTTTTGCCATAAAATAAAGAAAATCAATTCAATATCCTGATTTTTTTGTAATAGTATTTTTCCCATGTAAAGAGTGTCTTTTGGGAGGAAAGAGAGTTAAAATGTTCTTAAAGGTGATGACATATGGTAGCTATTTTTTTTTTACTTGAGCATCCTCACTTGGAAAAATGAATAGCTGGCCACTGTACATTGGTACTTCAGACTTTTAAAATATATTTTACTGCATAAAATTGACATTGTGCTGGGCATGGAGGCACATGCCTATAATCCCAGCATTCTGGGAGTCTGAGGCTGGAGAATCACAAATTCAAGTCCAACCTGCACAACTTAGCAAGACCCTTTCTCAAAATAAAACCTTTAAAAAGAGGATGGAGATGTAGCTCAGTGTGAAGGCCCTGGGTTCAATCCCTAATATCACTGCAAAGAGAAAAAAAGAAAGAGAGAGAGGGAGGGAGGGAAAAAAGGAGGGAGGAAGGAAGGAAAAAAGGAAGGAAGGAAGGAAGGGACAGCACTTAGGAGGGAGGGAAGGACAAGAAGGGTTGTGTGTCCTTTTGTCTAAAGGAGCCTGAAGCAAAACAATATTATGTCATATAAGCACAGATTTCAAAATTTGAGCATCAAAAAGAAACTGGCCATTTCAGTATCACCAGGGGAGGGGCTGCTGCACAAAGCAAAGAGGTTGATGCTGAGAGCCCAGCAGTGGGATTATGCTGTGGGATTATGCCGTGGGATTATGAAGGAGACAGCCTCCATCCATGGTAGGCCAAGAAGCCTTCATCCCCCGATATTTCGTAAAGAGTAGAGATCACGCCTTATAATCCAGGAATCAGGCCAGCATGAGTCACATGAGCCTAATGAGTCTTCATTGGTTGAGTGTCGGTGAGGGCCATCAGCATGATGCCATGGTGTCCATGTTTGGGCCTCCAGGAGTTGATCTTCACTAGGAAGAATGCATCCCAGCCCCTCTCTGCCAGATGACTGCATCCTCAGAAGTCTACACTGTCACCCATCCTCCCTTTGCCCATTTGCTAACACCAGTCTGCAGCTATTCATCACTTGGGCTCTTCCGGAAGGAACCCTGCCTTCTCCAACCTCTCCTGCCCCTGTCTTCTCCACTGAGCATTGGAGATGTGTAGAGTTTAGCTCTATGGAGTTAACAGGATGCCAAGAAAGGGAGGAAGAGAAGAACTCCTAAAATTGCTTTGAAAGCAAGAAATGGAAGGCATTGTTCCCAACACCCTCACCTTCTTGGCTGTGACCCTTCTACCTTCACTCGCTCCAGAGCAGTCCAGCAGAGATATGCTCAGATTTTCCACACAAAACCCCTATGTTTGGGAGGAGATCAAACTCAGATTGGGTAGGTGGGGCTGGGAGGGTCCAGAAAAAGCTCCTGCCATGGAAGCTGCTACTGCCATCTGCTCAGAGCCTCTGGTGATCAACAAACTTGGTAGCAGAAAGAATACAGGGTGGGAGGCCAGGCCGATTTGACTGATTGCCAGCTCAGCCACATCCCAGCTCCATGAGCTTGGATACATCTCATCTCACCGAGATGCCTCATCGGTTGGCTCATCCATAAAATGGGGCTGGAAACTCCTGTCTCAAAAAGTTGTCCTAAGTCACCAACAAGATCCTGGATGTGGACATACTTTGTAACCTCTGAAACTGTGCTGTTCAACACAATCTGGTACTGCAGCCTTGAGCTATAGGTGGCTATTTAAATTAAAATGAAATAAAGTGTAAAACTCAGCTCCTCAGCATCACTAGCCACATTTCAAGTGCTTAATAGCCACATGTAATTCATAGCTACCACATGGGACAGCAAGATACAGAGTATTTTCATCATCACAGAAAATTCTAGTGAACACCCTGCAAAACTTAAAACAAACCAAAAAAACAGAGGCAAGGTGGCTTCTGCACTTCTCTGCCATGACCTTTTTTCCAGGGAAAGGTGATGTCAAGGCCCTGGTTAGGGAGACAATGCAGTGGCAGGGGCTGCTTTCCAGCGTTGAGTACAGCCAATCCCCCCACCCCCACCCCGCCGCCCCGCCGCCCGCCATACTCTACTATCAGGCAGGGTGTCTGTCATCCGCTTCCTCTCCCGAGTCCCAAGACATCTTCTCCCTCCATCTGACCCATGAGACGAGCCACTGTCATAAACCTTTCCTTTCCTCCAAATTTTCCAGTGCCACCCTCTGTCAGGGAGAGGAATCTCAGCTCCAGGACAGACTTGAGGCCCTGCCTCCACACCTGACACTGAGCTGGCCCTCAGGTTAAACCTCCACCTTTCCAAACATCTGTGTCCTGGGACACTAATGACCTCTCCCCTGAGATACCTAATCTCTTTCTTACGAAGAGGTCTTTGCTGAACTGGCAACTTCCAGCCATCCAGAATACTTCCCTCAGCCTCTACCTGGGTACCTCATCTGAGACCGCACCTGGAGACTCTCAGTTTATCTCTAAAACTTGCTCACTGTGGTGTCCACCCGTGGCCCCAAGCTGTAACTCCATAACCATGACCTTTGATTTCCACAGGAAGGGGACCCTGATAGCAGAGAACCCCAAGAATCCCTGTCTGGCTCACATACACCTCAGGACTCACAAGGGACCCTGCACGAAAAAGTCCTGTCCAGGAGTCATCTCCCCCAGGTCCTGGCCTCTGGTCTGAGCCCCCAGGCTGTGGAGAAGTCAGGGCCTCAGGGTTTCACCTCACTTCCACACAGCTGTGCTGGGCCGCTGCTCAGGACTGTTGGAAACAGCACAGGGGCTCAGCAGCCAGCCAAACGCCCAGCTCCAAAATAGCAGTTGTGCTCACATAAAAGCCTCTAATGAGAGAAAGATGCCGTTCTTGGTCCCCGGTGCACTCTCTGCAGACGCCGTCTCGAAAGCCAAGTGGGCCTCTACTGTTTGGCAGCCGGAGGGGAGGAAGGGGACGTGTGAGTCAGACCTTGGCCCTAGCCTCCCAGCCTGGACCGCCCTGTTAATTGCATTAACAAATGCTGCAATGCTGGGCCATTTAGGGGCCGAGGGCCAGGGTCTGGGGCAGAGAGCAGTCCTAATTCCTACCAGTTCCAGTAGGCATGAGGAGAGAGACCTCTGGCACATCCATCCCTATAGCCTTGAAGACTTGTGTGGGAGAGGCAGGTTTGGGAGGCCTTGGAGCCAGAGGGACCTGTGGAAGTAAGAGAGGGTGGGATGGGGACCTGGGACAGCCACCATGATGGATGAGCCTCAGATGACTCTTTTGCTGGGACATGGAAGATAGTTCTGTGGCTGACATGGAGCCATCCACCCCTGGGCTCCAGCTCTAGGCCCAGGCCCCAGGAATGTCAGGAAGGAACACTTGCTACTCAGCTATAGAAGAGCAGAAGCACCAGAGGCATGTGGCCTTGCTATCAGATAATGTTTGGATTCTAACCATGTGACCCTGGACCAGTTCTATTCTTTTATGAGCCTCTTATGTTTATCTAGCAGGTGACCATGGACTCAGAATTTACTACTTGCCAGGGTGGTAAACCAGACAGATACCGTCCTTTTTTTCATGGAGCATCCAACTTAGCCAGAGGGACCATCATTACATAAGTAAACAAAGAAGTAGAACAGATACGGTGATGTGAGCCATAGGGGTGACAGTCAAGGGGCCCAGCTCCAGAATAATAAGGCTGGTGTGGGAGCAGATCTTGACAGAGTAGCTTCAGGCAGCCTCTTAGAGGAGAGATGTTTGAGGCAGAGACTGGAAAGATGACAAGGGGCCAGCTACACAGAGAGGAGGGAATGCAGGAAGGGAAAGGGTAGCATGTGCATGGTCTGGAGGGGGCACATTCCAGGAATATAGGTTGGATTCTGTGATGAATCCAGATGGATGGATGGTGAGTACATGGATTAATCCATGATGGATGGGTGAGTACGGAGCACTCGGGCTTAGAGCTAGACTGTTCTGAGGCGTTCTGCAGCAGGAGACCAGTGGATGCATCCAGGGCTGGCAGGGAGGGAAGCCAAGAGACTGTGAGAGAGGCAGCAGGGGCAGCAGAGAGACACAGACACATTCACAAAGGAACTGGAAAGTCAGCCAAACAGGGCTTGGTGAGGGATTGGTGTCCCAGGTGCCCGAAAGACTGAGCCAGAGGACAGTATCCTGGGTGGCCCAGGTGGCTGGGGATGCCATTTCACAGGGCAGACAAGACCTGGATGGGGAGTTGGGTCGAAAGCAGGGAAATCACAAATTCAAGTTGGGGTTGGGCTGTTTGGGAGGCATCATAAGCCACAGGAGCCTGGAGGTTGGGAGAGAAGTTTGGCTGAAAATGTATGTACATCTAGCCCAGAGACAAAGTTTTCATCTGTAAGAAGTCAGTAGATCATTTCAGTATCAGTGCAGTGAGAAAGAAAAGAAGAGAACCCAGGACTAAGTCCTGGGAAACCTAATATTTAGTAGCGGATAGAAGAGAAGCAGCAGTCAGGGAGAGAGGGAGAGAAGAGGAGAGCAGAACACAGAGTAGCATAGTGGCCACTCTAGGGTTGAAAGATTACAGTGTTTAGTGCATCCTAGCAGATAAGTATTGGGCATTAATATTATCGCTGCATGCTGATCATCTGACATGGTGCCTATAATAATGCGCAATAATGGGTGGCCATTTATGCTAGGCTTGATCCCATGGCCCCCTCTTTGGAATAGGGGATTTAGAAAGTCTTGGGGAAAGTCAGCCTTAAGATGTTGGATAGAGAAGAAGCCAGCAAGGATACTGAGAAGAGATGGCTGGGGATGGAGGAAGGAAATTACCAGGTCACCTGTGTGATCTGTTGGCCACTTTAACAAGTATGTACCAACCACATAGAGAGGACATAGGCCACTGTATAAAGAAGGCCAGACACTCCACTGGTGCCAGAGGAACCAACACCTGGCTTCAGGAAGCTTCTGGTCAAGGACATTTCCTAAATACTCCACTTGGCAAAGAGCCTCAGGGGGACGTTCATCTGTTCACCAGGAAGATTTACATGGTATCTTGCTGGGACTGCACTTTATTAGTTGTGTCTCCACTGAGACCATAAATTACTCTCAGCCTTCCTCTCCACCATTCCCTGCCAACTCTTGAGTCCTATAGCATGGTCCATGCAGAGGTACCCACATGCTCAAGCCTCTGGCTCTAGGCAATTCTAACTAGTTAGTAAAAAACATGAAAATCACCCTGCCCTGACCCTTTTTCCTAAGGCTTTTTAAGCACTTTCCATAGGAAGGCCCTGGGCTAACTGCTTCATGTGTAGAATTTTATAATTACTGTGGATACTCTTCTCACCCTTGATTGACATATGGGGAAACTGAAGCCTAGATCACTCATGATCATGATGCTATTCAGTGATAGAGCAAGGATTTGAAGCCAGGCAATCTGGCTCCAAAGTTGGGTCTTAGCCACTTGCCAGTCTTCCCCTCAGAGATGGGTTCATTAACAAGGTTAGCATGGATGGGGCCAGGCAACCTCCCCTAGGGAAGCCAAGAGGAACTCAGATCAGTAGAAATAAGGTCCTTGTAGGATTGAGATGAGGCCCAGTTCCAGTGGCCACCACATAAGAAAGGCTCTGGACCAAGCAGGCATGAGCTTCTGATCCCTGTGGGGAGTTTCTAGCAGGGCTGATAAGCCTTGGGCAGCAAAAAGGGACCTCTCAGATAGGCCCTGTATCTTTCAGTCCTTTGCTTGTTTGTTTATTTAGTGGTACTAGGGATTGAACCCAGGCTCTTCCCACTCAACTACATCCCCCGTCCCCTTTTAATTTTTTATTTTGAGACAGGGTCTCACCAAGTTACTAAATTGCCCAGGATGGGCTTGAATTTGCAACCCTCCTGTCTCAGCTTTCTAGATTGCTAGGATTCCAGGTGTGTCCCACCAGGCCTGGTCACATTCAGTCTCTTCTTGGTGAACCTTTACCCTGCACCTGCCATACTGCATTGCTGGGGGGACAGTGAGACAGTCCCTGCCTTCAAAATCAAGGCCAAACATGTAAAGAGCACATAGAACATACCAGGCTTTGAACTAAACACTTGACCTAAGTTACCTCATTTGTCCCTTAGAGCTTTGGTTACAGAAGAGGAAACGGAGACACAGAGAGCATAAGCAACTTGTCCATAGTCACATAGACACTAAGTGGTGAAGCTGACATTTAAACCCAGGCAGTCCAACATGATCTCCCAGATTGAACATTTAAATACAAGCTAAACCAGCCATGTTCAAGGCTGCAAAGGAGATGAGGTCTTGCACTCTGGAGCCGGGCTACTGGATTCACATCCAGCCTCTGCTGCTGCAAGGCTTGGACAAATAGCCAGCCTCACCTGCAAATGGGGAGAAAATCCAATCTAGCAATAGCATCATGGTAAGGATTAAAAAATTATACAGAGTTTAGAATAGCACCTGAAACATGATGTTAGCATCATTATCCTCAAAGACAGCTCTTTATAGATGGTCATATCCATTTTATGGCTGAGGCTCCATGGCTAAAAGAGAGCCAGTCACTTGCCTAAGAACACTGGGCTGGGATTCAAATACATATCTCTCCGGATCTGGTGCCAGAATCCAAAGCACATGCTCTTAACTTGAGCCTAGCTGCTTGGGTGGGGAGCCTGAGATAGACCCCCTCAACAGCTGCAGGGACCCTATTCTTCACCCCCTTCAGAGCATCCCAGCCCCTGTGCATTGAGGCTGAGAGAAAATGAGAAGGCTGGGGAATCCTCACATCCCCTTCCCCAGTTGGGGTGGAGACAGGGGTGAGCCAGTCTGGGAAGACTGGAGAGTCTTCCAAAAGCAGCATCTATAAACAAGACACTGTCACCCCACACCCGACAGTCGTTTCCTTCAGCTCAGTGGGCAGAGCAGGCCCCAGCCAGCTGCTTCCACAAATACATAAACACATAAATCACAAGGGAGAGCTGGCAAGGCCTCAAAAAGAAAGGCAGATACCAAGACCAGAGGAGGAGACAATGGCCCAGGTCTAGACCCTGCCAAAGTGGAGGGAGGAGGTGGGAACCCCACAAGGGACACCTGCTGATGCAGCAGCTCCCTGAGGGCCAGTGATGGGGCAGGGAGGAGAGAGTGGGGCCAGCAGGGAGCTAGACTGGTTCTGTGAGAGGTGGAGAGAGGGCCGGGATAGGGGATGACCAAGCCAGGGCCAGGCCTCTTGCACCTGGGCAGTGGGTTGGGCCCACAGGCATCTGGGAGGCCAGAGGAGAGTCTTCCCTCTGGGAAGGCACCCCTCCATGTGTGAAACTGCTAGGACAGAATGAGGAACATTCCTGACCAGAAGGGCAGCTGGGAAGAGGAGAGAGGGAGATATGAAGCCCCTGGGGAAAACACAAGAGCCAGCTGTCAGGGTGTGGAGCCAAGACCCCCACATTCTACAGAGTGCTGACCCAGCCATCCAGGGCCAACACCCCATGGCCCACGTGGTTCTCATTAGGCTCATGAGCAGCAAAATAGCAATGAGCAAACAGCATAGGGACTAGGTAATTAGTACACAGCCCTTCAGTGGGCAAGCTGGCTTCATGTAGGAAAGACTGGTGCCCTGGCAACGCCCTCCAGGAGAGCCGCCAGTCTGCTAGTCCCAGCCAGGGTGGCGCTGGGGGGCAGCAGTGTGAGAGCGCTGGGAAGGGAAGTCATGGAGGAGCGGGTGGCTGTCGAGGCATCCTGGAGTAGCACCCTCCTGGGGCATGAGGGTGCACACACACTGGTTCTATAACAATCTCCAGACTCACCCAGCCTTGACTTTCCAGTGTTGAGACACCAGTTTGGCAGAGAGGAATGTTAGAAAATCTCAAGCAAGTCAGGAAACCAAGAGCCTCCAGGCCTAGGGGGCAGCTGTGGTCATGCCTAAGTCCCCTCAGGCAGCTGGGAAGAAGCCTATCTGTGGAGTCTCCTGCTTCAGATTCACTGAAACCTCAGTAACACTGTCCATCAGCCAGGGACAGTGCACAGGCTGAGCTCTCTAGAACATACCAACCTCCTCCCTGCCTTCAACTCCAAATTTCCTTCTAAGGCCTCCAGAATCCCCAGGACCCTGCTTCTCAAAGTTGGATCCTTAGCCCAACAGCATGAGCCACCTGTGGGAGCCCGTTTGAAACACAGAATCTTCAGCCCCACCCCAGACCTGCTGCATCAGAATCTGCTCTTTAATAGGATCCCTAGGTTTCCTGGGAACACTTAGATATGAGTAGTGACCCCAAAGCAGATCTCCCAGAAATGGACCTCTAACTCTTCTCAGTGGTCTTCACTCACAGCTAGAATCAACTAGAGTGCTTTCAAAAAGCACCAGTGGCAGGTCCCAGCCCCAAGGTTTCTGCCTAGCATAAAGCCACCTGGCCACCCCCTTCCCTGGCTTCTCTGCACAGCAGAGTAGCTCAGACCTGATTTTGTCTCAGATTTCCCTTCATAAGCTGTGTGACCTTGAGTAAGTCACTACCTCTCTGTGGCTCACTTTCTTCACCTTTAAAAGCATGAGGAAGTTGAGTGTGGTGTTGCACACCTGTAATCCTATCACTGTGGAATGCTGAGATAGAAGAATCACCCAAGTTCTAGCTCAGCCTTTGAAACTTAGCAACTTAGCAAGACCCTTTCTCAAAATAAAAATAAAGAGCTGGGGATGTAACTCATTGCCCAGGGTTCAATCCCTAGTACCAAAAAAAAAAACAAAAAAAAAAAAGAAGAAGGAGAAGAAGGAGGAGGAAGAGGAGGAGGAAGGGAAGGGGGGGGGAGAGGGGAGAAGAACAGGAAGAGGAAGAGGAAGGGGAAGAAGAAGAGGAAAGAAGAAGGACATGTGTTCCTCCCCAACTCTGCCCACAGCCAGAGAGGACTGATCCTTTCCTGAAAAGGAAAGGCTGTGAGACCTGCTTGCTTGTTTATTTTTGATTTGGGGGTTTTGGTTTCTTTATCTGGAGGTCTTCAAAACATCCCAAGAATCTGCCTGAGCTACATCTGCAGATACGCAAAGGGTCAGGGCCGTGAGGCTTGAGGCAGAACCTCAGAGCTTGGTCAACACCATCTCATCCCTACCACATGTCCCTCTCATCACCATCCCAAGAGGCACTAGAGAAGGCATCCACCAGGCTGAGAGCACCATGCACTCTGTTAGCTGTGACGCCCTCGTGTGAGAAGGGCCAGGACGATTATTCTGGACAAAGGTAGAGGAGCTGGTGAGACTGCTTTGCAGCCAGGCTTGGGGCTTGGAGAGGCAGTGGTGACTACAGGAGGACAATCAAGCAGAGCCTGGGGAGCTGACATGGACCCAAGGGGGGCCCTGGGCTGCAAAGAAGAAAGATCCTAGGGGCTTCCTCAAGCCCTCGTTGCTGATGTCACCTGAGGGAATGTCCACCCTCAGCTTAGTGTTGGGAGAGAATAAGAGTCTGGGAGTCTGGGTCCAGCACTGCAGCAGTGTGTCCTTGGCCAACTTCCTAACCAACCAAAGACCCAATTCCCTCAGCACTAAGCGGGGATGACAAGTAAATACTCGCATCATAGGATTACCGGAAGGTTTAATTCAGGCAGTGCATGTGAAGAGTCTGCAGTGCTGGGTAACAGCACATATTCAGCTGTCAGCTAGCAGCAGCAGCAGGACACTGCCATCCCCAGTGCACTGATGAAGAAAGTGCGGTCCAGAAAGAAAAGGCAAGATGCCTGGCACCAGAGCATAGATATTAAGAAGGGGGACCCTGGAGCTCAAGTTCTAGTTCTTCCCTTACCTGGCCATGGGACCTTGAGCAAGTTACCTCTCTGTTCCTCAGTTTCCTCATCCACCAAGTAGACAGGGGCATTTCCTGCCCTACAGGATATGTAAAGTGCACGCTGCACAAAGTGACTACTGCCCAGGCACTGGCTCCTGTCACTGTTGTTACTGCCTCTGACACCATTCATGGGAGGTTTGAGCTCTGTCTATCATCAGTAGAAGACTCAGGAATGGAGATCATGGCTCTTCCTACCTCACTCCTTGGTCTCCATCTAAGAGGACCACTCTCTTTCTCCTCATTTGAGCCAACCTTTCAAGCTTTGGAGCAGTCCAAGGAAAGCCTGTTCCAGACTTAGTATCAGAGCCTCAGCTGCTCATCTCAGGGGAGTGTGTGACAGAGGCCAGGGGCCAGGGCAGAGGTGAGTCCTACAGCACACAACACGAATGGTGGCCTTGGAGATGTGGAACAGCCAGGCTCTGGGGCCAGTGTACTGACTGTAAGCATTTGTGGGCCCACACAGGACCCTAACACAGTCAGACAGCAGGAGGGAATGCAGCAAACTTTTAAAACATGAGCAGGGATTTGCTTTGAGAAGCTGTATCCAGTTAGAGGCATTTTAAAATTTTCTCTCTTCCGTTTCACATCACCTCTGCAATGGAGGAGGTGGAGGAGTTGGGGACAGGCTGCATCTCAGGAGGCAGGCTGGGAAGACCTTTTTGTTCTAGGTCCTGGCATCCTCAGCCTGGCCCAGCTCAAGGATAAGAGGGGTGGATGGGCCAGGAGACACTCACGTTTGATACAATGGTTGGTGCTGTTTGCTGTCGTCCATCCTGGGCAGCACTGTCCCCCGCAGACGTTCCTCCTGTGGGGTCACCAGAACCAGGTCAACACAAGGATCCTCAGAGTCAAGACTATTCAGAGCCCTCTGATAGTTCTGCCACCTATAGGCGGGGCCTGGGAGAACACTGCCAGGCTGGAAAAGCAGTCCCAGTTCCACAGAGAGGCGGTCTGGCTCAGGGACAAGCACTGTGGGGTCATGCAGATCTAAGCTGAGCCTCACTGTGCTCCTGGAAACCTGACCCTGTCATCTCTGCAGTGGAAATGACAGTGCCTGCCTAACTGGGTGGTTGTGATGATTAAACAGGATAGAAATGTTTAGCACCTGATGCAAACAGGCACCATCAAGATGACAAGCAAATTCAGAGAGATTCAGTCATTTGTCAAAGCTATACAACACTTAAGCACCAGAACCTGATTCAAACCTGAATTAGCCCAACTCGAAGCCAGGCTCCAACTCTGCACTGCCTCTCAGACAAAAACAAGTACCGTGCTTCTGGCCCTACCAGAGAGGCTGTACATATGTGCAGTCCTAAGGAAACACAGATGTGCTGCCTGCCAATAAATGTGCTCTAGCAGGAGCAACACCCTTCATCATGCTGTTGTATGAGGAGGCTGAGGGCTGAGTGGGAGACTAAAGGAACAGCGCTCCAGGGTCTGTTTAGGAGGGGCCTCTGGGGTGACAAGCTCTCAGTACAAGCACACGTTTCATTAGGGAAGGCTAATGGAACGTATGGATGGGGGACGCAGACCTCCCCTCAGCAACTCGGCACTGGCTCCACCACATGAGACAATGACATTTGGTCCTCAGTGGGGCACTCACCCACTTGTCAGCATCTTGTCCTCAGGTGTCTGGTGGGCACCAGCAGCAACAGCATTTTCCCCAGCCCTAGCTCGCTATCTACAGACTCAAATTCCTAGACCGTGGTGACTCCCTAGGAGGGCCCCTCCTGGAGACGACCTTGGGGGCCTGACTCCTCAGCCCAGGCCAGGCTGGCTCTGGCTTCCTAGGCCCTGTTACAGTGAGCAGAATGTGACCACTGAGTGCTCACTGGAACCAGAGGTGAGTGGGAGGGAGTCGTACAGAGGTCAGAGGACAGAGCGGGTGGCCATTCCTGGGATCTCTGTGGCCAGTGTGGCGAGCATCTGCTCCCACTTAGATTGTTTGACATTTGAGTGGACCCCAAAGCTTGTGTGGTTTTGGGAGCCTTACAAAGAATTCAAACTAAATTCCTGCAGCTTGAAAAAGCTGAGGCCCATTCCTGGCCCTTTGGCCCAAAGTTGTGGAGAACTGCCTCCCAGGGAGTTCCCAGAATGTACCACTAGCTAAGGACTCTGCCACTCCAGCCACCACCTTCAGCAGCTTCCTGGCTCCATGAAGTCCTCCTCCTGGGGGTGGCCCAAGTCACCAGGTCCTGGGGAAGGGGCTGAATCTCAGATTCTGTGTTTCTGAAAGTGTGCCCTGGTGGAAGGGGAAAACAGGTCACCTTTTTGGATAACAGTGCCTTGTGAAAACAATGCCTCTTAGGGGGCTGGGAAATCTTTTTGAGGAAGCAGCCTGCATGCTTTGGGAATTTTCTAAACTGGATACCTGTGGTAACCCAAACAGCATGGACTGTGAACCTAGGAGCCTGCTTAGGAGGTCATGGCATGGAGCCCGGCCCAAGTTGAGCCTTGATACCCTTGGGACAGCTTTGTGGCTGACTGTAGGAGGCTAGCAGCCAGGCCAGTCTTCCCTGCCCATAGTGGAGCTCTGAGGAATGTCAGGGATACAGCAAGGACTGGCCAGAATCAAAGGATTCCAGGCAGAGGGGCCAGGCTGGGCTGGGAAGACACTCAAGAGAGAGCCAGGTATCCAAGGAGAGCCCCTGAGGGTCCCTCCCAGGCCAATATGAACAGCTTGGGTACAGGCCCAGCAAGGAGAGCAGCTGGGAGATAGCCATTCAGGGTGTACCAGCCAGCCCAGAGAACAGATGAGCCTGACTAGCTGGGCCATAGGACCCACGGGCTCTGACCCCTGGGAAGCCAGCTTTTACACCACTCAGAGATCACAAGTACTGTCCTTCAGGTGACACTACTCAGCAAACATTAGCTCAATGTCCAGCAACACTGCTGGGGACACACCTGCCTAACAGCCCAGCACAGCTGCATTCCACCTTGGACAAATTTGATCAGATTGGCCGTTTGCTGAAAACCACCCACAGCTCTCCATGGCCTCTACAAAGCCCACCTGGCCTCCACCTGCCTGTGAAATCAAATCACCTCCATCGCCCTTCCCCTCATCTCCACAACCATTCTCAACCACGGCTGTGCTCCTGTATGCTTGTTTCCACAGATGCTACACTTGAATGCCCTTGTTGAAGCTACTCCCTCTGCCTGAAAAGCCTCCCCTTGCTTGCCAAATGAAATCCTTGTCATACTCCTACACTTCCGGATCAGACACCACCTCCTTTGTGTAAAGCTTTCACTGACATCTTTCCAGGTTTCCTCCTTCTCCACCCATGGTTACCAGTTAGCACTGACTGTCTCAGAGTTTAGGGGTCCATGTGTCTGTCTTGGGTATTCTGAGAGCTCTTTCCTTTTTTCCTCTTTGTGCCTCTACAGGTGAACAGTGCCTAACGTGGTGTGCATTTAATACTTCTGTGCCTCCTCCAAAGTGGGATAAACAGCACTGAGCGTGGGAAGGGGGGTTTTAGGGTCACATGAGCACAGTACTCAGCAATGCTGAGTCATACAGCAAGGAAGTGATCCCTGCTCTGTGGTCATTCAAACCTGATTAGGTCACTGAGCAAGGCCCCATGTGACCTGGGTCTCTAAGCCAGGTCCTCCCTAGGACATAGGCCAGTCTCTCTTTTCTAGAGAGAGCATGCCACAGGGTTAAGCTCCTAATGGATAGTGTCTGACTAGGACAGAAGAACATTTTATTTTCATTTCAGTTTTGCTACAGTTATGTTTTCTTTTCCACAAGTGGTGCTACTTTCAACTTGTGATAATGATACAAAGTTTCCTTTTAGTTATGAATTTATTTATGTAGAAAAGTGAGTCAACCACTGTTTGTAATGGCAAAAAAAAATGAAGTTCATTTAATGTTCAAAAACAGGATGCTAGATAAACAAGCTGGTACTTTTAGACAAAGAAACAATACACAACAGTTAAAATAAACTTGGGCTAATTATATTAACATGGTTAAATCTCAAAAATCTAATAAGGGGGAAAACAAATTGTAGAAGGAATTTTCTACAATATGGTATCACTTATCTGAGTTTAAAATATGCCAAAACAATATTTGTGTTTTACAGATATATGCATCTGTAGTAATAGTATAAAAATATACATCTGTATTAATTAAATTTGGGGTAGTGGTTAACTCTAGGGAGATCTTGAGAGGCAAATTTATAGAAATTTCAACTAAAACAATTAGAAGCAAAATATGGCCAAAATATGGGGGTTTTGTGAGCTCTTTTATTTCCAATACCTTTTTGTGTGTCTGTAAAGCTTCCTAATGTACTTTAAAATGGATAAAACACAAAATCCTGTTATTTTAACAGTGTATTGATTTCAAGAAAGTAAAAGAACAGGAGGGAAAAGGTAGAGGGAAATAGTCTGAGAGGGCTACAAGGTGAGGCTGTTTCAAGAAACAAGAAAGACTGAAACAATGAGTTCACAAGTCCTCTGTAAACTATACATTTCATTAGTGCAGGAATGGTATCTGGAATGGTCACTGCTATACCTCAAGACACCTAGTACCAACCCTGAAGCATACTTTAAGACAGTCTTTTTTTGTTTGTTTTTGGTACTGGGGATCGAACTCGGGACCTTGCGCTTGCAAGGCAGGCCCCAGAACCCCTGAGCTAAATCCCCGGTCCCTAAAGCATACTTAAAAAAACCCCAAAACTTCACTGTCTACAAAAAGTCTCACAACATTGAAAATCCCCAAAGGACAGAGGCTGTCTGTCTTGACCACCGCCACCTCCCCGGGATCCAGCCTAGTGCTTGTCATATATTCCACAAATACTGTATAGTATATAAGAATCCTTGTAGCAGGACTGCAGTTCCAATTGCTACCAGCAGGTGGCACTTGGTCTTTGGCTCTGATCTGCCCACAAGACAATGGCCAAAATGATGAGCCATTAGCTAGAATGGACCTGGGCTGGAAGTCTGTGGACAACACTGGCACTCCGCCCCTCCCCAGCTGCCATGGAGTAGCTGCCTGGGGTGCCAGGAAAACCCACTATCTATCAAAGCCTGGGTCAGTGCCAAGAATGAAAGCCCTTGTGCTTGGGTAGTGCCATGCCTGCCTGCCACCCTCACTTTTTGGCCCCACTCTGGTCATCTGCCCTCTGCTTCCCCATCTGCTGCCCACTGAACCCAAGTCACATAGCCTCTCTCTCTTCTCTGAGGTCCTCAGCCACCCTGATCCACTCTTTGCACTTCCAGTGCTAGAAAGCACATTCACCGGCACTTAGCTGCTCATTTCTCCAACTCGATTTTAAGTAATTGGGTTGCTCTCCCAGCAGGGGTAATACCTTGGTCCCTGGGTCCTGTCTCCTTCCCGGTGCGCAGCACACATACTTTTAGGAAGCAAGCATTCACTTGCACAGGTCAGGGGGAAAAAAACAAACCCTGAAATGCAGCAGGTGCTCCATTAATACTTGTTGAATGATCTTGTGCAGGAGGGACTTGGCAGCACAACCCAAGGTCAGCAGGGAGTTCATTAACTCTTTCAACAGATACTTGGGGAACAGCAGCTGTGTACCAACACCATTCTAGGCACTGGGGACACAGAAATGAGCAAAGTCCTGGCTTTCACAGAACTTACATTAGTGAAAGATGGGAGGCCAGGCCCTAAACACATAAGCAGAACTAGAAATACACTATGTTGGATGGAATAAGCGCTCTGTAAGAATGTAAAGCAGGGTGAAGGGAGAGAGCGGATAAGACAGGAGTGGACAGAGAAGGCTTCTCTGAGCAGAGTTCTAAATGAAGCTGAATGAATCCTACTGAACATGAGAGAAGAATGTTCAGCCATGGAAAACAGTGAGTACAAAGGGCAGGAGGCAGAAGGGCCTCGTGAGCAAAACAGGGGGTACAGGTGCCATGACGTTCCCAGGGACTAAACCCAACTGGAAAATTGAGCCCAGGCCAAGAAGGGATGCCAGAGCCCTTCCCAGATTTCTCTATGATCCTGGCACAGCCCCTCACTGATGGGGGGCTCCAGTGCCCTCATTCCAAAGGCACCTCACATACCCAGGCAAGGAGTGCCCCCAGCACTCTGCATCCATGATGATCCCAGACTGGGAGTAGGAGATGTTGAGGGGCACCTCAGCAGCGTCAGCCATCTAGCCAGGCGGGGGTGGGGGGAGTAGAAAAAAATTGCAGAGTTAATCTGGGCATGGTGGTGCAGGCCTGTAATCCCAGCACTCTGGGAGGCTGAGGCAGGAGAATCACAAGTCAAGGCAACCCTGGGCAATTTAGCGACTTAGCAAAAAATTCTGTCTCTAAATAAATAAATAAATAAAGGGCTGGGGATGTAGCTCAGTGCAAAGGCCCTGTGTTCAATCCCCAGTTCTGCAAAAGGAAGGAGGGAAAAAACGGAGGGAGGGAGGAGAGAAAAATGGAGAAACAAAGCCGCAGAGTTGGAGGGAGGCTTTGCCCTGCAAAGCGAGCAAATGACACCTAGATGCACCGACACACACACCGATCCAGTTTTCCATGTACGCACTGTGCCACAGCCACATTCGGGTCAGGTTTCCTGCCCTAAGGGCCCCTGAGCCCATGCCTACGCCTACATCCAGACGTCTGCAAGCCCAGGCGGACCCGAGCCCCTGCCCATACGTTTGTCTCTGTGCAGGGGCTTCGCGGTAGCCCCTACCTGGAGAAGCTTCTATCCTCGCGTGCTGGGCCCCCCCCACCCACACACATCCTGCACCTGCCGGCGCCCTGCGCTGACTCAACCTCCCCAGAGCCTCAGGCGCCCCGAGCCCCCACCCAGCTGTCCCCCTCCCCGCTGTCTCTTGGATGCCCGCAGCGCAGCGAGCGCCTGCGAAAGCTGAAGGCGGGAAGAGCGCGGGCGCCTCGAAGACGGATTCGATGTTGGGGCTCGGGGTAAGTTGGTATGAAAGGGCGAAAATGGTTGATCTTTGCCTAAACTCGAAGCTGTTTCCTCACACTACTGAGGACAGAGCGAAAAGGGCAAGAGTGGGCGCCCTCTGCAGCGCATCTCTCCACGAAGGCGCGCACAGGCGCTTGGGTCCCGCTCCCCTTGCACCCTGCTTCCCTCTCCCGTGCTCACCCCGTGAGCCGCCCTCGCGGTGCAACCCCCGGCTGCTGCGAGGTCGCGAGGCGCGGGAGAGCCGGCGCGGCCCGGGCCCGGGCTGAGGGCTGCTGCGGGCCCAATGAGCTGCTTCTCCGGGTCTGCGCAGGTGGCTGGGCTCGGCGCGGCTGCTGCGCGCGGGGCGGGCTCCCGGCCTCCGCAGCCTCCTCCTCGGCGGCCCTCCTGGGGCTCCCCCAGGCCGGCTGGGTCCGCTCCGAGGGCAGCGAGCCCGGGACGGGCGGGTCCTGCTCCCGGAACAGACTGTACACCTTGGCTGCAGTCGCTGCGGAGTGGCCGCCCGCAGGGCGCCGCAGCCGATTCGCCTGCCTGCTAGCCGGCTGGTATCTCCCCATGGAGTCCCTCTGGGCATGACCTGTGCCCACCAGGAGCGCCAGGGCGAGCGGCAGAAAGGCCCTCCAGGGATTCCACAGGGCGCGCCCCTGGCGGCGGGCGGCGGGCGGCGGCCTCATGGCTCCAAGGCGGCTGGAGAGCCGTGGGCGCTGGGGCCCGCACGGGGGTTTGTAGTGGGTGCGCCCGACCGTTCGCAGGCTGCTTGCAGGACCCGCCCGGCGGCCCGCTTCTTCTCGTCTGGGGGCCCCTGGAGCAGCCGGCTGAGGGCCCTGGTCTCCGGGTCTCCCGGAGCGGGGGCCGCGCGCCTTGAGCCTCGAGTCCGCGCTGGGCTCCAGCAGGGTGCGCACCGCCGCCGCACCTTCGCGCCTCGTCCGCCGCACTGCAGCCGTCCGAGGGGGAACCGGAGCGTTTTATTTTTGGAAAGCTCCCCGTTTTTTCGTCTCTTTTATCCACACCATGGCCCCTCCTGGAGAGACAGCTCGGCCCCCTCATTACGGGAGAGGGAGAGAGGAATTCCAGCAACACCCACTTTGGCACGGGGAAGCGACCAGGCGGCGAGGGGGATTAACCCGTGAAGAGCTGGGGGGCTGCGTGGAGCTGACCCGGGGGCTGCTAGGGGAGATGGCGTCCGCCTGGATAGGGACACCTGAGCCGCCTTCCTCCTTCCCTGGGCGAATTGCCCACCTGTCGGAATTCATCTCTTGTCCCGGACCTCACCGACTAAGTGGGTGTGGGGCTGCAGCCTCGCAGGTCTGAGGGAGGCCAGGAGAGGTACCGAGACCCGAGTGACAGGGACAGGTTCTGAGGTGCGGAAGCCTGGTGCCTCCGCCTCCTGCCCTGGCCGCTGGGGGCGCCCGCTGCGGTGGCACCGGGACAGCACGTGAGAGCTGACCTCCGCCTAGAGCTCGAAGGTCGTCCCAGTGCAGGAAGGCGCGCCCCCTAGTGGAGCCGGCCTTGCCCTTGGCAAACTGCGTTCTGCAGACCCGCCGCTGCCAGCCGCCTTGGCTCCTAGAGTTTACTCTCCAGCCGGCAGCGTCAGGACCGGCCTCAGGCTGGGGCGGTGGTGGCGGCTGCTAGCAAAGGTGTCTTCTTTTCCACAGAGGCATAGATATGGAGCCTCTTGAATAAAGTTTCTTAAGGAGACAACCCGTGCCAAAGAAATAAATGAAATCTAGGCCTCCTGCCTCTGGCTCAGCATCCACTCCTTGGACGCCCACCTTAGCCCCTCATTCCCTCAGGAATTTCGCCGAGGAGGATTTGACGAACTGATTAATCCGGTGTGTGTACTCACCTCTTGCGTTGGCTGCAGAGGAATGAGGTACAAAAGCCGATATAACCTCTCATCTGAATACCCCCAATAATCATTTCATCATTCACATCCATGCCCTCTACCGAATACCTACAGGCCTGGACAAATATGGATACCCTGAACACATTTTCACAGCCTACTGTTTCCTAAAGAGGCAGAGTGAATGAGCCCGGCTTACCACTTCCCATAGTACACAAAGAACTGCCACAGATAACACCTAATGTTGGAAGAAATCCTCAACTCTCTACCTGAGCCTACAGAGGCTTACAGGACTGACTCCCTCTCTGATCTTAGGACCCCCCCAACCCCCCTTGTTCAGACGCCCATCCCATGGCAGCTGCTGGTCCTCTGCTCCTGGAGTCACATGAGTTCCACTTTCCTCTACCTGGAACTTTCATCTCCTAGATGTTTACAGGACCGTTACTCATTACCTCCTCAGATCAAACGCCATCTCCTGGGGTGGCTGTCCCTGCCCACCGCAAGTCTAGAACAACTCTCTCACCCCGAAGTTATCACTTTCTCACATCACCCTACTTTATCTTCATTGCTCTAAGGGCCGGTTTAAATTATCTTATTTCCTTGTGAAACTGGTCATTTGAATTGGTGATTCTGAATCAAGAAGCAGCATATTTTCTGCACTATTGCCTTCAACCATATTATATGGAATTTCCCTTCCCTTCCTACAATGACATCTCAGGCAGAGTCCTTGGCTTGCCCACCTCTACCAGACACAAGAACACTTTCATTTCTATAATTAATACCAACTTTTGGGCACTAAACAGACTGCTGTTTAAGTCAAAACCCCATCCAGTTTAATCAATATCACATCCAATTTAATACTCCTCCTCTCCCACACAGGCTGTCTTTTGGCTGGAGACTCAATAGGGGAGAGTGAGGTAAGGGCTGCCTTTCTGATTTTCCTTTTGTGTCTCCTCTGTGTCAAGGTTGGGCAAGAAGTATTGGAGGAAAAATAGCAAAGTGTATGTAGCAGGTACCCTTGGCTGGCAAGTGGCAAGCATGGGATCTTTAATGGGCACATTTGCGGGTTTTTGTGGGGCTTCCTCTCTGCACTGACATAGAAAGTACTCTTTGGAGGGCTGGGGATTTAGCTCAGTGGTTTCACAGCCTGCTGCGCAAGTGCAAGGACCAGAGTTCGATCTCCGGTACCCCACCCCCCCCAAAGAAGAAAGAAAGTACTCTTTGGCTTAGCTCTTGAAGATCCTTGCATATCTTACCCACAGGAGACATTCCAATCCATGCCAGGCAAAGCAATGAGGAATTGGCTCCATGAAGTCACTCCAGCCAGGCTCCATAGCCACAATTCTCCAGACAGGAAGTGCATGTAAGTCTCTTCATTTATTTGCAGCTTTAGTTGCTAAAGACATAGTTTTGGTTTACCTAAGAACTTTCTTGTTGTGCTTTTTGCATTGGGGTGCCTGCAACTACCAACAACTCACCTAGCATCTGCAAAAGGACTGCTGTAGGGAGTTATACTAGTTAGTTTTCCATCACTGGGGCAAAATACTTGAGATAACTTAAAAGGAGGAGAGATTTATTTTGGCTCATGGCTTTAGAAGTTTCAGTCCATCGTTCCTTGGCTCCATTCCTTTGAGCCTGTGGTAAGGCTCATGACAAGGAGCGTGTGGTGGAGCAAAGCTTTTTGCTTCATGGCATCCAGAAAGCACAAAAGACAGAGAAGAGGGGCTGGGGTCCACTGCCCCCTTCACACATATGCCCCCCCAATGACCTACCTTCCTTCCACTAGGCCCCACCCATTATAAGTTTCACCACCTCTCAATAGCACCATCAGCTGAGGACCAAACCTTCTACACATGAGATGTTGGAGGACATTTAAGATCCAAGATTAGAAGTCATGCAAGCCTCCTTGTCTTGAAGGTGAGTGGTCTCCTCAGGGCTCTCTTTTCTTGGTTTGTGTTGAAGAGTACTCTCGGGAAATCTCAGCCCTGTCTACTAATGTAACCATACTCTACCTCAGCCACCTTCCTCCTTCTCATCTGTACACTGAAACCAAGGGTTGGTAGTCTTGAACCTGCCCTTCCTTTAGTAAGATGTTCTGTACATCTCTTTAGAATGTAAGAGTATTTAGCTCTCATTGTTCTAGTCTTTGTTGTTTCTGCAGAGATGCTAAGATTATAGGAAAAGTCTCATGTAATCATTTATAAAACTTACTCTCTGACTTTCCAAGCCACAATGATATCTTTAAAGGAATTGATATCTTGTTCACCACTGCTGCCCCAGCACCTAAAACAGTGCTTGATCCTAATAGACAGCTGAAAAATACACATTCAGTGGATAGCTAACTGGACAGAATAATCTCAAGTAGGAAGGTCTGGCAACAATAGATCCATTTTAAGAGAGAAAAACTGAGTTCTGGGTGGTAGCTACTGGTCCATGTTCCTGTCCTGCTATCTTTAGGACTGACTCTAAAGAACCCCTTGAGTCCTACTCCTTGCATTTTGGAATGAATGCCACTTCAATTCCCAGAATTCTTGGTTGTTTCTCTTCATAGCTATGGAAGCCTCAGCTCTGTGCTGACCCTCCCTTGCTGGTATCTGTCCAGCCCTGCAGTTCCAGGCTCCCTTCCCCTCTGCACTACCTAACCTGTTCCTTCAGAGATCTTCTCTTCTGAATGCTCACCTCAGATTCTCAAGAGCCTCTCAAGGCAGAAATCTTGGCATCTTCTTTGTCCCTGAGCTGTTTTTTCCTCCTCTGTGTCCAAGTCATTATTACCGCTTCGTCTCCTCCGTCTGCATTTCTGGAAGTCTGCCGCCCATTCAGTCTCTCACTGCTCGCCTGGCCAAAACCTTCACACAGACACACTTCCCTCACTAGCCAACGTCCCTCCTGCTCCTCTCTGAGCACAAATGCTCCTTGAGAATTCCTACCCTATTCTCCTAGGGCCCCTGCCCTGATAATCTCCTCCAAAGCTTGCCTTGTGCTCCCCACATCCTAGTGCCCTCTTCTGTCCCACTTCCCATGTAATCCCCACACCTCCTTTCTCTGTAACTGTTGTAACCTCATGGTGCCACTCTGCAGAATCTCCTCTCTCATGAACACTTGAATTTAGGTTTCTTTCTTTTTTTTTTTGTACCAGAGATTGAACTCAGGTCCTTGCATTTGCGCAGCAGGCGGCAAAACCATTGAGCTAAATCCCCGGCTCTTTTTTTTTTCTTTTGAAGCTGCCAAAATTTATGGAGCTTAAATTGTTGGTCCAAGCACTGTATGCTACATAAATTGGCTCCTTTAACCAACCAAAGGTATCATTATGATTTCAACATACACAAAAAAACGCTGAGGCTAGGGATGGGTACTGGCTGCCCAAGATCACACAGCTAGCTGATACAGAGCAGATGCAGGATTCCAATCTGACTCATTTCCTACCTGAGCCCAAGATTTTAAGTCCACACCATCCTGCCTCAATCCTGGACCCTCCCCACAATTGAAGTGGGACCTTCTCAACCACCCCACTGCTGTCCCCACCGAAGGACTTCCAGTGTGTATTTCCAAATGCTTTCTGCCCTGCCAGTAGCTCACAACTTAATTCCCTGAAGATGTGGGGCAATCAGAACTTTCTGCCCCCCTCAACCCTCTCTGTCCAGTAAGAAAAGGGGGGCTGTTTCCAGCATGGCCCCTGATTCACCATGTGTCACTTCCCCACCCCTAATGAGGCAGGAAAATTCCACTAAGCCTACTACTCACCCATCTCTTGGAGAGAAACCATCTCTGGAAAGGGGTTCTAGCAGGGCAAGATTTGCCCAGACTCTGTACCACAGGGAAATGGCAGTCTGCTAGATGCACAGGGCCACCTAATTGCTTTCCCATGTCATGCTCGAATAATGCTGGCAGCCAAATAGCTACCAGAACCTGAACTAATCTCGTAAATAAGGACCAAAAACAAGGACTGCATCTCTGCTCCCTTTCCTGAGACCCAAATTCCCTACAGAATTCCAAGGATTTTTCTCCCTTGGAAGTGACTGGATCTCCAGCTCTGAATTCCTCTCCCCAGGAGAGCTTGTTCCCCAGCTCAAAACAAATAACACATTTCCTGGTTAGTCAGGGGTCAGAATAGCCAGAGGAAGGGTGATTGGGCCCCTGGCCTTCCAGATGGGAGCAGCTCATGGGCCCTGGGCAGCTGGAACTCCCACACTTCGCAGCCTCAGTCTCTAGATCTGAAGGTGGAGATGGTAGGAGGAGGCCCCCAGTCCCTCCTGTGTGAGGCCTTCAAGGTTCACAGAGGCTGCCAGGACAGCTCCACCTCAGACACGCAACCTCTCAGAACCCACAACCACCCTCCCTGGGCTGCATGCCTCTCCTCCAGGTGAGGATGTCATGCTAGCATGGCAGCCACAGTATGGATGCCCTTGCTGCATTTGGGCGAGTGACCTATTGCTGCAAGTGTTCTGGGAAGGGTCTCCCACATTTCTGTGTTGAATGCTTGTCTTCTGCATGGAGCTCAGTTCTGAGCTTCATTTGGCTTCCATTTTCTCATCTGAAAATGGAGCTAATGATGCTCTTTCTTGCTAGTCCTTCCTTCAGGGCAAATTAGATAGCTGTCCCAGGAGCAGATAGATCAGTGCTATTCCATTCACTAGCACCTCAAAGGTACCAGGCACTGTGCTACATTCTTAGTTATTTTCTCATTTAACCCTCATGATAATCTCCTGAAGGAAGCAGTATTATTTCATCATGTAACAGATGAGGAAATGAAACCTCAGGGAGAAAAAGTGACAAAGTTAGTGAGTGGTAACACAGTGACTCACTCCTAATGTGTCTAGTGGCAGATGCTAAACCAATGCCAGCTTCCAGGGGGAGGGAGACCACCTTCAGCTGCCTTTCTGTGGGAGCTAGAGAACTTAGAATTTGTGGTGTGGTGGGATTGCTGATGGCCCCACAGAATTGCTGTCACGAGGTAGCCCCATCAAGCACACCCCACCAGGCACAGGCTATTTCCCAGCTAAAGCTCCACTTTGGGTGGAAGCAAACAAAAGCCTGTATGGTAAGTTTCTGTGAATCTGATTCCCACCGACCAAGGAGGAAGAAGGGAGTCAGGTTTACCCTGCATCAAATGGTTTGCTGTTGTTGAATAAGAAGCATCTTAACCCTCAGTTTCTCTCTTTGGGAATGAGAAGGGGCACAGGTGAATGTCTGTGCACACTGTGTGCTGGCACTGCAGTTCCCATTTCACAAACCCAGAGGGGTGAGTTCTCAAGTTCAAGGTCACACAGCTAGGAGTCAAGCCAGGATTCATCTAAAAAGCATTGAGCTGCTCCAAAGCCTGTGCCTTTTCCACTTCAGCACACTGCATTCACTCCGGGACAGTCTGCAATGAGGTGAAATGAGCCGTTCTTCAAAATTACTGATTTAATTCTATTTCCCTTGGTGTCCAGGCTCTGGCATAGGGAGTGCTGATGTGAAAGCTCAAGCTCTGTGCATTTAGCTCTAAGCTGAGGCATCAGTTCCTACTTACCTGCATGAATTCCTTCAATCTCTGGCTGGAGTGAAATCTAGAGCTGGGGACTGAAGCATAACTTCGGAAGCAGAGGCTGTAAAGGCCCAAGCAGAACCATGGGAGTAGCTACTCCTTCACATTCCTCCCAGGAAGACCATAGGGACTTCCTGTGCCGTCTTGGAGGTGAGTGTATGATGATATACTGGATGATTCTTTGCAAATTCCCAGGAGGAAAGGCCTGTGGTCTTGGGGTCTGTGCAGGATTCTGGGGTGGCTGTGCAGAAATTTGAGGACAAGAAGGGGCACTATGGGGTCTTTTCTAGAATAAGTTGTGCTCAGAGGCCTCAAGCAGGAGGCCCCACACACACACACCACATCCTCACCTCACAGAAGAGAAGAGGATAGAGGATACCCTCTGCTCTCCTCAGCCTGGTCTGTTTTCCCTGGGTCACACCTCTAGATCAGGGACAATGAGTTTTGCTCTGGTGCAGAGGATGCTCTCTAGGACCCCCAAATCCTTAGGCACAAGACCCTGAACCTCCCCAGAAAAAGCCACAGACACCACCAAGCTAAGGGGGAGAGGGGTGCAGCCAGACCCCGAGGCCCGCCGGTCTGCGTGACTCATTCCCGTTTCCGTCCACTCTGGTCTGAGTGCATTGGCCCAGGGGCCTCAGGGAGGCTGTAACACAGGCTGGCCCCTCGCCCATCAGGGCTCAGCAGACAAAAATTAAAGATCTCACCCCTCAAGAACTCACACAGACGGCACAGGCTGCTCTGTGCTCTGCCTCACAGACCAGACCTCAGGCCAGCAGAGGCTGGTGGCCAAGGCAGGACCGAGAGACATCTTTAGCTCTTCCCCCTGCCCCCCCTCCAGCCATGGAGCCCTGGGCACTGCTCATGGTCCTCACTCCCCCTCTGGTTCTTGCCTGAAGGTGGTGGTGTCAACCAGTATCTTCTCAGCCCCACCCCATTCCTCCCCACCTCTGCTTGAAGACAACAGTGAAGGTAAAACAGCCTGTGCCTCCCAGGAGAAACAGACTATTAATTAACTCTTCTTACATTTTCTGGCAGCACAGTTCTGATCAGGTCACTCCCCTGCTCAACAAACTTCAGTGGCTCCCCACTGCTTCTCTAAACCAGCTCAAACTTCCTTCTGGGCCTGGCATACAAACTGTCTCATGCCCCTCCCCTCCATGTATGCTGAAACTCAGCATATCCCACTTGCTTCCAGTTTCCTCTTCCCCAATCCCTCCCTCAAATACCTTGGCTCACATCATTTCCTTCACCTGGAATGTTCTTCACCACTCTTGCTTGTCCTTTAAGTCCCATCTCAAAGCCACCTCCTCCAAAAAGACTTCCTAGATTTCTCTCTCTGTCTGGAAACTTCGCTCCCTGTACTGAACCCCTTTAGCTCTGTGTGTGTGCTTCTTCTGCCCTCTGTGACTGACCAGTCCACAACTGTTGGTCCTGAAGTGGAGAGAAGGACATGGGGCTTTGTAATTCTAAGCTCAGCACAATCACTGACCAGCTTTGTGGCCTGAACTTGACTCTTTGAGCCAGTTTCCTCATCAGTAAAATAGAGATTAAGAAGATGTATTTCTACCCCCAGAGCATAGAAGAAGCAACTATATTTGCCAAAGACACAACACTGTAGGCCTCAGGTGATTGGTCCAGGGATAAATCCCTAGCCAAAAGACAGTCCTCTCACTGGCTGGTGACATAAGACTTCTGTGGTCTGACTCAAATGCAGATATCATCGCTTTTTGGATAATTCAGGTTCTCTCTGAAAATTTGAGCTAAGAAACATGACTTTGAAAGCCAAGAACTAGAATTAAAGTGAGACAGGCAAGTCTCTGTTCCCTATAGCTCACAATCCAATGGGGTTCACATAGCCAAAATACCATAAACCCAGAAAAGTGAAGAGACTTGCCCGGGCTGGCACAGGTAGTCAGTAACACCAAAATGGGTAGAACTTAGGGCTCAGCACTAGCTTGGTTGGCCCTTGGTTGGCTCAAGAGGTATGTGACCCTGAACTGAGTGCCTGAAGAAGAGTATGAGAGCCACCAAGCGCTATGTCAACCAAGTGCAGAGCACTTGGGCAACTTCGGAGCACAACCTCTTCCATTTAAAGCAGTAAAAGAAAGTCCAACTCACATCATGGCAGGCAGCATAGACACCTGGTTCTAATCCTGCATCTGCCCCCTGAGTGTCTCTCTGGTCATGCACTTTCCCCTCTCTGGGCCTGTTTCTCAACTATACAAAGAAAGGCTTTTACTGGGTGAACTCGCATTCCCTGTCAACACTAACATTTGATTGGAGGAGCGGATAGACAAAGAGTGGGTGTGGAAACTGAGGCCCTAAAGGGAGAGGTGCTTGTCCCAGATCATGTGACCAACTATTGGCAACACCCAGCACTTGAAGCAGGGTCTCTTAACTCTCAGCACTTTTCAATTCTTTCAACTCCTACAGGAAGCTGGGAGCTATTCAGCTGTCTGAGCCAGTGAAGCCAAGAGTCACAGCATGTCAGAACGGGGCCTTGGGGCCTGGGAACATCTCTAATGGGAAATACAAGTGCCAAGGCCACTGGGGGAGAGGGAGGAGGTTAGGCATGACATCCCAGAGATAAGCTGTCAGCATGTCCCTCTTCTAGTTGGCAAGAAGAAATAGGGAAGGGTCCGTGATGATTGAAGGGAAACAGTCTGCACTTCTGGTTGAGCCATTGGTTCACGGAGTATCCACACACTATCCAAACCTGCCTAGCTGCTGAAACATACCACCTGCAGCCTCAGCCTCCAGAAGTTTACTGATTCCCTTAGGCACACTATCAGGTAGGACCTGGAATTGCTTACACTGCCTAAGATGTGTCTAAGGCACCTGCTTCTAAAGCTCAGCCTATTTGGCTGGGGATCACGATGCCCTCCCATCCCACCAAAATTTTTTGAACCCCTAATATGTGCCAGGCACTTGTGAAAGGCATTGGGAGTAAATACCAAATCCTCCCTGTCTGTGTGATCTATAGGGAATTAATCTTTCAGGCCCACCATAAAACTGCTAACCATGCAAGGTGAGGGCTACATGGGCACATTTCTCAGAGTTCTGAATCTTGAAGGCTAAGGAGGAGTTCACCACATGCAGAAAGGGTCATGCCAAGAAGAAAGCAGTGCATATCCAAAGCCCGAACTATTGCCAGGATTACAGGCAACTCACATGGCTGGAGTTGAGCTAGGAAAGTTATGGGAAGAGAGGAAGCAGAAGGGGTAGGCTGGGGTCAATTTATGGAGAGCTTAGCTGTAGTGAGCTCCTCTTAGGAAGGGGGACCTATTTCCCATATCTAAAGCAGCAGGTGGCTCTGGAGTAGACAGATTACCCATCTGGAATTCTTACAGTAATGTCTTATGGGTGACAGTAAGAAATCACTTCCAGGTCTGGGGACTTAGCTCAGTGGTGCCACCGCCTGCCTCGCAAGTGCAAAGTCCCGAGTTCAATCTCTGGTACTGAAGAAGAAGAAGAAGAAAAAAAAGAAAGAAATCACTTCCATGAAGAAGAAGCAGTGTGTCCATAATCTCCATCAACCCGCCCAAAGCTGTCCCAAATAAACAGTGGACACAGAACCACCTGGCTTGTCATGCCTAAAACAACTGCTAGACCTGCTTCTGACCAGCCTGTTGCCCACCTGCCTTTTCTTCCATAGAACATGTTGAGCTGCCAATATAGCAGGTCAGCCCAGTCCCTAAGCTCCTGCTGCCATGACCCATTCCTTGATCTGACAGCATCCCTTCCTTCCTGACTCTTTTCCTATAAAACCACCTCTTTCTAAACCCTTTCTGAATTCCTCACTCCCTTTGCACCTTGGGTTCCTCTGGGGACTCAACAGGTTCCTGTTCCCCAATCTCACTCTCACTTGGCCTCAGGTCCTGCAGTGATCCCATGAGCTCAGGTTATTGAGGGTGGATCGTGCCTGGGTATCACAATGTACCTCTCCAAGACCCGACCTGTAGCTGCCTTCCCAGCTCTGCTCCATGGGTAGGTAAGCCCTGTGTTCTCAGCGTCAAGCAGCCAGCTGGGGAGAACCTACTGCACTGCAACCAGCCCTTACTGAGCACTGTCTGGCAGGCACCAGTGTTGCCAAGAAGGTAGCAGAGGAAGGTCCCTGTCCTCATGGAGCGTCCGGTATAGGAAGACAGGTGATAACGCTTATCATGGTGCATGCTGGGACTAAGATAGCTCAGAATATGATGTTACTCCAAAGACAGAGCATCCAGTCTTGGCTGGGAGTAGGGATGACAAGTCAGGGAGACTCTAGAATAGGTGCCCTCTGAGCTGGGCCAGGAGTCTCATCCAGGAGAAGGTGGAAAGGATGGCAAGGAGGAAGCAAAAACAGTGACTACCAGACTCAGACTCACAAAAATTAAACTATATCAGTCCCTACCCCATTGCCTTTTTCAATGAGGTTGCTGATCAGAGAATTTTTGCTGTATTGTAATGATACTGAAATGAAATTCAAATAATACTCAATGTGTATAGGCTGGGGAAGTCTGGAACACATGGTGATGCAGTTAGGCATATGTGTAGCTGTTTGGAACAGCTATCTCCACATTGCTGGGTGGATGGAGCTCCCTGAGATCTATACTCATATGTGAGACAAGGCTGTGACCTCCATAAGACTTCCCACAATTAGGAATCAGATAAATCAAATTTTTGCATCACATAGAACTGGAGAAATAAATGATAAAACTGACACATAGACGTTAAATATAAACTAATCAAGATAAGTTGAGATTTAATAGAGATAAGTGAAAAAGTCTTGCAGTCTAAAAAGAATCAATAATTAAATTAAGAATGAGAGATACTTGCTTTGATAGCAGTTCATGTGAATGACCTGAATTGTGGGGACAGGAAAACAAGATATAGAGACTGTTGAAAAGGGGGGAAACTGGTTAAAAATGAACTAAGAATGTCACCTTCCAAAAGATCTAGTACCATCTTGGATAGAACCCAGGTTTAAGAGCAGGGACATTAACAGTGTTCTCCAAGATCTTCAGACATAATGGAAGTTTTGCACTTAATTCTGCTGCCAATTTTTAAATGGCATATTCCAACCCTGAAGCATGTCTAGGGAAAATGACCTTGAATGAAGATTAATATGTCCCAGGAGTAGTTGAAAGACTGGAAAAGAGAAATCTTGGTGGAGCAGATCTGACAATTTTTAAGTGTTTGCAGGAATGTTGGGCAAGAAAGAGATTCAGCTTATTCTGTGTTTGCATTATTCACACAGATTTTTTTAAATTAATTTTATTGGTACATTTTAGGTATACAATATGATGACATTCATCATTGGAAATTTGCACCTTTACATAATCTCTCTTGGTT
>NW_004624734.1:26973900-27043792 GCF_000247695.1 Heterocephalus glaber | reverse complement strand
TGTGCTGCTGGTGCCCTTGAAGCTCACCTCCTCGGTTCTGGGGTGGCTCTGCTCCTCAATGCTGGGGGCGGTGGTACCACGGCCCATAAGTTTCACCTCCTCTGCTATTCACACAGATTGACTGCTACAACAGATAACCTCTAGGGCTGGGGGTGTAGCTCTAGCCTGAGGACTTGCCTAACACACTTGAGGCCCTGGATTCAATCCTCATCCCCTGCCATAAAAAGGGACCTCAAGGTTTACTTTACCTGTAGCTCCTCCTTCATTCCTCCAACAACCATCCAGCACTGTAACAGATGAACAGTGTTTCAGGTTTTACCTTCTCTGGTTGTTATGGCTTGTATCTAGATGTCTCCCTGAAGCCTCAAGTGGTCATAGGTGGGGCTTCTCAGAAGTGGGTGGATCTGGAGTGTGTGATGCTGAGATTAAGTGTGTGATTACTAAATTAGTTCACTGACTGGTTTGGTATAATTCTGGGAGTGGATAATGGGAAGGTCCACCTTTGGTGTGAGTGCTACCTGCCCTTAGGGAGGATAAAATATAAGCAGAAAGAGGGCTGCTGCTTCACTTGTCACTTTCTGTTTTTGCTGTCTTCTGCCTATCATGAACTGTTCCTCCTCTGTGATGCCCCTCTGCCATGCCAACCCTGCCTTGGAGCCTGCTGATAATGGACCGAAACTGCTACAAACTGTGAGCTAAAATAAACCTTTTCTCCTTTAATTTTGGGTGTTTGATATTTTGTCTCACCAATGAGACAAGTAAACAAGACGCTGGTCTTGCCTTCGAATGCTCCCAAACTGAAGGAATCCTAGGCTTCATCAGGCTCCCAGGTGACTATGTCCCCATTTCTACACCAAATGGCACCAGCAGCATGTACCAGCTGGGAGCCATGTTTTTCGAACTTCTTAACCATAATTCACAGTAGGAAGCACACCTTATAACACCTTACAACAGGACTCCATACACACAGACACATGATAATGAACATCACCTTACCCTTGCTTCATGTGATATGCTCTCATGTTTCTACCACTTCTCTTCTGAGTTGCTTTTTCATGCTGGTTGTGGCTCATTCCAGTGATCTCACAACCTGCAAATATATTTCAATGTCACCTAGGCACTTAAGGCCCAAACAGGCAGGGGTGGGGATAATTCAAGGTGAAGCTACAGGGATGGTCAATTTATGTGGCCCAGAAGAAGGGAAGATCTTTTTAAAAAAATTTTATTTATCTATTTTATTTATTTATTTTTTGAGAAGAGAAGGTCTTGCAGTGCCTCAGCCTGGAGGAAAAAGAGACAAAGGGACAATTCCAGTAGTTCTTCATGTCTATCAAGATGTTTTCTTTGTCTCTCTAATGTAGAAGATGGTGAACAGTACTCTTCACACTTACTAGGGATGGTGTGAAGGGGAGTTAAATAAAGCTGCAGTAGGAAAGATTTCAGCTCAGCGCAAGATTGGTAGGTGAGTATGTGTCGGGGGCAAGGGCAGCAGGAAACTTTGCACATTAAAAATAAAAGGCATTTAAACAGGCTCCTATGACATTTCCTCTTGTTGGAGGTAAAGGGAAAGCAGCTATCATTTAAAAACTGGTTAAATTCTCATCAGTTTAGGATGCTTTTAATGTTTTCCCAGAGGACAGGGAAAAGGCTAGAGTTTGATGAGGTCCCATGTAGCCCCAGGGGTTCACGATCATTTCAGTTCACCCCACACAGTCTGCCTGGCTCTATGGGGCTAAGAAAGTTTGACTAGATCCATAGGATGCCCCACACAGACTGCACAGACAGGTTCGCATTTCTAAAGCCAGAGCAGAGAGAGAGAGATGGGATGTGCAGAAGGAGGCTGTACAACACATGCCCAGTGTTCTACACCAGGTCGGAAGCACAGGGCAGCAGGAAGGGGCCACAGAGCAAATCTGTGAGCTCAGTGTTGGGAGGGAGTTAGGCAGGTTTGGCTCCTGTGATACCTGCACTAATGAGCTGGAAGCAGATGGAAACAACCCAGTATGTGAAGGCCAGCAAAGGAAAGGTCCTCCCCATGCCAGCTGGATGAGAGAGAGCCAAGTGGGGTGGAAATGGGGTCTGTCCCTTCCCCACACTCTACATTCTCAAGCTGGAGGCTGGAACTTCCAGGAGAAGGAGCTGGCCAATCAGATGAGGCTGAAATAGACCCCCCTGGGGAAGGGGATTAGAAAGATGACAAAGGACTGTGGCACCGGAGGAAAAAGTGCCCAGGGGCTGCAGCAGCACTGTGTCAGTCCTGTGGAGGGAAGAGGCCCCAGGGCTCGTCAGCTGCAGCCACAGGCCACGAAGAGAGAAGCTGAGCAGAGGGAGAGGCTGCACTCAATCAGGGCAGGCAGAAGGGATGAGTCCTTCCAGTCCTCCAGGGCAGCAGAAATGGCCACAAGTATTTGCAGACCATAAACACTAAGAGGGACAGGGCTTGTCTGGGTCTACAAGGATCTGGCTAGGCCAGGCAGAGCAGGGCCAGCAGTGGGAAGGAGGCTTGAGCCTGGCATCTTCTGCAGTGACTGTCCTGAGAGACCAGAGAAAGAGTCACACTGGGAGTCCTACAGACAATTTAGAAAACCTCACAGAACCGGGAGCTGGACATCACCTCACAGGGAGACCTGGGACTGTCCTCTGTGTATGCAGGGGACAGCTCACCCCAACAAGTGTTTTTTCCTCTTACAGCCTGGAAGCAAATGGCATTTCTTTTTGGCCCCTAGACATGGTGCTGAAAGTGTAGGGCAGCTGAGACTGTGCCTCCCAGCAACAGGGTGGGGTCAGAGCAGTTGGATAAATATTTATGGAGCATCCCCATTAACCTTTCACATGCAGGGTGACCCTTCCCAATAGCTTCCATATGGACCTTCACCCCACCCCATTCTTGTATGGAAAATTCCTACCCAAAGCAGAGCCTGCCGAACCAATCTGACTTTCTGTCCAGCATTGTCTGGGAAGCCTCTGGGCTGCCTGCAGGTTAGAACCAAGGCTGGGAACAGAGACACAGAGAAGCTAGGCCAGAATTTCCTCCCTTCTTAGGACCTCAGTTCACCCTCCTGTATCTAATGAGGAGATTGAGCCCTGTCCGCACCTGGTGGTTTTCACTGGGTACAGCCCTTTGGTCAGTGATTGCTATGGGAATAGCCCAAGGCAATGGTGTTCTCAGCAGGCCAGGGTTGTCACCCTCTAGCTAGTGATTACTATGGATTCTTTCTGAGGGATGCCCAGCATCTCTTCTCTCTTATTCCTGAACCAGGATCTTTTCTTTTAGGGATATGTTCTTCTCTTCCATTTTCTAGGTCATTTGACAGATGACCAACTACAAAACTTGCCATGAAGTATATGACCCATGCTGGACCAATCAGATTCTCTCCCATGATTTGACCCTGAAGCAGACTCAAAGTTATAATTGAACCATCCAACTGCAGCTCCCGAAAGAGACATGGTCCAAGGGGTTCCTGGGACTGAGCCCAGGAGTTCCTGGGGTTGCTGCCTAGATTCCTGACCTTTATACTTGCGTGTTCCATGCATATTCCTACTCTGTTTGTTCCTAAAATCTTTCTGGTAGCTCTACTTTTTAATGGACAGATTAGTCCTTCTTGCTTGTAATCAAAGTACCCTAATTTAAATAAAAACCAAGAGGACAGGCCAGCTGTGGATCATAGCCTTCCCTTCTTTGCAGTCCAGGGATGATTGTCTCAGCTCTTGTCCAGCACTCAGCTCATGTAAGAGACATGGCAGGAGAGGATCTGTCTGCTCAAAACTGTGAACAAAGACTAGGGTGTATCTTGGTGGTAGAGCCCGTGCTTACAAATGCAATGGCCAGCACAAAAGAAAGAATGAAAGACTGTGAACATCAACTACTGAGCATATTTGTAGCTCAGATACCTGACTCAGGACCTTACAAGACCTAATGAGAATCAGGAGATAATACTTGGAGGACAAACATAAACAGCTACTGAGCATACCCATTCTGGGACAAGGCAATTCTTCATTGCCCGCAAGTGAGTGATGAATGCAGGGAGAAGCAGTGAGGGTTCATTTTAGGATGTTTGGGGGAAGGGCCATGTGGTCCCCTGAAATATCTCTTCTGTTTCTCTCTCTACAAATATTTCTGATTCCAGAACCAAGAGCAAAGGCCCTCAGTTAATACTTAAACATTAGCTAGAGATGCATTGACCCCCAAGAGAGCAAAGGCAATGTGGAAACGATGCTGTAGACCTTTCCTAAGAGCAGGATCTTGATAGGAGAAAAAAACAGAGAGCGCACAGGTTTTCAGGGTGTGGAAAGTACAAATGGATTTGCAGGTAGAGTGTGAGAAAAGGAGGTAAATGAGATGGCCATCCACTTTGGCTGCAAGTTACAGAAGCTGACTCTGGCAAACAGTGAGGAAACTGGAAAGAAGCAGGGTACTGAAGGAGGCGCTCAACAACCAGGCCTGGGAAAGCCAGAAACCAGGGTAGCTCTGGTGATCTGGGAGGAAGGAACTCATAAGCCATCTGGCTCTGGATGATTCCAACCTTTCCATTGTTGGTAGTTACTCCAACCTCAATTCTGATTCCCCAGGCGAGGGTCTGATGGACCCTTCTGAGTCCAGTGCCCACCCTTTGGGAGTGGAGAGCAGAAAAGACCCATGGCCAGTGCCCCACTAAGAATGTGTGGAATTGAATAGGTGGAGCTACTCAAAGGAAAACTGAATGTCTGTTCCTCAAAGAAGAGGAAGGAGTGCCAGGCATATGCACTCAACAGATGTTTGCTGCACATGGGATGTCAATTTGGAGAGGATGGAGATGAGTGGGGTGGAGTATGGGAATTTCCAGGACACTCCAGAATCTGCCATAGGGGCCAAGGCTCTTACTCTGGCCCTGGATTGCCTCTCTCTCCCCCCCTATAAAAGCAAGCTCAGAAAAAAGAACACTGTTTTTGTTCTTGACAGCTTGATAGAATTGTCTCCTTAGCTTCCAGTCACGCTCAGCTCCTGCTAGAATAATTACTACCCACCTGTTCTCCATGCAAGAATTTACAGCCAGTGGATACACATCTGGCCTGTAAAAGACATGCTTGGAAGTCTCCCAGGCTGCTTGGAACAGGCTGGGGACAAAACAGGGTCAGCCACTGATTTGAAAGCAAGGAAACAGCTGGCCTGAAAGCTGTGGTCACTGAGGGCTGAGCAGCTGCCCACTCCTCCATTGCCAGGCAGCTCGATGGAACAGCAGCAAAACTCCTGAGATTTGGAGGAGAGTGGGCCCTGCCCTCTTCCTCCAATACAAGGCTGTCCTCCCCTCCCCCACCTCCTTCTCCAGGGTTGGGAGGAACTACTTGGGATTCCTGCCCATCTTGGGAGTTTTTTACTTTTCTTCTCTTTATGGTCCACATCATTCCCTTCTAAGCAACCTGGAAGTTCAGAAAAGGCCAGGCAAGGTTTTAATGAGGAAGGACAGAAATATTTTTCAGGTGAAAACGACTACTTTGAAATTTTTTTTTTTTCTTTTCTTTGTACCAGGGATTGAACTCAGGACCTTGCGGTTGGCACCACTGATCTAAATCCCTGACCCCCTGCCTTGAAATTTTAAGGATGTGAGTATAGAACTAGAAGAGGCCTGGAAGAGCCTGGGGGCCATGGTGTCTCCCCTCCCCCGTGAAGCGTTTCAGCATTCAACGAATGTTTACTGAATGTCTGCTGCAGGCCAAGTACTATGGTAGAAGATACAGCAGCATGTAATCCAGACCTGATCCCTGCCCTCCTGAGCTTAATGTCAAGTGAGGGAGACAGACAGTGAGCAAGTAATCAGAAAAGTGCTACAGTGGTAAATTGGCCCTGAAGCAAGTCTGGGAGAGAGACGTATGAAGCAAGGAAGCCTAATGCACACATGGAGGGAGGCATCTCCAAAATGTGGCATTTCTATTGAGACCTGAAGGGCACACAGGGAATAAGAAAAGAGATGGGGAGGAGAATGAGCCAGCAGAGATATTAAGAGGAAAATCCCCTAGGGAGAAAGGCACTACAGGAGGTGGGGCAAGCAGAATGGTGTGGGATGAAGACAGAGTCACAGGGACCAGACTCTCCAGATGAAGGGTATAAACAGGAAGTCGGGGAGCTGCTGTGCCTGTAAAGGGACCCACCCCTAATCTCTACCCCACCCCACACACACTCCCTTGCCTTGTAGCCTCTGAGGCATCTTGGCAGAAATACAGCGTGGAAACCACTGCTCCAGCCCTACTTGTCATTTTCAGATGAGAAGTCTGTGACCCTCCAGTCATCCACCCTGGTGCCCTCTCTCTCTTTTGTTTTTTTGGTTCCAGGATCGAACTTGGGACCTTGTGCTTTTGAGGCAGGCAGTAGAACCACTGAGTTAAATCCCCGGCCCCAGTGCCCTCTCTCTTAACTCTGGGCAGCTCACCAGACTCCCTGGAGAGAGTTAGAGGTGGGGACAGGTTCCCAGGACACTGCATGTCTTAACATTTCATGAAGGAGGGGGACAGACTCAGGAGCAGACAGGGGCTGATTGGCAGGGCTCTGTCACAGAAGATGGACCTCAAGGATGAGATGTTGCCCCTCGCCTGTCCCTGGGGCCCAGTCTTTCTCCCTGTGTTAGGAGAGTCCCTGATCCCCTTGGCCTGTCCCCATCACTCATTCTGGTAGGCAGATTGCCTGCCAGCATAGCAGACCCCGCTTAAGCTCCAGCCTCGACATTCCTCTCCACCCAAGGGTCAAGATCAAGTGGAGGGTATTTTCCCAAGCTCTGGGGAACTGCGGCGCCTCCTGATAGCTACAGCTACAACCCAGTCACGAGGGCAGCTACCAGGGCAGACAGGCTGGAGAGCATAGCAGTCATCTGGACTTCAAAATGGGAGTTCAAGGGTGAGGTGTATGGGAAGAGAGCCTGGAATATATTAAGAACCTCAGACCCAGGAAGTAGAAGGAGAAAGCTAGTGGTGGGAAAAGAACTGGCAAGGAAGGAGTTTGAGCTGAGGCTCTGTCTGCCTTAACAAGCGGCTGGAATCTTCCTTCAACAGCCCAGCTGGTCCTCATCTAACTAACCCCCAGGCTCTTGCCTCTCTGGAGAGCCCTTACTGGGCTGTCTGCAGCTCCTGGGACAGAAGCAAAAGGCAGCCACCAGCTTAGAGACAGCAGGTGCAGAGACCCCAGAAGGGGATAGGGAGTGTGGGCATTGCAGGCCCATTGGCAGCAGGCAAGGGGTCAAAGCCCAAGCAGGTCAGGCTGGTAGGAGGGTTTCAAAAATCAAGGAAGACACAGCAGCAATTGCCAGATCAAAGGGAGCTGAAGTTTCTTGGGTTCTGGAAGATAGTTTCATCAGCTAAGCCTAGCCCAAAGCACAACTGTAAGTGCAGCCTCCTTTCTTCCCATCTTTCCCTTCTGCCCTCATCTGGCACACTGCTCCATGAGCAAAGGGCACCTGCCTCCTCCCCCAGGGAAAAGCAGGTATAGAACAAGGGAGAGATGACAGAAGGCTTGATAAGTCACCCCTTTGTAGCGCTGTGGTCTTCAGCCAAGATCTCAACCTCTTTGAGACTCTGCTCCCCTGCCTGTAAAAATGAGGTGGATAAGAACTAGAATTGGCCCCTTGGATCCAGAGGTTCAGTGTCCTCGGATTCAACCAACCACAGATGGAAAATAGTTTTTAAAAATTGCATCTGTACTGGACATCTACAGACTTTTTCTCCTTGCTATTATTCCTGAAACAATACCATAGAACAAGTATTCACATTGTATTAAGTATCATAAGTAATCTAGAGATGATTTCAAGCATACAGGAAGATGTGTATGTTATATGAAAATATTCTGCCACATCTGATACAAGGGATTTGAGTATCCCTGGAGTTAGCATGGTTTTGATACCTGTGCGTGTGTTTGAGTGGGTGGGAGGGGGTCCTAGAACCAATTGCCTGCAGAGACAGAGAGACACCTGTACTACTTAGAAGTGTAGAAAAAATTGAATGAAATAATGAAGGTAAAAATCTTAACTGTTATTCAGTTTTCCATACTCCTAATGGGGAAAAGGAGAGGGGAGGGGGAAATGGAGAAATACTGGGGGACATTTGAATTTTCCAAATGGGGTGTTGGATATGTGGGAGAGTTTCCAAAAGTTTCAAATCTTATTTTCAAGTTAGAGGCTGAGCTAAATAGTGGATGATGAGGCTCTGTGGTTGAGAAAGACATTCTGTATTAGAAAGAAAAAGGAGAGAGGAAGTCAGTTTTCACAAGGTGCTTCAGCCAAGAGCCTGGGCAGACAGCCTCTCTGGAGGACGACTGGTGTTCCCGTGCTCCCTAGCCCTCTGGCAGCCACTTAGCTGCTGTTTTCCTCATTAATCGTGGCTGCAGCCTGGCCCCCTTTACATTGCTGCTAAGGGTCAGAAACAATCCAGAGTCTCCACACAAGAAGCATCAGCTGCTTTCCACAGCATTTTTTGATTGAATCAACACAGCAGGGCTGAACTCAGGGGGACTACAGGGAATGAGAGCAGAGAACAATTCTGGGGGTGGAACCCAGGAATCAGGCATGCTCAGTGAGTGCCCAGCCATTTGCAGCATCATGGACACCATAAAAGAGCTGACATTTGTTCAACACACACTACTTTCCAGGCTCCAGTGCTAAGTGCATTATCTCATTTAATCCCCTTAATGACTTTATGAAGTTGACAGACTGATGATTTCTATTTTACAGATGGAGACCTAGGACTTATAATCCTCTGGGGAGGCAAGACCATAAGTTAATACTCCCATGTGAAAAAAAGAATAGAGTCAGAACTGCCCCCTACCATCCCAACTAACCCACTTCTCCATTTCACCATCTGCCTCAGTTTTCCCAGATTTCCAACTGCCACTGTGGTGGCTGGACTCAAAAGGCAGCCTTCATTCACTGTTCTAGGGATGGACATGCTCATTTTTCTGAAGTTCAGTCAAGACTTGGTCAATTTTTTCAAAAGAATCTTAGAAGGAAATAGAATAAAATAAAAACATAAAAAGTCAAGAATCTGGGCTGGGGATTTAGCTCAGTGGCTCTGTGCCTGCCTTTCGAGTGCAAGGTCCTGAGTTAGATCTCCAGAACCGAAAAAAGAAAAAAAGAAAATGTTCTATATTTAAGAAAAAAAAAGATCCAAAAATCTGGCAAAGGAGAAAATTAGAAAGCAATATTCATCTCCTAAATAAGGAAAATGAAGGCTATTGGTTGTGCAAGTATTGGACCCTATGCTATGCTCTTGATATATGTTATTTTATTTAATTCTCAAGGGTACTCAGTGAGATAAGGATTCTTATCCTTATTTCACAAGTAAGGGAACTAATGCTCAGAGAGATTAAGCAACTTGTCATGCAGGAACAGAGCCGGGAATCAAACTTGCCTTTCCTCTTACCATCTACATAACGAGGATGGTGACAACCAGCAACAGTCCTTTTGTTTCTGTGTCATTTGAGTCTGCCTAAGGGATTTGAGTGAGGTATCCGGGCCCTAAATGGAAGAGTTGCAGGATGGCTCAACTGCTCTGTCTGGTGGATTTTTAGATTTTGCTCAGAAGATATCAGAATGTTTTCCATCCTGGACAAGTGCAAAAACTTTGGCAAATCTGTACCTCCCAGTTTGTCTTCTGGTTCCACAAAAGCAGGCCAAAATAAAACACAAACAAGAACTTTAAAACTGGTACATTTACACTTGTCCTTCACCTCAAATTATCCTCATGACTTGTTTCAGTTTCCATAATATTTGGTTGGTTAACTGTTGGGCCGATGGTAACTGATGCTCAAAGATGTGAGTGAAGCCCTTAACCAGTGCCTGGGACATAAAAATCAGTATTTGGCACATTGCTGCAGGTATCATTGAGAGGCCTCTTCTTGAAATCACATCAACAAGACATCCCGACTCCCTTGGTATAAAACAGTAGAAAATTAAGTATTAATTAAATAGCTGACATCAATAGCTACTAACAAGTAAAAATTATTGAGCTGCTACTACATGCCAGCTTTAGTTCATATAGCTTATGTGCACTATTTTTATTAATCCTCATAATCCAGTGAGATAGGAATTATTTTTATTATCTCCCTTTTACAGAAGATGAACCTGAGTCCTGAAAATATTAAATAATTTTCACAAGGACTCACAACTCCCAAGTGGCAGGGCTGGGATTTGAGCCCAAACAGCTAAGTCTAAGACCTGCACCACCACCCTTTGGACTGCTACTCTTTGCACGGTTCTGTCTCCTGTGATGAGGCTGACAAAAATACAGAAGGCCAAGGAAGGAAGTTGGCATTGTGTGCCAGGGCAGTTCGGACAAGCTTTCTGGAGGGAAAGGGGCCTATTGCTCTCTGAATGAGGAACAAGAGGAGTGAAGAAAGAAAGAGAGATGTGTATTAGGCTGAAAGAGGATCCCTGAAGTTTCTTGGGACTCAAAAATGGGACATCAGAAGATATCTTGTCCCTGGAACATGAGGGCTTGCTTCTCCTTCTGAAGCAGTGTTAGTGGCTAACTTTGCCACCCAGGGAAGTACTCAAAATTCTAACAGGAGCCTATGGGATATGCACGGGGTCTCCAGCATCAGTATGAAGCAGAGGCCCTGTGAGTTGACTTGTCAAGTCTACACTGACCACAGAGTTGGTTCGAGGAAGGTCTCTGGTACCCCAGGGGGCATAGACCCAAAGAGGCCCATGGACCTACAAGTCTGTGGCAGAAGCTTCAGCTGCACTTAAGCCATAAACATGTTGGGGGCTGAAGCATGGGTGGGAGGGTCCAAAAAGACACACCCAGCATGTAGCACATGTGCCTTAGAGGTTCAGCCAACCTTCTCCCCATCCCATTTTGGTTTGTTTTTTGGAATGGGGATTGAACTCCGGTCCTTGTGCTTGCGCAGCAGGCGGCGAAACCACTGAACTAAATCCCTGGCCCCAGATCCCATTTTGAGAACTTAGTAGCATGGCTATAGATTACAAACCTTCCAACCAGACCCTTAGCTGTTCCTTGTTAATAAACCTATGCATCTTCCTGAACTGTCCCTTGTACATGTGACAAATATATCCAATAGGCAGAAGTAAATAGAGATCTTACCTGTTAGGATCTTGATGGCCTGCAATGTTGCCTCCTTGGGCTTAAAATAGAAGTGGCTTTGGATGGACTGAAATGCTAGGAAGAGGGAGTGCTGTGAGAACCTGCTGTGCTGAGGATTGGCTGGGGAGAGGTGTCACAGTAGGACTGAGAATCAGAATAAAGTTGTATCACTGCGCAGAATGTGGCTGAAATTACTAGTGAGGTAGGTATTCACCATAGTCTGGTAATTTTGTGACCATATTTGCATGAATGCATATCTTGGTCAGTAGAAATAGTGTCTTTCTGGATAGACCATCTGAGTGTCTGTGTACATTCTTGGATCCTAGGGAGAAGTGAAGGATCTCTGGGGAACAATGTGTCACAGAAGCACCTCTTCCTGGGAGCTGATCAGAAGGACAGCTCAGGGAAAGCTGGGCCCCTGCTGACCAGCTGAGGTCTGATGGGGAACATGTGTGCTCCCCAGGCCCAGGCCTGGCTTTCACAGGCACTGGTGGAATTTCTGAGTGCATCTGTAATTCTGCACCTGTCCCTCTTCACTTAGCTGAGCCTGGCTGGGCCCAGCCAGAGACAGACTAGAGAGAAATAGCCAAGACTCCTGGAAACCAGGCTAAAACTAGAAGGCTCACAAAGCCTGGAAGATCCATCTCTGCTAAGGGACCCAGGCAAGAAGCCCCTGGTTCCTGCTACTTGTGTTTTCAGTTCTCCCTGCACAATTCACTGGCTGACTTTTATTGTGGCCACGTATGTGTATGATTTGCTGTCCTTTCTGCCCTTGTTACTCAAAGTGTGGTTTCCAAGACAAGAGCATGGACATCAGCTTTCAGTTAGACAATCAGAGTCTGACACCACAGACACGTCAGATCAGTCTGTATATTAACAAGATCCTTAGTGATTTGGATCCACATTAAAATTTGCAAAACACTGCTACAGTACTTAAAAGCAGGATTTACCCCTCTCAGAGCTACCTTTGTATCGCTCAGCTTCTATCTCTCTGGAGCTTACCAGGAAGCAGTGCTTACTCAATAAGCACATGGTTTAACTTTTTATTTTGAAATAATTGTAGACTTGAGAAAAGTTTCAGAGAGAGTACAGAGCATTCACCTAAACCTTTCTCCCAGCCTCCCCTAATGTTACCAACTTACCTGACCATAGTACAATTACCAAAATAACATGAGTAACTAACACAGGCATAAAACTATTAACTACAGACCCTTTTCAAATTTCATCTGCGTGTCCCCTCTTGCTCTTTTTCTGCTCCAGATCCCTCCTGGCAGTTAGTTGCTGAATCTCTTTAGTGTCCACTAAGCTGTGACAGTTTCATTCTGTCCTTGTCTTTCATGACCTTGACTCTTTTGATGAGTACTTCTCAGTTATTTTGTAGCCCCTCAACTGGCATGTGCCTAATGTCCTCTCATGATTAAACTGAGGTTATGCATTTTTGGTAAGAATAGCTCAGAAGTGGTGCTGTGCCCTTCTCAGCATCATCTCAAGGAGTACATGATGTCAACACATCCTATTATAGGTGATATTAACTTTGGTTATTTGGTCAAGCTTGTGTCTGCTGGGTTTCTCTACTCTAAAAGTCCTTAAACAGTTAGAGATCACCATTATGGAACAGAAGGTGGGATGGGAGTACAAAATAAACCCCTGGGTGCAATAAATTATTACCCTTTGTAGCATGGCATATTTCAATAGGCTCATTATGAGATCCTGATAAAACCACAAAAGCAAAATGTTTGTGTGAAATGAGAAATGGTTACCAAGGAAAAAAGCCTAAACAAGCCCTTTAGCCTCACTTCCTCTTAGACAACTTAAAAATTACTTCTTGGGGTCACCCAGCTGGGAAATACATTAGTAGTTTCTCACTAGCTTTGCTTTAGATAATACCTAGAATGCATGGGTCATGGTAATAGTTGTCTGGGTTACTTCTTGGGAACCTGAAGGTAAGTTTTGCTAAAAACATCAACCCTTCACTTGAGCCTACAGAAGTCTGGTGAGTGATTAAGATGGGCTAAAAGGGCTGGGCATCTCTGTCTTCATACTTTCCCCTTTGCTGTCTTAACCCTTGGGTCAGATTCTACCCAGCTCTGCACACAGTCATGTTGAACATTTAAAAATGTTTAGTCCAAGACTACAATACAGCTTTAACCTGGCCTACTGCCTATGGGAGTTGATAATTTGTTTTCTTTTTCTTTCTGTCTCCCCTCTTTTCTGTCCCCACACTTGTGCTTCTTTAGAAGCCACAAAAGTCCAAGCACCTGATGTCCTATCATAGGACCCAGATCCACAAGGCCAGGATGGTTTATGCAAGATGACAGTGCCAGATACAGGAAAATTTAACAGGCTCTAAGACAAGCTGACATAACCACCCCGTGGTACAATTCTATCACAAGAAGAAAGATCTTTTGGAAATGTGTCCCTAGCCAATGGGAATTACTGGACTTCACTCACCCCACCAAATAATACAAACTTACTGCTCTCTTTGTTTTCTGAGCAGCAGCTTGGTAATTCTCTCAACCAGTTTCTGACTCCCTTCAGCTGAAGCCCCAATTTGGCTGAAACTCCTCCCACCCCTAATAAAGTTTTGCCTGTGCAGGAGTGTGTGAATTTGCAGTATTTGGCCCAGTCTTATTTCTATCATCTCTGGCTCAAAACACCCCAATCACCCATTATTGTTGTCACTATCCTTCCTTCTTTAATGAATAAATATCTTAGCGGAGATATTTTGGTTCTATGTAAATATTCTGATTCTTCAAACTTTCTCCCACTGATTGTTGCCTACAACCATTTGTGCTGCTGTTTACCTGATAGTGATTTTGTGTTTTCCTCATTCCTTCTACCTTTATTAATTTGAACTCTGTAAAGGAGAAGTATTGCTTCTCCCTCATTTTAAATTTTAAGAAAAGAAAAAATTTTTTTAAAGAAAAATAAAATAATAAATTTTAATTTATTTAAGTAGGGACTCATACTGGGCAATCATCCAGTATTATCACTATTTTATTTTATTTTTATTTATTTATTTTTTTGGTACCTGGGATCAAACTCAGGTCCTTGAGCTTGTAAGGCAGGTGGCAGAGCCACTGAGCTAAATCCCCAGCCCATCACTATTTTATTTTGATGCTTAAATTTTTTCAGCTAGTAGGAGCTCCTGTAAGTTAGCTATTATGTCTTTCCTACATGCCTCATCCTTTTCTAAGAACTTCCTTATTCCCAGGTACCACAAAAGGCTCTGGACTCATCTCACTCAGTAAAGTTTGAATGAATGAGCAGTAGAATAAAAGAGTATGCCACATATGTATATATGTAAACTCAGCTTTCCATGAGTCCCCAATTTTAGGGTTTAATATGAAGTGTCCCCCAAGGACTCATGTGTTGAGGACTGGATACTGCACACAGCAGTGTTCAAAACTGAGGCTTAGAGAGGTGATTGGATCATGAGGATGCTAACATTATCAGTGGATTAATCGATTGGTGAGTGCACTATTAGGAGATGGGGCCCAGTTGGAGGAAGTAGGTCCCTGGGGGCGTGCCTTTGAATGGTATATCTTGTCCCCAGTCCCCTCTTCTCTGATTTTCTTCCTGCTCTCTCTGATTCCAGGTTGTCATGAGATGAGCAGCTTTCTTTCCTTCATGCAGCTGACCATAGACTAAAACCTCTGAAACTGTGAATCGAAATAAATCTTTCTTCCTTTAAGTTATGTATGTCAGATATTTGGGTGCAGCACCAAAAAAACTAACACAACCACTGAGAGGAAGAACAGAAGTTTAGATGCTCCCTAGAATCATTCACCTAGGAGCTAGGAGTTAGAAGTTAGGACGCTAGGAGCATCAAGAAAGGAAGGCTACAGAAACTTTTAACCTGAAGACAAAGCAATGTGTATCTGTAGAAACTGAAGGCTAGAAAGTTGGCTCACCTTGAAAGTCCCACTCATGGCCTTTCCACACCTGCCAAGCAGAGAGTACTTGCACACAGCTGGGAATGGTGGAGTGATCTATAATCCTAGCCTTTGGAAGGCTGAGGTAAGGGGATCAATTTGAAGTTCAAATCAGGAGTTCAAAATCAGCCTCGGAAACAAGAAGACTCTGTTTCAAAAAAGCAAAACAAAGAAAGGGAACATGTGTTGGAGCCAGATGCCTTGGTTTGAATCCTTCAACTATATACTATGTAACCTTCTTATGACTTCAGTTGCCCATCAGTAAAATGTGAGTGATAAGGGCTGGGGATTTAGCTCAGTGGTTCCGGCACCTGCCTCGCAAGCGCAAGGTGCCGAGTTCGATCCCCAGTACAAAAAAAAAAAAAAAAAAAAAGTGAGGGATAAAAGTACTTGCCATGGGGCCAGGTATTTAGCTCAGTGGTTCTGCCGCCTGCTGTGCAAGCACAAGGACCAGAGTTCGATCCCCGGTACCAAAAAAAAAAATAATAATAATTGCCATGGAATTGTATAATGACTGAGCTTTAAATGTGTGAATTTCTTAGAATAATCCATAGATACATGTTAATATTCAACAATTGTTGGCCTTGAGCCTGGGATTTCCAGCAATTAGCCAATTCTATTAAATTCATTCAGTAAATGACTTAATGAGCATCTACTTCTACATGGTAACATGCATTGTTGTGAGTCCTGGGATCTCAGCAGTGAATTGCTTTCATAAAATGTATTATCCTCTTGAAATAAAAATAGTCTAACCCTACAAAGGACTGCAATGCTTTCTAAGATAATGGAGGATGGGAATGGCAACATTTCTGTCATCCAGCAAGACCATTCAACTTCCCTCATTAGCCTCTGGAGAACTACCCACAACTTTCATGTGATACAGGCTTTGTTCCCTGACCACACAGTGATTGGTTCAGGTAAAGATACACAACCCAGTCAATACCAGTGAGACTTGAGCCAATCAGCATGAGTGAGACTTCCAGAATAAGAACCATGTGAGCTGAGAGCTGTGTGGAGAGTGTAGGAATCCTGGACACCACAAAGGTGAAGCCAAGAGTAAAGGGAAGAGTGTTAATGACCTTGTCCAAGCCCTGAATCAAGAATGGACCTGAACTCCATCCTATGCTGGACTTTTCGGCTATATAAGCCCCCCAAAATCCCTTTTGCTACTTAATTACCGAAAGAGCCCTCAGCTTACTTCAACTCTTTGGAAATCTGCCACATGTGCAGGACACCTGAACCCTGTTATTCTTCTTAGTTTCATGCCTTGCCCTCAAGCGTACCCCCCCCCACACACACACTTCCCACCTCCAGCTTCCCCATTCCGGACTTCCTCCTCAGGAAACCACTGCCCAAGGAGAGTCAGGGCCAGAGCCTCTCCTGCTCACGGTGCTCTCCTCCCAAACTCTACTGCCTAAGCCACTTCCTCCCAGGTAAGTCTGCCTGAATTCTCAGGCCTCAGCTCAGCCTCTTGGGACCCTAGCTCCTCTTCTTCAGAGGACTGAGGGGCCTGGATTCAGATGGAAAGGGGGAAGATGTCACCCCAACCTCCAGAAATGCACAGAGGCTCCCACCCTAGAAAGTCTCCCTTGAGTTGCCTAATCCTGTCTCTGGTGTTGTCCTGTAACTCCAGGCTTAGGCAGCCTTAGCCCTCCCACCTCCTAAGGGCAGACCAGGAAAACCAAATCTCTCTTCCCTTGGGAACATAGACACTTCTTCTTTAGGGAACATAGTGTCTAAACCACCTTAGTTCCACATTTACTTAGGACATCTCTTATTCTCTAATGGTTCTCATTGTATGACTTACCTCTTCAGATTATGAGGCTAGCATGATGTCTGATAAAGAAATGAGTGGTTAGTAAATAAGTTACTGAATGAATAATGAAATGAGAGAGTGGATAAATGAGCAGACTGAAGAGGACAGGCAAAAGGAGAACTGAGGTTGGAGTGGTTGAAAGGTCAAAAGGCCCAGAGAGGGGAAGAGCAGAGAAAGGAGACAGGTGGGGGATGGGGCAGCTACCATGCAGAATGGTAGAGAGGAGACAAACATCCCAGGTTTCTCAGCCTTGTGTTTCCATTTTTAAAAAATGAGGTTGGCCCTAGGTTCTCTTATAGATTATCTATTAGCTTTTTGAAACTTAAAAAAATTTTTTGACATAAATGTCATTTGTCATGGACATTGTGCATCTTGCTTTGTGGTAACCAGTCTTGGCAGGTGTGGGTTCTGCTTTGGTAACCCACTTCCCAGGTCCAGGAAGGACAAAGTAGCTGTGTCACCTGTGCACCAGATGTAGCCTCTGGGGTGGGACCTGGAAAGTCGGGTGAACCTGGAGTGCTTCCCAAACCCGTTTAGCAAGGACTCCAAGTCCTCTGCAGGTTAGGGCCACAGTATATCTGTCTTCCCCCAGAAAACACACACTCTTCCTCTCCCCTCCTCTCCTTTCTTCTTTCTCTGCCACTGGCTCCCTTCCCCAGTTCCACACTGGTACTGTGGGAGCCCCGTGGGGCCTCAGGCAACCTCTCTGGTCAAGAGAGCTGTGGATGACTGCAAAGGTTTGCAGCTACAATGAAAAGCCACGTTGTTTTCAGTGGATTATGATTCTGGCAGGAAAGCCTGGGGATGCAAATCCACCAAACGAAGATGCAGATGGGCAGCACATGTGGGGATGTTTAAAGGCCCTGCTCCAGTGCCGAGGGCCCACCTTGGAGAACATATGCCTTCTGCTGCAGAAAGCTGATGGGCAAGGCTGTGCCGGGACACCGTGGGAGCCCAGCTAAGAGCCCAGTCCACTCAGCTGCCTGTTGCCCTCTCCTTACCCTCACCCTGCCTCTCAGAGAGAAGCATTCCTTCTCTTGCATTCTTACAGGATATGTCTGGTCTCCCTGCGTTGCCTCTGTCTTTCTCTCCCTCTCTCCTTCTATCTCTTTGTCTTCATGTCATTGCCTGTCTTACTGTCTCTCATTCTCAGACATTCTCTAACCCCATGTCTGTCTTTGCTCTCTGCCTCTCTCCCTCCCTCCTTCCCTCTTCCTGGCTGTTTCCCAAGGCCAGTGCCCCTACCCTCCATGGTTGGATAAGTCTGCCAATCAGCTTGAACCCCTGGAGTGAGGAACAGGCCAAGGGTAGACAGCAGCCTGGGTTCCACGAAGGAAGGCTGTTTGAAGCCAGAGAGGCCTGGGCCAGCTGAGGCCGAGAATTTCTCACTTACCCGCAGGGCTAGATATTTAGTCTAAGTTAGGAATGGCAGGTGGCAACCAGCCTAGAGCTCCCAAGTCTGCAAGAGCCCAGGCTCTGCCCAGCACTCCCCAGCCATAGGTCCCATTCAGTGTGACATTGTTTTTCCTCTCCTGGCTTGTATCCAGTCCTCTCTAGCACCATGGAGAGGCAGCACAGCTGGACACCATTGTCACTATTTCCCCCAAGGACACAGGTAAGGACAGCAGGCAGGACAGGACAGAACATATTTTGTATCCACCACCACTCTCCAGAAGAGCTGAGCAGGTCTTACTTTCAGCCCCTACAGGGCCCCAGTGAGCCTCTACAGGCAAACGTGCTTTTCCTTTGGCTTGTATAGAGTCTAAATACTTTATCCAATTGGTATGAGCTTCACATCCTGTTGTCTTATTTTTCTCTAAGATTCTTTAGTCCTCTGAACTCTTAGGCCCTTGGAACCATTTGTGGCATATTCCAGAGGCCACTAGCCATATCACAAGTTGATTTTAAACTCATACACAGACTGTGAATGCTACAGAACTTTTATGGGGAACCTGAGGGATACACTGAAAATCATACAGAAATAGGATGTTGCCATTCATTCCTAGGAGACTGAGATCACTTAGGGGCCATTTCACCAAGGCTCCTGCAGACGGATGTCAGGGGGGCACTTGGGACCCTCTCCCTGGCTCTCTACAAGTCTCTGCTCAGGGACTGTCCTCCTCTCCAGCTGGCCTTCACTCTAGGATCACAGACACCAAGCAGCCCCCAGCACTGGGCCGCACTTAGAGGGCAGCACCACAGGATAAGGTTTAGCATTTAGTGTGGTACCTAAACCTTTGGCTCTGGAATTCCTCATGTGTTGAGCAGCACCTGTTATACATGTGCTTGACACTGTGCCATGCAGGTAAGCAAACCAGACGGGGAGCCTCTGCTCATGAACAGGCTCCTGAGACCTGGAGTAATAGTCAGGGGAGACCTAGGAGAGCACTTTGAAGGTGACCAGTAGCAGCAGCTGTCTCTGAGTGTCAATTTCTTCACCCAAGACTGGGGGTGGGGTTGATCACAGGGCTATTTTGAGAATTTGGTGAGATTGCCAACACATGGTAATTAGTGATCATATACCACCGATGAGGTCCATGCAGCTAAGGTAGCTACCCTGGGGATAGCAGAGGCTGTCCTGCTCTGCCCTCATGTCTTTGGTTTCCCCTATCGTTCTAGGACACATGGTTAGCTCCCAATAGGCAGCACCTGCATCTCTTTGTTGTGGGCTGGCTGGGGCTGTTGGAACCTGCTTTGGCCACTTGCAAGTGCCTGGGATGATACTTCCCTGAGCCCCTAGTGGCCAGTGACTCTGGGAGCAGGAGCATAAATACCTACTCCTTCTCCAGAGCACCCTGCAGACAGGGCCACTCACTGCACTCTCCAAGCCTTTTGCTTCACACTGTGTCCTTGCTTGGCCTCTTCTTCCTAGTCCCTTTCCCCCACTCCTGGGAAGATTCCTGAGAAATCACCATTTTCACACAAACCTATGCTGCTGGGTCTGCTTCTGGGGAATACAACTTAAGACAGTGGGAAATGACAAGTAAACATTAGGATGTGTCTCCTAAGCTATGTGACCCTGTCTTCCTGTGGAGCTGCCCTCTGGCCAAGCCAAGTCCTCCTAAGTTTCTAAAGAATCAGTTACAACAGCCGTCTAACTCTGAAGAAGTCAGTACTCCTTGTATTTGAACATGGCAAAGGGCAGCACCATGAGAAGCTGATGGGATGGCCCGCTGCATGTTTTTCTCAGCTCTCAATTCAGAAGTTGTCTAAGCTGCTGGACTCAGGACTGTCATCCTCCCTCCAGGGACCTGCACAGTTTGTCAAAAGATGGCATAAAATTCATATTTAATGGTTTCTAACTCTTATTCCTGGGGACCCCAGTGGTTATTCTAAACCTAACCCTGTTATGCCTCTCTTCCATATTCCATCAGAGGGGAACTGGAGACCTACAAGGGGCAGAGATACATAAGCAGCTGACATGGCCAGATCCAGATGCTGGTCTGGATCATTTTTATAGACCTTGTGATGTTTATGGTATTTGCCAGCTTTTTAAATACTGTTATTTCTTGTTTTTCCTTATTCCAAATAAATGTTCTCCTTCATACTTAATTATGTATTGTTGTCCTTAAAGAGGGCTCCCAAAATTACAAAAGCTTGAGGCAAAAACCTCAACATACTTTGACCATCTGATGTTTGGAGACTTACACAGACTAGCTTCTGGTTCTACACATTTCCGTCCTTTTTTTCTTCTCACATCCTCATACCTCTGGTGCTGGATATGAGAGTTGCTGATCCTGCACTTGTCAATGTTGTCAGGTGAACCGGCAGAACATGTGATGGAAATATTCCTGGAAGCCATTTCTAATCAGGATGGCTAGCAATAAAGTGTGGCACAAGATATAAATACATTGCATATAACCTCACTGAATATTTTCCCAACATAACCACATGAATATATTATAGCAGGCCCAACTGACCAACTGTATACCTAATTCAAATTTCTATAGTCACATCCTCAAATGCCACAGCAACTAACTGACATAAAGGGAGGAATGACAGAGTAGAAGTTGGGGCGGAGACCCACTACAGTTTGTTTAAATCCTTACCTTTGCAAATATTATAAACATAGAGCTTTTGCAAGTGGAAAGGGGACCAATAATTGGAGGGAGCTGGAATGGGAATGGAGGGGGACAAAAAAAAATTGAAATGTGTTATGTATATGTACAAAGTCCATGATGTGATCATTATGTACTACAAATATGTACTAATAAAAAAAGAAAAAACATATACATGACCTTAAAAAAATAATGATCTCAGAAGGAGCTTGTGAGGAGCTCTAAGTATAAGATTTGTTGGCTTCTTAGGAAATAGACTTGCTGTGAGCTGTGGATGCATAATATTTTAAGGTCTGTGAGTTTCAGGCACATCTATATATGTGTAAGGAAGAATGAAGCTCAATCTCATTTGAGTTCTCCTTTTCCTTGGTGCTCCTCAACCCCAGATCCATAGGAAATCTCTGCAACACCACCAGACAAGGCTGAGGAGGGACAGGAAATGGTGACGATGGTCATGGCTGACAGTGAGTTTGGCCTCTGAGGTTGGACATAACAGAAGGCATCTGTTTCCCATAATCCCAAGTGCCCCTCTTCATCTGCATGCCCTTGTTTGGGGTAACCCCTCCCTTCATTTTTTTTTTGTATTAGAATAGGATGGATTTATTTTTTTAAAGGTCCAGTACAAAAAATGGTTGAGGAAAGTGACTTTTCAACAAAATATACACCTGTATAAAAAAAAATCCTAATGTGCTAACATTTAAACAGAAAGCATTTAAATATACTTTAATATCAAGGCACAATCAGTCAGGTATTAATTGTAATTTGTTATCATTCAAAAGTTTAAACTGGTTCTTCAACTTGACTGCTGTTATGAGAGTTGAATACAGAGAAGGCACCTCTCTCACTCCCCCTTAAGGACTTTTTGAGAGTATTTTTTATAACACTTTAAGGGACACACAGACAACATGCTGTGTCTAAGTGTGGATACTGTTATTTAACAAACCCCATTTTAGGAGAAACTAAAATATAAAATTATGACTTTTTTACATCTTTTGATGGACATGACTTTCCTCCATACAAGCTTTAACTTAAAATACAAGATTTAAATTAAATGTGCATTGGTCACTACTATGTGAAGAATTAGTACAATTCTTTATATCCCTAGTGCTTAGGGGGGATAGTTTATATACACCAAGAAATCTCAACTACTCTATAACTCAAGTTTGCATGGCTCAACAGTCTAACCACTTAATGTTCTATAAACGATTTGAAAAGTTATAAAGGAAAGATGAGAACACTCAATAAATGGTTTACAAAATTCTCTTTGAAACTAAGAGAACAGAATGGCCATAAGAAATAAATTGTAAAATTTTAGGAAGATAGTTTTTACTGCAATTGAGTCTGGGGGTGGGGGGAATCCATCAAACTGTTGATTTCTGATTAGATACTTTACTACTAGTTGAGATGGTTACCATTTTTTGTACTTAGTGGCTATATATTTACCTTTTTGAATAATTACTAAAAGTAATTTGTAAGGATAAGGAACATTTTCCTGCAAAAGAAATGAGATACTATTTCAGATGAATAAACCCCAATTAAGGATAATAAGTCAAAAAACGCAGTGTAAGAATGTTAGGTAATTTAAACTCTATTCTCACAAGATTTGCACAATATTTACAATATGCAATTGTCAAAGCTATACAGTTTTTGCAGATTGGCTTTACTTAGATTTCTGCTAATTATTTTTTCCAAAATAGAAATATATCAAGTCTATTTACAAACTAGGGTGCTGCTTCAGAAACAGCATGATCAGGTATAAAGTGAAATTTTAGTTCAATGAAAAGTGCAGGTGGGGCCGGGGATTTAGCTCAGTGGTTTTGCCACCTGCTGCACAGGTGGAAGGACCTGAGTTCGATCACCGGTACAAAAAAAAAAAAAAAGAAAAGTGCAGGTCATGTTTTCAATTTCTGTCAATGTCCCATTCCCACACTCATAGTTTAAGGGATACAAGTTTTAAACAACTAATGTTCTCGGGCCGGGGATTTAGCTCAGTGGTTTCGCCGCCTGCTGCGCAAGTGTAAGGACCTGAGTTCGATCCCCGGTACCAAAAAATAAATAAATAAACAACTAATGTTCTTAAGTGTTTAGACTGTTTACTCATTATAATGCAATGATAACAAAAATTTGTCCACATCCATTCCTGCCAGAAATGAAGCAGGTAGCTTCTTTTTCTTTTCTTCTTCATTGATATCGATGAATTTGCAAGACTTTTACTAGAAGTGTGGGAGTTCCACTCACGCTCATCTAATTCTTCAATTTTCCTTTTTTTTTGTGGTGCTCCTTGAAGTTGTTCTAAATTGCTGGGTGTTGTCTTTTAGAGGAGTTGTGGAAGTAGTCCTGGAAATGGCTGCTCTGGAGAGAATCATTAACGTATGGGCAGCGATGTTCACCCTATTTTCACTGTCTGTCTCACTGGCAGGGCTGCAGGCAGGCAAGTCTGGAGTGACAGGAAGGATCATTACTTTTAATGTGCTACTGTCATCACCAAAACACCTACTAGAGGGGACCTTGATGACATCTGTAGGTTCTTCTTTATGTTTTTCCCCTGTTCCTGAGCCAGGTGTCCAGGGAACAGGCAAATCACTATCAGCAAGTCTATTTACTGGGCTATGCAACTGAACATCATGTAATATTTCTGTGGTACTCAAAAGAGTTAGTAGATTTAGTTTGTTCTTGTTTTAGATCCTTCATAGCTGTACCTACTGAAATAACATTTACTGTTTGAAGGTGTAGCTTGTTTTTTGGTCAGTTCTTGCAGGGAAGGTACTGCTCTCTCATTTCCTAAACTTCAATTTTGCTGCCCAATAGACAATTTTGAAGTGTCTGAATTTTTCTGCCTATCTAGATCACTGCATAATTCGTTCTCCTTATTAGCTATTGCTTAATGGAAGGATTCAAGTACCATTCTGTAGGTGCAAGTTTCTTTTCTCACTGAGCTTCTTATGGTGGTATGCCGACTAATAGCAGTTTCTGATTTAGATAAAATCTTAGGCATAGGCGTTTTCTCTCTCTCTTTTTTGGTAGCATTAAAAGGGGGTTTTAACGTGGAGGACACAAAGGGTGAGTCAAGATGAGAAAAGGAAACTTCACTCCTGTCTTTGTGTTGCGATACCTTCTTATGGCTTGACCCCTGCGTGTTTGCCACTGGAGAAGTAGTCAAAATGCAGCACATGTCTATGGCTTTCAAATGGTTTGCTAACTGGAACCATGCTCTCTTCTGAGAAGGGAACTGTGATTTCTTCCATTTTTTTCCCAAGTCCTGTGCCCTTATTGTCAGAAACTTCAGTTCTTTGTGCATGACATCCAACCGAATAACTTGATGAATCTGCCAAATTATTGACCTGCTTTCCTATACAAGTCTTGTTTCTCAGTCCCTGAGCCTTCTGAGATTTTGGAGGAACAGGGAATTGAGGGATACTTCTATTGATACACGTGCTGCTAAAGGCATATGAAGGAACTGCTGAGGTGCAGAAAAGGTATTTCCATTCTGTCCAACCACAGAGTCAGGGACCATTCCCACCATTCCCTGGAGTACAGGTTGGACTGGAGAAGCAATTATAATGGCAGAACCTTGTGAAAAGTTTGGTGACACAGCTTGGTTGACAGCAAATACACTGTTTGATCTTGGTGGTGTCTGTAACTGTGGTGGAGGAGGGTGTGCAGTCATAGGTGCAGAATTTCCCGGCAACACCACATTAGACTGTTGTTCCCAAGGCCGCTGGATCAGTCACACAGGTAGCAATGAGAATGTTATTTGAGTTGCCAAAAGTTGCTCTTGTGGCTGGCATCAACTGTATGAATCCTCCTTCCTTGGAAACGCGTGGTGTAACACTGGCTGAAAAAGTAGTGCCGTCATCACTCTGAATGTTGTTTACTGAAGAGTCCTCAGGTTTGAGTGTTAAAAGGCTTTGTTCCACGAGGCTGAATCTTTTACTGCAGCAGATAAAACAGCACCTGCACTTTCTTTCACCTGGTCAGGCCTTTAACTAATTCTCCATTTTTGGCAGGTGATTTAGCAGGAGAAGATAAAATGATAGCTGGCCCTCCCTTCATTTTTTTTTTTTTGGTACCGGGGATCGAACTTGGGTCCTTGCACTTGCAAGGCAGGCGGTGGAACCACTGAGCTAAATCCCCAGCCCTCTCCTCCCTTCATTTTTAAACCAGTTTTTTTTCTGAAAAAATTCCAGGTTTGGTGAAAAGAAAAGCAAGGGATTTAACTATACCCAGGGTGGGCCAGGGCCAGAGACCAAGGTGAACTAGTGGAAGTGAGAGAGGCCATGCCAGCATTTATGGGATGTCACATCCCCCATCTCATTTGAGCTTCACATTCCCAATACAAGGTACTGCAAGGACAACATGTCCACTGTTGTCTGAGTTAGAATCAGTATTTTTCATTTAAGAGAGACTAAACAATTTATGAAAAATTATAGTAAGGAAGTTCAGGATTTAACCTTGATCTCCAAAATTCCTATCTACAACATAGCCTAAAACAGCAGTGGATATTGTTTTACCATTGTTAATAATAATAAAGAGGGCTGGGAACGTAGCTCAGTGCTACAGCACTTGCCTAGTATGCACGAGGCCCTGGTTTCAATCCCTAGCATTGCCAAAAAACAAAAAAGTAATAGTGAAATATGAATGTTTTTTTTTTTTTTTTTTTTCTTCTCAATACCGGGGATCGAATTCTGGACCTTGCATTTGCCAGGCAGGTGCCAAATAATGCCTACTTAAAAAAAAAAAAAAAAGCTTACTATGTCAGACACAGTGTTACCATGGCTCATAAATTCTTGTCTTTAATCCTCACATCCTCTGCCACAAGCTGGATTTGAAGGTTAAGGACAGGCCATGATGTGCATTCCCCACAGAATATACAATATGAGCAAAGGAACCAAGGCTGGCATGAGCTCAGACCATGCTCATTGACACTCACCTGGCCATGCTTGCAGAGCTGCTGTCCTCAGGTATCTGGCCATGTCAGGCAGGCACCTTCACAGCACATCCCTGCTAGGACCTATCACAGCACATCTGTTCTCTAGTGGGATGGGGCTACCCCCACATAAAGATTCTGGCACAGCCCTAGAAGCAACAGCTGGAAGCAGCCTGTGGCCTGCCACTATCCATACGGTTTCTTCTTGGCAAGACAAAGGTCTGCCAGGGTGAGCTGGTATGTCACAGAGGCTCCCAGATTTCCAGCCAAGCGATGGGCTTGGCTCTTACCCCTCAGCTTTGAAGTAGGAAACCTGGCAGCCCATGGGCTTGGTCAGCTCTTGCTCTTCAGCTCCTCTTTCGTTTCCCATCAGGGGCCTTGAGCTCAGCAACAACCTAAGGCACCTCTCCAACTTGTTAACAGTTGGGAGACGGAAGGGCTCCTCCTATACTAGAGCGTCGGGTGCAAAGTGCAAGCTCTGCCCTGACTGGGCACAAAAACCCAGAAGGCACAGAGTGGCTGGACTGGCTGAAGAAGTGCCCACCCACTTGGCTCCCTGGGGTACCAGAAGTCAGGAGCTCGTAGAATTTTGAGGATGAAGAGAACACTAGCAGCTCTTTTGTCAGGACTTGACAGTCCTGACCCGAAACCTCTTCCTTGGAGCCACTGGACATACAACCTTGGACAAGTTACTTCTCTGTGATTCGGTCTCATCTGTAAAATGGGAATGCTTATTGAATTTACCGTATAGATTGATGTGAAAATGAAATGAGTTAAATAGACCAAGTGCTTCAAACAGGGCCTGGCTCAATAACCACATATTAGAAGTCACCTAACATTATAAAAGTTCTGAGATTATGTTCTTACGCTCCCCAGTGTTTTTCCTTAGTGTTTTCTGTTACTTATAAAATGGACTGAGACTCACAGCGAGTGTGGGAGACACTTCATCCTCGTGGTGACTAGCAAAGGTGCTGTGACGAAATGCCAGCCCCTCTTGCTGCTTCCTCACAGCCATCTCATGGAAGACTGGTTTCAGGGCTCTGACTCACCCTCTGCTTCAGCTTGTGTGCAGCTGCTAGCTGGGAAAGAGGTGTTTAATACCTCATTAGCACCTCAACTGCTCGTTGTGGGCACTAATCACTTCAGCTCCCACTAGACTGACTCTGAGGAACCCTTGAAAAGCAGTTCCTATGATGGCCCAGAAACTTCCCCATCTGGTCCCAATTCTTTCCCTTGCTTGCTTTACACAAGTGAAACAACTTACTGGCTAGCTTTTGGTGATACATATGCACATTTAAAAAATAGGTCAGACCTTTACTCTTCTGCAGCACCTGAAACCAAACTACCCTCTTCTTCACATTCCCACACTTGCAGAGGTGCCTTCACCCTTGCCACTCATGGTTTGGGACAGAATCAGGCAAGAAGGCAAAGGTCCAAATTTGAAGCAGATGTTTGGGACGAGTGAGGTTGGGGTGGAGATAACAGGAAGGATGTGGACCCTGCTAGAACTGTCTGTTGCTCTGACCTACTGCCAAGGCTGCAAAATACAGAGCGAGTGTTCCTGGTTAAATACCCAGCTGTTCCCTGTGCCAGATTTTCCTGGGCCTCACTCCTCATAGATTCTGGCTCTGCTTGCAAAGTTCTCCATATCCGTGTGCCAACCAACATCTTGGGCCCCTTTCCTACTGCACTGAGCCCCTAAGCCCAGCCTTACCCCTCAAAATTCAAGACTGGAGTTTCCCCCATAGCTAATCCCCAGTGACATTTTTGAAGCCAAAATTCAAGATACGGTCTGACCAAAAAGATGTGTGCTGAATCCAAGTGTGAGAGGCTGTCTGGAAGGTATAGCCTAGATACTAAGGCAATAAAGTTTTCAAGGTTTGGGGGGATAATCAGTCAGAATTGCTGAAACCAGAACCATTGCGGGCTGCTGACCCAGCCCTCTTCCAGATGTGTCCAGAACTGTACAGACAGGACTGCTAGGACCCAACATGTTTGCCTGCATTAAGTGGGATCCCAAGTATAAGGTCTATAGAATATCCAAGTTTCATTTTATTGTTTTAACTTAGGAGACACAAGTTGGCTTTATGATGAACACAATTTCAGAGGCAAAATCCTTTTGAGAAAAGGAGCCTAAAGAAAGAGCCGATTTTCCTGACATGGGTCTGATGGAAGGCTCATCCAGCTGCAATCCAGCTCAGAAGTCTAGAGAATCAACTGTAAGACCTGCCCAGACCCCTCAGAGAAACAAACATCAGCTGCAGCACATGACAAATAACCAGGGACTCCAGCTCATGGGTTAACATGAAAGGAAACTGAAGTAAAATTCAGTGTTTCCACCCATGGTAATCAGAAAACAACTTCACAGCTCTTCAGAGTGAATTACAACTTTGGGTTCTTTAGAAATGGCATTACTTTATCCCTTCCTCTGCCATCCCCTAATAATTCTGGCATAGTACAAACCCTTCTGATTATTGTTAATGAAGATACACACTTTTCCTCATCCACTCAAGATCTGAATTTCACTGACTGAGCTGCAGTCTACTGACCCGGCCCCTACTGCTAAAAGTCAGTACCTCAGGTCTGCTTTGTTGGGGAGAGCAGATTAAAGTAAGACTGGCCCTAAGGTCACTGAGTTCTCTTTTCTAGCCTGCCTAAGACCTACTTGGGCAATACAGCCTATTTACAGCACAATGAGGGATGTGCTTCTTTGAGGCTCTTTGTTTGGAACCCATCTTTACAAGGGTTCTTTCTTCTCTGAAAATCAACAGGTAAATTTCCCTTTTGCAAAAGGAGCTAGACAAATTATCATTAGCTGTCTTCTATAATACAGAAAGTCTCCAAATGCATAAAGACTCCCCACCCCACCCCATAAACAGGAATGAAACTATGGGGGGTAGGTGGTGACATGTTTGGGTGTCTAAACCTCAAGGAAAGAAAATTAAGGAAAATGGATTATGTCTAGCTCCCTATAGGGCTGTCTGAGGTGCTCAGAGGCAGGGATCAAATTTTATCGTCTGTCTCTCGCTCCCTGAAGTGTCCCATACACAGGAAATGTTTGCTAAAGTGCGGAGATGCACACAACTAAAGGAAAAAGGAGGCCAGAAACCCAGTGGTGCAACAGAAACACCAGATTTAGGAAGAGTGTATGTATAGAAAATGAAGTGATTACTTGGAGTAGGATTAGACCTAGGACCTGAGATGTAGCAGAAAATGATGACACATGCACTCTTCCTCTTACACAATTCCACATCATTTTGTTTTCGACATAGCATAAAAGCATCAACGGCTCTCCAGCTAGCTCCCAATACTCTTGATACCTCTGATTCTGTTGATGGGAAAAGAGAGGGATGTCTTGGTCACACCTCTGAGTGGGAGTTCTGTGAAAGAGGGAACACTTTTGGTGTGCTGATAGGAAGGTTCAGACAGATTTCTTCAGGTTCAAGTCCACACTGTAGGTAAAGTGGGGTTGGAGTAGTGATTATATCCTAGAGACATACAGAAACCTTCATGACAGAAGACACTACGTTCATAGTTTCAACACAGTTAGTCTTGTTTGCTTCCTCAGTGAGATGGCTAACAGGAATTCAACCTTTACCAAGTGGCATTGTTTCATGGAAAGAAAGTATAGAGACAATACATTTATTCAAATGTCTTTTTTTCCCTGCATACTTATATTATTAGAAATAAACACTGGAATATTGTGTAGTATCTGACCTATTCTCATTATTTCATTTCCATGTGATACATGAATTTTTCACCAAAGTGAGGATATAAAAATTTCAGGATGTTTCCCCAGTTATATTCTCAAGGGTGTCCTGTATTCGTTATGTAGATTCATTTAAACTTCTAAGTCTCTTCATGGTTATTAGCTGGTATCTTCCTCCATGAAAAAGATTTTAAAACTACTATGAATAGCTGTACCTCTACAAGCTCTCTAACCTGGATGAGTAAAACTCTATGTCCATCAATCTCAAATCTCCAAGTGACTAGTAGGTAAACCAAGATGCCAAGGGTTTATCACACACAGCACTACCACATGAATGTGAGGTGGTCAGTGAGCACTGGTGGCCCAATGTCTGAACTTTCTGGGTCTAATCTGCTAGAGATGAACCAGAAATGTGGTTTGGGGTCTGACAGACCTATGTTTAAACACAGCTCTACCATTTACTAGCTAAGGAACCCTGGCAGTTACTTTCACTTTTCGTTCAACTGTTTCTTGTATAAAATGATGAAAATAAGACCTACCTTGTAATATCACTGTAAATATGATAATGTATATTAAAGCTCTCAACATATAAAGTTTCAAAAATGGTGGCTATTATAACAATTTGGTAAGCAGATGAGTTAAGAAGTCAAAGGTACTAGGATTGTCTATCATGTTGTCTCCCACATGGCAGGTTTGAGGTGGAGCCCCCTCAAGTATCTCCTCTGGCCTTTGGACTAGGTGTCTTGAATACTCGTTTTCTCTAGCATGCCCAGACCTAATAAGGAAGTCACAACCTCTTTTGAATTTCCATACCTGTCATTCACACTAAGCACCTTAAATTGCCCCCAGAACCATAAAACCTCTTTGCCATGGAAACTACTAGGGCCCTAAGCCATGGTCAATATGGTAACACAATATTATATATAAGATTTTTTTTTCAAAGAGCTCCACAATAATTTCCTTATTCAATTAGCAACATCATTTTACAGATTAGGAAACTGATATGGAAAAAAGTGTGTCTTGGTCAGTTGAACTTCAAGAGTTAAAAATAAAATGTGAACATTTAAGCTCATCAATTCATGGTTTTCTATAGTCGGAAGGTATTTTCGCACATTCAATCCAAGTGTCCAAGGACATTTTCTTTGACAAAGCACAAAATGACATGTCTTGGCTGCAGACTCAGGAGCCCTTGGGACAGAAACAGGATACAAATAGGTGCCTGTTATCAGGATAGGCCACCAGGCCAAGGGCATAGGTTTATAGAAGACATTTCTCTTATCCTACCTCCAGTCCAAGCTTGACTTCTTTCTAGTCATCCCTAAAAGATAAAGTCTTATGAACTTGCTCATTCAGAAATATGCTTGGTTTTCCAAATGAACTTGGTCTAAGGCATTCATGGCTATCAGACTATAAAGTCTATGGTGGCCTGCTTAATAGAAGCAGCAAACCACACTGACGGGCTTCATCCTGAATAAACTGTCATCTCCCTAAAGGGAACTAGATGATTGGATGCTATGGATCTGTACTTTGCCTAGAGGTATTCACTGTCACCACCTCATTTTTGAAGCTGCTGCACCTGGGCTACATAGTGGCTTCAGGGCCAGCCTAAACTATGTAGCGAGACCCTGTCTCGAAAAACCAAAATAGTAAACATAAAAAATAAAGCTGCTGTTGCTGCTGGCCGGTGTTGACAAGTCAAGGCTATACTGACAGCCTAGACAACTTTACTAAAGCCACCTCTGATATCACAGCAAAAAGTCAACAGCTATCATTCCTTATTTCCTACCTCTCCTTAATGACAGGAATTCACTGAACACCCTGTAGAGACCACATCTGAGTTCAATGTTCACGGCTAACACAAAGTATTCTTATATAAACACAAGCAAAATTAAAGCAAATTGACTCTAGGAGGAGGGGGAGGTATTCATAGCAAAGCATATCCCAACTCTAGGAAGCATTATTCTATCTTAGATAAACCAAGATCATCAAACACTCCTAGCAGATATGGAAATCATCCCATTTCAATGAAAATTGAGGCAAAACCAAACAGCTCTCCAATAACTTTAGCTTTCTGTTAGTTGTACAAGATTTAGTATTCTGAGTCAGGAATACTAGTCTATTCCACAGTTTTTGAGACAATTTAGTGCTGAGTCATTTTCAATACTACTAAATTTATATGATACTCAAGAATGTCCTGCTGACCACCAGAGAATCACAACTTCGCCTAAATGGAAAGGAATATCCAGTTTGGAGTATCTGAGGAGAAAATCTTTGCAAAAACAGTGCCCTTATAGTCTTAGAGTATAATTAATTAGGTTCAGCACCAGGAATCTGGATTAGATTCTCACAGAGCAGAGATAATCTCAGAAGACTTTTAAAAAACAATCACAAGGTCTAGTAATTACTGTGGAGAAACAGACCTTAGTTAGCACCTTACCAAGAGACTGCACAGGCTCTTTTTTCTCTCCCCCTGTGATGTTTGGAACAGGTTCTTTCAAATTGCATTGATGAAATAATTATGGGGACAATCATTATGTAAGGAATAGGGTAAGATTGTGTTCTACAATGTTGCAATGTTTTACTTTTTTTTTTTTCAGACAGGGTCTCATTATGTAGCTCAGGCAGGCCTCAAACTTGTAGCAATCTTCCTGTCAGTTTCCCAAGTGCTGAGATTACAGGCAAGTGTCACCACCACACCTGGCTGCAGTGTTTTACTTCTTGACTTGGATGGTGGCTATATGTGTTTATTATTGCTAATAACTTGTACATGCCTGTATACTTTTTGTACATATTACTTCTCAACATTTAAATAAAAATTATTCATTTAATAGAAATATTGCCAGATATGCAGAACTAGTCTGCTCTGCTCAAGAATCCAAGTGAAATCAAAGTAGTGGTTAGGGACTCTTTGGGTTTAACACTTGCTGGAAAAATCCTCCTCTACTGTAGTCCTGAGGGAACATAGCTGGACAGAAGTCTGAAACTGCTGTTTGCAATTGCTCAGAAATGACAGTGTACAAAAGGCTAGAGATAGTAGTTATTGTGTAAATTCAAGAGTAATTCAATCAACCTCTTAAATCATAGGAATGACTGTGATGAAATCAAATGGTTAATGTTCACAGTGAATTATTTAAGCCACAAAAACAGCAAATGTAAAAGATGTAGGATTGTAAATAATCTAAAAATGTAACAGTTGATGGGTAAAAAAATTTTTTTTTTTTAGTACTGGGGATCGAACTCAGGACCCTGTGCTTGCAAGGCAGGTGCTGGAACCACTGAGGTAAATCCCTGGCCCTAAAGCTTATTTTTTAAGACATATCATTCAAGGAACTTGATGAAGTAGGAGTTGAGAGTGTGTACTAAACAAATTTTGTTTTCAAGCTAAGATTCCAACTCACTAGATCTAGGGGGTAGGGGCAATAATCTGTATCTCTTTAAAAAATTCAAAGGGTATTCTGATTTGCCTTTTTGGATTAGAGTCCAACGTTCAAGACATGATGATTGCTACCCTAAGAAAGTCAGGGTCCCTAAATTTTTCCTTCTGGGCCCAAATTACAAGTCTTATCTCTCTACCAACATTACCTTTGGTTCAAAAAGAACTGGTAGGGGCTAGGAATGTAACTCAGTGGCACAGCACCTTCCTGGCAAGGGCAAGGCCCTGGGTTCAATTCCTGGTACAGAAAGGAAGGAAGGAAGGAAGGAAGGGAAAGAAAGAAAGAGAAAAAGGAAAGAAAGAAAGGAAGGAAGGAAGGAAAGAAAGAAGGAAAGAAAGAAAGGAAGAAAGAGAAAGAAAGAAAGGAAAGAAAGAAACAAAGAAAGAAAGAAAGAAAAAGAAGTGGTACCAACTGCCACCCACAAACTTTTAGTAGTGTTTCTCTTGTTTGTCACATGCAAACCCCCAGGGGTGGTGGTGGAGATGCTGATAAATAAATGTGTTCTATGAAAACTGGAAGGCTATATACCAAAGTGTTAAAAATTTTCTATACTGAGTTTCTTATGTAATAAATCAACAACAAATCTTTAAAGATTGAAAATAGATATCCTCTGCTCTGGCCAAACCAGTTTCTTCTTTAAGAGCTGAGTGCAAGCACTTGCCTCCTGGATGGTTGTCTGGGACCATGAGCAGGGTGGCCCAGCAGCCTGACACTGTGGAGAGGCAGCAGGGCAGGGGGAAAGGGCAAGCTGTGGAACAGGCTCTAGGTAGTTTATGTTGAGCCGACCAAAGCACATCTACATGTTTTTCTCCACCATCTTCAATTTAAATCCTGAACTTCCACTGAAAGCCAACAGTCACTTGATCTTTAGTTCTTTTAGACATTCATTTATTTATTGTACAAAATATTTACATTACCAGCTATAAATGCCAGGCCTTTTCACCTGGCCTGACGTATGCAATAGGGCTTGGTCTCTGCCAAATTTCTGGAACCATGCTGACATTCTTCCTTGGTGTCTACTTGAGGCCTGGTCTCCTTCAAAGACATTAAAAGGCCTGGAGGGTAGCTGGTCTCTCATGTATCTAAGCCACAAGGGCAGAAGTAAAAGAAGTGACCAAAATAAGAAACATGAATAGAAAAATGTCCCCCCAAATAACACATTCTTTCTCTCACCAACATGTACCTTGCCCCCATACTGAATAGTGCCAAAGCAAGATTAGGGGGGAAAAACAAGTAAAAGCACAGGCCAATAGGAGCAAAGACACTTTTGAACAGAATGGGGGAGAGTAAACTGGAAGAATAGAAAACCACAATAGTACCAAAGGGTTTTGCCTTTTCTTTTTGCAGTGCTGGGGATTGAACTCAGGGCCTTTTGCACTGAGCTACATCCCCAGACTCTTTTGTATTATTTTTTATTTTGAGACAGGGTCTCACTAAGTTGCTAGGTTGCCCGTGCTGGGCTCAAAGCTGTGATCCTTCTGCCTCAATTCCAAGAATGCAGGGATTACCATGCCTAGCTTATAAAAGGGTTTTGTTAAATAGTCCCTGGTACCTACAGACCCCCCTACGGATGCAGCTGCCCCAGCTAGGGTGCAGCCATGCCACTAATACGCTATGACTAGAACTTAAAATAACAGATCTCGTCAAGAAAATCAACTCAATCTCCAGCACTGGTCTCTGCAGGGCTGTCTGTGGAAGGGGGTAATGTGGAATCCAAAAGAGGACCAACTGCCAAAATCAGCAGAACTAGCCCACATGCCCCAGCTGGAAACCCCTATCTGAGCCTGAGGGGCGACAGCATGATGACCAAGCTTTCCCATACATATCCCGTGAGGAAAACATGAACAAGCAGCAGCACCTTGTCCTGGTCCCTGAGGAGAGCAGTGACCATGTGGCATGGAGAATCCTGGGGTATAGAGGCCCTGATGTTGGATCAAGACCCCCAGGATCAGTGAGGTCAGCATCCACGCCAAGAAAGGACAAATGATGACTGCAAAGAAGTGAGGTCATAGGAACTGTAGCAGCTCAGGAGGGCTTGTTCCTCATAATCCCTGGGAACAGGAGGGCTCAGACATGCTTCCAGGAGGCCAAGGCATTGCCACAAGTCCTGCCTTGTCTCAGGACTCTGTGTACTTGCTGGTTTTGGCAATAAAGATGGCTTATAATAGTCTCAGAGCTGAGTGTCCCATTGGGAATGGTAGCTTGCAGCAGAGCCATCTTCAAAACAGAAATTTGGGAAGTCAATGTGATGTTGAGCTTTAAACTGTTTTCAAACAATAATGAAAAAAGATGTTGTCATCTTCTAAGAGATGGTGGCAGCTTTTCTTCAATCAACACTCAACAGTGAACCTAATATACAGTAGCTTCCTCCCTCTATAGTTCCCTTTCCTGTAACTGATGGAGTTAAGGGAAGTACCTGTGATCATTTTTGCCTTGCCTCAGTGCTACCAGGGAACACCAAGCAAAGGGATGAGGAATTGCTCGCATGTTATTCTTACCATCCCAGTCCTCTGCTACCAAACTTTCTTCAGTGGAATGGTAAAGATTCCCAGATCTTAAGAGACTGTAACTGAAAGTCAATGGCCAGGCCCAGACACATCTCAGTGCTAAGAATAAACTCAGGGACAGCATTAGTAGTCTTCAAGCTAGCCACGTGCCTGGACATACACCTCACCCTAAGGAAGAATCATATCCAGCACTGCAGGCTGCAGCTCAACTGTCCTTCACATCTTCAGTCTGACTGCTTTTCTCATGGGCTCAAATTCAAAAAAAGCTCAAAGTTCTTCTTTATGGATTAATGATCATTTCCAGAAATGCCTGCAGGGAAAGTGTTTTTTCCAGTTCTGATAGCACACACATACAAAAAAATCCTTTGTGCTATCAGTCCTCATGAGAAGTAATGCAGCGCCATGGTCTGTGTTGCATTGCGTGGGAGGACAAAATCAAAGACTGCTCAAATAGACCACTTTCCCTCCATGTTTGTCCTGCCTGCTGACAGGAAGCAGCAATCACCTGTCCAGGAGAGGGACTCATACCCATCTGGTCAAGCAGTGAGGGCCAAGAGAGTACCTTCCAGAAGCATTAGCACAGGGAGCTGAAGTAAGGCATGACTTGAGGCTCTCTGCACATGTGCTTCCCAACAGGGCCAAGCCCTGTGTGTTATCTTCAGCCTCTGAGGCAGATTCAGCTAGTGAAATCTTCAAAGAACCAAATCAAACGACAACAGCATGGTCTTCTCCTGAATGACCAAAGAGCTCAGTTTAGGTACCATGCCAAAGTGGCCTGTGCTGCATATGAGGTAAGGACAAGGCTTGCAGGTGACAAAAGAATCCAGACAGAGGGAAGCATGTGGCATCTTCTGGCTGATGGTTATGCGTGTTAGGACAGTGATTATGTCTGTAACACGTGCCCAGATGCTCCAGAAAGCATGGGTGCCAAGTAGGCAACAAGCGAGTGGTCAGAGCATGCCAAAGCCCTCACAACCCTCGCTGATGGCCAGCTGCAGCATTCTGTGCACCTCTTCATATGAGTCATACGTAGGGAGGCACAGCTGGTTAAAACTGGAATGGCAAGAGGAGAAGTGATTAACTCATACTACCAGAAACACTGGCAACAGCTGGAAAGATTATCTCTTATAAGGGCATGCATCAGACAGTCAGATACCCACCATGTATGTGCAGTAGGCAGCGTGCTATGGGTTGGTGCTGCAATAATCTGAAATGAGGGGCAGAGGGCAGCAAAGCCTCCGGGCGGTAGTTGAGAAGAACCTGTTGTGAACTGAAGCAGCCGAGCCAACTCCTCCTGGGTTAGACTGGAAACCACAGTCCAAAACCACCTCATAACCTGGCAGGGAGAGTACAAGGTTGGAACCACAGATGGTAACAGTCTAGGATTTGAATCTTGGAGGAAGGAATAAGACACCTTTCAGTTGGACTTTGTTCCAGTTTATAGTTCTATGAGGACAGAGGTAGGAATGGTTAAGAGTTGACAACCAATGCATTTACACTGTCATACAGTTGGGCATAATTGCTGACTGCTTCGTTCTATTTCTTTGCATTTCCAATTTACTGCTCCTGTGGCAGTTTGTATTAAGCACTTAGGAACCAGGGTTCCATTCTGCCTGGTCAACCATCTGTTTTTCCCACATGTATCATTTTTTTTTTCCCTGTCAACATGTCTGCTTTAGTCCTCTATCTTTCTCTTTCCTTACAAGGCACAAATCCAACTGATGGAAATTCGGCCCACTTACCTTTTCTCTGAAATGCCATGAACCACCAACAACCACTGCATGGGCTTTAAAGTCAGACACACTGATGTCTCCAGTTCCACACATCAGCAACTAAAGAAAGATGATCTCATGTTACTAGACCATTCAGAGAACTGAGATCCACTATACAGTCAGAATTATCTGTGTTAACACAAAAATACAAAATAAAGACAACACCGGGAAAAAGACAGATAAGGTCACAATGCCAAGACTCTGTTTTAGGAGAATCAACTGCAATAGGCCAACGGTTCCTAACCAATGGTAAAAAATCCAGTGTTTTAAAAAAATAATAGATGCTTGTGGTCCTACTCCACACTTACTGAATTAGAACCTCTTGAGATGAGTCATGAGCTTATACAACATGAAAGTTTCCCAGTTATTTCTGATGAGCACGCCTGAAGAACTGTTGCTGTGGAGTCTTTTGAATTGAAACAAAGGCAAAAAGAGAAACCAAGTATATACTGATAATCTGCTCTGGACTCAGCCTAGGAATACCAGGGAGAACAGGCAAATCCTTTCCCTTTGAAGAAGAGCCTCAGGCCCATTTATGAATTTTTAGATAGCTTTTCCTTTTCCCCAGGAATGCTCCTTTTGTAGATTAAATCCCTACCTTTCCTTTAGCCCTATTTCTACTTGATCAGATAAACTAAAAATTATGCCAAAAAATGAGGACATTAATGACATTAGAGCCCTAAACATCTGTTGATGTCCTAATTTGGTTCAGGATCCAGTATGGTACTTGGAAAACTGTGAATACTCATCCAATAGGTATAAAGAATGATACCTTCTCATCAAGAGACAAGATAAGCCCCAATTAAGTCTGAGGAGCCTTGGCTCCTCCAGACAGAACTTGCTAGGTGAATGAATAATTATGAATAGGGTGCAGAGCTACTAAGAGACAAGGGTATGCTCTTCCTTTCTACTTACTTTTATACAGTATTACAGATGTTTGCTTCATGATAACATAAAATACACTAAAAGCTATTTGTCAGCCCTCCAAAACAACAGCAAAAGGTGATGGGATTATCAGAAACTTAGGCTGAGACATACATTTATTTATTTGGATTTTATACCTGAAGGTACAAAAGGTGATGAAGATTGAAGACTTTGATTCTTATTCTTTAAAACAGTTCAGTTCATAAGAATAAGAATTCCACAAGACCACATGAAATGACCCCCCTGCCCCATTTTTTTTTGTATTAAATTCTTTTATTGGTACATTGTAGGTATACAACACAATTACATTTCTCATTGGGAATTGTACCTTTACATAATGCATCTTGGTTCTTATTTTTTCCCCATTCCTAGCCCTCCCTTCACGCCCTTCACCCTTCCCTATTTACAAAGACTTTATTTCCATTTTTTCCATTTCTCATCATTTTTCCTTTTCCTTCTTTCCTTTCCCCTGCCCCTCCCACTACCCCTACCCTTTTGGACCTTTTCTTCCTATTTTACATTATCAATTATTCATTCTAATCATTGGTACATTTTAGGTATACAATATAATGACATTCATCAGTGGAAATTTGCACCTTTACATAGTCTCTCTTGGTTCTTATTATTCACCCTTGCCCAGCCCTCCCTTCAACCCCTCCATTCCTCCCTATTTACAAAGATTTTGTTCCTATTTTTCCATTTTCTCATATTAATCCCATTCCCTTCTGTCCTTTCCCCTAGCCCTCCCACTTCCTTCCCCTTTGCCCCTTTTCTTCCTATTTCACATGACCTATTATACATTTAGTCCTTATTTACACATTCAGTTTCTCACATCAGAGAAACTATTCAGTATTTACACACGTGTGTCCTATTTATTTCACTTAAGAGTATTGCCTCAATGTGCATCCACTTAGCTATAAATGTCTCTAATTTCTCATTTCTTATGGCTGAGTAGTATTCCATTTTATAAAAATACCACATTTTCTTTATCCAGTCTGCAGTTGACGGGCATTTGGGCTGTTTCCAAGTTTTAGCTATTACAAACTGTGCTGCTATGAACATGGGTGCACATATATCACTGTGGTATGATTCTTTTAATTCTTTGTCCCCTGCCCCATTTTAAAAGAACTTCCTCATTATAGGAAACACTTCTCATAAAAACCATGGGAAGTTAGGGCCAGGGATTTAGCTCAGTGGTTCTGGTGCCTCCCTTGCAAGCACAAGGTCCCAAGTTCGATCGCCGGTACCAAAAAAAAAACAAACATGGGAAGTTAAAACTAATAAATTGCACTATATCTATCAGCAGAAAGTAAAAAGAAGCTGATTATTTTGTCCACACTTCATATGGGTTTTAATTCAGCTAACTGTAAGAATGGTATTTACCATCTTATAGGCACTTTTGGTTGTTACAGGATCTAAAATATGAATTTGCTATATGTACGCAAAAATATATACAGTGTTGTGATCCGCAACTGTGAAATACAATTACATCTTCTGGTTTGTTTCCTCCACTATGAGATAGCAGCCATGAGGGCTGAAACTTTGTCTTATTCATTGCTATCTTTCTGATACCTTAAAATACATGGCATACAGGAAACACTCAATACCTGAACAAATACATCCTAGTATTTCCTTAAATGTGGTAAAATTTTAACAAGACCATACATGACGCCAATATTCTTTATTTTTTTTTTTGTGGTATCAGGGATCGAACTCAGGACCTTGTGCTTGCAAGGCAGGTGCAGTGCCACTGAGCTAAATCCCTGGCCTGACACCAATATTATTTACTACTCAATCAGCAGTAGTAATACTTTACTTTCTTTTGTCTTTTAAGTTTTTTGAGATAGGGTCTTGCTATGCAGTTCAGGCTGGCCTTGAACTCACTATGGGGCCCAGGCTGGCCTCAGACTTGAAGCAATCCTCCTGCTTCAACCTCCTCAGTGCTGGAACTACACATGTGCACCACCACACCCGGTATTAGTAATAATACTTGATGAACAATGAATATTAGTACTTTTCATAAATAACTACTTGCTGCTTTCTGATTTTCACATTCTAATTTTTTAAAAAGCTAAAGAAAGGAAAAAAAAATGGGTCAAATGAGTTTAAGAGTGACAAAAGTGAACCCAACTCTTCCATAACAGCTTTCTTGCTGTACCTCCTAGCTGAAGTGTAGCAAGCTAGTTCCAACATACCTCGAGCTCATTCTCATCAAAAATTGCCAAAAGGTTCTCAGGAACCAACTCATTCAAGCCTGAAACAAAGTAGACAAGTTAAAACCACATTCATACCATGGATACAGCCATTTTAGCTTCAAGGCCAATAGGAGAGAGGATCCCACCTTTTAAGAAATGCTCCACTTCCTCTTTCACTTGATTGGCCAGCCGGTACTGGGCCAGCAAGTTTAAATAGAAGATTTTATTTGCATTGGTGACTGGCGTTTGAGCTCCACCTGTCATGAGTTCTACAACCTGAAATAGGAGGCAAAAGACAAACAAGGAGACACTGTGGTTGAAAGGTTATAAGAAGGTATCTGTCTGCTATATTCCACTAACAGCATAATTACACACTGTCAGCTAAGCTATACATGTAGCTTTTTCTTTTTTTTGGTACCGGGGATCAAACTTGGGACCTTCTGCTTGCAAGGCAGCAAATTTATGTACAGTGACGAAAGTTGTCTCCATAGGAAAATGAAAGCCTCCTCTTAGTTATAAGATCAAGGGGCCAGGGATTTGGCTCAGTGGTTCTGGTGCCTGCCTCGAAAGCGCAAGGAGGTCCTGAGTTCGATCCTCGGTACCAAAAAAAAAGATCAGACTTTTAGGTCCTGGTGACAACATACTGGCTCATTTTAATTATGCCTAATGTGACTACTAAATAGTAATAATTTATTTCTTTAGCTGCTAGAGTGCTTATTCACATAAAATAAATATCTAGAATTAGCCATAGTAATAAAGTTCTGTTTTTTGGTAGTAGTAGGCACTGAATCCATGGCTTTGTGTATGCTAGACAAGTGCTCTACCATTGAGCTATATCCCCAGCCCTTTATTCTATATTTTATTATCCTATCCTACCCTATTTTGAGACAGGTCTGGCTAATTGTCCAGTCTAGCCTTGAACTTGTAATCCTCCTGCCTCAGCCTCCTAAATAACCAGGATTATAGGTATAAAGACCATACCTGGCTAAATTCTACATTTTAAATCCATTAAGAATTCCTGCTGTCTGCCGGGGATTTAGCTCAGTGGTTCTGCCGCCTGCCTCGCAAGCGCAAGGTCCTGAGTTCCATCCCCAGTATCAAAAAAAAAAAAAAAAGAAACCTTAGGAGAATTCCTGCTGTCGAGTAACATCCTGTTCCCAACATGCTGTCTCTTAGTCTTCTACTGAGTAGCTGCTTTGTTACACCAGCTCTCAAAGAGGCTCTGACCTTCTGTGTGCAAAGGCAAACAGCAGCATTCCAATCATCCAGAAAGGAAATCTGGTTATCAGCACAGTGGCACCAGTAGTCATACTTTTCAATCATTGCTAATTTGCTTTTAAATATTTATTATTGCAACTTTAGCTTCATTGTTATCATTTGACATTGTTTAACCCCCACAATACAAACAGACAAACATCTGCATCAAAAATATCACTGGTCAATAACTGCCTAATAAAAAGTTTTAAAATATATATGCACGGTGTTAAAACAGGAATCTCTACATCACCAGTGCTAATTGTTGACACAGACACTGCTATCCTTTCCAAATCTGCTCAAACAGTGACATTTTCATTATCACTCAGTTCTTTTTCAACTGGAAAGAACAATGTATGGGATAGATGGGTACATATGTCTTTTACTCCACTCAGATGGGGCGAGATCAGGGTTAGGGATGTAGCTCAGTGGAAGAACACATGCTTACCATGTGTGATGCCCTGGGTTCAATCCCTAGCAACCCCTCTGCCCCACAAAATGACTGCAATCTTAAATGGTGTGGGATGCAATACTCTAAAGGTACACTGTCCAATAAAGAAGCCACTAGGCACAGGCAGTTACTTAAATTTAAATTAAGATGAAATGAGAAATTCATATTTCAAATTCAAATTTGGTCATATTTTTAAAAAAATAAATACAGCTTTTATAACAAAATGGATCAGTCGGGGCCGGGGGTTTAGCTCAGTGGTTTCGCAGCCTGCTGTGCAAGCACAAGGATCTGAGTTCGATCCCCAGCACCAAAAAAAACACAAACCAAAAAAACTGTCACAAAATGGATCAATCTCCCAAACTTTATAAAAATGAGAGACAAAATAATATACATAGTGTAAGTTTGTTCATATAAATTTCAAAAACAATGCTTTAAACAGTTCAGCATATAAAATACCCATCTATAGGTCTATAAAGAAAACATGACAAAATGCTAACAACTGGAATTGAGCATGAAAAGGTTCAGTTTACTTCTTTGCTACTTTCCTTCAGGTTTGAGATTTTTCAAAATAAAAGAATAGGAAAGGGTTAAAAATCAGCCAAAGCTAATGTATACTGCTTTCGAGTAGTTTGGGCACTAAATGATAAAGAAAATAATCATCAAAATTTGGCACAGGGCAGAGTAGGGAAGAAGGGTGAACCGGTGATGACAGAGAGCCCCTCGGGGAGCTTCTGCTGCTGGTGGTTTCTTCCTCCATGTGTAAATGGTATGTATTTCCTTTATAATTACTTATTAAACTATACCTATAAATTCTATGCATTTTTAATGTATATTTCACAAGAGGAAAAACGTAAAACCTGAGAAAAATTGCTATACATTTGATAAACATTATTTTTAAAGAATAAACTTTTTGCTTTGTAACAAGTAAACATTAAGTAAGGGGGCTTTGGCCAAGTGGATCTTTTTGTATTGGAGGATCAATCACTAAAAGGTACTTTCCATGGACTAATTTTTTTTTTTGGTACCGGAGATTGAACTCGGGTCGTTGTGCTTGTGAGGCAGGCAGCAGAACCACTGAGCTAAATTCCTGGTCCCACCATGGACTAATTTTTTAAGGCTGATTAAAATCATCTCTCTTAGTTTTACATTAGATAGTTTTTGTATTTTTTTTTTTTTTTGTTTTTTTGAGACAGGGTCTTGCTGTGTAGTTCAGGCTGGCCTTAAACTCACTATGTAGTGCAGGCTGGCGTTGAACTTGTAGCAATCCTCCTGAGTGCTGGGATTACAGGCATGTGCCATCACACTTGGCTTAGATAGTTTATACAAGCACGAATTCTGAATATTATTAAATTTGATATTAGGTAATACATTCTTCTAAGTAATCCCATGAACTGCACCATGACACCCTGATTTTATCTGCTTTTTGGCAGGTATCCTAGTATGTGCAACTTAAAATTTTAAGACAACTCTAGGTAAAAGTTTTACAATTACGTAAATATCATACCTATTTCATATTGTTCCTATATGACTTTTGCCTATTTTCTATAGCTTTTTCTGACTTCCTCATTGGGATTTAACAGTATTTTTTTGTGTGACACTGTCAAAGGCAAAAAATGATCAGAATTTCACATTCCTAGACTGACTTTTAATGTACATTACATTAATCCACTTGATTTTCACCTGTGTCATCTAAATCATTATAAAAATCTAAGTCATCACTTTCTTCATTCCTTTTGCAGCTTCTTCTATGATTGGATCTTTGATTATTTTCTGTCTTTTCTGGTTCTTTATTAAATGGAATAACAATGTCTTCTTTCCACATTTCGCACAGACTTCAAGTTCACAGGCACATGGTCTACACATTATGTGGTAAGACTCCTTCACGGTCTTCTGTAAACATTTAACGCATTTTTTAGGTTTTGATAATGGTTTATATTTGCTGTATTTTACCCACCATTCAAGAACTTCTTCACAATGCTGACATATTCCATCATGAAGTTTTGCATTAATTTTCCATCCTTTCCGCTCCCAGTCTGCACACGTGATTCCCAGCGGAGGTCAAAGATCGACCTCTCAGTTATTTGGTCATATTAACCATATTTTGAGTACAAAATAACACTAATTCAGAACCATCCCATCTCTGCAGAAAGTTCTAGAGACACTGCTGCCCTAGAGGGACCTGGGGAACACAGCCTAGGATTCACACAGGCTTTGGTCCTCTTTCTCACCTTATCCAGTTGACCTGCTTTGTTATATTTCTCTTCTGCAAAGACCAGCTCCATCTCACTCATGTCATTGTTGAGGATAAAACAAACTTTAGATTTGTAGAATTCAGGGTCATCTGTTTCAAAGTACTGAGGAGACAGACACAGAGCAGAACATGAACACTTTTGCATAGAAATGAAATCTGTAACTGGTTGGGGTTCATTATCCCTTCAACCTTAAGAAATACCAGCTCAGCCGGGCATGGTGGTGTATGCCTGTTATCCCAGCACTTGGGAGGCTGAGGCAGGAGGATTTTTGTGAATTTGAGGCCATCCTGGGATACATAGTGAGTTCAAGGCCAGCATGAACTACATAGTAAGATCCTGTCTCAAAACACCAAAAAACAAAACAACTACAAAAACATCAGCTCAGATGGAGTGTCCCAGTTAATGGCCAGGCACCCTCAGTAGAAAATGCATACCTAACAGGTTACCTTGTAATGCATTCGTAGTCCTATGATTTGGGCCAGGAAAGAACGGGTGAAACGAGCTCGGACCAATTGCTTATAGGCTCCTCCTAGAGAGGTCTCATAAAGACACTTGCCTACCAGCCGCCCTGCAAACTCATACATCTTCAGGCGCAGATGAGCTGGGCGATTAGGGTTGGGATGCACCTGTCAAAGAAAGAAAATGAAAGGCCCTGGCCCATTTTTCAAGCTTAGCTCTGGAAAGATCTTTCCTCCCCAAACTCATGTGTTATACTTTGGATCTGGAATGTCTCCCAAAGGTCCAATCATTAAAGGATAGGTCCCTAGCCCATGATATTACACAGAGGAAGTGTAACATTTTTGGGGGCGGGGGGGGGGGGTACCAGAGATCTAACTCGGGTCCTTCTGCTTGTAAGGCAGATGGCGGAACCACTGAGCTAAATCCCCGGCCCAAGGAAGGGTAACTTTTAAGAGGTTGGGCCTTCTGCAAGGTTTTAGGTCACTGGGCACAGGCTCCCGAAGAAGATTGTGACTCTGCTTTCTTCCTCTCTTTCTTGCACATCCTGGCCATTAGATGAATAGTTTTGCCACACATTGCTGCTATGATGTACCTTGCCACAGGACCAAAAGAAAGGGAGCCAAATGGTCATGGATGGAAACCACCAAAACTATGAATCAAAATAAACCTTTTCTCTTTATAAGCTAATTATCTCAAGTATTTTGTTACAGTAGCAGAAAACTAACACATACCACGGAAGCAAACATTTCCACGAGAATCAAAAAGCCTATCAAAATGACATTAGTCTTTTGGTGATACTGAGTAATGTGAAGTGAATGGAGGAAGAGAGGCAACAACAAACTTTTATTAAGCTAAATAATCTTGGAGTAAGTTTGTTGTATATGAAAGTTAATCAGTGAATGTTGTGATGCACATGAAAGTTAATCAGTGAATGCATATGAAAGTTAATTAGTGAATGTTGTGATGCCTTTTCTCTAAACTAGAACTTCTTGCAGCCAACATCTACTCCTCTACTCCTGATATCTCTACCTTGCCAAAGATCTGCTACCGTAATCAACTACCTCAGGAATGATTTGAGAAGTGGCTTAATTACTGGAATTAGTAAAGGAGCCACTGCACTATACTGCTTTTTCATCAAATATTCAACTGTCTGTATTTTCTTATTTTACAGATAACATAATGAAGGCAAATAGGAGGGAGGCAATCTGATTAGCTCACATTATAAGCAGCAAATTAATAACACGACACAGATTTTTAGACCTCCAGGTCAGTTTCAAAACTTCAAAACTTTGTGTATTAATTATAACATAATCTACATTTATCACCCACCCATGGGGCAGTCACAGACTCACTAATGCTTGGTTGTTGTCACTGAATCGGGTGAAGAGCTGATTGGTGGTATCAAATAGTGCTTTGCAGATTAGCTCAAACCATTCCCGGCGAGGCCCTCCCCAGTCCAGAGCTGAAAAGTATAATGAAAATAAAAGGTGACTAGGGCCTGCCTCCTCTTATCCTTTTTGTTCCTTTAGCCATCATTTTACTCTATTACATTTCCTTCATTCTACTACTTTACTGTTTTTCCATTATAGTGCACCTAAATGGTAGGCATTTAAAAAAATTCCACCCCTCTCTGTAGGATTAAAGTTATTAGGATCACTACCCTAATGGAAAAACAGAAGATCAGAGATGTCAGAAAATGGACACTTCTCCTGGTTGTGTAATGGTTACTTTGCCTTTCTGGTTCAAGCTCTTGGAGCTCTCCCTCCGGCCCCCAGGTCTCTGCTCTACAAGTTCTACCATGCCATCTGGCCAGTAAACACTTTTTTTTTCCCTTTTTTGATTCATCTTTTTTTTCTTTGGTACCAGGGATTGAACATGGGACCTTGTGCTTGTGAGGCAGGCGGTGGAACCACTCAGCTAAATGCCCGGCCCTTTTTTTTTCCTTTTGACATATGGAAGCTGGGTTGTTTTAGGAAATGGGAGGGTGAGTGGATTTTTCCCTTCCCCTGTGGAAAGGGAGTAAGAGAGAGGATGGAAGTAGACCAAAAAATTAAAGAAAAAAAGTGAAATTTCAAAACTGACCTTCCTCATCCTGAAAAACTACTTCAAAGTTCTTGCTCCAATCTGAGATAGAGAAATTCCGAGTGGCCTTCAGAGACTAGAAAGCAGTGAAAGGAAGGGAACTGTCAGATCACAGGCTGGCATCCCTTGGATGCTAAAGACAGACACACAAGAATACTGCCACTACTGTCTGCTGAGCTAGCCACTACTACATGAAGGAGATATATTACTCACAGATAAGCTTTAATTATATCCTCTTATACTTAAAATGTACATATCTCTGAAAGAAACTTAAAGTTTTAAAAAATAATCTAATTTGTCTTTATACTATCACTTTATTGGAAAGCTAAATTTTTTTTAAACAATGCTCATTTTATTAATGAAAAATTCTTGCCAAAAGTAAAACAATGACTCAAGGCAGCAAACTGTAAGCAAGAGAACCAAGGAGTCCTGGTTTTCAGTAAAGTACAGTCTATCCACTAGACGTCTTTATGCACAAGGCAAGGTTCAGACAGGGAGCCATGCCACATGGAGAGTGTGGCTGAGAAAAGGGGTTTCCAGTCACACCTCCCAGAGCCAAACACCACAAACACTTTCTGGACAGTGACCAAGCCTTCTCATTCTTAGGGAATGTCAGACCCATGTCAGTGTCTGTGCAGTGGAGACAGACACACATCAGGTGTTCCTTTTCCATCAGACCAGAGTGACAACAAAAATCACTTCCTTTTCCTCCAACAAGAGCCCTTCTATTCCTGGGATTCAATAACAGGAACTTTCTTCCACAACTACTACTACTTCCACCTCCCTAAACAGGAGACTGTTTAAGCATTAGTTCCCCCAAAGACCTGAAAGCCAATATGCTATCCAGTTTCCCCTTAGTAACACACCTCTTAACATGTTATCTGCCCCAATGTCAGGATAATGGAGAAAAACAGTCTCTAATGGATTTTAAAGAAAGTAATACAGGTTTCACAAAAAAGGTAACTTTCAGGATACAACCAAATACTAAAGAGGTTGGAAAATTTGGCATCTGCTGACAGAGATGAAACTTTACATACCGATTCCAACAAGGCATGTCTGCTGACCTTCAGGGTGACTCTGGAATGTGGTCTTTTCATATGTACCTGCCGAAGCTCTCTCTGGAAAAAGCTCATCTTGTCCTGAAAGGTCTCGGAACCTCCTGAGGAGCAGCAAGATCCATTATGAACGTAGCCTTATTAGTAGATACCTGTGAAGTTCCACTTTTACACTCTCAGGGACCTAGGGGAGCTGGGGCTGCTGCCTTCCCAATCAAAATCCCTGTCCAACCTTACCAATGTTCTTATGTAGAGAGCGGATGAAAGTGGCTGCAAGAATGTTCCTCTCTTTACAGCTGAGCTCCACAGGAGGTTGAATGCCATCATCTACCACTAGTGTGAGGAGTTTATGAACAGGGTCGGGGCCAAGGTATGAAAACTAGAAAAAGAAAAAAAAAGTTATTTATAAAACCCTTGAGCCCAGTAAAAATCTTCCATATTACCACCCTTTGGCACCAACAAAAACAAGATAAATCTGTTTTCTCTGAGTTACTGCCTACCACAAGTGCATCTCCTTGTGTTTTTCACCTCAATGTTCTACAGTTCATATTTTATTCTAAATTATTTGAGTCTCAGAGATTAGCTTTAAGTAAGGATTACAGGCACTGCTACAGATCTTCTGCACTTGATCTTAGCCAAAAGGTTGAGAAGTGATGCTACAGACCTTCGGATAGAATGTAAGAAGAATAAAAGTATTAAGGATATATTTTCAAAAAGAGCAAAATTTACTCCAAACTGGCTAGGAGAAAGTGATTTTTATAAAACAACACAATAAACCTTTTAGATAAAAATTTAGATTTCAAAAGCCCAGGAAACTTTTTAAAAAACCCAAAAATACTTCTGAGAAAGAATGAGATTCAGCACACTGGGAGATTAAGTTTAGGCCAGAGTTACCAATATTCCTCCTATAAACTTAGTCCTGGAAGCCAAAGGTTAACTGGTGAAGTATTTTGAGTTGCTAATTTCTGTTCATGTAGGCAAGGTCCTTCCAGGATTTGCAGATTCTTTGTGCCACTTAGTGAGGAGATAATGATCTTTTCTTTATTTGGAAATGAATCCTGTGTGCACAGGGAAAACTTCCAGAAAACTGAAAGCCCTCTGGGAAAAATGAAAAGGCTGAAACATCCCAGAGGTGGAAGTCTGTCCAGTATGATCTAATGTAATATTAACTTACTTTTGTTCCTGGGCATACTCGGAAAGTGTAAAGTTGCCAGGGAATGATTTTCAAGTAGAACTCCTTCACTGAGAATTGCTGGAAGACCAACATACAGAAAAGAAAGTTAGTGGTAAATAAAAAGGTTCTTTTTGGGTATTACAATTCAAATACAGTACCAGAGTATCTCTATATTTCTTATGATAACCTCTTTTCTTCCCTGGACAAAAAAGGTCATTTAGGGAAGGGGATTTAGCTCAGTGGTGCCGCACCTGCCTTGCAAGAGAAAGGTCCTGTGTTCAATCCCTGGTACCAAAAAAAAAAGGGGAGGATCATTTAGTCAGCACTAAATAAATACGTCAGTTCTACCTTTATAAGGGCAAATATAAAACTATTACTCTGCCACTGCAGTTTCACTGAGACATTTTAAAAATCTTAACACTCATGTCTTACCACAATTTCAAAATACCTGGAATCCCGTTTTCACTTTGTGAGTAGAGAACATTCACCTGCAAACAATCAAGATCTCCTGCTCAGTCTAGTACTGCTCAGAATGACTTCTTCTAGGTCTACAGATGATTTTACAAATCACAGAATAAAAGATCAAATTGTTTCACTATAGAACAAGGAATTTATTCTAGTGAGAACTTTTTTTTCCTTTTTGTTATCAGGGATCGAACTTGGGACCTTGCACCTGCAAGGCAGGCACTGGAACCACTGAGCTAAATCCCCAGCCCTAGTGAGAACATTTTAATGGTGAGAAGTAGCTTTCTTTCTTTCTTTCTTTTTTCCCAGTACTGGGGATCCAACTCAGAACCTTGCACTTGGCAAGGCAGGAGTAGTGCCACTGAGCTAAATCCCCAGCCCTAAACGTAGCTTTCTTTACAGCTCTGAGAATCATGCCTTTAAAATCTTCCCCAAAGCAATCAAAGGGCAGAAGGCAAAGGTGCTCTATGGTGCCAAGGCACACAAAACCTCTGGACAGAGATTTAGTTTCATCCAAACCAAACACTTATAGCAGCAGAGGTGGCACAATCTTCTGCTTCCCTTTAAGTAGCCTCTTTGTGTCCTAGAAACCCTACAAATGGACAATCTTGCCTACTGATACTCAGACTGTTTCTCTTCAGTTTCTGTTACCAAATACTAATTACATGCATGCTCAGGAAAAGACATTCTAAGGCAAGAATGGGGGTTCCAACCTTTGGTGACACATAGCAGTACACCTTCTTTGGTTTCTTCACTTTCTCAGGGGTGTGGCACTCCGAGGGTGAGTCTTCCTCTTCCTCCTCCACAACAGTAGAGGGCCGGCGCTGTGAAGAGCTCATGTGCGTGGGTGGAAGGTGCCATGGTGCGCTGGTACAGTTGGTGGCATTATAAAGATATGCCTCAAAGTAAATACTCACTCCTGAAGTGGACACATTGCGTTCGACGATATTTCTCTCATTCTCTGAAGTATAACATAAAAAAGGTTTAATGTAGGAGCAGCGAAGGAAAAAATTACCTATTTCAAGTTATTTAGTCTACAGGACAATAAGCCAAGTATAGCCTCAATATTAAAACATTTATCAGGTGGGTCAGTCGTGCACATGTACAAAGAAGTGACCATGGGAACAGGATTAAATTGCAGCTTTCAGCTCACCACTTAGGACAATAATGTCAAATTCTCCATTACTGATTGGCTGATTTTGGTATGAAATGCAGGCATGAAAGCAACCTCGAGAATGCAGGGTGAGTCGCAAGAACACCTGGCAAGTCTGCCTGTTGGATGTCACTGACTTCTCAAATGAAACTCCAGTACTCTCTTCTTCTTGAGGGCCTAGCTACAGGAAGAAAACAAACCATCAATTAACATACAGAGTCTTTCCTATGTGCAAAGCAATTTACTCTTTACAAAGAACTTTCACCTATCTCCGTCTCCATCTCACAATTACAAATGAGACAGGTACTGTCAGATACTGTAGCAGAATGCAAGGAGAAGAGAAGAGATAGGAATGAATCAGAAAGGGTAAGAATGACAGGGTGAGCCTTCTCTCCCTAGCACACAAGAGAAAGAAGGGGGCCACTTACCTCATGAATGGACAAACAGTAACTGTGCTCATCTCTCAAGGATGCAGAATTGTTGGTAGGGTTATCATACTCATCTCGGGGCACTATTTGAAGGGTGTGTGGTTGCCCACAGGTCAACACAAGAGTAGAAAAATGGCACACAATTTTGGTCTTGGAAGGAACTACCACTCCTAGAACAAACAATAGAATCTGACATTTAGTGAGATGGGAGAGATGCTCTTTAGGATACTTAGATCTACTAAGTGAGTCAGAGCTAGATTCTTTCTCAATTCCCTGGCATAAGTAAAACACTATGAAGAGGAGAGAAGAAGAAAGGAAAGAGATGCATTCAAATGAATTTTAGGGACTCCTTTTTATAAATTCTTAACCACTGCCAGCATTAAACAACAAAAAAAAGAACGTGGAGGAAACAGCAGTGAGAGTTCCAGATACAGTTAGAGTCCCTCACGAACCTGCTTGTGAGATGGATCTTAAAAATAAGTGCTGACCAACAGCAAAAAAAAAGATTAACAAAGCATAAAATAGGGCCAGGGATTTAGCTCAGTGGCACCGTGCCTGCCTCACAAGTGCAAGGTCTTGATTTTGAGCCTCAGTATCAAGAAAAAAAAAAGCATAAAAGAAGTAAAATCCAACAAAACAGATACAAGACTTGTATGCTGAAAACTCCAAAATGCTGATTAAAATTAAAATGATCTTAAATGAAAAAATGTACCATGTTTGTGAATTGGAAGCTTCAATATAGTACAAGGGTTAATTCTCCTCAAATCAATATAGAGGTTTAACACAATTCTTATTAAAATCCCAGCAGTTTGTTTATAGATTTAGAAGACATAATCCCCAAAATATACATGGAAAAGTGGGAACTAGAATAGCTAAAACATTTTTGAAAAGAATATAATGTGAAGAGCCAACTTACCAATTTCAAGAATTACTATATGGTACTGCTTTGGGACACTCAGAGGTCACTGGAACAGAATCCAGAAGCAGACCACCACAAATATGCCCAACTAGCTGGGCATAGCGGCACAAGCCTATAATCCCAGCATGGAGGAGGCTGAAGCAGGAGAATTACCTTGAATTTGCGGCCAGCCTGTGCCTCAAATGAGTTCAAGGCCAGCTTGAATTGCATAGTGAGACCCTGTGTCAAAAAAGAAAAAAAAAGAAAAAAATCCCACCCAACTGAATTTTGACAAAGGGTAAAAAGCACTACAGAGAAGGAAAAAATTGCCTTTTCAAAAAATGATGCTGAAACAACTAGATATATACAAGCAAAACATCCACCCACACGCACACACACACACACAAACACACAATCCAACTAACTAAAAAGGGTCATGATTTTAAATATAAAAGGTAAAAGTGTAGGGCCGGGCATTTAGCTCAGTGGTTCTGCCGCCTGCCTCGCAAGCGCAAGGACTTGAGTTCGATCCCCGGTACCAAAAAAAAAAATGTAAAAGTATAAAAATTTTAGAAAAAACAGGAGAAAATGTTTGGAATCTGGGATTAGTCAAAATTCTTAGATACCAAAAGGATGACCATAAAAGAAAAAGTGGATGAGACTTTGTAAAATTTAAAAACTTATTCTGTAGAAGGTCCTATTAAGGGGATGGAAAGAAAACCCACAGACTTGGAGAAAATACTTGCAAACCAAATATTTGATAAAGAGCTAGTATATAGAATAAAGAACTCTCAAAATCCAACAGTAAAAATATTAGAAAGTGGGCAACACACATGAAGAGACATTTCACCAAAGAGGATACAGAGGGCAAATAAGCATATGAAAAGATACCTAGTATTATTAATCATTTGGGAATTACAACTAAAACACACACTTATCAGAATGGCTAAAATAAAAAGTGACAATATTAAATGCTGAGAAGGATATGAAGAAACTGAATGATGCATACATTGTTGGTGGGATGTACAAACGTCACAGGCATCCCAGAAAAGAGTTTGACAATTTTTTTTAAAAAACTAAGGATTTAACTACCATAAGTCTAAGACATTTATGCCAGTGAAGTGGAAACATCTTCACATAAAAACCCGTTCATAGATTTTTATTAACAGCTTTATTCATAACAGGCCCAAACTGTTATGAATAAACAAAACAGATGTCCTTCAATGAGTGAACAAATTAAAAAAGACATTCATAAAATGCAGTATTACCAATATGAAGGAACCAACAACAGATACATATTTTCAACAACATGGATGAATGTTTAGACAATTGTGGTTAGTAAAAAAAAGTCAATCTCAAAATGTTACACACTATATCATTCTACTTATATAACGTTCTTCAAACGACAACAGATTAATGGGTTGACAGGGGTTAAGAAACAACCCAGTGGGAGAGAGAAAATAGGAATGGCTACAAAAAAGGCAACATGTCAAAAACTTGGTTGTGCTACTATACCATATCACTATAGTAATAGAGTTTTGGGAGATGTTATTATTGAGAAAATTAGGTAAGGAGTACACCAGATCTCTTAATTTCTTATACTTGCAAGTGAATATATAATTATCTCAAAATAAAAAGTTGAATTTGTAGGGCTGGGGATTTAGCTCAGTGGCATCACACCTGTCTGGCAAGCACAAAGTCCTGAGTTCAACCCCTGGTACGGGGTGGGGGTGGGGGGGTGCCAAATTTGTTTGTTTTTGTTTTTTGAGACAGGGTCTTGCTATGTAGTTTAGGCTGCCTTGAACTCATTATGTAGCCCAGGTTGGTCTTGAACTCACAGCAATCCTCTCAAGTGCTAGGATTATAGGCATGCACTACCATGCCTGGCTAAAAAGTTGAATTTTTAAAAGGGCTAGTCCATATTATAAGGATATAAACTGTTTTGCATCAGTGGCAAGGAGGTGAGGTGACACTTCATGTGTAAAGGAGCTTCTGAGAGGGGCATTCAAGCAAAGGAGATATGTGGAGAGAGAGATGGCTCAGGAGTTACTTTGTCCAGAGTTTTCTTCTGTTATAAAACAAGGAAAACTGAGGACCAGGCGGGCAAAGATACACCAATTTTCCTAAGGCCCCAATCATTAAGATTTGATTCCCAGGGCCAGGGATTTAGCTCAGCAGCACAGTGCCTGCCTGGCAAGCATGAGGTTGTGAATTCGATCCCAGGTACACACACACACAAAAAAAATATTTGATTCCCAAAGTTAGCCAAGGATTATTCTGCAAATACCAAAATAGCCAGTATCTCACGACACCCCCAAAAGAAAGCCAAGAAGGGCACAGAAGGCACTCTGGACCCAAACAAACTAAACATACATGTTATAGAACCAAGAGTCAGAGATTATATTTTGGGACTTTAATGTCAATGAGCATCTGTTATCTGACATAAAAACCTAAAGGGTAGAAAAATTAGAGATAAAGATCTTAATTCTTGGATACTAGAAATGTAGGGAGACATTCTTCAGTGACAAGTATAATGTGTTGGAATAGGGTAGAATTTGGGTCAATATACTTTTTACCTGAAAAAGTTTAAAAAATCAGAAGAATTTATCTTCTGTCTACTCTAGTGCTCTTAGCCCTTAAGAACTTATCGGACTAAGGGCAGCAATTCTACTTCTAGAGAAATAAAAACATATCCATACAAAAACTTGTAGGCAAATGTTCACAGTAGCATTACTATTGGTAGCCAAGGAGTGGAAACAAGCATGCATGAGGCCCTAGGTTGGATTCCCCGGTAATACACACACGTATACACAATGCTTAGAAAAAGTGGAAAAGGGCCAGGGATTTAGCTCAGTGGTTCCACCACCTGCCTCACAAGCAAGAGGACCAGAGTTTGATCCCCGGTACCAAAAAAAAAAAAAAAGGTGGAAAGGCCCTAGGGATTTAGCCCAGTGGCACCTTGCCTGCCTCACAGGCACAAGGTCCTGAGTTTCGATTCCCAAGGGGGTGGGGGCACAGACACACACACACACACACACCCCAAACAAACAAACAAAAGTGGAAACAACCCAAATGTCCATCAGCTTATGAGTGGATAAATAACACCTACTATATCTATAAACTGAAATACTGTATGGCAATAAAAAAAAATGCAGCCCAAATTCATGCTATAGCACTTTAAAACTAGTTGGTCATAAAATTTTTGATTATATTAATATGAAATGTGCAGAGAAGGGAACTCTTCTGAGGTAGCAGACTGTTATCTAGGGTTGGGGGTTTGGTGACAAAAATGACTTCTAGGCCAGGGATTTAGCTCAGTGGTTTCGCTGCCTGCTGCGCAAGCACAAGGACCCAAGTTTGATCCCCGGTACCAAAAAAAAAAATGACTCCTAATGACTTAGGATTTTCTTTGTGGGGTAATGAAAATGTTCTAAAATTGACTACACTGACGGCTGTCTGTTAAAAACTATTAAATTGTCTGTTTTAAAAGGATGAATTTTATGGCATGTTAAATTAAATCTCAAAGGGAAGACTGGGGGTGTACATGAGGGCCAAAGTACATGCTTAGTAGTCATGAGGCCTTGGTTCAATCTCATCAAATCCCACCAAAAGAGAAATGACAAAATAAAGAAGAAATGGGGGTGGCAGGGTGGGAGAAAAGGATGGGTGGTGGTGGATAAGAGGGTGGGGGAGTAGAGAGAAAGGGAAAAAAGAAAGAACAATGAACTTACCAGGCTGAAAAGTTTTGTAGTAGGGACTATAGGCCACATTTAATCCACCAAGCTTCACTGTAATTTCATAACGCCCAGCCCTGCGCACAGTGAAGGCTATCTTTACGACATTAGAATTGAGCTCCTGAAGGACTTCCTGGGTCACTGGAATTTCCACTGCTAGTTCAACATGGGAGATGTGAACTCGAAGTCCCACTGGGCGATGTGCAGGGAAAGGCTGCCCATTCTTATAGAACAACTGCAGGGAGAGAAGAGAGGCAACCATTAATGAGCAAAGGAGAAAACTTTTCCACATAAGAGAGTTTGAAGAGAGAGGAGGTACTGGTGGATGAGGTCACAGCAGTAAACCCCTAGTGCTTGGCTCCTTACAGCCCTGCTCACAGAAACAGAGACAAATTGCCTTGGCACATCAAGGAAAACTATTAAGTTATTAACAAATTCTTAACCTGTGCAGAGGACAGGGGCAGAATACACTAAATCAAGAACACACCAATTCCAACTTGACAAACTCTGCCTCTTTGGTGTTCTCAGCCCTTTTTATTATACCAGGAATGGCACCAAGTGAACCAAAGCACCAGACAAAAGTGGAGGGGTTTAGGCTCTCATGCCAAGCTTGATATGTCATAAAGGAGAAGTTACTGAAGCAATCAGCAAAGTTTCTCTGTACAGTGCTGGATAGTAAGTATTTTTGGCTATATGACCATACAGAGCTACTGAAGTGTCCTAACTACTCAAGTGAGAAAGTAGCCATAGTCAATACATGATGAACAAGTATGACAATGTTGCAGTAACAACGTATTTAAGGAATAGAAGGAGGGAGGTACAAGTTCCCAATGATGAATGTAACTGTATTGTATACCTAAAATGTACCAATAAACTTAATGAAAATAAAGAAAGAAAGAAAGAAATAGAAGGAGGGCCCAATTTGGCCCTCAGGCTATTGTCAGCCAAGACCTCTTTTCTAGTATTTTCTTTACTCTGAAAAGGTTAACATTCCCCTGCCTACCAAGCACAAGGTCCTAAGTTTGATCCCCCGTACTGCAAAAAAAGAAAAAGAAAAAGAGAAAAGGTTAACATTAAGCCTTTTACTTCTCTAATGCTAAGTACTTAGTAAACCAAAAGGATAGAGAAATTCATGACTTTTTAGATACTGATTCCCAAGTTCTTGGGAGGGGCTGAAAAACAAAGGAAAATGTTAACATTCCAGTCAGCACCACCGAGACTAAACTGAGCTCTGGAAAGCAAGTGACTCAGAAACCCCAGTGGGTACAGAGACAGAAACATTCCCTTACATGCACTCGGAAGGCCATGCTGTGGCCCACCTCATAGGGGTCCTTCCAATCCCAGGAGACTTTGCAAGACCGTGGATCCAGGTAATTTCCCCGCACGTAGTCAAAAATAGTTCGATCCCCTCGGCGCTCACGGTCCTCATTCTGAAGGAAGCTGACTACACGTGCGGCAAGCTCAAAGAGAAACTTAATTGTGAAGAAGAATGCAACCACAGACACTGTGACTCCACCTATGTAAATGAGGAAACACACAAACCACCAGCCAGTTACACATTACAGTTTCTCATTGCAGAATGGGCCAGCCATCTTGTAAAACTTAAAGGGAGTCAGGATGAGATTTCAAGATTGCCAAAAAACACTGCACTGGGTCACTGTGTCTAGGAGAGGAGAGGGCCTTCTAGGCCAGGGGTGAGCAACTATAGCCTTCTGGTAAAATCTTACCCCACTGCCCATTTCTAAAAAAAAAGTTCTACTGGAACACAGCCACACCCATTTGGGTACAAATTGTCTTCAGCTGCTTCTGGATCACAAAGGCAGAGCCGAGTAGTTATAAGGAGACTGTATGGGTTCAAAACTGAAGTATTTACTCTAGCCTTTTACAGAAAAAGCCTGTCAACCCTTTTCTATAGCACAAACTACCTGTGATGCATATCCACATATCCCTCCCCAGCCCACACATACTAGGGCTTCACAGAAGCAGGGACAATAATGAACATTCTATTCCCTCCTTTCAGAAGTCTTTCCCTCCCTTGTCCACTTGGTATTCCCCAGGTCCCGCTGGAGTAAGAGGTTCCCTCTTCCAGGCTCCCTCAAACTCCTGTATCTATCATAACTTCTCATCTTTGACCATCTCCCCCTTCATGTTATGAACCCCATAAAGGCAAATTTTTTGCCTTATTCAACTTTCACTCCACTGTAAACAGTGTCTGGCACAGAGAGTATTTACTCAATAAATATTTCCCAAATGAATGAATTCCTCTGCCAACTCTGTGAAGGTACATTCTGGCACAAGTGGAAATATTTCTCACTTTATTTTCAAGGGGGAAGGATAGGCAGGGACAAAAAAAAGAAACTAGGCAAACCATTACAAAAAGATAACAGAGAGCTTTTTCTGTAACATACCAATAACGTAAAACATCAGGTCCCTTCAATGCCAACAGACAGCCGAGGATCACAGCTGCAGCTGCAAAAGAAAACTCGTTTAATTTTTTTCCTGCAACTTATTCCTTAAAGCAGTATCAGAATGAGACAAAGTAAAGCACATGGCTTAAGCCAAACATCTTCAGGCTAAAGCTTTACTATTCCTGTCTTCTATCTCTAGCTTGACAATTCCCCTAAGACATATTTCAGAGAAATAAGGAGAGACTGCATCATTCCCCCTAAAGACTTCCTTCCAGTCTATCAACCACCCTAGGAATACCACAACCAGCCACGTGCTTTCTTGCTAATTACAAAATGCAATAATCCAGCTTTCATCTTCTTAGATCCTAGGGTCCCAAGATAATTTCCCTCTCCCATGCAAAGTAGATAACAATAGCAAAGAGGATAATAGAATCACCTTTCCCTTTGACAGTATTTGCCTTCTGGAAGCAATTCAGCTAAATAGGAACAGTTATATGAAATGCACATTTTAAAAAGTATTATTATCGTCATGTTGGCAAAATGTAATTAAAATGAACTCTGAGTCACGGTAATAATGAGCAGTGGGGATGTAAAAGAAGTCGTTTATATCGTGAACAACCAGACACACTAACAAGCCCTCTTGAGAATACACACAGCAGAAAGGTCAAGGAGAGAAATAAACGGTAGAGATGGTGGTTCTCATTCCAAGTGATACCTGCCACAGGGTTGGAGTTTGAGGAAAAACTTTCACCCTTTTTTTTTTTTTTTTTTTGGTACCAGGGATCGAACTCATAATCTTCCGCTTGCAAGGCAGGCAGCGGAACCACTGAGCTAAATCCCCGGCCCGGGAAAACTTTCACTCTTGTTTAAACTTGCTTCCTGAACAATCTTTGTTATTCACTGGTTATTTGAACCATCAAAGATAATGTACTGCTGACCTTCATATCTCATCACTGAGAATGATGTTATAGGCTGTATATGCTCTCCACTACACTGCACTGAACTTTTTTCAAGAAAATATTATATGAAGGTTATCAATGCTCAGCACCTCTGTCAGCACCAGAATATTACTTAGAGACAATTTCTAGGATTAGATCTGGGAGGGACCAAAAGAACTTTTTTTAAAAAAAATAGTATTTATTTTTATATATGACTGCTCAAAAAACCTGAGACAGAAAATGGCCCCTCACTTCCTTTGATAATAATATACCCATTGGAACCCACAGAGAATAGGTATTTCAGGAATGACCAACTCAGGTTTCATGGAAATGATTATTTAGGCAGTATCTAAAGTCCTACTAGAAAGGAACATTAGAATTCTCAACACACATGAATTGAGTGGCTCCCAAAAGAGTCTATTATAGAAAATATACAGACACAAATTTTGGGATCAAAACTACTGAGCCTCCTTGCCTTCCCAAATAAGTATCTTATCTCCTGGGACACTATATTAAAAAGCTGCTGCCATCTCTCAAAAAGCATATGTCTGTACCTTACAGGATGTGCTATATGACTCACTGGGACCAAACCTGGCAGTTTAACTATCTTAGGTACTTCCTCAGCTGGACAGCTTCTACTCTTCCAATGTGAACTAGACATGAAACTTGTGGTCCTCAGGAAAGTTAAGACATTCAGCAGAAAATGAAATATACGTGACCAATGGTTCAGACTTGTGGTCAAAACCCTTTTGCTCCATGGAGGAATTAGAACAATGCCAAATTTATGCCTTAAGTCCCAAGGGCTGGAAAAATCCCCACCTATGATCGCTGATAACTTTAAGAACCTTTCTTATGAGAGGCAGCTGACAAGAGTTAAGGCAGAAGCCTGGGGACTAGTTCCAGGATGCAACTGTGTGACTTATCTAGGCTTTGGAACTTTCATTGCTGTAAAAAGAATTAAGATTTAATAATTTCTGTGGTACCATTTCTTTTAGTATGATATAACTTCGATGTAACTCCCCATAGCAATCAAGGCTTTAAAATAAAAAATATAACACAAATAGTATGATACAGAGAATGAGGGCAAAGACTCTAGGGCAGTGGTGGCAAATCTATGGCAAACATCTTGTGCCTTCTCTGTCCACACATGAGCCAAGTCTCCCTAGCCATCGCCCCAGCAACTGAGCATCAGATAACAGCACAGAAGGGCTATGCACATGCTTAGAAAGGAATAGCAACTCATTAGCAGAAACTTTGTCTAAGCTTTTGAATGGCTTGTCAGTATTCAGGTTTAATTGTAGTATTGACATTTTGTGATACATAAATGGCTTTTGGGTTGCAGTTTGGGCTTTTGGGCTCTAAAAGGTTCGCCATCACTGCTCTAGGGTTAGATTACTTGGATTCACACCCATACTCTGCCATTCACAATGTGACTTTGGATAAGTACTTCAATTTCTCTATAAAGTGCCAGTTTCCCTGTCCGTCAAGTGGGGATAACACTTGTATATAACTCACATGGGTGAGGTGATTCGATAAGCTAACACATTAACAGCCTAGAACTGTGCCTGGCACACAGTGAGTTCTCAAGGTTTCAGTAATTATAATTATCATCTATGAAGTATTCATATCACTATTCCTTTGCTTCAGAGCCAAAAGAAAATAGGTTATCTCTTTATGGTCCACACTTTTTTTTTTTGAATTGAACTCAGGACCTTGCACTTGCAAGGCAGGCGTGGTGCCACTAAACTAAATCCCTGGCCCCTGCCCCACACTTTTGTTAAAGAGAAATGCACTGAGGATTACAAAAGGCCCGGATGGCTTCTCTTACTATATCTAAAATCTCAGCCTACATGGGAGTTCTTTATACTATTCTAATTTGATGTCTGAAAACTTTTATAAGGAGTTAAAATCTCATTCTATAGCCATTCATCCAACAAATACCAAGTGCTTACTTAATGTGCCAGGTACTGGGGAAATGGCATAGAAACAATAGCCCATGTCCCAGTCCTCACAAAATTAGCAATAATGAGCTTTACCTTATTGAGTCCTTGGCCATTTCCCCACTCCCTTCACTTATTTCTCAATCAAATCATCACTACTGCTGATTTTCTAGACCACCTAGACCTATTCCAGTAATTCTACCATTCTTCCCCAATTCTCTTCATGATTTAAAACTTAGGATAGCAATTACTGCTTTTTTTTTCCAAAGGACTCTCCTCTTTTCTTAAAAGCTCTTTATATCTAAGGAGTTAGCTCTATCAATTTTTCCTGCACTGATCTGACCTTTACAAAAATCCCACTGCTCTACAACAGCTCAAAAATTCAACAGCATATAACCACCTTAAGTTTTCCCCAGGGTCACATTCTGAATTTGCCTTTCTTCTACATTTTTTCCTCTTTCTAGTTCCTCCTGAATACATCACACAACCTCTCCATTTTCGTCAAATAATTTATTTTAGATTTCACCTCTCTTGTGTAAGCATTTTCTATCCTTACTGATCGTGTTGAGGGTTCTCTCTATCCTGGCTCTCCTGTCACCCTCACTCAACAGTATTCTCATTTCCCACAACTATTATTATCCCTTATATTCAGTCTATGATCTACCTAAATCAAATCCTTTAAGTTTTTACATATAAGGCCTGAAATGTCTCATCTTCATGCCTTTTCAGAAATCAACTCTTTTGCCTAGAATATCCTACTCCCCTCTCTATGGACTATCTCCTGATCCTAAAGTCTAGGGAAAATCCTATTCTATCTTCCTAATCCTCAAGTTAGAAATTCTTTCCCTCCTCTGAGTTCCACTCAACTTTTTTTTTTTTTTAAATCTTAAGACATTTGTATTCTTTTAGTCTTGTTTATTTTTCATTTCAGAGTGGTAAATAACAAGAGGCAAAGACTAGCCTTAAAAACTCTCTAGCAGGGCTGGGGATTTAGCTCAGTGGTTCTGCTGCCTGCCTCACAAGCATAAGGTCCCGAGTTCGATCCCCATACAAAAAAAAAAACAAAACCCTCTCTAGTACATCAAATATAACCGCATATCATAACTGAAATAAATATAAGTATCTGTTGAGTGGATAGGGTCATGTTATATTCTTGCTCTTGTCCAGAATGCTAAGGATCAGGAATTTCCCAGATGGAACTTTTCTTTCAAATATAGTTTGGGAGTTTTGATTATTTTTGTGGTGCTGGGGATTGAAGCCAGGGCCACACACATTAGGCAAACATTCTACTATTGAGCTATACTCCCAGCCTCAGATATAGTTTTAAAAAACTTTTTTAGTTAGCAGTATATTTACTTGAACTAGTATATTCACATAAGTTCTTTAGACCAAAAACTGCAATTTAATTCAGTTTAAAAGTATGTATAACATGCCTATCAGTGGGGACAAGGGTTCTCATGGTTATTTTTCTACAAGTTTCTATAGCACCTTTCAATTTCTGCTGCATAAAATTATACTCCTCCAAATTCTAATAGAAGCATACAGAAGTCTATTAAGCCTCTACCATATTATTTCATACAATTTATTTATATGAGTACTGTATTTTGTTTTCAAGTTTATCTTTTTACGTTCTTGCCCTTATACAACTTAGCAAATTGTCATACTCTAACGCACTAGAGTAATAGTAGCACTAATAGATTACTCTCTATCCTCTATCAAACACTTACCATAGGCTAAACACTTCCTTAAGCACTTTACACGTTAGTTTAAGAAGTATAACTGTCACCAAAACAATTTGGCAAGACAAGCATTATTCTCATTTTACATATTAAAAAAAAGGGCTGGACTTAGAAAAGTTACTAAACATCTCCCAGATGGTTAAGTGACAGAGCTGAGACTCAAATCCATTTCTAACTCTGAAGCCCAAAGCTCTTAACCTCACCACTATACTGACTCACGAAAAAGAATGAAGTCATTGGGGAGCCAAGTACTAGGGAAGAGAAAGGACTGAAGAAAACAGATAAAAGAAAGTGCAAAGAAATTATCCAATCTAATTGTAAGGAATCTTTACAGTGAAGCTAAAATTAGAAAGATAAGCTTTTACAGCTCTTTTGTTATCTCTTGAAATAAAAATAAAGCATGACAATGAAAAGTGGAATGCAGTACCAGTTATCTAGTGCAGAAATAGCACTTGCTCACTACAGGATATTGGGCAAATTGCTTAATACCAGCACTTTGGCTCACATTATCTACAAAAGGGGGAAATATTTGAAAATAACCTGTCACAAGGGAATGCTAAAAATTGACTAATGTACATATTCTAGAATCTTTTGCTTTGCTGGAGTACAAAGTTTATATTTAAATATCAAATAAAATTTAGCCCCAACATTGAAAATCAGTTGTGAAAAAAATCATTTCCCAAAAGTGTAGAATTGGTTTCCTCATATTCAAACTTATTCTGCCAAGGACAAAATCAACTCTCATTGTAACCTGTATTTCTTTTCTTTTTTTTTTCCTAGACAGGGTCTTGTTATGTAGTTCAGGCTGGTCTTAAACTTACTATATGTAGCTTAGGCCGACCCTGTGGCAATCTTCCTGCCTCTGCCTCCCAAGTGCTAAGATTATAGGTGTGCATCACCATACACAGTGCAACTTGTGTTTCAACTGCTATTGCCTGCTGAAGAGGCTTAGGAACTGTGTATATTCCATGGATCCATGTTCTACACCCGAATAACTGATTCTTAACACAGCCCATTATCTTACCTTTAAACGAGGGCCCATGTTCTGAGAACAAAGTTATTCACCAAAGCAGTAACTTTTGGTCCCTTTGACTTTGTCTTCCAACTTCCATATGAAGAAAAAAGCCACAAAGTCACCAGAAAAGGTCTGTCCATCAGACCTTTATTGAGGATGTGTCACAGTAAGCAGAGGGTCAGTGTTTCTGAAATGAACTGCATGAATTCCAGGGTGAAGAAATCCAGCCCAGGAACACGTCATTCCCGGACTTCTCTAGTGCAGGGTACGATTCACTGCTGAAGGCATCATCTCTTCTGGTGTCCCAGCATCCTATTCTAAAAAGACAAAAAGGTGGCCAGGGATTTAGCTCAGTGGTACCACCACCTGCCTCACAACCCCAAGGTCCTGAGTTCGATCCCCAGTACTTTAAAAAAAAAAAAAAGACAAAAGGGTAAGAGCAATAGGATTTTATCCCTGAAAGGGACTGCCTAGAAAACAACAAAAAGGAAGTACAACAGGCAGTGGGAACTCTGCTACACTAAAAGAAACCAAGTTTGGCAAACTCTGACCACTATTTCTCTGAGGTCACACCAACTCCACAAGAGTGCACTGGCAATCTCACTCCTCAGAAGGAAGCTCTAGCACTTCAGCGGACTCTAGTCCTTAGGGAGATGCAAGCCAGGGGACAGCGCTTTTTAGAGACCAGTTTCAGTTTCAGTTTAATGGGGCTGGAGCACAGGGCCTAGGAACCACATGGAGGGAAATCAGACAAAAGCTCAGGCATGGCCAGATTTCAGAGAGCCACACATGCCATGAAAAGGACTTAAGATAATATTTAGCTAGAAAAAAAGATAGTTCACCAAAGAGCTTTAAAATCTATCTATCAAAGCCAAGTGTGGTGGGACACACCTGTAATCCAAGCACTTGGGAGGCTGAGGCAGGAGGATTGCCTGGGAGTTAGAGGGCAGCCTGAATTATATAGTGACACCCTGTCTCAAAAGACCATAAATAAATAAATAAATAAATAAATAAATAAATAAATAAATAAATAAATCCTGTCTATCAGTCTGTGCAGTCTGCTCCCTTTGAGTCTATGTATTCATTTCTAAAATATGGTTAAACTGTGTTGTTTCTCTGGTGTGAGAAACAAAGTGGAAATAAGGAGTAAAATGTATAACAGATACTATGAAATGGGAAGAAAAGGAGGGAGAAGGGAAGGGACAAGGAAAAAGTGACAATGGAAAAAAATGGAAACAAGGTTTATGTACATAGGAAGTAAAGGGGGGGTGTCGGAAGAAAGAGGTGGGATGTATCATGTTCAGGTGCAAATTCCCTATGATGAGTGTTAAAATTATGTATGCCTAAAATGTACCAATAAATGTTTTGCTATTAAAAAATTAATAAAATTAATTTTAAAAATAAAATATGGTGAGGGCCGGGATTTAGCTCAGTGGCACTGCACCTGCCTCACAAGTGCAAGGTCCTGAGTTCGATCCAGAAAGAAAAAAAATAAATATGGTTAAACAAGGCTGATGTTATCTTTAAGACAGTAAAACCTGCTGCTACAAGCAGAGGGGAGGAATCTGTGGGCTTTCAAAATAAAGTCAGCAAGTCTTATCAAGTCAGTTTGTAACTCTCAAAAGATATTCATGAACCAAATGTAGAAGAAAGGGGGCTTATGGCAATGCACACACAAAGAGCCACCATAAAACAAATGTGAAATCAGTAAATGGAAAGACACAATCTTACCACAAGGCTGGGACTGTTCTAAGTGCTTTGTGGTTCATGATCCCAACAGCGATAACAATTATCCTTACTTTGCAGAGTAGGACATAAAAAGCGTAAGGTACTCTGAAGACTATATACAAAAAATATTAGAACTGAGCTAAAACCAGACAGTCTGGACCAAGTTCAGGTTTTTAATGACTACTTCTTATCTCTCTGCTATGGAAAAGCAAGGAAGAAAATATGAAATGCTACCAGGAACAGAACAGAATGAGTGAAAGCCAGCAGATCAAGTAAATCGGCAAACTTTTAAAATTAAAAATAAATAAGTTATATGCATGTATTTTAATACACGGTGACAGACTTGCCAAGTACATGAGCCAAAACCTGAGTCAACTAGCAAATGGGACCAGTTTAAAGGATCCACAAACAACAGAACAGTTAGATAAACTATAAGAGATGCCTATGATAGAATGTCACATAAGGATTTTTAAATCACACTTTTACAGAACAAACACACTGGGAAATGCTTACAAATAAAATGATGAATGAAAAAAACAGAAGCAAAGTTGTTTATTTAGCATATGCCCAATTTTAGAAACATAACATTACATATGAAAACTGAAAAGCCAGTGTGGTGGCACATGCTGAAATCTCAGCACTCTGAGAGGCTACAACAGGATGATCCCAAGTTTGGGAGTCTAGCCTAAGCAATTTAGCAAAACCCTGTCTCAATATAAAACATAAAATTTTTTTTAAAAGGGTCAGGAATGTAGCTCAGTGCAGAGGCCCTGGGTTCAATTCCCAGAACCACTCCCCCCATACACACAAAGACAAAGAAAAAAAGCATAAAAATGTTAATAGTGGTTATCTCTTGGTATAATGAATTATAAATACTTTTTATTTTATTTTTTATTTTTTTATTTTTTTGGTACCGGGGATCAAACTCGGGTCCTTGCGCTTGCAGGGCAGGTATAAATACTTTTTATAGGGCAGGGGATGTAGCTCAACAGTGTGGCACCTGCCTGGCAGGCATAAGATCCTGAGTTCAATCCCCAGCACCAGAAAAAAAAAAAAATTTGTGCTTTTTTATATTCTACCTTAGTGTTTTCCAAATGCTTAATGATGCAAGAACATGTAAAAAGTTTATATACTTTTTTTGAGGGGGGCCAAATGACTTTATTGGGGGGCTTAGAGGTGGGGAGAATGCGCTGAAAATACACGTAAGACTCCAACATCCGACATCCTTGCCAGGGCTGGATTTCTACTGTTCCGCTGTCGCCAAAAGCAAAAGTTTATATACTTTTTACGGACCTATTCTCCTTAAAGACTTTGAGCAAGTTATTTTTTTTCCAAATGAAGAAATGGTATAAAGAAACTAAGATAACAAAATATACTGAACTTTTATTTCTATTCATTATAATTTTAGTTGATCTCCAATCTTGTGATCAGTTACTTGATTATTAAGTCAAGTAACTCCTACTTCTAACATAATCTTTACTGTGCCCACCATGAACTATCATGCTTACCCAATGCTCAGTGCCCCTAGTGAGCTTCAAGTCTTAACTCAAGCACTGTTGCCCTTTCTGGTCCAGCTGCCAGGCTTCTCTGAGGATTCTATCTAGGCCAGGCAGAGTCAATCACTTCCTTCTTTGAGATATTCTTGTGCTGAAGAATTTCATTTACTATACCTCAAGGTTCCAATACTGTATTTTGGTTCCTACAATTATGATACATATTAATGGCTCAGTCTCTAATTTTCAAGTGCTATTTTCAAAAAACCAAAGAAAATACTGATGTGAAAGTCCACTTTGGAATTCCAGTACACACAGAGCTGGTGGCAACACACAGGAGTTCCATTATCACTACCAATTTCCACAAAACAAGACAGGACATAAGAAAGGCATCTGCTTTCTTAATGTAGTTTCCAGCAGTCTCTATGTAGAGGACTCAACATGCGTCCAAGAACATAAAATTAAAAATACCAAATAATTCAATTAATAAAGTTAGAGAGGTCTAACTAAGTAGGTTCCAAAAAATTAAGTGTACCATCAGATACTTTGAATTCTTAGTTTACAATTATGATGGCTTTATTTCACCCTTGGTTTATTCTCCCCATTCCAAAATCCCATGATAAAGTACTACCCTTCCCTATCAAGTTTATATTCCTGAGCTATTTATGTAGTTGTATATTTCTGCTGTCTTGGTTCAGCCAAGTTATAAGGTTTTCATTTATATACTCTTTCCTCATCAGTCAATCCCTCCAGTCTCTTAATCATCCTTGTGGGTCTCCTGTGAACTCTCTCCAGCTGGTCCCCAGTCCTCTGGTAATGAGGTGCCTTCAACTGACTGCAGCCTTCCAGGAACAGCCTGGTCATCAGAACAAAAGGAGCTCACCCTCCTTGGTTCCACGACATAATATTCCTCAGCAATCCCCGATTCCAGAAAGCTGGTGTGCAGCCATATTAGACTTTAACCCTATTCTATGCCTTCCCGATTTGTGTATGCCAGCATGTGCCAGAAGTTAAGAGGGTAAATGACATCTGTTCTGGTAGCATCTACAGTATTTTACTAGAGGATGAAGTGAGTAGGGAGGAAAAAAATACTTTCATGTTAAAACAAACACACAGATAATAAAATGAAATGCAGTTTTTCCATAAATTTCTGAAGATTAAACACAGACATGTTCAAAATATTCATAGACATTTTGTACTTAAGGCCAAGAGGTTCCCAGCCCTAAGCGGTTATCATCTGCCATTCTCTATCTCTAGAGATACTTGAGCCAAAAAGTTTGAAAAATGTAATTTTTCATTTCAAACTTCCTTAACTTCTGGTCTACATTACTGCCCTCTACCCTCTTACATATTCTTTTTTTTTTTTTTTTTTGAGACAGGGTCTTGGTGTGTAGTTCAGGCTGGCCTTGAACTCACTATATAGCCCAAGTTAGCCTTAAACTCTCAGCACTCCTCCTGCCTCAGCCTCCTGAGTGCTGGGATTACAGGTATGTACTACCACACCAGGCTATAACTCATATTTTAAATGATATTTTGCTGCTACTTCCCTAGCTCTAGATATCTATATTTACTTTCTTTTTGGCTAAAATCATTTGCTAAAACCATATGATGCATTTTATCCTCTAATTCACTGACAACCAGTATCTTTGGGTTCCTCTGCATCACTCATTCATTTCACATTTCTTGAGCATCGGCAGTATGCCAGGCTGTGTGCACAAAGCAAATAAGACAGCATCCTTTCAAATTTCCTCCTAAGGTCAACGTTGAACCTAACCACTGAATTTGATTCGGTTCTCATCCAACTCAGTTTGCAACTAGAATTGCGGAAAGAATCAAGTTTGTGAACTGAGGTACCACTGTATAAAAAAGCAATCTTGGAGGGCCGGGGATTTAGCTCAGTGGTTTCGCCACCTGCTGCGCAAGTGCAAGGACCCGAGTTCGATCCCTGGTACCAAAAAGAAAAAAAAAAACAATCTTGGGGCTGGGGATTTAGCTCAGTGGCACCGCACCTGTCACACAAGTGCAAGGTCCTGAGTTCAATCCCCAGTACTGCACACACACACAAAAAGCAATCTTTGGTGTGTGGAATTTTTTTCATTAGCATAAATTTTTACATTTATACATGTTGTTAATATGTATGAGTAGTCCATTTCTCTTTATTGCTGGGTAGCAGTCCATTAAATTGACATACTGCAATTTGTTTATCCATTTACCAGATAAAAGACATTTGGATTACATTCAGTTTGGGGTTATCAGGGAATAAGGCTGCTATGAACATTCATGTACAAGTCTTTGTACGAACATATTTTCATTTCTCTTGGTAAATACCCAGAAGTGGGACTGCTGGTTCATATGGTAAGCATATTTTTAACTTAAAAGAAACTGTCAAATTGTTTTCCAAAGCAGCTGTACCATTATGCATTTCTACCAGCAATGTATGAGAGTTCCAGATGCTTTATGTCCACAACACTTGGTATTATCAATCTTTTAAATTTTACCTATTCTAATTGTTGTGAAGTAGTATCTCAGAGTGGTTTTAATTTTCATTTAACTGAGAGCTAACAATATTGAACATCTTTTCAGGTGTTTATTACCTATTCGTATAACTTCTTTGGTAAAGTGTCTGTCCAAATTTTTGCCATTTTAAAAATTGAGCTGTTTGTCTTCTTTCCACTCAGCTGTAAGAGTTCTTTATATCTTCTAAACATGTCTTTCATTAGATGTACATTTGGCAAGTATTTTCTGTGACTTGCCTTTTCATTTTCTTTTTTTTTTTATTAAATTCTTTTATTGGTACATTGTAGGTATAAAACACAATTACATTTCTCATTGGGAATTGTACCTTTACATAATGCATCTTGGTTCTTATTTTTTCCCCATTCCTAACC